>OY730481.1:8905000-10155000 GCA_963422695.1 Xylophagus ater
AAACCAAATACAAGCTCCTGATTTTAATTCTCCGAGATGTCTTTTTCCTTTTAGAATATTTATTATCGAACAATAATGTGATTTAACATTTAACCGGACCGGGGAGCCACTTAGATTTACGATTTTTTCTTTTTTTTTGTACTTAAATTTCAATTACAAGTTTCGTTAGTTTTTTTCCTTCTTGTTATCATTAGTTAGTAACACTATCTCTATCTGTTATTAAACTCGGGTGTATCTTAAGATAAACTAATGTGCGTAGAAACCTTTTTTCTTTTTTGGTATTTCAGGTGTACAAAGTTGGGATAACTTGTAACTTGTTTCACAGATTGTGTTTCGACCAAACTTGACATGTAATTACGTTGTCATTTTTATGACACAAGTCGTGAAAGACACCGCCTGAAATAAGTTACATTCTATCCTCCCCTTAGTAATGCAGTTTGAACATGTATTTAAAAAAAAAGAAGCAAAATTTCCCGAAAACCGCAAAAAAAAGATAGAGAAAAACCAACTTGTTTTAAGCGTTTTTTTAAAACAGACTAATAACTTTCCTTTCGTTGTTAATTTTTTTCCCTTATTAGAATAATAATTTTATCGAGAACAAATGATTTTTCCGTTTTTAAGATAAAAAAAAGTTGTTTTAAAAATGTTAATAACTAAAAAAAAAAAAGGAAATTTAAAAAATAAAAAAATAGTAAAAATTACTAATTAATAAAAAAAAGTTAACAAACTAAAAAAGAAAAACTCTGACATAACTTAGCGGTAACGTTCCCTCTCTAATTTTTTAAAATCCATGGGCGGAATAAAGTACAATGTGGGAAGAAATCCTTTTAAATTTTTAAAAAAAGGCGGACAAAATTTAAGAAACAATTCCGAAGGAACAATCCAGCAGCCATGAACATGAGACTTCAGTGTAGAAATTGTAGGGAACCTATCCAAGGAGCCCTACAAAATCTACACGTATTTATAAAATGTGTGCGTTTACGACGCAATGAAAATGGTCACAAATTTTCCAACTATTTTCGCAATATTTCTTGATGGCTAATGGCCAATGTCAATTTATACCTGGGCGGCCGCCCGCGCACCCAGCTTAGAGGGAACGTTCCTTAGCGGGCCGTTTTTTTTTTACATTTTATTATTTATGTTTTCTTTTCATTGTTTTTAATTACAATTCTTGTTTTTAAATATTTTTTTTTATTGTATAAAAATGAGAGGGAGTGCATTAAACAGGAAAAAGAAACGTCCTTCCCCCAAGACACAAACCACATCAAAAAAAAAGAAAGAAAACTCTTCCAATTTTTCAAAGAAAAATATAAATTGTTTAAAAAACAAAAAAAATAATAATAATGTCCTTAATTAGTATATTTTGAGGTGTTTTTTTTCTTCCTTTTTCCTTTAAAATTTTTAATTTTTAATTTTTTTTTTTTCTGGTTCCAAAAACAATTGCATTTGTGATTTTTCAAATTTTCTCATATATTTTTAATATTATTAATATTATTATTTATTATTATTTATATTAAATTTTATTGATATTTATCACTCGTTTTGTTGTTGTTGTTGTTTTTTTCTTGCTGAATTGCTGAATTGTTGTTTTTACTTGGATAAATACACAAAAATTTGTTGGATTTTTCTTTTTTCACTGTGTGTGTGTGCACAGGCGGCAGCAATTGTTTTTCGAAATTTAGTTTATTGTTGCTGATGGCGGCGTCGGCGATGTTATTTTGTAAAAAAAAAAAAAAAAAATAAAATAAAATAAAAGGTTGGCTGCGACGTGTTCGTGGGAAGCATGCACGAGCGCGCACACACAAACACGGCGGTTTTTTTGCTCCTGGCTCCAATTATTAAATTTATATATTCTTCTTTTTCTTCATCTCAAAAAAAAAAAAAAAAAAATTTCCTGATCTTATTTAACATAGTTTTTTTATTTTTAAGAGTTTTTAATTTTTTTCGTGGGTTCAACTTTACTATTTTTTCTTTTTAAAAATGATTTTTATATATATTTTTTTTTTCCTTCAAAATTATAATTTTCCTTATTTAAAAAGTGTGGATGTGAGAGAATGGAGATGATGGATTTTTTTTTTCTTTTTAACTTTAATTTTTATTTATTTATTGATTTTTTGTTTTATTATTGAATAATAATTAATTTTTCTGATTTTATTTTTTTATTGTATTTGTTGTTGTTGTTGTTGTTGTAATAATAATAAGTATAATGTGTAATAGCGTTTATTACATGACGGATCGATTGTACAATTGGAACGCATCACATAGCATACTTTCTTGTCCATTCTCGTGCCAGCTCATTATATTTTTCCCGATCAGTTTTATATATTCTTGCAATCTCTGGTACCAGAGGATCATCTGGATTTGGATCACAGAGCAGAGAGCAAATTGATAATAAAACTAAAAAAAAAAAGAAAAAAATGGAAGAAAGAAGATTAATATACAAGTATACATATATTTTATAATTTTATTAAATTCTAAATTAAAATTAAGTTTTAAAAAAAATAAAGTTACACGCTGCTATAAACAGCAATAAACCATCACATCCTTGTCGAATCTAATATTGTATGCAACAAGAGCACATCAAATCAAAACAAACCGCAACTAACCATTTTTTCTTCTACACAACACTTCCGTCGACGTTTCGGTTCACGGTTATTTTGAAATAATATAAAAGGTTGATAACCTATAATTTCTGATGCTTGTGGCTAATCACTTTCTTTTTTTCTGTTAGGATTTAAACGCAGAAAAAAGATATAAAGAAACATATCATAAATTTGGGAAACTATACTGCATATATCTTTGAGATAACAACTCACAACAATGAGTGACTTCTTCATAATCTAATTTCTGTCTTAAGGTTAAGATTAAGATTAAGTTTTAGGGTGCTTTTGTACTGCGACCTTTAAGATCTATTGTACCCCCTCTTCTTCAGAGTGCAGTAGTAGCTAGGTTAACTTCCCATTCTAAAGCACCTCCTCTAGGCCTATTTCTCTGGAATTTTAGTACCCGGAATGGGGTAAGAGATTGTATCTCACTTGAGGGAAAGCAGTCTGTCCCCAGATGTTTCCTTCTCCTGTGGAGTAATGCTTCACAGTCGGAGAGAATAAGCATTGGGGTCTCTTCGTACCCTCGAAGAATCTGCAGTCTTTGAGTCTGCAGTGTCCTGTTAGTATTCCTGTCAGTACTCGTATATTCTTCTTGTTAGTGCTAATTTCTGTCTTAATATTTTAATAATACATCTTAACCTGTGGCTACAGAACGAATTTCATATAAAGATGTTCCGCAAGATGAAGAAAGGTACATTGCTAACTAAAATTACGTTTTTCATATATTTCCTAAGGAAATGTGTTACTTGAAAGTGATCAAGTGAATGAAGGCGATACATACTATTAAATAAAAATTAGGTAATGAATATTCTAAGTAATAGCACAGAGTATAAATAATTGATCATATCTCCAGCCCTCACAGTAGGTCATCTCATCAGTAGTATTTGTAAAAACGAAAAGATTGTGAATACATGAATTAAGCAAAATTGCGCATTTTACAAAAATAGAATGGCCATGCCAGTGCAACTGGCGATATATAAAAAAGCTAAAAAACTGTAATATATTTACCCGAAACTGAGCTTGAATATTAAAGAATACATGGCTAGTGTCATAGGAAAAAAACTTTGACTTATTTTTTTTAAATTTTCTACTAAATTTTATAATAATTTTATACTAAAAAGGCACATTAGCAGCCACAATGTACATTATATCTCAGGATTCTCGATAAAAATTCAATAAGCTTTTGCATTTTAATCGAGAATCAGGAGATAATGCTAATGTGTCTTTGGTATTACGTTAACGTCTCGGCTAATTTAATGCAGATGTGATTATGCATTAGAACATTATATCAACATATTTCTATCATCCTCTCACTTCGATAATGATAATGTATGATGGAAAAATCATACGACATCAAATTTTTCATCATCATTCTCATAAATATTCGCATGTCACGCGTTCAACATCATACGACACACGATAAACTGAAGCTAGCTTTAAATGACGAAATTTCAAAAGTGTATCTGGATTTAAAAATAGAATGATTAAAGGTATTTTTGGCCAGCACAAAAAAAGAAAACCATGGATAATTCTCATTAGATTTTCTCAAATGTAATTTTAGGCCATCACACAACATTCACAATTCCTTTCCCTTTTTTTTAACGATGTAAATTATAAGAAAATTTATGTTGAAATTCATTTGAATGGCGGCTACGGAAAAAATGTTAAATCAACAAAATATTTGAATGTATACCGCCTTTTTTTTTGTCTATAATTAGAAATTAATTAGGAATTAATACAGCAACAAACTAATTCAATAATAATAATTTATTAAAATTGAGTCGAATAAGATTATCTTATCAATCAAATTACGGATTAAAATTAATTTTATTGGATATTTTCTATAATTTTCTTGAATTTTATTATTGACTCAATAATTATTGTGTTTAAATAGAAAATTCAATAAAATTAATTTTCTTGTTTAATTATGCATTTTTTTTTTTTTTTATTAATTTGAAAAAAATCGATTTCTAAAAATTCAATTCAAATCAAAATACGCAATTGTAATACGAATTCGTATGCATAAAGTCGAGGTCAATACACGTTTCTCTATTAAATGGTGGTGGTTTGGTGGTCGCAGCAAGTCAATTAAAATCACGAATACAAGACAGTTATTATTTATAACACTTCGTTATTAAAAAAAAAACCTTTCAACATGATAATTTCTTACCAACCAGCAGCATTGATCGATATCATTAAAGAAAATGCCTTCATTATAGAGCGCGCACAGATTTCTTATTAGTTTCCCCTCAATTTGATATGTTTATATTGATTTAATGTGAAAATATTGTAATGAACAAAATTTGATAAAACAAATGCAGAAGATTCAAGTCTAACAGTTCACAAAGACGTGTCCTAACTAAGGAAACATAGTCCCATTCGACACAGATCAGTCAGTCTCAACGAGAGCAAGCAATAAAACATATACTAACTGAATATCAGCATGTAGCCGATTTTTTGCCCTACGGTAGAAATGGGACAGTTGGGACTTTTGAGAGTTTTTCTATCCCATTACCGAAACCGAATTAAAAGTACTATAGAAACATACAGTAACTGATTTTTTGATGCCCTACGGTAGAAATGGGACAGATAAACTGTGAAAACTAACAATATTTCAAGGCTTTTACTTCATAACCTCTAATTTGCAGGTATCCTAGATTCTAATAGCAGTAGTCTAATCTACAAATTTTATTCAAATCGGTGCATTACTTTTTAAAGTACATATATACATCAAAACTTTATGAACAGGTTTTTTTTCTCCTAGGATTATTTCTTTCTCCGCTATCCTTGGACCGATTTAACTGCAATTTAACATGGTAGCGTACGTGTATGTAGTCAACCCATGTAAATAATTTAAACAACATCGCTTCAGAAATTTCCAATTAAATCCGAAAAACCATATAAAAAAACGATAAAACTTTCCGGTCACCTTGGTTTTTACTTAATAACTTCTCTCCCCCCAGTCGATTTTGCTGAAATGCAATACCAAACCAAGCTAAGGAATAACCAACTCACATTGTAAATTTCATCACAATCGAATAACACGTTTTTGAGTTATCTGGTATACGGACAGACATGAACAAATCGATATAACTTTTGATTCTCTACACAACCATATCCTTGAAATCTCCTTTCTACGATGATTATTTCAATGTGTTACACACTTAGTGAATAAACTAATATATCCTCTGATAATACCTAGTATAGGGCATAGAAATGTTTCTTCGCGTCCTTTAAGAAATCCCGCATCAACACTGAACATTCACAAACGTTTGTATCTTTCCAGGAATCGAAATTCTAGTACATAAAGAATTCATGTGTAGACACATAATATTATATTCAAGGACAATTTATAGATCAATAATTGATTGTTATTGATTTTTATATATAAAAAAAAAGAAAATAAAATACAGAATTAATGAAAATCTAGTATTGTATTGTATTGGAGGGGGCACGTAGGCCTTACTGGCCCATTGTACTTCCTCCTAAAAGGTTGGTTGAGAGGCTAGGTCTTTTTCCGGAACCAGTTTGACCATCTGATGAAGGTCAACACCGTAGTTAGGTCCAAGTTAAATAACCTCTCCTTACTCAGAGTGCATACACCCAAGTGTGTAGCAAGTCTCGTTCTAGAAAAGGAAGGGCATTCACACAAAACTGACTCATTTTCTTCCAGACAGTCTTGGGAGGGGAAAGTACATATTGCAGTGACACATAATTTCGAAATTCTTACGACTTCATAGACTGACTCTTTTAAAGGACTCACACACATTTACTTCCAAAATCATTCTAATCAAAAGAAGAGTCTTAAATGATTTTAAACTATATTTTTCTTCTAAAATTAAAAGAAAATTTGTATTCTTATTTTATATCTCCATATATACATAAATATTTACCTTTTGAAATAGTTAATGCTGGCGACCATTGAGATCTTAATATATCGAGACAAATCGATCCATTACTGTTTATATTTGGATGGTATATACGCGTTGTAAAAGCCACTTTTGGCGGTTTGAATGGATAATCTGTTGGAAAGTGAATTGTAAGGAAAAATACACCACCTTGGTACGGACTGTCGGGCTAAAAAAAACACAAAAAGAAAATAAAAATAATAAGATATTATTATTTAAAACAAATATTTATATTTCATATAAAAGCGAAACTTTTCATTTTATTTGTTTTTCTTACCGGTCCCATTATTGTTGCTTGCCAGTGAAACACTGTAATTCGAGAGAAAAAAGAAAATGATTATTTTTATTGAAAATAAAGATTAAATTTTGTTATAAATAATTTTAATAAAGTTATTTCAACAACAACAACAAAATCAATAGCTTAATAATCTTTTTGCAATGATATTGATTTTCTTTTTTTTGCATTAATCAACAAAAAGATAAGTTTTCGGATTTTCGATTATCGAACAAAAATTAAAAAACTTTAATAAACAATGAGATAATCTTTAATGAAAGGAAAACATCGATTCGGATTTCTCTTAGTAAGGGAAAACGTTCATATTTAAATAAACCCTTTGCGGGCTCGAGAGACGACTCTCAGTTGCCACGTAGTTTCATGCGTCAACTCGAAACTTTGTTGCTAGATTTCGTAATCTTCAATTTGAAAAGCGCAGTAATAATTCCTGGATAGAGGTTCCTTAACTGTTCTTCACAGAAAAAATAAAAATTCGTTCTAGCGTGAAATGATAAGATGATCGGCACATTATTGACAAATTGACATAATGCAGAGATGAATACCGTGATGCCATGATGTTCAGACTGTTGCAAAAAAAAATCGAATGAGATCATAAATTACATCAAATTCATGACCGGTCGGCATTATACATATTATATTACTTTTTTTCGGTGATTGATGGTGGCGGCGGGTAATGGTATTTTTTTTTCTCCTTCTCTTTCACTAATATTCCTCCAGCCTATTCCCATCCTCCCGACACTAATGACGATGATAGCATCAAAAACATAGATGAGTGTAAGGATGTATAGGTTTCTGGACGGCTTTCGTCTGGTATGGGTGGCACGAGTGAGCTACATTGGATCTTGTGCAAGGACCTAGTGTAGTTTTCTCATGTTGCTCAAGTTGGGTGTGGACTGTTTTGGAGTTTTGCATGCCTTTGTAGTCACTTATATCTCTGATAGCACATACATTCGATTGATCGTTTATTCGATGTAATATTGAATGATATCTTGCACTGCTTGTAATAAGCATATCTGAAGTTAATCGGGATGATCAGTATGCCTCAAGACATATTACTTTATTTATGAGGTAGTCACTGAAGTGATAAGGCAAGTTATTTCTTTTGAGGATCATCTGAAGAGGAACGAAAACCCACTTAATCATTTACAAATTATTCAAATTTTAATGGATAAATTGAGAAGAAATTTTTAACAACCACGACGAGATCTGATCTAGCTTCGGTATCAATCGCTAATTATAATAAAATTCGGTTAAATGGAAAGCTCCATGTAATTCTAAACAGAAACAAAAAAGGTTAATTTATGTTACCTGCAAGCAACTCATATGCGCAAAATCATTTCGAGTTGCTACCTACATCGACCCCTACTGAAAAAGTCGTCGAGTCCAAAGGGTTTTAAATACAATATTCGTATGATGAAATGCATTCGTCATTTTGTTTATATATATTTTAACAAAAATAAATTCGATCACCTTTTTTGATATTGATTCAAATATTTTAACACGTAATTTTTCTTGTACTATTCTTAAATTTTACAATAAACAATTGATTAAGAAAGACCAAAAAAAAGAAAAACTTTATTAGATAAAGTTTCAAAAGTTCATATTACAAAAATTATTCATAATTTAAACTTTCAAGAGAAAAAAAAGTATTAGTTTTCTTTTAAACTTCCGGTAATAGAATTTGGTGGTGTGATAAAACCCTGTGTATTTGGTTACAAGCGTCACAATTCATGAAGCAATGTCATTTTTTCCACCACTAATTCAATTCTACCTTGTGTCTCCTCTACAATGAAATTCGATTTAAGATAATCAAAGTTAATGAATTAATGACTTTGTATTATCACATTTTAGTTTAAAACTATTGAAAAAAATACGTTCTTCTCAAATAAATTAAAAAGTTATTATAGTAAAACTGGACTAATATAATTAACATGTTTAAATCGATTAAAAATTCAGACACGAATTCAGTTTTCTTGTAGAACAGTGAAATGCAAAGCCCTTGGATTTCACTGAAAAATTACTTTCAAGGCGATTTTCATGAAAATATGACATTTTGAACAATTTTTATTCGTAATAAAATAAAGTTTAGTGCCTTTTACTTTACCTCTTTATTCAGAATAATTTTTGTTTATGACGCCTTTTTCTTCACTTCCTTAGAAGAGAATATCTTCTGAAGATCTGTCGGAACAGATTATTTCCAAGGAATTTACCTATCATGTCGGCCCGTCCACAAGATAACACAAAAACGTATTATCCGATTTTGATCATGTTCACAATATGAGTTGGCGATTCCTTAATCCGATTTGGTATTGCATTTCAGCAAAATCGACCAAATGAAGCGAAGCTGACCATAAAATTTTGTCATTCTTTTAATAGTTTTTCAGATTTAATTAGAAAGCTTGTACATCAATTTTATTAAAATTATTCACCTACGTTGGCTACACATAAATAGGCGTTACTATGCTAAATTTCAGTAAAATCTGTCCAAAGTATAGAAAGAAATAGTCGTAGGAGAAAATAAGCGTGCCTTTAAAGTGTTTTTGAATGCACTTTAAAAACTAATAAACCGATTTGAATACAATTTGTAGAATAGTTTTATGCCATTAGGACATAGACTACCTGCGAATTTGAAAAAGAAGAAATATTATTGAAATTATTATTAGTTTTGGTTGTTTTTCGTCAGAGATAGTTCACTGAACTTGTTAACTACAAGTCCCATTTCTATCATAGGGCCGCCATCAAAAAATCGGCCAATTTTCAGTTACTATATAGTTTTAGTTTTGAAAAGACCAAGGCTCAACTACGCGCTGTAGGCACCATAATTTTTAATTTAATTTTGATAAACTAGTTGAGAGAAAACCTTCAAAAATTATTTCAAAAACTATGAGAAAAAATGATATTTTAGTTAAAATTATGTCTTTGAGAACTTGAGATTAGAAATATATTTTAATTTGTCAAAATTTTCATTGACCTTGTACGAAAATAAAGAAGAAAATGGGCGGGAAAATATTTTCCCACTATTTTTTATATAGTTAAGAAAATGACAAAAAATTCAGTTTGAATGTTTTTTTAAAAAAAGGAGGGCTCCGCTGTGAATTCAATCTCTAATACTAACTGCTGCCCAGCCCAAATAATTGGAAATTTCATTGCTTTATCGATTATTTAAGTACCCGAATAATTGCATAACTCTACTCGAAGTTTGATTTTAAAATACAGATGAAAATATCGAAGAAGACGCGAATTCATGGATGAACAATATGATAGAGAAACAAGTGAGCGTCAAGAACTAAAACTGATTAAAATAAATCACAGAAAATAAGGATTTTATACAGAGAAATTGCTTGATTGGATTCCCCCTGGTTGAGGAGTCCTCTACATTTAATAACTTAACTTTTATCAGTACAAAATGATCGAGAGAACATCAACGAACAGAAAAACCATACAAAAATAAGATATCCTTAGCCTTTTTTTTTAGTTTACTGCAAGAAACCCCAAACAAATTACTTTGTCGCATTTCATATATCGATCTGTGTTTAAAAAAAAAAAAAACAATAATTACAAAAGTAATTTAGTTTAAAGGTTCCTCCTTTTATATGACACATAAAGCTGCATTTCTAAGTTCATGACGTAGTTTTCTGAGGAAATGATGACAATTTTATGACAAATACAAATTCTGACTCTCTGTGATCAGGTGTGTCAATGTTTTGTTTTAGAAACGCACTCAATCGAAACATGAGATTTTTAAGGAAATAAAGAAGTTATTGTATGAAATTGAAATTACCATACATACTATCCCCCCCTTTATGCCAATAAATCTTTTAAGTAACAATTTTATTAACCTGTGATTAGATTTCGATGAAATTGGAATTGGAGTCCAACTTACATGATAAACAAAACAAGAAACCCGACTAATTCTTGAAGCAGGATGGCAGCTTCGCAGCTGATTTTTTATTTTCTGTTCGATTTTGATTTCGAAATCCCATCTTATGGGGTAAAAGCTTTGAACTAGTGTACATGAAGGTGTATAAATTGGGAGGGACTAATATTGATCGCCTTCTCAGCAATGATAAATGACTGACAAACAAATTGATGAGATATAAGGAGCCTACACACGTTCAATCTTACTTGAATGACTCATGTTTCAAGTAACATTGATCGTTTGGATGCTCTTCATTGTTACGTGTGGATGCAATTTCCATCAATATCACTTGACGAACATTTTCATCAATAATACTTGTCAAGTAACATTGAACGTGTGTAGGGGCTCCTAACAGACTTGATTTTCAATCCTTTAGAAAATTTTTTACTAGGTTTTTTCCTTTTCGTGAATATCATGTATTCGTTTTCAATCCTTTAGGAAATTTTTTACTAGGTTTTTTCCTTTTCATGATTATCATGTATTCGTTGTCAATTCCGAAATAAGGTCCAAAATTCATGATTTCTAAATTTATCCGAATTTTCTTATACCAAAATGTAAGAAGTCTGGCGATTATTGAATCATCTAATCTTAATGGGAACCCTCATATCGAGTTTTTCTTCTGTTTTTTCTCCTGATAAGTTACTCCTCTTACATCTTTACGTAGATTGTGCACCTTTTTAATGCCACAGATCGAAAACCGAACTTGGAAACACATCTATCAAAGTTGTCTAGATAAAAAGTTCAGTCAAAAAGTCACAGAACGTTTTGATGGATATTAGTCCGATACACGAAGAAATCTATTAAAAACGCTTTACGAATTTTAACCCTTTTCTCAAGTGTTTTCCCAACCGGATTCAAATTCCCGATAATACAAAATCGGATTCGTCCTTCAATTTCTTACGAAGAGACACCGGATGCGAGTGACGTTGATTATATATATTGAATGAATTTACTCTCCAAAATTAGATTACGAGTCAGACCTCCCTCTCTCGGACATTGGAACTTAAAAGTGTTAAAACGTGCTGTGTTTAAATTCGTGAAGTTTTTATGATTAAAATTAATTTTCAAGCAAATTTCTGGACAATAAATGATAGTAAATTAAATTTTTTGGAATAATTCGTCTTTTGCTTAAATTAAAAAAAAAAAAAAACAAATTAAGAAATTAATATTTTTCTAATAAATTTAAATAAAATAAAATTAAAAAAAAAACCTAATTTTACATAATTTTTCGGGAAATTATACTATTTGAAAAAGATTTTTAATGTTTTGAGAAGAAGACGACTATTTTAAGATGAAAATCTTCCAAAAATAGATTTTTTAAGAAAATCATTTTATATCTTTTTGGATTACGAATTTTCTGATTTCTTCTTTAAAAATCTTTCTTTTTTATAAATTATATTAATTTACAAGAAATTTTATTGAAATTGATATGAAAATAATTTATTTTATCGAATAATGTCTTTATTTTTTGTACAAGAAAAATCTTTTGCAAAGGAAAACTCCTATAAAAATGACCAAAAAAAAAGCAAGCAAGAAAAGCCGAATTGAATTTATAAATATATCAAAAAGAGTAAGAAGAAATTCTCTTGTCATGGAAAACTGACTCATTCGAAAAGTTTTTATCTTTTTCAGTTTTAGTTGTTTTTATATTTCGCATTGGTAACAAATTCTAGAGAGAGAGTGGAATGAACGGCTGTGGAATCAGTCACCTGATACTTATTTTTGATATAAATATCAAATTTTTATGCATTCTAGAGATAATAAAGTAATTAAATTAAACAAATTAAGATTTCATATGTGACACAAAATCTCTCAATAATCAGCGACATTTGTTGTGATCTTACACAGAAGAACAGAGCAGAACAGTACACAAAAAGTGTTCTTCTGTGTACACGATACTGCTGCTGTTTGTTGCTTCTTATCAGCCAAACCCATTTGGAAATAATCAATTTTACCAAACATTCTTGATACTCAAATAAGATCACAATTCTTTATTTTATTCCAAAAAGGAAAAAATCATTTTCAAACCACAATCAAAATGGATGATTGCACATTTTTTTGCTAAATTTTTCTACTAAATTGCAAATGACATTTCTTATATATACACAAGAAGAAAACAATGTTTTCTTTTGGTGTTTTTATATGTCTCTTTCCTCACCACAAAACTCGCTAATAAACATGAACCGAGTTCTGACAGGCGCACCATATTCTCTAAATCCTTTTTTCTTCTTCACCAAGATATTCCATGACCATCATCAATTGTGATCACACAAATAAAAAAAAAAAAAAGATATGTCCTTTCTTATAGAACGAAAAAAAAAAAAAATACAGGACCATAAACACACTAACAAATATACACCCACCCACCACCCACCATCAAGAAATGACATTAGTTTTATTATTGTTATTATTTTGTTGTTGTTGTTGTTACTGTTGTAAAAAAAAAGGATCTGTGCCTGTTTTTTTCGTTTCTTTTTATTCATAAAATCATTTCCAACACTTACAATCATCACCAACGGGTCCTGCTGAGCATTGTGCCGGTGGATCTCTACCCAAGTCCTGAAGTTCCTGTAAGGATTAAAAAAAAAATAAAGAAAATTGAATTAGAAATCTGTTGTTTTTTTTTTTGTCAAGTTGAAGAGAGTTGGAAGTTTTTTAATCACACCAACACCCTTTTTTTTGTTTTTTCTTGATGAATTGTTTAAATTTTATAGCAAAGTAAAAAAAAAAGTGGGGTAAATGTACTTTTCAAAAGGTGTACACACAAGTTCATGATTTTTTGTTTTACCAAACATATTAAATAATCATTAATAAATTATGATGAAATCCTCTCTTCCCGCGCCCCAAAAAAAATGGTAATTTTTAAATCCTGATTTTCAAGTAAATATGTTTTCTGTTGTTGTTGTTGATGTTTTTCTGAATGGAAATCGATAAAGTTTAGACGACGAAAACGACGACGACGACAACGACACAAAACACCAACCATAGACGACGACCATGATGATGATGGTTGTTTCTTCTCTTCTTCTTTTTGTTATTATTGTGCCTGCTTTTACGCGGCGGATTAGAATTGTTTTTGATTTGACATGGGTTTTCTCTGGTGTCCAAAATATACCAAAAAAAAATTCACCAGCAAGGAAGACAAATAAAGAAAAGAACAGAAAAGGTGTTCCTATTAGAATTTCTTCATATTTTCTCCATCAATAAATTCTCAATTGGATTTCCTCCAGTTGCATTTATTAATTTTCAAGATAACAAAAACAAAATCTTGCCATTTCCCTTTTATTTTTTGTTGGAATTATAATCAAAAATGTGCGACGCATATATAAAAAAAAGAATAAATTTAAATTACCAGAAAGAAAGAAAAAAAAAACGCCATAGAAGGGAAACGAAGAGTTCGAAAGAAATCGCGCGAATTACATTCAAATATTCTTCTCCAAAATCACAAATATTTTCATCTCTCAAAACCGGAAGATATTTTCATTTCAATGAAAATTTATTAATTAATTATTTTCCTCATCATTTTTTCTTTACTTTTTTTTTTGGGAAGATTCTTTGTCAATGATTTTAATGACACCACCTTTTTTTTCCCTTCTGGAATTGCTTGAATTCGTCGTCTTTTTTCTTGTCTTTTCTTTTTCGGGTTTATTTTTGATCGCGTAAAGATTTAAGCATTTTTTATGAATTGAAATGAAAGAAATAATAAATATTAAAAATTTCCCGTTATAAAAAGAAAACGAAAGAAAAATTATATGAATTAAAGAAGAGGCGAAAATTAAAAAATTTAAATTACGAACAAAATTGAAGAAATATAAAAAATTTTTGTAGACATTTTCTTTTAATCTTCATGTTTCGGATTCGTACATGTTCCCCAATACAACAACAACACCAATTCCGCACTCTCACACCGTTTTTTCGTTTTTTTTTTTTCGAAATGCATGACCATGACGAAGGGAAAGAATTATATACGAATGAAATTTTTCATGAAAATAATTTTCTTTTTTTTTGGCTATTTTTTAACTGGAAATATTTTACTTGAATGAGAAAAAAAAAAAAACCACATCAGAAAATTATTTTTGACTTTTGTGTCATTTTTTTTTCGAAATATCCAGAAGAATTTTTTTTTTTGTCTCAAAAAGGCTTTTCTTCGTCGTCGTCCATTATCCGTCCCCAAAAGAAAATAATGATCCTAAAATAAAATCCACGTTTTTCTTTTTTTTCTCTGTGTCGTTGCAGTAATTAAATTAATTAAATAAAAGAAAGTATAAATATAAAATTTTTTTTTTTTTGTGTTCACACAATCGAAATGCACATTTTTTTTTTTTTTTGCTATAAAAGAAAAACACACTCCCCGGAAGGAAAAAAGAAAAGAATTTTCAAAAATTTCACTTTTAAAAACAATTTCCAAATAAAAATCGCTTTAATTTCGTTATGAAAAAAAAAATAAAAAAAAAAATTAGTCATTTTGAAATTCGTATAAGAAAAAAAAAACCACACACTTTTTCTTTTTATAAAAAATGAATTTTTTCTTTGCTTTTTTTTTTCCATTTGAGGTGGGTAAAACAAAACATACCTTATTAATTCTTTTTAACGCCATTTATGATAAATTTATTATGTTTTTCTTTAAAATTAAAAAAAAAAGTTTAATTATATTTTAAATTATTGAATTTTCTGGCTTCTTTTTCAAGTTTTTTTCCACACAAGATTTTTCCTTATTTTTTTTTTTTTTTTTTTGATGAGAAGAAAAAAAAAACCAGAGTTAGACAATGAATTAGCAAACCGAGAGCCGGACGACAGGGTCTTTTTTTTGATTAGAGCGCAAGCAAGATGGCTGCCCAAAAAAAAAAAAAAAAAATTACTTTTTTTTTTTTCTTTCGAAGAAATATGAATATTGCACACTACACACACCGAACGAACGTACCGTTCGTTCTTCTACGATATAAAAAAAAAAAAAAATCCACAATTTCGTTCTATTCGTTCAAAAAAAAATTAAATAAAATTAACGAAATGTCTTTTTATCTTGTCTATTCTCGAATGAAAAAGCGAGAAACAAGTACACATCCACTTAACGAAAGTTGGAAAGAAAATCAAGTAAAAAAAGGAACAAAAAAAAAAAGAAATAATAAAAAACTGAACCAACAATGGACGTTGCCTTCTTTTTTTTTTTTTTATTGTTTTTTGTCTCGTTTAACGAAAAGTACAAACCAAATCAAATTTTCAAAACTTTTAGAATTAGAAATGTCAAAAATTCTTTTCAAATTACGTTTTATACGTAATTTTCTAGCAAATATTCAATTAAATCTATATTTTCCCAATTTAAATATATCGAAATTATTGTGAATTACTCAATTTCCGTTACAATTTAATAAGAAATTTTTACTAAACGTGAGCGAACTTGATGAAGTTGGTACCAAAGAAGATTTTTCGGGATATCGAATTTTTTTCGAATTGGAATTTCGTTCCAATTTGTCGAAATTTTCGAATATTTTTAAAAAACCGATTATTTCGAAATTTTTGTTAAAGTAAACTTATCGTTTCGAATTTGATATTTCCATCGTTAAGTGTGAAATTCTTTTAGGATTGCCAGATTTTTAAGGACTGACATTAATGAGAAATAAAAATTAAAAACTTAATTATTTAATGAATTTTCATTTAATTAAACTATAAAATCATATTCAAAAATTTACTGAATATTTCCACTTACTACTTACTAAATTAAGTCAGAATTTGAAGCTGTTGCTACCAGCTTTTAAAATGTCCTTAATTTTAAAATGTAACTCTTTTGCACACAATTGGAATTGGAACCAATAAGAAAATCAATGGGAAAATCAGTGAGAGAACTTTTCTTCAATTGATATCAAACTTTGAGTGTTTAACATTCAGTATTCAAGTACCTACACGATTTTGAAGGATCCGAAAAGAAAGCTAATGTTATTAATCACTCGATTTGCAAGCTGGGTTGGTTCTAGAAAAATAAAAAAGAGTTATAAAAAACGTAAAAATCCTGTAAAATAAGTTGTAAATCAATAAAAACTGTTAAAACTGGTTGGATTTTAGAAACAGTGTAAAAATGAATATAATGTACAGAAATATTGTGTAAAACTAGGACATTTTTGATTGAGTCTTCAACAATTACTTATTTTTACTATTTTGTGATCGTATTCACAAATCATTTGATTATGTATTTCATGAATTTAACATATTTATTTAAAAAAAAAATAAAGAATTTTCGAATCCAAGCATTTGAATATCCCCCGTAAGATTTTGGGGAACATAAGAACATATCGTTTGAGAAAGTACAAATCGGGCAACCCTATCGTGACACTGTATTATCAAATAAACCGTAGACTTTTCGTCACGAAATTTTTGCTGTCAAAAATTTAGATGTTTTTTTTTATTATTGGATCTTCTTATCGACCTAAAAACCGAAAAAAGTCCAAGAAGGAAGAAGGAGACAATCAGTTTCCCCAAAAAGAAGTACGTAAATCAAAATCACTCTGGATAAGTAAAGGGAAGTTGGAAAAACAAGCTGTTCAAGTTTTCCTTTTTTTTTGTTTTTTCTTATTCGAACAAAATTTAAATATTAAAAAAAAAGGCAATTCATATTTCGAGTTTTTAGAAAAATCAAGAAACGTGCGGGGGAAAAAAATGTCTGGCAAAAAAAGAAATTTGTTTTTCTTTTTTTTTGTAATTGTTTATTAGCGATCATTTGAAAATCATTTCCGAGCATATTTTAATCGTATTGGAAATTTTTTCGTGAATAAAAAAAAATGTATCCTTAAAAACCCGAAATTCAGTGTATTTTCTCTCTCAAAAAAAATAAAAGTATAAAAAAAGTGTATTATTTTCCCTTTTTTGTTTCATTTTAATAAATTGTGAAGTGTTTTAACAAAAGAAAAATTGTTAAAAAATTGCAAATTTTAAATTAAAAAAAAGTTGCAATAAAAAAAAAAAATAGCTGTCAAAAAAGTGGTTGTGACCAAAAAAAAAAAAGAAAAAAAAGTAGAATTTCTTGTGATTTCGAAAAAAGTTTTTCGTTTTTTTTTTTATATAAAATAATGAAAAAGTTCTTTATTTTTGATTTAAGTAAATTAATTTTGAAAAAGTTATGTCAGTAAATTTTTGGATAAAACAAAAACGAAATGACAGACAACATCACAACGGCAACATCATCAGTGATGATGCCACTTACAAGATCACCAACGACAGCGGTGGTGGTGTCGTCAAGAATAGGGACTACTACTGATGTGTCGCCAACGTCAGTTGTTCCATTAAAAACCATCCCCAAAACTCCATCATCTCCATTGGCAATTTTCAATGTGAACAAGAAAAATTTGAAAAAAATCATTTTATTAAATGATAACAAAACGTCGTCACCTAGAACATCGACAGACATTTCAACATCGTCCACAGAAACGTCAACAACAACCACCACGAAATCATCAACAAGGCATTGTACTTCGTTGCCACTTTTCTATAATGCGGTAAGTTTTCTTCTCATTTTCCTATTTTTTTTTTAATTTTTTAAAATTTGTTTTTAATTTAAGGGAGTTTTTTTCTTGTTCCTAAAATGCCGGTTGGTTTTTATTTCCAATTCTTGTGATTTCAATAATGTTTGGTCAATAACGTTGCTAACGTGTTTTTTTTTTAAAGCTCGAAAATATGAACGAAAGAAGAAGTTCCAAACTGTTTCACACTTTCGAATAGGAGATGGATGGAAATCTTTCTAATTGGAAAAGTTCACGCTTTCGAGAATTTTAATATTTAATAATTACAATGGGGCAAATCTTTAATCTCTTCTCTTCTCCAAACTGTATTCGTTTCCATTCTTTCATATATAAGTCCATTCTAATTAATCATTGACTTTAATGTGCAAATTTCAAGAAAAAACCGTGTTAAAAGAGTCTTAAAAAGAGATTCCCCAATCAAATCAAAATGCAAGTTTATTCACCTTAAAAGAAAAGAAAAAACGGTGATAGAAAAGAATATTGGAAAAAAAAGCCGAGACCGCAAAATGATGAACACTCGAAAATGATTAAAATAAAATTTTTAAGATTATGTTTTTGTTTTATAATTTCCAAAATAAAAAGTACATCGACTTTTTGGCTAATACAATTTCTATAGTAAAAAAAAAAAGCATACCAGTGAACTGTTTTTGACCTTTTTGTTTCATAAAAAATCAAAAAGAATTTACATATTCGTATGGATAAAAAAAAAAAGTTCGATTTTTACTTTCTTATACGTTTACTGCTTAAGTGGTTCTAGTATGAACAAAATTCGACACCGATTTAACTGGGAATTCGTGTTTTGAAGTTCCTAAATATTTGAAATCTGTTTTCGGGGCGATAAGTCGATGATACTTTAATCGAGTTTGATTCAATTTGGTACTGTAATGACCAGTTTTTAAGTGAACGTTTAAATTTAAGATTACTTAATCCAAGTATTCCGATTAATCGAAAAAAAAAAATCGTTTAAACTCTGTAAATCGGCCGATTAGATTAAACTGAATTTTAATCGGGCCTACACGATTTAAACTCGAACTGTAAAACCCAAAATTTTTTAATCCCAAAGTTAAACGTCCATCAGAGTTTAAAGGTTCACTGAAAAACTGACCTTAAAGGTTTTTAGACAGAGTAAAAAAGGATTTACAATTATTACAAATAATAGTTTTATTATTTGAATAATATCGATTTGGAGAAAAAAGTAAACTGAACCGATTATAAATACAGTCGGGTCTGGTCGAGTCTGTTTAAACCTCGCTTCTAGAAACCAATGAAACTCTGATTCAAATCCTGGTCTCTCGGTTCTTCACAAAGCTACGGAATTGCTTCATTCGATCCTCGGCACTAATTCTGTAAATCATTCAACGTTTTAAAAGTTGTTTGATGGTTTCCGTAGTCTGGAAGACGTGAACAAAATTTCGTAGACAAAACACTTCAAAGTTTTGTGCTGAATAGAAATTTCGCACAGGCTCAAGAAGAAACAACAACTTGACAAGGAACATTTTAGTAATGCGAAAGAACCAAAGAATTAAAGATGGACATACTAAGTGAAGTCAGGCAAATCTGACGATATGATATCGTTTTTTCTGTGTTAAATCGTAAGGAAAGAAAGGATTTGTTTTCTGTACAAATTTATATCGGACGATGAAAAAGAGATATTGTAAAAAGCATGAATTTGATTCTGGACAACTATCAAAATCCGTTGCAATGCTAAATATTTATGGCTATAAAGTTTTAATGTTCTATGTTTGTTGGGATTTGAAAGGAATCATCTATTACTAGCTTCTAAAATTTAGTAAAAAGGTTACAGCAGAAAGTTTATCAACTAATCGAAGTATGTGACGAGCTAAAACGTAAGCGGTTTTTTACATAGGCTCCTTGTTTCACAACACCGCTCATCTCCATGCTGCTGCATTGAATAAAAATTGCTGATATCCAACTTTGATAAGGAAGTTAACTGGTCTGTAGCTTATTCCCTATACATGGTCCCTTTTTATTACCCCTTGTTCTGATCAATCCAAATCCAATTCGCAGAGGAGCGATTGGCGAATTAAATTTTTAATATTTATGTATAAGAAACTCTGCCATACCCAGTTATTTAAACTTTGTGTATGTCGAATTTGAATTTCACTACATTTTTCATAAAACAAAAAAAAACCTAATTTCACTCGTTACTTAAATTATTCCAATTGTGTGCTTTTTTTTATTTTTTGCATTTTAAATTTTATTTGCCGACATGTTCACTCTTAGCAGAAATTCGTATTTCCTACTTAAAAAGTTCAACATCTTACAAAATCAGAACATTTTTGTTTTTTTTTTTGTACTTTAACTATAATTTGAATTAATTCAACCCTTTTCAAATTGCTGTAAATCATCTACCGTGAGTCAATTGAGAAGATAGTCAGTCTGCACGTTTTCCTATCTCCCAAAAGTCTTCAATTCACTCCGGGAATGAAATTCATTTGCCTTCTAGAGAAACAACCATATTCATATAAATGTCTGATGCGTAAATCTTTCCAATATTGTTTATTCGTTATTCAAATTCTTATTCATGGAGGACTCTTCTAGCGAAAGTAAATATATGAACGCATGAACTTAAAGCCACCACTCTTCTTGTCTGTCTACTGAAATGAATTTTACAATTTTGCTTTTATTAAAAATAAAAAAAAGTACTCTGATTTTAAAATAAAAGAAAATTTCAATTATAAATAAAAAAAAAAGAAAATAAAAACCCATTTTCTCTTTGAAATTAAAATTTCTTACGAATACCAAAAAACTGGAGAAAATTTCATTTATTATTTATTCAAGAGCAGACAATTTTTTTGAATTTTTAACCAAAAAAATTTCATTTTAAATAAATTTTACCAGAATTCCGAAAAATGAATGAAAATGCTTTTTTTTTTTTTGTTAAACACAGACGAAATAAAATTTTTTTTTGGTTAGGGGAAATCGCTCTAAACATGGACATCTGTGCCTGTTTTAATGTGATCCTGAAAACCATTTCAAAAAAGCCACAATTACAAGCATTTTCGAGATATACACAGTTCAACCCTGATTTGATTTGATTCCATCAAACTGTTGTAGAACCTAATTTTCATATGGTTAAAATGAAAGTCACAAGTCGCAAAGTCGAGAAGTTCAACGTAAGTGAGTATCGGATGGGAAGTGTAGATGTTGCTATAGCAATGTACTCATGACGAAATTTGCAATTTTCGTGCCTCAAACCATATTTTTGTTTGGGAATATTTACTGTCCATTCTTTTGTGTACTTAAAAACTTCATTTTATTATCCTATTCAAAATAAATTGGCAACGAATTCATCTTCTTTCGTTTGTTCCAAAAGTTCATAAATCTTGGTACAAGTTTTATATTCAAAAATTCGCATACAACATGCGCGTCTGTTCTGTTTTGGGATATATCTGAAAATTCATTGATTACTGCAACAGAGGATATATTAAATTTTACAGTTTTTTCTTAACTCCTTTAGTTGTGTATCTTAACGGTGAATAAATATGTGCTTAAACCTCAGGCCTCTAAGACATGGTCTTTTGATAGCCTGAAAATTTGATCTTATATCTTTTGAAAAAAACAATCTGTTATATTGTTTTAAGAAGAAACAATTTCAAATTATTAAACATACTTAAAACTAAATGGTTTTTCTTTTAAAGAATTTTTTTTATTAACGATGGAACTTCAAAATTTTGAAGAGAAATCTCTTTCATTTCAACTCTAATTTGAAAAAATTGTTCGGCTTGTATAAACATTGCCTAAAAAAATCCTATCTGTCTGATATGTTTTCCTCTTTTTTTTTTTTAATTTTATCGATCGGTCTGGGAAAATATATTTTCATCCCTAAAAATACAGTTCTATTAAAATGTTTCCCATTTGAAAATATATACAGAATGTTTTCATACTTTTGGGGAGAGAACGCATTCGCTTTGAAGATGTCTACAGAATTTCTGAAGGGTAACAAATTAAATATTATCCATTTTTCGAATTAGAAAAAAAGAATCTTTTATGAAATGAAAATATATTATTTGATAATTTATTGGATTGGCTAAAAGTCGTTGCGTTCTTTATATAATAACAAAAAAATGTATTGAGTCCAACCAACGTTTAATGACACATGAGATTGTTTAGAATCTTACCATATTAAAATCGAGCGTTGGAAAACTATCAACTGTCCAGAACTATTGAATTGCATTCATTATGATAATGTTAGTTTGATTATTCCACAAAAATTAAGAGAGCTTGGCTGGAAACTTTAAATGCTTCTACGGTATAGTCCTAACCTAGTAACATCAGACTATCTCATTTGTTTTTCGTTCTCTCCAGAAGTTGTTTAATGATGTAAATTTGAGTTCAAATGACAAATGACTTGTCTTGGATTTGTCGTCTAGAAAATTTAGACTTTTTACTATACAGTGAGGGAATATTGGATCTCCACGAGGAAAATCACATAGGTCATCGGCCAAAATGGATAAAGCTCTTGTTTTCTATTAAAAATTCGCCTTTCATCTATCTGCACAGAAAAAGAAACCCAACGATTTCGAACATAATTAAAGTTTCTTCAATCGATAAGACATAATCTATCATAGAATTGGATTCAATTCTTAAATCTAATGAAAAAATTATAGTGCCATGAATTAGCCAACATATTTTATATGAAGATTGCGTTGTTTTGCTTGAAGTGTTAAAACACCTACTTTTTTAAATAGAAAATGCATGGAAATTATGCAAAAAAAAGAAGAAATTTAAAGGTCTATAAGCTAATCATCATAATATTGTAAAATTTTAAGCAGTGGGACGTGCTAAAGATTTTATATTGCATGAAATTTTTTAATAATCATTTGATTTTCAAAGATGGCATAGACGAAGTAGGATTCAACTTATTCTATTATAATAAAAATAAAGAAAATATATTACTAGTAACTTAAAATCGGTTTATAGCAGATTTCTTGTGGTAGGTTCTATGACAAAGATTCTGATATTTAAATTCTGAGAAGCAGAAAACCACATAACTTTCGTTTGTCTACTTAGATTTTGCTTCAATTTAAGGTTAGCCCGTCAAATATTTTTTCAATTAAAAACAAAAAAAAAAACGACAAAAGCTTATGACCAGGCTTCATCACTATCCATGCTGTTTTTTGTTTTATAACTTTCTTATCCCTTTTTGGATTCCGGATTTGTACAAAACCAAATTACAAGTTAAGGATTCTTCTTCAAATATTCTGAATTTTCATTAAAATCAACTAAAGTATTTTTGAATTATCATGTAGATCGACAGACGGATGGATAAACATGATTTTAGTGCATTATGGCAATTACCATTTCTCTACGTTAGAAATAGAGTAACAAGACTAAGCTACCCACTTGGTATTATCACTTTAGGATATAAACATATGAGAATTGCTAATTCTATTTCATATGCAAAGGCGGGACCCCAAAAGATTATAATTGAACATGTTTTTGTTTTTTTTCATTTTCTAAACGAAATATGGAATTTTGTTTCTAAAGGGTTACCCACTTACCTCAGATAATATAATATACACATGCGTGGAGAATAGAAACCGGTTCGGTTTAAGATACTGCTCATAAATTTAATAAAATATTGAAAATGTCGAATTCTTATATATTGTAGATATTGAAATGATTGAAGAATGTAAGGAAGGAGGACGATACACGAATCTTAATAGTCCTATCTTCTCTGTATGTCTAGAAATATAATTTAAACAAAATCTTTTTATATTCTTTTAAATTTAACTCAATTTAAGATATCACAGAATTAATTGATGTTCACACAATTTCTGGCGACACAGTATATAGAGAGTGTGGTGATGAAAACATATTGCTCAATCAAGTTTTATATGAATTGACGTCAAGAAGCCTGTCGGCTTCAAAATCTTGATATGAAATCTATTTGATAAAATTTTGTTGACTTAATTACATATGTAAAGGGTCGATAAACTCATATAATATCAATAAAATGATAAAAACGACATTTTTTTTTTTTCTTATAACTTTGTCACATCGAATATCCAATTTGGATATTAAAATATTAAACGCAAAAAAAAAGAAGAAATTAATTGATTTCGAAAGATTTTCTTCAACATTCACTTTTCTTAATAAACTTTTATAACAAAAATATGATAAACTGTTTTTTAATTAAATTAATCACATTTTACCAACAAAAACCTGGACTAGGAGAGCACAGCAGTCTGAGCTTTTAGTGTTTTGGAAATTTTAAGACAGATTTTAATTCATTTAAGACATAGAACTTTACACACTGATTTTTGCATCGTTATAGAAATAAAGTTCCTAGTTTTTTGTAGTCCTTGTTTTTGGTTGGAATAAACTTTTGTACGACTTCGACTCCGGAACACTTGTTAAAATCGGTATAAAACAGACAAATACATTTTATTGTAATAGATTTATATACCAAATTTGGTTGAAATCAACGTATTAAAGTTATTGTGCCCATAAAAAAAGTGATCACACAGATATTACTATGAAAACGGTCGATTCATACAATAATACTTACTTACAATTAAAGTATAAGAAAGAAGAAAAAAATATTGGAAGAAACTAAAATCTAGACGACATTTTTCTTAACATATTTATAAGCGAACAATGAACCCCTTTTTATTCATTATTTTGCATCAATATGAAAGTCAAACATTGTACATGAGTGGAATGAACTACAAAAAAACAACAACAACAACCAACAACAAACGTGTATATCCATTGAATATCAAAGAAAAAGGGAAACTATAAAGGAAGTCAACCTTTAAGATATGAAACGACCCAGTCGTAAGATAAATCGTTTAAGGATTTTATATTTCTAGAAGAAATACGTATCGAGATTTGAGTTTCTAGAAGGATAAAAGTAGAAATCTTTAATTGGAAACACACAGCGCGATATATTCTTAAGTACATGGAACAGAAGAGAATTTTTGAGTAATAAGTCGGTAAGTTCTTGTACTTAATACTTGCATTCCACGAAATCAAGCTTAATTAATTAAAAATGCATTATTTTTGATTGCCAAAATTCACACCGGATTTTATGAATATCAATATTCATATTTTTATAATTAGTTAATTTCTTAATAATTTCAATTGTTGATTCGGGACTTTCGAAAATTAACACGGGTTTTTTTTCGCTTTTTACTCATTAAATTAAATTATTAAAAAAATATATAAAGAGTGTCCCAAAATTCACGCTAGAATTAATTTTGATAGAAAACACAGGTTTATAATTAAAAAAATTGTAAATTTTTTATTGATTCATAAGCTACAGTATAGGGTTATTTATGGAATAGCATATCCGGTAAATGGGCCTTCAAGTCTTTGCCGACACATACGCACTGTTTTGTTGAAACTTTCCATGACCGTTTTGCATAAATGTGTCTGAATTTCATTGTTACAGCGCTCAATTTTCTCCTTCAAGGAGTGGGGTGGTCGTGGGCTTGTTGACATAAATCTTAGACTTCAAAAAACTCTAAAAAAAAAAATTACCATTTGTTAATTTTATAATTATTCAAATTGAAAATAGTAGGACGAAATGATTGGTATTTTTAAGCTAGGTACTGAAATTCTAATCCCACTTCAAAACTATGATCCTTTCAGAATTTAAAGCTAGAATATTTTTGCAGCTCGATCGGGAATTTGATATCGAATTAAATGGAAGGAACTTTTTTCTTTTGAAAATTTTTTTTTTGGAAGAAATGTTTGCAAAACCAGGTTTTTTCTACTTCAATTTGCTTTCTCTTCTTCAAATTTGTTGCGATTGAAAGGTAGACTGAGTCCCAATACGAGAAATCTATTCTGCCAAATTTTATTCAAATCAATGTATGAGTTTTTAATGTATGTACATCGAACAGGATATGCTTATTTTTTCCTACAATTATTTCTTTCTCTACTATTCTTGAATCGATTTTACTAAAATTTAACATAGTCTCATCTATATAAGCAACGTGCATAATTAATTCAAACAAAATTGTTCCATAATTTTCCCAATTAAATCTGGAAAATGAGAAACAACTTTGTGGGTATTTTCTAATTTTGTTCCCTCTTTGTCGATTCTGCTGAAATGCATTACCAAATCATTTGCAGGAATAACGAACCCATATTTTAAATTTCATTGAAATCGAATGACATGTTTTTGAGTTATCTTGTACACAGACAGACGGACGGATCGATATGCAAATATCGATATAACTTTTGTAATAACTCTTGTACTATATTATTTATATACATTTGGAACATGTCATTACGAAAAGAGGATAATAAATATTTTAAATAAATTCAAGATTTGAAAATTCTGCCAGGAAATGTTCATGTTATCGGAACTACGGAAATATTATTATAAATGATTACCAATTTCAACGCTCTAGTGCACTTTTTCCTATACACAGCGACGACGGCTTGAACTCAAATGGGGTTCATGAAAGCACCCGCTGAATTATTTTGTGTAGCTCTAACCCCACGCCAAAACATAAAAACTATTTCGCATTGAATTTATTTTAAGTTTTATACAAAAATTTATATTAAAAAAGGAGAATTTTTTTTTTGAAATTAAATTTCCAGTTGAATTCATTTTAGTTATTTTGATTTCTTTAAAAAATTTATAGAAAAAAATAGAATTACAAACAAATAACATTCAATTTTGATTTAATTGTAATTAAAAAAAAAATGGCTGTTTTTAAATTAACACAAATAAAACAATATTTTCATTAAATTCATGAATTTTCAATCAATTTAATTAAAAAATAGTAAATAAATAAATAAATAAATAAACAGAAAATCCGGGAGTCTCTAAAGTCAATTGTCATAATTGTTATTGTTATAGTCCTACTGTCAATAAAAGTTTTTCCACCATAAAATCACCTCATCAATTCTATGAAAAAGATTCAACATTGGACACGTAAGTGATTCCCATCGTCACGGTCGCGTCATACATGTTGGTGGGGCGATGATGACGATGGCCTACTATCTATCATGATTATCATGATGATGATGATGATGCATAAATACGCGAAATTAAACTTGTTTATTGGAGCTCTCCTTCACTGGCCGACGAATGACTAAAGGTGTATACACCACAAAGATTTAAAATATAAATTATTTATTTATTTATTTATATTTACAACAATAAAAGTTGTTTTTTAGCGCGGCGATGCTCAACCTCGCAAAACGTTTATAGAGGTTTATAAAGGGTGTCCCAAAATTCGTACAGAATTTGAATTTTGCGCCAACTAAAAAAATAGACAGCGTGACAGCGGACAGTCCAGATTTATTAAAAATGGAGCACTACACGAATGAACAACACATTTTCATTGTTGAGCAATATTGAGTCATTTCCTGGTCGTGTAATTTCCGGTTTTGGTAATCAGAATTGGCCGCTCAGATCATGCGATTTAACGTTGTTGGAATTTTTTCTTTGGGGTTTTTAGAAGTTTTAGGTTTATGCCAACAAGCTTCCAACCATCCATGCCTTGAAGGAAGAAATTGAGCGCTCTATCAACGAAATTCAGAGAGATTTTTGCAAAACAGTCATGAAAAAGTTCAATAAAACAATTCGTATGTGCCAGCAAATCCGTGGATGCTATTTACTCGATATGCAATTCCATACATAACCCTTCACAGTATACTTTATGAATCAATAAAAAATTTACAATTTTTAATTATAAACCTGTGTTTTCTATCAGAATTAGTTCTTGCGTGAATTTTGGGACACCCTTTAGTATGTGTTTTTTTTTTATTAAGTTCTCACTTAAATTTCATTTGATATAAAATGCAGTAACTGGTTGGTTGCTATTTGTTTTATTTCATTTTGTTTGGTTCGTTGAATTTGAAAATTCTATTTTAGAGTAAAATTCTATAAAGGTAGACTAACTTTATTGTCTTTCTTCTTTATTTTTTTTCAGTGCTAGCACCCACTTTAAGTCATACATGGATGAAGTTTAAATTGACTTTAACTATATACTTGTTTATTGCATTGTTGGTTTTACATTTTTAGTTTGTCTGTCTGTTCAGTAAAACCCCTCTCAAAAAAATTCGATCTAAAGTAGATAAAATTTAAAATTAATTTAAAATTGTATCTATTTGAAATGGAAATTACGGTTACAGGACCATCTGCCTGTATTGTGATATAAAATTCTTATAAGTTTACATGTTTTAGACCAGTGATTCTCAACCTTTTTTTTGTTGCGGTACACTTTTAACAATTTCAAAAAATTTGACGGCACACTAACAATAAAATAAGTGTAAAAGGATAAATCTGGCGGCACACATCAAGAATTTGGCGGCACACAAAAGTGCCGCGGAGCATTGGTTGAGAATCACTGTTTTAGACATTATTATTCATTTGGTTCAAAATATTGGATAGACCAAAAAGTAATGAGAGAAGCCTTCAAGATTGGTGAATCGGAAAATTGTTGTGTTTGATTACTATGTTTACGCTAGACCACATACAAGTTTGGTCATTCGTCAAAAGTTGAGAGAGAGCCTGAAACTTTTGGCGTATCCACCATATAGTCGCTCCCTTCGAAAATCAAACTATCATTTGATTCGGTGCCTGTAAAACACTTTTAATGGTGTATATTTCTAATCGCAAAAGGCTGTGATTTGCCTCAATTTTTGCCCAAATAAATTAAAAATTCTACAGTGACGAAAGGGGGATTGGTAGGCAGTAGGAAAATGGCAAAATAGACAAGACCACATACAACGAAGCGTGAATACCGATAATGAATTCAGGTGGCAACTATATCCTGATTAGGATTCCTTTCAATAGTTGTACCAAAAAGCATACAATAATGAGAGTTTTCAATTTTGGCACGTCTGCAAGCGCCTCATTATTAATAGTATTTGTTAAAATGATTCTGTGTGATATAAAATTTCATATATTTACAGACGTTTTTACAAATACTATTAGAAAGGGGAGAGCTTTGCAACGCTGCAAACGTCTCAACAATTTATATAGAAATGATTACATGATTACATTACTACGTTCCAAGCTCTGTATCCGCTCACCATCGTCTTGAGCCATTTTTATGACAGTTTATAACTCTCAAAATTTAGAAGACGCTTTGATTACTTTTATATCTAAAATCAAAACCTAAACATTTGGTTTGTATAATATAGGCTGTCCCAATAAGAGCGTAAGTTGTAATTTGCGTAACTTGAAGTAAGTAAATAACAATGGCAGATTGCAGATGTCAAGATTTTAAAACTGTCAACTTAATGAAACGAAAATAGCGCGAAATTTAAATCTGGTGCTATTATTGGGACACCCTATATATTTTGCAAATTTATAATTTTAGTATCTCGCCGATAGGTGGGCATTAGTTCACTGTTTTGATGAATCAAAATTATATGTGAAATTCTAAACAGCTTTCATTTAACATGAGTCAACCACATTAGATCTTATGGAAAGAAATTTTAGGAGCTTAAAGCTATTACCATAAGATTTAATGTAATTTACTTATATTAAATAAAAGCTTTTTTGGATTTTCCACATCTTCTCTTTATTAATATCTTTGATTACATACCAGAGATGCAAACCGGTTTCTTTGAACCACTTTGAACCGAACCAAAACCACTGAACCATCGCAATTTTCCGACACAAAACCAAAACCAAAACCAAACCACTTTTAAAATGATTCGGTCGAACCAAACCAAAACCAAACCAGTTTTAAAATTAATACTTAAACCGAACCATAAACCGAAATTTTTCTATTGGTTTATGGTTCGGTTCAACAGAAAAAATTTGTCCTATTATTTACATTTTCCTTTTAAAAAAACTGAAAAAGGCTACTACATTTTCTTATAAAAACGATGGTTAATCAACATTCAACAGTTTGCTAGTTTTCAAATTTGTTTTTAACAAGTAATCAAACACAACATAGTTTTTCATTTAGTGAAATCATAATTAAAATAAAAACAGAAACAAACACAAGAAAATTTGCCAAGCAAATCTACATTGGCTTCCTTCGTTTCTGTCACAACAACTAAAAAAAAAACATATTTGTTCTGAACCAAAACCAAAACCAAAAATTATACAGTCTTTAAACCAGAACCAAACCAAAACCAAATTTTGAAATATTTAGAAACCAAAACCGAACCAAAAACCAAAAAGAAAGTTTATGCTTAAACCAAAACCGAACCAACTGTAAAAAAGTCTTGGTTTGCATCTCTGTTACATACTATAGAGAGAGACGAGGTGTAGCTGAAAAATCAATATTTACAACATTTATGTTCTAAGTCAAAATTTTGTTTAAACTATAAATATTTTACTCGAGTTAAACTCAACCTTACTAATTTTTCGATTTGTCTTTTTTTTTTTTTGTTATCATTTTATATATTTTTATTAACTAACAATCAACCAACCAAGTGACGTGCTTTTTTTTCTTCTTTTGGATATGGTTTGGTGCTTTTCAGTAACAGTAACAAACAAAATGCCTCGAAATACAATTTTTCATATAGAAAAAGCATGCAAAGCGAAGATAGTGGAGTGTTTTATAAGTAATTAAGCTTTTATATACAAAAGAAGAGAACAGGGTGCAACGGGCAAGAATATCGCAAAGTGAACCACGCGATTACATCCTCTTTAATAACTAATAAAAGAAAATAATATAGGTATTTAGTGTTGCCAATATTTACAAAAGAAAAATAAATATATTTTGTATTGGGTTAGGTCAATTGTTTTATTCTTGGAATTTATTAAAAGTTAATTGAATTAATATTATTTTTATTTTAAACAATTAAATTCGACCTAATTTAAGTTTATTTAACTGGAATTTAATTTAAGTAAAGTAATAAGTTAAAATTAATGGAATAACTTCATTGAATTTTTGAAAAATTCCTTTATAAAATAACCTGCAAGTTCGATGGGAATTTCGGCTTTACGACTTAGGAACAATATGAATGACCCCCATAGGAATTATTCCATTAGACCGATTCCAGATTCCTTTATTAAAGCTTCAGGAGTTGAAGTTACACGAGCTCATCATAGTTTAATAGAAGGAAACCGTTCTCAACAACTCAAGCCCTATTCTTTACAGTATTATTAGGCACTTATTTAACAATACCTCAAGCCTATGAGTATGTTGAAGCTCCTTTTACAGTTTATGAATCTACTTTTTATATAGCAATAGAATTCCATGGAATTCATGTATTAATTGGAACAACAATTACTTTATGACAAACTTTTTAAGTAATCATTCAAATATACTATAATCTGTTATCATAATTTTGCGGCTAAATTCAATTTCTGACTTTAACTGCCATCAACATTATACTCAGGTCATGACTTGTTTGTTTTTTTTTGAATTTTAGCTTCCAATTACAATGACGTCTGATATCTCAGGTTATTAAGATGTCAAATAATCGTTAAAATAGCCAATTGAAAGAGTAATAGTACTACGTCTGTAATGTAAATAATATTTGAAACTTTTTTCTCTCCTTTAATCTTAATTTTAATAGTTCATTTTCTTTGTAACGATCTGAGATTTAAGACATAAATTTCAGCTAGAAATTGTCCTAATTGATGTCTAGAAGCTAATGACTTTTGTTGCAGTCACAATATTTTTGGAATTTCTCAAAAACTCGAAGCAATTTTAATGTTAAACTTAAATATGGTAGATAAGTGTCCGTCTAATTCAAATCACTGTCAAATATAAACCGCACATCATCTTGTAATACTAAAATTTGCAACATGAATGTTGCTAGACATATCTGTCTGTCAGTAGTAAAAATTATTTGTTGGTGAAAAAACGCATTCTTATTTTTTGTACAATGAAAAGAATTACTTCGTACGCTTGCTCTTGGTGATTTCCTAAATTTGGTATTTTCGGATGAGAAAACATTTTCTCAACAAACAAAACGATCGTGTTTGCTTAAAGAGACATTCCGATGACAATTCTGAGCATTTGAGAGTCAAAAAAATAAGGTGAAAAAGATTTCACTCGTGAATGGGAGCGTTTAACCCAAGACATCGTGTGAGCGCATCGTGTGCATCGTTTTAAAAGAGACTGAAGCTGGTGGTTAAGGCAAAAGGCGGTTACATACCATTCGAATAATTGTAAAATGAACTAACTATGTATTATAAATTATCATTTCCATAAATTTTAATAAAACCAACCAATAAACAAAAAAATTACACCATTTTTAAATCCGGAGACTTGTCGGACCCGGTACTTACTTAACATGATCTACTTCAAGTCGGTTTCAATCCAAAAATGGATCATATAAACCAGGATCTACTTGAATTCGACTTGAGTCGATCCGATCACAAAATTGAATTGTTCGACTTGAAATCTACAGGTAAACGCAGATCGATTTGAAAATTTAAATAGAATTATGAATACTCCCAACCGTCTGTCAATTTGACGCTGCTTTGAAGTCGATTTCAAGTCAATTTTTCAATTTGGTGAACCTAGTACTAAAAATTTTGGTACTAATCTTTTTTTTCGGTTCTAAAATTTCAATATTTTGAAAAATTAAATCCAAGTTTATTTTCATGAAACTTATTTGCATAAATTTAGTAAACATTCCTTAAGTATTTTTCTTATCTCAAAATATCAGTAATCTATTTTTTCTTAAACTAGCTTATCTATGTTTTAACTAATATCTGGTAACACTTTTTTCTTCTTTTTTCTTTTTTTTGTTAAACAAGAAAACTTTACAATGCCTAAAAATACGTAAACAAGTTTAGTTTGAATTTGTATGAAATCAAGTGAGTCAGACGGTGATTGCCAAGCGGGCAACATGCGCTCGAATTTTACACGAGTTTTTCTTTAGTTTGACGAGAAATTAATTTTTTTTTTGATTTGATAGAAAATTGAAAAATATAGAAATTTCACGGGAAATTTATTTTTTTTTTTTTTTTGAAAATTTTTGTTTTTCTTAATTTTTTTATTTTTCTTTTTAATTTTTCTTTTTAATTAATTTTTGTCGGTAATTTTGTGTTTTATTCGGGTTCTTATCTCAAACTAAAAATTCGTTGTTCCTAAAACAAGAAAAAAAAAAGTGAATAATTAATTCGGGTAATTTTAATTCGCGGTTTTTTCGCTTTTGTTGTTGTACTTGTCATATGTGTTGCAAAAAAAAAAAAAACAAAACAAAACAAACAAAAATTAAACGCGACTATAAAGCTAAGTGCCTGGAATTTGTTAACTTTTTTCACACCTCCGCAAAATAAGGATATTTTGTCTTCGAAGTGTGTGGAAATGAATCCAAAAAATTTTGTTGAATTAAATATTTAATTCAATTTTAATTTAAAAAAATGATTAATTTTTAAAATGTGCTTTTTTTAAAATGAAAATTAAGGAGTTTTTTTGTTGTTAATTTTATTTAATTGTTTTAAGAAAAAGTTTTTCTTAAAAAGAAATAAAATAAAAGTGTTTGGAAAAAATTATTAGTGAAAATAATTTTTTTGGAAGTGATTTTATTTTGTGAAAAAATTGGCCCAAAAAAAAAAATTTTAAAAAAAATTAAAAACTAGTTTTTTAATTTATTATTAAAAATTAAAAAAATTTTATTTTTATTTTGTTTGGGGATTTTTAATATAAAAACGCAGCTTAAAAATATTTAAAAATATTTTTACTTTTTTTTTGGAATTTTATGAATGGTAAATTTAAATATTTTAAATTTTATTGATTTTTTTTTTTATTAACTAAAATATTAAAAATAATTTTTATAAGTGAAATTTTTTCTTTTTTTTTTTATTTTATTTCACTTCTCAAAAATTTCTAGTTTTCACCAACTTAGATATTTTTGCCGCATCAAAAAGTATTTTTTTAATGTCAGCGCTTTTATATTTTTGTAAATTATGATAGAAATATTTTACGAATTTTTTTTTAAGTTGCGCGGGCAACATACAAAAATCTTCGCAAAAAAGTATGTCAAATCTTTTAAGCTTCGTCAATATTCATGAATTACAGCAAGCCATTCAAATTGAACTTTGTTTTTTTTTTTGGCATGAAATTTATCCCACATATGGATGCTTATTCATATGTCGCAAATATTATGGAGAATGAGAAAAACACTGCCAATTACATATACTAGACGAGTGTTCTTCTTTCATTTATATTCAAAAAAGGATCAAGAATTGAATTGATCAAATAATATTACATGTCCATTACTGGTAACTCTCCTATAACAAGGTAGATAGGTTCATATGGAGAGTGAAAATGTTTTGTAGGAGACCGTGTTGAAGGAAGATTGGATGTATTATCATTTTGAATAAGATACACTCAAAGAATTCATTTGAGTCGTGTGGTATGTGCGTTTTGATCCAATTTTACGGTGTCATTTTCACACTAAATTAAATCTACTTTAACAAAATTACTAAATAACTAAGGAATTAATTTTCTTGATTTCAGAACAATTAAATTCAGTACTAGATTCTCTATCATCCGATCCACTTTCTTTTCAGATCCATCCTAAATAATAGAGATCTATCTATCTCTCCTAATAACCAACCACTTCTTCAAATTTCAATTATATCCAATAATGCGTTTGAGAGATATTGTCTAACCCGACGACTCTATTGGACTTATTTCAATACTTATTTTTAGTCGGACTGAAACAAATGTCCAATTTTTAGAGTCTCCACAAGACTTTTTTTCAGTCCGACTGAAAATATGTCCAATTTTCCGTGTCTCCACAAGACTTTTTTTCAGTCCGTCTTGAAAAAAGTCGAATGGAGTTGTCTGGTAATATAAATTTTGATACAGCCAGGCAGACAGGTACATACTTGTACTTCTTAAAAGAAGTTTTTTTTTATTTACGGGTCCTCAAAACGTGAAAAGGAATTTGCAATTCTTTACCATCCGCTTTTTCCAATTTAATGGGAAGAAAGCAACAAAAAAAGGGTTCACATGTGATAATTCCATTAATATTTTTTGGGCCTGGTTTACCTTCTCTTCTCTAGATTGCATAAAAAAGACAGGTGTGTGCTTTCAGATTTTATGTGTTCCCATTTTTTTTCTGTTTGTTTTGGTAACTTTATTTGAAGGGTGGCCCACAAGAGAATATCCGAATTGATTGTGTAGTATTGTTTTTGACCTAAAAACCAAAAAAATACTTGTTATTGGAATCAATCCGGTTTGAAAATTTTGCAGTTCGTTATTTTGTAATATAATTATTTAATAAAAAAATACGTTGAAGATTTATTATGTAGTTGGAAATGTTGTCAATTTATAGTTCCTGGACAAAAAAAAAAAATTTAATATCTCAAAAGTTTATTTGAAGTCTCAAGAAAAAATAAAAAATTCTCAGAACCTTGTTTTCAGAAGCTACTTCTTTTAAAACCTTGACTTATGATCACAGATTTCTATTTTTAATCAAATTTTAAATGTTAAACAGAAGGTTTTTGTTTTGATCATAATTAATTTAAAAATAGGGGAAATTTAATTCTCTTCAATTATCTCCAGGAACTATGTTTAATATGGTGTGGCCAGTAAGGTTTTCGATTTTTCAAAGGTTATGTTCAGCCAGAAAAGATGGAATTTGTTTTTAACTTAAAAAGCCTCTGAAAATTCTATAAGAAATAGAAAGTTGACAAACTAAAAGTTCAAATGGAGACGTTTAATTAAAAAGAAATGTAATGAGTGCACCTAATTGGAGCTAGTGTCCTAATCACAGCTTCTCTGACAAAGAAGTTCTTGCAATAGTAATAATTTGGTTTTAACAGTCTCAAAATTTGATTTGAGTATCAAGAATTAATTTCCCAACCTGCGGAAATAAGCGAAATTCGATTATTACAAGGAGTTTAAGGCGATTTAAGCAGCTAGTTGTAATTTTGTCCATTTTATCATTTCAATTTATTTCCTATTTGAGGAGGCCTCCATCAAAAACATTGAGGTTATGCTAAGAAGTTTTGCAATTTTTATTATCTTTTCATTAATTCAACAAATTTCTAAAGATTATGGGATTTTCATTTGTTTTTCTTTTGAAGATAAAATACTGGAACAAATTCCACTTGATTTTTATGATCCGATTTCTAGATCTTTTAAGCAATTTGTGTTGTTCTATAATTTTTATCGTAACCACACGCAAGCTCTTAATTACAGATTTCGCATTTTTTTTTTTTTATGATTTCGCAAAATGTGTATTTTTGTAAAAGCTTGAAATTAAAATTTTTATTTATTTTTTAATTTTGATAAAAAATTTTCCATAAACTAAAAATCGCGTATTTTTTGGCAGCTAAAAAAACGTATGCCCTCGAATTTTTTTTGTTTACTAACTGAAGCCTCTCGTATTTTTGCGTGGTGTTAAGTTTATTTTGTGTTATCTATAAAATTTCGTTTTCAAATTAAAAGAAGACGTTTTTTCTAAATGACGATGACTTATGATTTACAGTCCTTTGTGTAGTTCAAATAGAATAGATGGATGTACGACGTACAAAATGTCAACTCAGTTTCAAATATGAAAGTTTTCCCATTTAACAGACTACAGAAAGTGATAGATCGGATTAATTTGTTAAAATCTGAAAGATCAATCTTCAAGAATTGAATGAAAATTCTTTGTGTTTATAAATTAGTGTTTTAATGACGAATGAAAATGATTGACATTTGATACGTCATGAATCCATTCTGTACGTTGATATAGGATTTTAAGACAATTGATTCTGTTGCTAGTTCTATTTCACATGCCTTTTCAGAAATTTGTTTAAAGATTTCTGAAAGTTTTGATGCTAAAAACTATTCAAGAATTCGTACGAAATTAATTCAATAACATTTTTTACACTAAAAAAAAATTTCCGTGAAGTCATTTTGAAAATTTTTCAAAAAATTCCTGTTTTCATCAATTGTCTTAACTTTAATGATTTTATTTGAATCTTAAAAATATTGAGTCATAAGTTTTCACAAAAAAAAAACGCACGTATTTCTAATTACAAATTTGCGCCTGATTAACACAAATATTTATTTTTATGTTTAAAAATCTGTTAACTTTCATATAGTGTCTCTGTGCGACCCCCACAAACAATTCTCTCATGTGACAGAGTCTTTTTTGTCTTTATTTTTGTAGCGCCACCCAATTCTCACTCCACCATATGGCACACATCATCTCTCGTATTTTACAGTTAAACTTTTTGTATGTTTTCTTCGACAAAATCTTACGAAATAAGTACGTTCACATTTTGTCACAAAAATATAATACCAAAAAAACCCCCCAAACCCAAGAAAAACGAAAAAAATTGTCTCGCAACTTCAATCTTGAAGCTAAAAAAAGAATCCACCAAAATTTCAACAGAATTTTTTTTATTCTCGCAGCACAGCTGCCTCAACTTATTTAGTGATAAGAAAGTCACTTTCTTATGTTGAATTTTTTAGAAGAAATATTTTTTTTTTTAGCTTTTAATTTAATAAAAATCTGTAAAAAACAAAAAAGAAATTCTATCAATAAAAAAAATGTTTTGTTTTTGTATAATTTTTGATTTTCTGGGTTACAAGGCGGAAGTCTTGTACCCAAATTAAAAATTTATTGATCACATTAAAAAAAAACCCAATGAAATAGTATTTAAAGTTTTCAAATTTCTTGAAGAAAACCAGACGGAAATTCAAAAAAAAAAAAAGAAAACAAAACCCGAATTTTGCAATAAAATTTTTATTTATGAAAAAGCATTAGAAATTTTCTTTTTTCTTTTTTGGAGTGATCCAAAAGTCAACAGAAAATTATTTATATATATTTTCATGAAGGGGAAAAATAGAATAAAATGTTTGGATATATATTTTTTTATCGGAAAACATAAATATGTTCCCGCGTCAACATTCAAAAATATCAACAAACATTTTTCCAAAAGAAAAAAGAAAAAACTTTACTATATGTTGACTGAAATTCTTTGCTACGAATAGTTTTGTGACCTTCCTGCTTTCGTTTAAATCAATGCTCCTCAGCAGCCATTTGACTTTCACGACACTCGTAGGTACTTCCAAGAATTCCGTGGCACAGTACAAGTAAAAATATACAAAAATCTTAATGTATGTATCTTAATTCATGTATGCATCATAAATTCTGTGCATTTTTGCTTCTCGAAGATATTGATATTGTTTTTGGTATTGGAAAATCCTGAACGCATGTTATTTTATATGGATCATGTAATGCTCCTTCTAGTGAGCATTTGTGTCCCAAATATACAATTTCCTTTCGAAGAAAATTGTATTTTTCAGGTTGAAGCTTTAAGTTATGGTTTCTTAATCTGGAAAATATTGAATCTACCTAACTAAATTTTTTTCCATATATAACTATATCGTCCATATAACCGAAACATAAAAAACCTTGTAGATCCGATAATATATGTTTCATAAGTCTGGGCTCCTGTGAGGCATTCTCTGAAATTCGTAATGATCAAAAGGGGTGCCTGAATGCAATTTTGGTTCGGTCATCTTTCTTAACCAAAACCTGATGGTATCCACTAGCAAGATCTAGTGTTGTGAAATACCGTGAATGTCCCAATTGATCCAAAATATCTTCGATGCGTGTTAGAGGGAATGCTTCGCCGATTGTAATTTGATTTAATTTCCTGAAATCAACTACAACTCTCCATCTTTTTTCTGCATCTGGTCCATTCTTTTTCGGTACTACCAGGTGAGTTCCACGGACTTTTACTTGGTGCAATTATTTCGTTTTCTAGCATTTGTTCGACTTGTTCTTGAATTACTGCTCGCTGTTTTTCTGGCAAGCGATACATTTTTTGGTTCACCGGCTTGATTACAGCCAGCAGTACCACTAACCTGGCGACGATCTACAATACTATAGCTGGAATTCAATGTTTTATATTCATTTAGAAAAAAAATTTCCAAACAATTGAACAACAATTTTGGTTAACCCTGTGTTTTTATCCAAAGGAAATTTTATGCTTCCATTTAAATAAGACAAGTATTATATAAAAACTTATTACGAATATAAATTATATTCTTTTCAAGATCGATGCGGTCATTGTTGCGGTTCTCGGCAGATTGACTATGGTATCAAATTTTTTAATTCTATAATTATAAAATCACGTTGAAATAGAGATCAAATGGAATACGAACAAATTGTTGTTTTTTTCTAAAGAAAAGAAAGCAATCTTTTTTCCTAAGAACTACATTTTATTATAGGCACTTATAATACCAAATTTCAGTTCTTTTAAAGGATTACCTTATTATCAGCATTTAAATGTCGACAAAATGTTATCTTCTTTGGAACTTTTGTCGGGGATTTGTGTCTCTAAAATGTACAAAAACTTTTACCTGTTTTAGAAATTAGCAACAATTTCTTTTGAAGAAAGTGAAAAAAAGGCTTCCCGGATTTATTTAATTATATTCTTTACAAGTTGAGTTATATTTTATAATCCATTTCTTTTTTAGTGTGAAAAATATTTACCTGAATTTTCCGGTGGAAATTCGTATTTTCTACAAAAATGTGTCTGCACTTTTTTTTATTTTTAAACATTTTTTAAAATATTATATTTTATGTTATGTGTTATAAAATGTGTCATGTTTTATTATTAATAACAAAATGTGGTACATTTATATTTTTATTTAAAATTAATAAGAATTGACATGGAAAACACTTCTCATATATAATCTGATCAGAACATTTTATATATTTAAATTTATGTAATTAAAATCAACAGACCAGAACATATTTTATGTTGGGTGTTGTGTTTTTCTCATAATAAATACCTTTAGATATAATATATGATAAAATATTTTATGTTTATAATGTTAAGAATATGTTTTAAGAAGAGGTATTGAAGGGACGGGGTTCCAGAGATATATTATGTTTATGAAGAGGTCAACATTATTTCAGGGTTTATTGTTCTAAAACTTATCAGTTAGTAGTAATAAATAAATTGAAAGTATTCTTAAAAGTACAAAGTACAATACTTGTTTACAATAGCATATAGTATGATTATTTTTGGTACAAAAATTAGGTACTAAAAATAGGCCAAAAAGTTGATAGTAGTTTTTCAGACATTCTCCTTTAAGTAAACACAATATTAAGATAGTCCCAATGGATTTAAATATCTCCTGACTAATAAAAATAAACTATAATTTAACACGTCTAGTAATAAAAACCATACCCTTTTGAAACAAATGAAGAGGGAATACCCTCAAATCGGATACTTATACTAAATTTTAGATATTCTGTTCATGTTCGCGTTCTATCGTTTTGTGATGTCAAATTAAATGTTAAAACATTCCTTTTTAGATGTGTTTACTTATTTTTTTTTAGGTTGGGTCAAAATGTATATCTGATTATAGAAATCACCCAAAAGTGTTGGGTTATCATTTTTTTTTCTTTTTTTTTAGTTTTAAAATTCATTTAGGTGATGTTTTGTAGTTTTATTCACGTTCACATGAAGCAGTTATTTTACTTGCTATACTACTATTGATAGAAATTTTAAAACTATATACAGTTTTATTTAGAATTTGTCTGGCATCATGATGGAAACTTTGTTACAATGTGACAGTATTCAAGTATATAGTTTCCTCTCGAAAAAAAAATTGAATTCCATCCAAAACAAGACCTTTACTACATCAATTAGGAATATGTGCCATCACTAAGAGTATAATTAAAATTGTTCGTTTGACTATAATTATGTTCTTTTTTTTAAAGTTTAGATGTTGTTCCATATAATTTTATGCATACGATTCTCCTCATATGGAGTGTTCGTTGTTTTTTAGGCTAACTATAAGAAATTTTTGTTTTTAGAGAGCTTTAAAAGAAAAGCAAATTGATAAAATTGTATGCAATTTACAGCTCTCTCTCTAACATATTTTTATGCCCTATGGTAGATATTACCAGAGGGTATATTAGATTTGTTGCTAAGTGTGTAAAACATTGAAATAATCATCGTAGGAAGGTTCGTATACAAGATAACTCAAAAATGCGTTTTCCGATTTTGTTGAAATTTAGAGTCTGAGTTGGCTATTCCTTAACTGGGTTTGGTATTGCATTTTAGCAAAACCCATCGAGGGGGAACGAAGTTATTAAGCAAATACCAGGTTGATCAGAAAGTTTTGACGTTTTTTTATAAGGTTTTTCGGATTTAATTGGAAAATTTATGAAACAATTTTGTTTAAATTAATTATATTAGTTCACTACATAAATGGACGATAGCATATTAGATTTCAGTTAAATCCCTCCAAGAATAGTGGAGAAAGAAATAATCTTAGGAGGAAATAACCCTGTTCATAAAGCTTGAAATATTTTAAGTTTTGACAGTTTTTCTGTCCCATTTCTACCATAGGACATCAAAAAATCTTCTATATGTCGATTTTCAGTTACTATATATGTTTTTCTTATGCGAATATGATTAAAGACAAAAACTTATGCTATACCGAAACAGTTATAATAATAATAACATCCAAAAGAAAATAATGATGATTTTAATGATGATGCGATTGACACAATAAAAGGTCAATTTACACCATATGTGTTTACTTGAAAATGAAGAAGAACCATCAATATATGATAAAAATAAACAGTAGTAGACTACCTATATTGAACCAGGTCAAAGTCAACCTAATGATTCCTCATAATACCTTGTTTTTCTTAAGGTTAATAATAATACTTCTTAATCTATTTTATCGGAATTTCCGTGTTACTTTTTTTGCTTTTTTCTTCTTTAGAATTTTTCTTCAATCATTTCCAGAAACATCTCATTATTTCTCTATTATAGAAATGATAACATTCTTTAGTGAGAGTCTTCTCGGATGTTTTTGTTGTCAAATCGCTGTGAAATAGAACTCCGTTTGGTATTCTTTTAGTTCATTAATTTCTTCTTAACAGAAATTTGTTATAACATTTTTTTTTTTTTTACTACAGAAAAAGGTGTTAAAAAATTAGTGTAAATTTATGTCACCTAAATTAGTGAGAATTTTCTTGTTTTTTCTTTTGTCCAAGAAATTATGTTGAATGTTATGTTTTTCTTAATATACAATTTATCATAATGACAGATATGGAAACTTATGAGTTAAATTAAAGATTTTAATGTGATTATGACCTTATGAAACGCCGAGAGATGTACAAAATATAATATTAAATTTTTTGGACAAATAAAAGAAATTCTTGAACCGTTTCATCTCATCTTACAATAATTCAATTAGAAATTTTGAACTTAACTAAATTTAACCTCAATATATTTGAGTAGCTAGCAAAAGTATTCGGTGACTAACAAATTTTTTAATTTGATTAATGAATTTATTTAATATGATATTTCCTTTAGTATTTGTTAAACTTTCTTTTTTTAAAAAAATGCTTTAAGAAAAGTTTGTCCACCCACGAAATTTTAATAATTTCATTTCATCATATGTCGATCAGAGAAAAATGATATTATTTTCATAATTACTTTCTTATACTTCATTAAAAGGCAATTAAAATGTAGTTTCAAAAGATATACGTGTTCTGAGTTTTATGGTTCCTAAAAGTCGAGAATCGATCTTGATAAAATTTTGTTATAAATGTTTTTTTTTTTTTTTGTAATACTCGTAAAAGATAGATTTGGGGTAAAATCGTAAATCAGAAGTGGGTGATCGATTCATATCTTCTTTTCTACAATTTCAATGAAAAAAATGTTTCACAAATTTCTGGCACAGAATTGAGTTCTGCAGGTTTTTTTTGCATACCCAATAGTTTATGAGAAACTTTATGTATATGAAAGTTTGTTGATTTCATTTTTTTAGAACTTTGAAAATTTTCAGTTTTCATTTTTATTCTCCACGTTTAGAAAGAAATTAATGAGGTTGAATAAAATTACCTCCCACAATAGTTTCAAAATCTCGACACAATAACAATTATGAACCTATAAAAAGTCCCAACGCCCAAAACTTTTTCAAAAAGAATAATGGCGCCGCTAAATTTTCAGTACTTTTTCAAAGCCCTTTTTTGTATAGAAAAAAAAATAGTAAAACCAATTATTTCGAAAAGAAATGTAGGAGATTTGAAGTCAGAAAAAAATGTTAAATGATGTTAATTAATATCTTTTTTTTGTCGTAATTCAATTGTCATTTTCTGAACCTCGATTTGGAATGGTCAAAAAGGGTCAACACTTTCGATTTACACAAAAGTATTGTTCTCTTGTATTTTTATCTCTGTTCAATAAATTTTTTTATTTAATCAATTTTTTGAAATCATTAATTTAGTAATTAAAAATTTTCGCGCAGTAGTTGAAAATATATTTTCTTTCCAAATAACACAAAAGTAATATTTAATTGTTCGAGCATTAAACCGCGTTTCGGAATTGAATTTCTTCCTACAATAAAATAGTTTTTTTTCTTTCTTTATTTCTTTCGAATTTCTTTCACTTTAGTGTGGAACGTTGAAAAAAAAGAAAAAAATTAAAACTAAAATCAAAATAACATAAGTCAAAAACTCTTATTTCCGGCTTTTTGGAAGTTTTGTTCGACTTTGTGTCTTTCACCTTTCGCAATTAACTAATTTATCGGTTTAAAAAGTTTTCACACTTTTTTTTTTGATAATAGCTTGTAAATGGTTTTTAATTTTTTTCCAATAAGTAATTGTTTTTTTTTTTATTTTAACTTTTTAATGTCTAAATTTTGAAGAAAAGAAAAATTTTTGGAAAACTTTCTCAAGATCCTATTTTGTAAGTTATAGAAATTTGTCGTGAATTATTTCTTTCATAAGAACAAAAAGGTCCGAAGGAAGCACTATCATTTGTGAGATCATTAAAAATAGGGACATGTAAAACTTATCATAACTACTATAGCAGAGATGCGAACCGATTTCGACCTGAACCAAAAGAAGAGAAAAAAACGAACCCAAATTGAAGTAACCAAAACCAAAACCGAAACCAAAACCAAAAAACTGAAAAGAAATTTTGGTTTTGGATTTGGTTCATTAATTTTTTTTATAAATCGAACTAAAACTAAAAATCAAAATTGAATTTTAATTCTGAACCAAAACTGAACCAACCGAGAAATTCGCCTGGTTTGAATCTCTGATATAAACAGTTTTTCTCGATAACAAATCTTATTTGGAAATTTTTAAGTTTTACGCATAATTCTTGATTTACAGACCATGCGAATTCTTAACCAGAAATAAACTGAACGCATTCGCATGTAATTTCCGCAGTTTTTAAAATAATTTCTTTTTCATTAAACATTAACTTCGTTCTATTGATTTTACAGCATAATTGCAGTACAACATATCATTACGTAAGATGTAAGAAAAAATGGGCCATGTTTAATGTTAGAAGTTTTGACTGTGGTTGTGCTAAAACAATAATTTAGACAGAAATGCCAAAACAAATTATAAAAGGTGCTACACATGATCAAGCATTATGCCATTGTCCGTACGTAAACTGCTTGATCGTCTCTTATCATCTTTAAAGTAATATAACATAACATACAATTTTGTATGGAAATGAAATATGAAAAATGTGAAATTTATACATGATTTGAGTTGGCATGGGTATATATATGCCTAGCCTTTACATCTATACTGGCCTTAAGATAAGGAATGGATATCCATCAGATTTCGGTAAAGACCAAAGCAATTTCAAAATGTAAATCAAAAGCTATAAAAATGTTTTATATTTTATTTTCTTAATTAATAATAAATATGGAAAAATTTTTAATGAATTGTTTAATTATTAAGTTTTTTGTTGTTTCTATTTTTTGTTTTTTTTTAGTAAATTAAAAAGAAATTTTCTTATACCTAAATTTATAATTGTTTTAACTTTGACAAATTCTATTCAAAATTGGTATTTATTATGGATTATCAAAAATATTTTTATATTTATTACGTGATTTTTTTATGAGCAATATTAATAAACATTCTCCGCCTTATTTCAAACGCGGTAATTAATCTTTCTAGATTCTTTTACGTTATTCGCGTTATAAAATTTTGTTGTATATTTTCTTATCTAATCAATTCTCATGAAATCTATATATTGCATTTTTGGTGTCGTGATAACATGATAAAAATTAATCAACTACTTAGTAATTAAAAAAAAAAAGTCCAAAAATTGTTGAACAAAGTGCATTTTATTTTGTACATCAAAAGAACTCAGAAGACGGGGGTAGAGTCTCTTGTATTTTTTCATTTCTTTAAATTTAAAAACTTTAATATTGGCTACGTTTACACCGAGACTAAAAGGAGACCTAAGTGCTTAGGTCGACCTAAATATGGCGGGTGTAAACGCGTCCTAAGTAACTTAGGTTAGGTCGCCTAAATTGCAGACTTACCTTAAATTTAAATTGGCCTAAGAACTTGTTGACAGCTGTTTAGATGGCACTGCAGTCGTTATAATTGTTTAGGTTAACCTCAAACTAAGTTCGGGAACAGTTGGTGAAGCATCAATTAAAATTCCAATCAAGTGCAATTCAAACATCATCTCTTGATATCCAAGTTCCATAAATCCTCACATATGGCGTTGTTTTAAACTTAGGTCTAGTACGGTGTAAACACGTATGACCAAACCTAACTTTTAGTTAGGTGACCTAAAAATTTGTCGGTGTAAACGTAGCCAATGGGAAAAGTTGGGAGTTTCTAAAAAAGTAATATGTTTTGATTTTTTCAATGTGTTTACGGCGGGGACTGGGTTTCCTAAGTTTTGTTGTTAAAATAGAAGAAGAAAAAAAATCATAATCAAGTAAAATACTATTGCGTTCTTAAACATTGCAACTTGTTGAAATTAAAAAAAAACACCAACTAGGTATTTTTTTTTCCAAATTTATTTTGCCATTTTCAAAGCAATTTCCTGAGGATGTAAAGACTTTTGCCAACGTTTTACAAAGTAGTACTGAAGTGTAGTATGATTTTTAGCTACTTCATCGGATTTTATGTTTTATATCTCCTACGGTCTGAATGCTATGTCTATGGAATGATAAAAAATACGACAGGATTGCTTATCAGGTGAAATTGTATTTGTTGAATTTTTGGCCAAAAAAATAGCATAGAATTTTGAGCAGAAACATATTTTGTATTGCAAAATTCTTGCCATATTTCTCTTAATTTTATAGCAGTTGCTATAGAGAAGTTTTAATTAATACTATTTGTTGTTAATAGTTTAAGCAATTAGAAGACATTTTTGGTGCGCAACACAACGACTAATCATTAATCTAATCACCATCCTTGGAATTTAGTTTAAAATTGATCTATCTAATAATTTTCTTTTAATTATTGTAAATAAATTAATTAAATTATTATTTTCTATATAAAAATTAGTAATTATAGTTTTCTTTCATGATAGTTTTTTTTCGCTATAATTAAAATACATGTAAATACAATAGAAATAGATTTCACATATTAATTAAGTAGGTTTTTTTTTGTTTGTTTTTAATTATAAAACGTGTAAACTAAGTCAGTATGTGATTTTATGAAATCTATTTAGTTTTTTTTTATTCATTTTAGAATTCATGTTGTTTCTCGTTTATATATAAAAAGTCTTTCAGATGAATAAGTTTGTAAATAAATGAAGAAAAAAAAAAACTAGCTAACAAACTACTAGTACACAATTCATAATAATGTTAATGCTAATTATAATTTAACAAAAAAGTAAGAAACGTGCGAAATTTGTATGAGCAAATATAGTTATATTACCTTCTCAATGGCTGTGAATTTTTAATATACCGGATTTTATTTGAATCGTGCTATAATTATCATGTTTCAAGACACTGTATAGACTTTGAATTGATTGGGAAATGTATTTATATAAAGGTGTTTATACCATAAAACTAATTTAGTAATGATGACTAATTTGTTGGCGAAATTATGAGTTTTGTAAAGTCTTTGCTAAAACTGAAAATAAGAATTTGCAAATTATTTTTCAAGGAAAATTGATCAATGTTACTAAATCTATAAACAAATATATACCATGTCCTAAAATTTACTCCATATCTGTAGCTAATTAGGCTTAATAAATTGATTTAAAAATGTCGAATATATGAAAATATAATCCAATTCAAAAGAAATGAAAAATTTTCAATTATAGTAAATTCGTAAAACCATACTTTATAACTTCGCTCCACCTGGGGCGATTTTGCTGGAATGCAATGCCAAATCGAGTTAAGGAATAACCAACTCACATTGTTAATTTCATCAAAATCGGATAACGCGTTTTTGAGTTATCTTGGTACACAAACGGACGGACGTGCATACATAAATCGATGATAGTACTTACCATAGGGGTAGAGGTCATGACTATTACTTCTATGAAAAACAAAATTTTCGAGGACATTTAATTTTATATTCGAATGTATTTTAGACATGTTCTAAATATCAAATTTTAGATATTCTTAAAACATGTGCCTTTTTAGATAACAAAAACATTGATATAACAAAATAACGCGACACTTTGTGAAATAGAGAAAAATCAAATGGAAGAAAACCACTATGATTCCAAGTTCACCTTCAGAATATCGAATATCGTAATTCAATATTATAAGAACAGGTGCCTATTTCAATGTTTTTTCTTGAAAAAAAGGAATGTGGCTTAAGAAAATCTGTACTTTAAGACATAGATTTGTTTATACATAGGTATAAGAGGTACACACTAAAGACACAACTCTAATAAAGGTATAATACCTGCCGGCATGTTAGAGGTTGAATTTTAAATCTATATATTTATCTTAAATATTCATTTTTCATGAAAATATTTTTAAAAGCCACCGGCATTTTTTCGGGAACAGATGTTGAATTTTACACGATAATTGATATGCGTTTTGGGATTCTTGATTTCTTAAGATGCTGGTAAAGTTTCTTTGTTTTAAATATTAAAGATGCCCTTTTTTTGAGAGAGAAATTTATATTTATATCATTTTGTTTTTTGTATATTGATGCATGTTCATAAGAAATGAATGATGAGGACGTGTTTTATCAAAAGTCCAATATCTGAATTATTCCATTATTTCTATTAAAAAATGAATACCCTATGTAGTATCACGCAGATATTATGGTTGACTTAGATTGTGTAGTCCTTAAAATATGTGGTAAAGTATAAGAAAGTAGAAAATTATTTACTTCTTATGGTTTGGGTCTAGACTATAAAAGAAACTTTCCTTCATTTATTCTTAAGACAATATTCCCATCTAGGGAGCAGTGTTTTTGAGGTGATTTTTGAAACTTATTCAAATATGTATATTTTTTTCGTCTTTCAAGAACAAAAAGATTTGTAGGTACATTTCAATGGAGTTATGTGTGGAAGGCACTCCTGACTGATGCAAACTATTAAAGGTGTTGTATCCAGAATGTTAAAAGTCATCTTAATCTGTACGAATGTGTTAAGGATTGGTGTGAGACTTGTCTAAGAAAACTTTTTCCTTTGTCTTTTTCTTTATGGCAGCATGCTAAACATAGATTATCGATTTTCTCTTGAATAATTCATAAAAAAAGAAATATGCACTTCTTGAAAACCGTTTACTGAAAGTGCAAACCAAATTTAAATACAATCGAGGAATTGTGTCCATCACTTCGAAAAGAAATGTTTTGAGAAAAACGCATTTAAAATTTCATACCGAATTTTTGTTCATGTAAATTTGGAATACTCATAATGGGTAAAATCTTTAAGGGTTTTCAGAATTTATAAAATTGTTAAACATTTCATTCTCAAAACTATAAACTTTTGGAAAGTACAAAAGAATTGTATCTTTCCAAAGTTCCACATGGTAGAGCACTGTTTCTATTTTTTTGAATAAGAAGTACAACTAGACTAAGATTGAGATTCAATCTTATCAAAAAGAAAATTGCCATTTCTATGCTTTTTTTCGATATGGTTCAGGTCAAATCGAGTTACATGATTCGGATTCCTCTACTCTTGATTTACAGAATTTTTTTTTGCATTACTATTTCATAATATTATATTAAATATTAATAAAGATTTCATAAAACCGAAAAATTTAAAGACTTTAAAATGATGACTATTGTAAAAGCCTTCTAAAAATTTTATATGAAAATAAAATCCATAATGATTCATTTACTTAAATGTACATGAAATTGCTTACTTTCATAAACGCGGACTCTGTTGTTGTTTTTTTTTTTGTTTTTTTTTAGATAATTACATTTTTCATAAAATAAACTTTATGACTAATTACATATTAAATTCATTACGGTCCAAAAAATTTGTTTCGTAAGTTTTTCTTTTTTTTTTTATTTTTAAAAATGTTAAATTAATTTAATATTTTGAAATTAGGTTCTTAAAAATCAATTTTATAGGTCATATTTTATATTAATTAATAAACTATTTGTAATCAACGAATGTAATTAAATGTTTCTGATCTTAGACTAAGCCCGAGAATGAGGTCTCTAAATACGGCTTAGTATAAAATGTTCTTTTGTGTTGTTTTCATGTAATCAAATGCTTAAATAATTATTATAGAATTTCACACATTTAGTTATTTTTGTATGAAATCTGGTACAACAAAACCATATTTTAAAAAGTCATGCTTTTTTCTCTGATATTTTTGCAATATATACAGGGTACTCCTAACTTGCTAAACAATTTTTTTCAGTCTGTTTCAATATATCAGGTAATCAAAGTACTTTGTCGAATAATATCAAATTTATTGCTGAAAAAGTTCCTAATGGTGCAGCTACTTAGGCAGCTTCATATAATCCTAATTTTCATGCTTTCTTGCTTATTCAAAATAGAAAACTGTGTGCTTTGGTAGTGTAATCCTTTAGAAGCATTTACTGTATAAAATCTACCCGAAAGTATAAATACTTTTCTTATCTTAGCCGTCCGCAATTCATCATTAGGTATATACATCTATTGGAAAATTAGTACATGATATTCAATTTTCCAAATCTCTGAAGCTGGTTTTGTTTGATCTGGTATGTTTTCTGGTGTCAGTTGTATTGATTGCACAACATAAACATCATTTCTATAAAAATCACTGGCAAAATATTCAAAAATTGTTTTCTTTTCAGGAAAAACTGTAGTAATGGAAACCAGATTCGATTTATTATATATTTCCCGCCTTCTGACTATCCTTGACTATCGAGAAAATTAGAATATATAGTAATATCCAGTTTTGCATAAGCAAATCACTTTTTCTAAGATCTGGAATCTTGTCGTGTATCAGAATTAAATTCATAATTTTTTCATTGTACAACATAAATATATATAATTCTGTTTTGAGACACCCTTTCCATAATAATCACTGCTGCTAAAAACATTCAAAAATGATGTTCTTTTAAGGATAAACTAAAACTCCCACACTTAGCATCTTCGCGACATTTTCTTATATTAAAATTAATATTTATTTGGTAATGCTTTTATGTCAACTATGACTTCTTTTTCTTGTGAAGTAGTTAATATTTTACAGACTGTGCGAGAGAAACCATGGTTGACATGATTTTTTACAAGATTTTCTTTTTTGTTTTTCTGTTGTACTCTGTTCATGTTGCATGGGCGTGCAGATTTGATCATCATTTTTCTTTTTCTTTTTTACTGAATATCAATTTGCATTATATCAAACCACACCACTGCTGCTGCTGCTTCTTATATAGCATAGAGTTTTCCAGTTTTAACACTATTATGTTTGCCTTGAATGACAAGAAAATTAAAAAAAAGCAAGAAAAAAACATTGTAATTTTCATGGGCTTGTGATTTTCAAGTCATTGTGACAAAAATTTATAAATCAAGTAAATTAAAAAACAAGAAAAAAACTTACTTGTTCTTCTTTCTTTTTCTTTTTTTTGGATACAAGGTTTTAGCGATACTAAATGTCGCTATATGGTATTTTTGTATTTGCCTGAAAATATTGTGAAAGACAGTCAACCGACGACGACGTCGGGACAAATCAACGATTCTATAATGTGGCGCTGGATTTTATCAAACAAAATCCAAATTTTAATTATCAATTAGTCAAATATTTGGTTTTAACGGACATTTGACATATATTTATTTAAATATATTCAAAAAAAGCAAAACGATTTCTTAATGATTTCCTTCTTTTTTATGTCTTTTTTGGAAATTTTTTTCAAAAAAATATTGATTTATTAAAATTTATTACTAAATTTCCTGTGACATGTTTTTTTCATTTTCTTTCTTTTTTAATAAGTCTTTAACGCCACCTACACTAATTAAATATTTGAAAATATATCCTTCTTATTTTTTTTTCAATTAATTTTATTAATCCCTTCAAATTTATCACTAGTTTTTGTTTGGGCGCCAAATTTGAAAATTTTTCTATAAAATGTTTAATAAAATGTGATAATTTTTGGAATTAATTTTTCTTATACGAAAATCCATCGAATTGATTGTTTTTGGACCCATTTTTTGGAGATTTTTTTTTCTTCATGTTTTTACTATTTTTTTAATTTAATTTATTTATAATTTAGTCAAAATTTTGATGCAATCTAAATACAAATTAATATCTATTAAGTTTTCTTCATCAAGGCTTTTCGTCTTTTTTTTTTTGTCTACCATAAATTTTACTAATGAATCATTTAACTCTTTAATAAATATACTTTTGTTTTGGGAATTTATATTTATTCACCGTGAATTAAGCTTTAGGAAAAAAAAGCACACTGAAGGCGGTTTATTATTATTTTAAAAATTGTGTATTAAAACAAAAAAAACCATAAATTATTTAAGGGAAATTGCGTGACGACAAACAATATGTGGAAAACTCCATTAAAGAACAAAATATTGTAATTTGTATTAATAATTTCCGTTCCCTTTGACAATTTTTTTTTTTTTTTATAAAAACATAATATTTTATATCCTAAAATTGGATATTTTATTTTTAATTGATTTTTATTTAGTAATTTTTAAAATAATTTGTATTTAAAAATTATTATTATAATAAATTTTAATTGAGCTTCAATAAAAATCAAGTATTTCCATATTAAGTATTTTCTTTTTATCAATAATTGATTTTTAAATTGAATAAAATTACACTAAAAAGTTATTAGTTTGTTGTTGTTGTTGTTGTGGATTATTTTATGTCTACATGTAAAGCTTCCTGGTTTTAAGTATGACCAAAAAAACATTCAATAAATAAAGTTCTTAATTTAGTAAATTCTGAAATTCTGATTTGGTCACACTTACAGCGCTGCAAAACATGAATTAATATAGTATTTGCTAAAAAAACTCAGTGTGGAATATAAAAATGCATTTATTTACAGTCTTTTTTACACATACTATTAACGAAGAGGGATGCTTTACAGCGCTACAATGATGCCAAAAATTTATACACAAAAGTTTCTCTGTTTCTTTTCTCCGTGATATGATGACTAAATGCATTTGTATCATGAAACTTTGGTTCAGATGAATATGTAATTTGGTTCCATTGATTTAAATACATAGCCAATGCGTACATGCACTAAAACAGTTTGAGAGTTTTGTGGTTTTTGATACTTTTTTCACCTCAGCCTTTACACTATACTTACCATAATAAATCTGCTTTAAAATTACATTACGATCAAGTAGGAATTTTCTAAGGCAAAATAAAATTTTAAATTTCAGAAATCAAACTGTGTCACTTCATCCCCTTTTCAGGTCGATATCAAAAACAATAGCGATACGATATTCTCCATAGTAACTGACCATTTTTCCAAATTTTAATTTCATCCTATAATATTGTCGAGAAATATCGTAACCATATAGAGATATGTTTTAGTGTATATGAAAATTGACGTTAAATGCGTGAAAAGCAACAAAACAATGCAGATTTTAAATGGCAACAAAGATTAAACCTATTATTATATCTCATTGGTCGAATGTTGAGTTATTATCTCCGAAACCTGGAAAACTTAAGGGTAGCATATATTTGTTTACCATCGTAAATCTTCCGTGTTCAGCGGGAAAGCAAGTAAAATGTTAATACTTCTTCCCCTAGTATGCATTTCTCATGATGGATTCTTGAGCAGCAAGAATTGAGTTCTGACTAAAGCATCTTTATTCTCAATTTTTAATGAACCGATTTTGTTAAATTTAAAATTCGAATTTCAATAAATAAAACAGGAAATCTTACAGACACTAAAAGCGCTTGCTTTTAGTAGTGTGGACCTTTCACCCACTGAAAACCCACCCTATTTTATCAAGACCAATCCAACGATCGACTATGGATTTACTTCTCTCAGTAATCGCGAGAGAGAATTATTATAAACAATTTCCACCGCGAGTTTGGACATCAGTTCATGAGGCTTGATTCTTTTTAGCCTACGCACATTATGTACATTCAGTAAGGATGTCATTTCACCGTTAAACATATGACTGCAATCTCTGATTATGTTTCGTAGCGAATTTCTTCGCTTCATCAGCCACAAGGTTTTGTTGCAAGTCACGATAGAGGTCGCGATTGCGTATGAACCAAGATGCATTTACTATTTCTCTCAATACTTTGTTTTGGAATGTTTGTATCATTTAAACATTTGTTTTATTTGTACCAGCCCCACGCCATACGTCCAGATGGGCTTCAAAATCTGTTTATAAATTAATAATTTAATTTAAAGTTAGCACTTAATTAAGTTTTGGATGCATTCATAATTTTTTTTTTTTTCTCACTTTTCCTTAGAAAAAAATACTAATTACTGATTGTAATAATTAAGATTCTGTACACTTAAAATATTTTTATTTATTTATATTTTGTTTGTATTTAAATTTCATTGGAATTTTTAAGTTGAAACTTTTTTTTTCTTTTTGTCTAAGTTGTAATTCATTTTCTCTTTTTTTATTGTTATTAACTAAGAAAATTTTTATTATAAATAATATTTTCTACAAAATTCAAAGAAATCATAATTAAGTTTTCATACACTTTCGTAATAATTTATAAAATTTATTCATCACAAAAGGAAAAAAAAGCACAATTTGGCGCGAGAATTTTTATTTTTTTATATTCAAAGAAAGTTTGTAATCAAAAAATGTAATTTTACAAAAACAAAAAAAAGCTAAATAATAATAAAAATGAAGTTTTTTTTTACCTTTTTGCAAAGGTTAATTACAAATTTCATAAATTTACAATTTTTTTTTTTATTACATGAAAAATAAAATTGAACAAACTTTTTCCCAAAAAAAAAATTAACAAATATATAATTTAAAAAACCAAAAAATAATTTCACTAGCTTTTATTTCTTATATAAAAAAAATAAAAGGTGTGAAAATAAACTCTTTTTTCCCTAAAAATAGAATTAAAGAATTGAGAATTAATTAATCCGCGGAGAAACGAATTTTTCGAAAGTAAAAAAATTATATTTTCATAATAAAAATATAGAAAATATGCAAATTAAAAATAAATAAAAATTAATTAATTAGTTTAAAACAAAAATTCCGAAAGCTCTTTTTTTTCGAAATGACATAAAATTTATTATTATGCATAAAAAAAATAGTAATTGGTCTGGCAAACAACTCAGCTTTCTTATACAAAATATTTAATACTCATTTTTGTTTTATTAGGGCCAATCTCCATACGGCCGACAACCTATTCTGACGGGAAAAATCAGAAAACTAGAAAGAGATGGGGTTTTGCAATTTTCGCTAGGATTGATCGAATAAAAACATCAGTCTCCTCACACAATTTAGAAAAATTGGTAGTCTGTGATGGTATCGTGTGTGATTATTGTGAGAGTATGCACCCGCAGATGAAGTGCCATATAAATCAGATAAACATGTTCATCTGTTTTTGAGGGGAATCATCTGCAATCATCGAAAATCAGTTGGGGAATCAGAGATGCAGAAGCTGACAAAATTTGTAGGATGATTATTTTCTCCCTTTCTGTTTAACCAATCTTTGTATAGTGTTATTCCATACTTGCATCAGAAGTAGGATGTCGGCTGTGTAGAGATTGGCCTTCAGTTTTTAGAAGATATTTCAATGAATTAGTTGAGCCTACTTATAAAACTCAAGCTCTAGAAAAAATAGTGCCGTATTTTTAATACAGTTGGTCTTTACATAACCTTTCGTTTAATTTCTTAGTAAATTGCCTACAAGTGATGATTATTCAATTAGTTCGATATTTTGTATTAAATATTATTCAACTGATATAATGAGGCAAATGAAAGGACAAAGCATAGTGTCTTCGTTGGTTCAATTGGTTTTTAACTCTCGTATGTAGTAACTAAGAAAGATCATGTTCATTCATTTGTTTTTCTTTGCCTACGTGTTATATGTATATATAAAATATCTAGAATTTTTGAATACATTGATCATTTCAACACCCAGAAAAATCATATATCTTTTGACTAGTTCTTGATAACTGAATTTTAGTTGTGAAGTGCTAACCCATTTGAACAATATTTGAACCTCAATGAAAACAGAATTTGAGCGAAAACTTTAGAATTACCACATTTCAATCCAATATCAATACTTCTGGCTTACCAATTTCGTTCAAAAAGTTACCAGATCCGTAATCTTAATCTTAGAACATACTTTGTGTATATCAAACATGGGTTCTGACATTCTTGACTTATCTATTATTATAGAAATAATGTACTTCTATTACTTGCAGCTGTAAACATATATTTTTTTTTTTTTTAAATATGCACTTGGAATTTTCTTTTTGAGAACTGAAAAGTACTTCGGTATCATTTTAAGTATAATAAAATATTACAAAATATTCAAAATTTTATGAATAAAAATTAATTAATAAATTTTAAATAAAATTTCATTAGTTTTGTTTTTAAAATGAATTCAATTTTTGCATAAAAGTTTTGTTTCAAAAAAAGAAAATTCAATTTTTTACACAAAAAAGAAACAAATCACGTATTTATAATAATTTTGCCAAAAATTTAATATTTTCGCACTTAATTTTGATTTAATGCCAAAAGTAAGTACTTTTTTTTTACATTCATAAAGAAATCTATGGAAAAAGTGAAATTAAACTTCACTTTTTAATGCATTTTCTTTTCTTTTTCTTGTTTTTTGTGCATTCAACATAAATTTCATTTTTGTCATGAATTTGTTAATAACAAAAGCATAAAACGTAATATATTGCAAAAAAATTTCTTTTTTTTTGGATTTATTTTAATGTTCACTAATTTAAAATTGATTTTAATCAGCTCATGTCAAGAGCTTATAAAATTTTTACTTAAAATGTCTTGATTTTAAATTCGTGATGTAACAGACTCATTCTGACTCATGACTCATTTTTTATTATAATGTAAATAATAATATTGAATGAATGACCAAAAGAAAACCATTTACAGGGTTTGTTGAAAGTTCAATGAGTTTGATTATGTTTTGCATTGTATAATATCCTGATTATTTTGGGATCTCCTTTAAAGACACTTGGACTCACAACTGTCATTTTCTCATAGTTCTTGGCATTCCAATATTAAAAATATAAGAAATTCTGTGATCTCAGCACGTTAAATATTTTAAACTTTTGATTTCTTCAAATCGTAAATTGTTTCAATTTTATAGTTTTTCTTTTTATTTCGACTGAAACAAGTTATGTGATGTTATATTTTTCATAAATGGAAACAGATCGTGTTAAAGAACTTACGTTCTAACACTCCAGGGCACTATGCCCAAATAGAATTTAATAATTTACTGACTCCATTGCTCTACGAATAGAGTAATGTTAGAATAGAGAATAGGTTAGATTAGGTTAGGTAGAGTAGAGATATTTACGTACAATACCGGGCACCCATTGTGATCCCTAAATGACCAAAAATTACACCAGGATGTGTATTCTATTCCTCTTCGAAGTATTTGATTTTCTTGCAAAATTCTATTAAACTACCCAAATGCTTACTTCAGATGTTAGAATTATGTAAGAGCTTCTTTAAATTGATTTTACTAAAAGAGAAATCGAAACTACACTGCACGTAGCATTCGAGAAACTGTTCGTTTTTCCTGTAATCTGTTCTGTCGTACAAAATTTTAAATAAGTCCACTGATCTCAAGGAAGGTACATTAATATTTAGCGGCATCTTTTCTAATAGTAAAGGAGCATCAATAGCGCCATTGAAAATTTTATGGACAAAAACAATATCAGTCGCCTGACAACGCTTTTCTAAGATTTTAACCCATCACAGTACGGGGGTAGTAGGAAAGGGTAATTCCAAGGAAGTTCTCTTAATGCAAAAGTATGAATCTACGTTGTACAGACTCCAATCTGTTAATTAGACTTTTATGATAGGGAGACCATACTTGACCATACTTGTTGCTAATTTGAGAGAGGACTGAGCAATTCACATAAGATGTGTGTGATGTCTTCAGTCGCAGAGATCGGTTTGTTCCAATCCTAGTTTTTTTTAGCGTGTTAGAAGGCAGTGACCGGTTAATATCTTAATTAGCATACTCAACTTATTCAAATGAATAAATCAATGACGAAAATTTATTATACATAATTGAGAGGTTTTTGAATCACCCTGCTTATGTTATATTAATTTAACGAATTGGATTATTATAAATGATCTCAATTTGTCTTGATTATAATTTCATCATTAATTATGAATGTTTTCTTATTACTAGTCTTTTTTTGTTTTTTTGTTGGCTAATTGTTAAAGCATCTTGCGTTTAAAATAAACAATAATCTAATTTTCTTAAAATCTTATGCAATATTATTTTAAGATCGTTTTTTTTTTCTTTTCTTTTTAAATATTTAAGAAATTTATGTGTTTATATATGTGAAATAAAAATTTTGATCAAAAATATTTTTTTTTTTAATGATTGTGCCCGATTTTAACAATATCAAGATTTTTCATACATAATGATGTAATGACCATCACTTTTTAATGTTTTAAATTTTTGAGTAATAAATGATTGTTACACATATTAAACAACATTGATTTAATTAGGAAAACAAAAGTGAATGTATTCTTAAAAATCATCTAAAAATTTGTATTATTAGATTGTTTTTGTTATATGTAATTTTCGTGGCTAAATTAAGAGTAATTTTCTATATTTTATAATAATTTTGACCGCGACATATTTTTTTAACTTTAGAAATATTTAAAAGCTTAAACAAATTGGCTGAAATGACATAAAGCTATTAAAAGGTCTACAAATCCCTATATTTATCTGTATTTGTGTATTTAAAATCAATAATATTTAAATGCAATTTCTTGATTTTAATTTTCAAAATACATGAAAAACATATTAAAATCGATATAATTGTCTGAGACGAAGTACTACTTAGGTACTTAGTGACACCCATAATTTATGTATGCAATTTTTAACATATTACGGGTATTCATGCTTCGTTGTATGTCGAGTCTTGTATCGCTGTGAAATTGTATCTTTCTACATCAAAAAGTGTAGGCAACTTTTCGCAATTGTAGTTACCTACACTGAAGTTTATGCTAAATCCTATTATATTCCGGTAGAACTAATAAGCTACACTTTCATATCGATCCTAACAATAGTGTTAAGGCCTAAGTAAAGGTTTACAAAATTTCAATTTCACAACGATACAAGACCAGATACAGTGAAGATTGAATACCCTTATTATAACTTGATTAACGTGTAATCCACAAGATATAAAGTTTAAAAAAGTTAGTCATCATCAAAAATACTATTGTAGTATCATCAACGAGAACTTGATGCTCAGACCAGTTTAATAACAAAGTTGTACACCTTGGTGTCTTGATTTTTCTCTTACTAATGGACATTCCCTTAAAAATGAAAACGAAAGATTATTCATGCAAATTGGTAATATTAAAAGCAAATAATGTCAAAGATGTCATTGTTTTGGGAAAATCTATAAATTAACTTTCCTTCCCCTTGCGCTAGGTTTTTATTGCAAAGATATGAAAAAGAACTTTTACGAAATTTATAATTCTAGTGTCTGTGAAGGATTTTATACATAAGAGCTTTTTTAAAGGTTTTAAATTTCATAATTGAAATGATTCGTAGAAGAAATCTTTAAATCGTTGCAAAGAAAAATGGACACACTCAAGTAATTGGTCTGTAAATGTGATTTCAACAGCAGCCTATCTCTTGAATACCAAATCCTGATCTGAATTATATTGTTTTGAACTTTTTAAACTACTTAATTTATTTATGAGACATTCTAAAATATTGTTGATTAAGACTGAGGCTATCTGCCTCAAAATAAAATTTCCGCGAAATTCTTTTTGATTGAATATTAAATTTAAACAAAAAAAAAAAACGCTTATATTTCTTTACAATAAGAAATATTTTAAAATTTATCATCAAAATAATATTATTTTTTTTTTTTTTTGATAATATGGCATACCCGCAAGTAATGCTAATTAATTGTTTTTTATGAATTCTTAATTAATTCATTGTCTTCAGGTGGTTTTATAAATGGTTTTCAAATTTTTTCACGTGTCTACCAAGAAATTTTGTCCATGGAATACCTTTTCAAGAAGAAAATATAAATATAAGTACTTGTATCTATTTTTTTCCTTCATTTTTTTTTTTTTTGCACACCACAAATAGATTCTCCTAAGCTAAAATATTTAGCCTAAATAAGAAATATTTTTATTGATTAAATTTACTACCGTTTAAAATTACTATAACGTTTTTCGGTTAACCTAAAAGAATGTAAATTCATTCAAGTTTTTAGTGAAAAGCAACCTTCCTCGCGATTAGGGACAAGGAAATTTTTATAATAATTTTCTATGTAAATCAATAATAGAAGAGAAATTCGAAAATATATTAACTTATAAATTGGAATTTTCCATATTTATAACACCATGAGAAAATTTAGGAAAATTTTGGACTCTATTTATGTCGGCCAGGTTATATTGTGACATTTTGAAATAGAAAAAGTAACTAAATATAAGTAGGTGAATGTCCAAGCGGGAAAGTATGCGGCGGTACCAAAATGACAATCAATTTCTCGTCTAGACATCAAAATTATATATACACTGTTTGACTTACGTGTCGTCTGCTCGCGTATATTTATTATAATCCCTCGATTTGCGCGGCTTACCATAAAATTTTTTCTTGCAAATTTTTAATGTTTTACGTATGTGGGAGTAAAATATGTTTCAGAGTTCGCAGTTCCCAATCTGAGCCATGAATTATTAGACTGTAACTTATCGAGCAGAACGAGGGACTTATACAGTATTTTCGTGTTATTTCTTCAATTTTTTTCAATGAGACTTAAAAATAATTCTTATTCAATACATAGTATGTATTCTATAGATTAATCATAATCTTAAATGATTAGAAAACTGTAAATTTAATCTATTTTTAGTCTTAAATCATGAATTTTTTAATATATGTACAAGAATTATCGAATTATGTTTTTGTGTTCATAATTTTTTGTTTTTCTTTGAGTCATCTCTGCCAATGAACTTTCGGGTAATCTTTAATTTTCGATACATTTTATAAATTAGCAAGATCTCTTCCTTGTACTATATTTATCTTAGCTATTAGAATATAGTATAAAATAGTAGAGAGCACGATTTTTTTCTATTTTTTTTTTTTTTGGAACAAAATATTCGCATTGTTAATTTTAAATATGATGATGATATTTTGGCCTTGTTAAGATCTCTAAAGAATTGTATTGTATATATGTAAAAACAAACAAGAGTTGTTGGGTACTGTATCTAAAAAAGAAAAAACAAAAAAACAAAATCATTGAATAAAATCTCATTTTACTGTGGCCATATCTCACGTAATCCCGCCTCAATATGAAATACAGTACCATATAGCAATAATATCTTAAATTTATCTTCCGTAATATGGCATCGATGAAATTCATCTTGTATCCAAGGTGTATGAAATATAACTTTTTTTTGTTTTATTATTGAAGGCCGCATTTTTTTTCTTATTTCTAAAGAGTGTCTTATAATGGTTTATAAACAATTTAGGATACTACTAGTGAAGTTGTTTCAAATCATATGTCTTCAATTTTAGGCAATTTTATAAGGGAAAAAAATTTAAGGGATTATGGGTGATAACTTAGGTACTAAGTTCTTCGAATCAAGAGTTCTTTGATTCACAACTCTACTAGCGTTGTTAAAATCTAATGGATTGGTCTCGTACACAAATTGAATATTGCCTTTCAAATATTCTATGCAATTTGTATGAGAAAAACAGATATAATATCAAAGCTGACCTAAAAACTAACTAGATATGGGCTTTAAACGATGCTTAAATTAGTGGTTAGTCTGTGTATACTATAGTGTAGGACTTGGAGGCGGCCAATACATGTCTTGGGCTGTAGCACGATTGAAACAAAGAAGATGATGTATTTTAGAATGTGTTTCAAAAGATACTATCTTTAATACCCTTCTTAGTTATTCCAAAACACCCTGTATTCGAATTAAATATTGTTCATCGATCAAGTTTTAAATCTTACTTAATAAAAATATAATTTTAAGATACATTGTTATATTCTTTTTCTTTGTAAAGAAACTCACGAACAATAGAAAAGGGTCAAATCGGCATTGCATTGAACGATTATTCATTATTCGCGATCAATATTTATTTTCTACTTCTATACCTTAATGTGTATATTTAAATCTCTACGTTTGATATCATAGTACATATTTCGATTTGAAAGAATTCTTTGAAAATTAGCCCGTATGGACTTGAAGGCTATTTTAAGTAGACTTCAATCCACTTGACCAACAATTTTTTCTGATGAATTTGAAAAAAAGAGGAAGTTTAGCCAATTTCAAAAATTTTAATCTTATCGCAATATTTGTAACCTTAAAAATTTGATGTAAAGGACATTTTTGTTTTGTCCTAAAATGACTTAAATTCATTCACACATGAAAAGACTCAGTCGGCTAGCTGCCATGTAAAAATAACAAAAGTCAAATTAAACATCAAACTCATGTTAATTTTAAATCAATTTGAAGTAGACTTCAAGCCTATAGCTGATAGTTCAGTACAGTAACACTTAAAATCCAACTTCAAATTTCAAGTTGATTTTCAAGTCATACTTTCAAACTGTCATATTTGTCATATTTGTCATATTTGTTTTTATGATATGCAATTTGATTGATTGTGATTCAATTTTGATTATTCTTCAACTTTTAATAGTCTTGAAAAACGCAAAAATTCGTATGACATAGGCATAGAAGTTCCAATAGAGGTTTTGTTTTTTTTTATCTATAATATTTTTTTGGTATTCATCGTCACGAAATTTTCTTTTTTTTCTTAAATATTCAAAAACATTGAACTTATTAGTAAATCTCCAAAAATAAAAATTTTTATTTTAATACTTAACTCTTTTTTTTTCCTCCGCATTTTTTATTTTTTCAAAAATAGCGGTTTTATATACTTGTAAAATGTACTCCGTTCGTCCAAAAATAAATTTCCAATTTTGTATTTTTTCTCGTCCATAAATAAGTGTTCATTTTCTAAATTTAATTAGTCTACCATATTTTGAACTTCTTCACAATTTTACAATTTTGATTGAGCTCATGCCTTAAGTTGCCGTTGCTGCTGACTTCCAACAATGAATGGTAGAGAGCTCGACGAATGTTTGGAGTCAAGTTAGGTTTTTTGTGAGCATTTGCAACCAAAACATTATTGTTTTCATTGTCATATTTTGGTGGAAACTGGAGTTTGGAATTTTTCGTTAAAATATGATTGTTTTTAATGTAACACTTTTATTTATTACAAATAGCTGGGCGAAATTGAAACTGTTTATAAATTAATAATCTGCTTTTTAAGTAGTGATTAGTTTTCCATCAGCTTTTGAGCAACTGATATAAATCTGACCAGTGTAAATGTAAAAACTGATGATTTCTCAGTCAAACTCCATAATTATTCAAAATTTTCGTGGGCAATCTAGGTTTCTATTAAACACGACTTAATTCAAACATTTGTGCCTTAAAATGCATAGAGTTGTTTAAATTCAACGAACTGACTATGGAATGGACTAATTTCCAAAATGTTACGCGAGGTAAATTTGAATGTACAAGTTTTTGACTTTTTCCTCAGCTGAAAAGGCTTTTATATAATTATTAGCTTCTTTTTTAACTAACTTTTATGTGACCGCTAATGTCGTGGTCAATTATACTTTAGTTTTATTTATGTTGGTATTTGGTTGGTATTTTTTTTACTAACTTTATATGCTAATATCTTCCCTTTCCTACCTCCCCCAACACTAATGATGATAATATCACTTTATACTACATTGGATGCTTCATTTATTTGTTGCCTTAGGAATAATAATATGTGATGCTTGGTTTAAGCATCTGAAGTGTTTTTCATGGTTCTTAGTTTTTCATAAAATCTCTAATCGGAGACTTTTTTCGGGACAAAGGGAGTAATATTCAAATATTCAATTTAAAAATTCTTGCTTACTTACTCAACTAATAAAGCATATAAGTACATAATTCTTCTTCTTCTTTTTTTGATTAGAAAAGTATTACTACTTTTCTTCAACAAACCAGTTTAAGGTCAGTATGTTAATTGCTATTATGTTCACTTATGTTATTGTGTTAAACCAAGAAAACAATACAAAAAAAAAACTAACAACATATTTTTTGGTCAAAGGTTGAGGTCCTTATTATTATTTACTTACTTTCTTTTTCATTGAAATATTGTATTTTTATAAAGTTTCGTTTGCACAACAGTAGCAGTGTAAAAATTCTTGTTTAATTTGAGTTTTTTGATAGTTTTCTTTTTGGCACGAATTATAATAAAATAAGACATTTGTTTCGTGCCATATTTTATTAGTTATAACAATAAAAAGAAAGTTGATATTATATTATATTTAAAAACAAAAAAAAAAAAAAAATTTTAAGTTGATTTTTTGCATATTTATGCGATTTTGAATTTTAATGACGAATTTTATGACGTGTGATTTTTCAATTGTTTGACTTATTCACATTTATTCCATATCGTCGTGATCGTGTTAAAGATCAAATTTGATGAATATTGTCATTGATTTAAGATATCAATAAGATTTGGCTACTATACCATTTTTTTCTGTGGTATTAACAAAAAAAACCAGACATATGCTAACAACTGTGATGTCATAAAAAATGAAGAAAGTTGAAAAGTGAATTAATCCATTAAAGTCGGCCGTTCCCATTTGAGGATGGTTAGATTAGTAATCATAGCTTAAAAATATTTGTTTTGATTTATCTTGCTTTTTTTTAATAGGTTAACTAACTATTCGAAGAAATAAAATCTGCTTCTGATTAACTATATGAGTACTATGCTATTCGAAAATATTTAACTCTTTCCATTTCAATTTATTGACGAGTACGTACTTTGGCATAGAAAGGCTTCTAACAAGTTGCGCTTTCTATTTTACTCCAAACGATTAATTTATTATAAATACTACTCAAAATTCTGCTTCTAATAAATGCACAGGAAAACAAAATTCTAAGTACTTTTTACTAGGCATTAATTTAGCTAACTTTCGTAATTGGAAAACAAGATTTTTGAGTGAAATTTCAATTGAAACTACTACAATAGAAACAAGGTATTGATGAAACTAGTGCTAAATTCTAATAGCTTAGTACTGACTGAGTGGTCTGGAGTTAAAATCTCTGTCTCGAAAATTTTTAAATTTTTTTCAGTCTACTCGTATAATAATAACGATATAGTGTTGCTGGTCAAAAGTACTAGTAAATTAACTGTTTCATTTGAAGATCTCTAGCTGGAAATACTGTTTGTTTTAGATTTCAATTTAATTGTCAAATTCGAATTCAAATTTTTCAGGAGACACAAAAAACTGCATTTCTGCCACACTGTATTCTCGTAATTCGCTTCAGAAAGACATGCATTTTTTCCACTTTAGAAAATAGATATGAGTCCCTTTCGCTTATGGAACATTCGTTTATACGTGAAGATAAAAAAACGGCGAAAAAGTGCATTTTGAAAAAATCCGACATGAGCTATTTTCGAACTTAGTAATTCAATTAATTCCATTATAATAGTCTAATTTACCTTTACTAGTAATTTCATATTCCTGATTAATTCAGTAGATTGATATTTTTTTGATTAGGCATTTATTTGATTTTTTAAACCAGAATATCACTTAATGTACGTTAACTAGATATGTTAGGGATTTCACTCTAGTTCGGTTTTATTGAAGAAAATTTACTGTGTGTTATTAGTTGATTTTTACTGCTTCCTTTTCTTTCAAAATAAAGAAGATTTGTGATAAATTTAAATTTTCCTGATCTATGTCCACTTTCTAACATCTATCGTGAACAAAATTTCAATCCGATAGTTTTCTTTTAAGCTTGTTGAGCTATTAAATAAAAAAAAACGATTTGAAAATCTGATTAAAAATTATATGACTTTCTGCTATAATAAAAACCATTTCAAATAGCCAAAGTTCATATACTGCTGGTTAATGTGGAGATACGTCTTTAGATACAATATTATAGACAAACTAAATTGCTTACTCTTTATTTACAATATTTTTCAATGGCACTCAAAATCATATCCTTGATAAAATAAATTCAATTAATTCTAATTTATTTTTTATGACGGTACCAGCAGCATTCACCACTTAAATTATCACATCATAAATGTTGTGTGATACACATATGTGAGCAGCGAATCATTTCATATAATCGTGATCTCCCGCACCACGTATTTGGGGCCCAATGTATATTCGATTGACTATGAAATTTTTAATACTTAAAAAGTTAAATAAAATGAATTTTATTATTTTTTTTTAGTGAAATATTAATAATAATAATTTTTTCTTTCTTTTTTTTCAGGTGAGTACCAAGAAGAAATTATTCTCAAAATTTATGGTTTACGATTTTCAGGTATTTCTTCTTTTTTTAATATTATTTTTAGTCTTTTTCTCATGAAAATCCCGGAAAATACTCTATAATTTAGTAATAGTCATCAATTAAAATTATTAATTTATGTCTTTTGAATTTCAAAGGTTATGAAAAATATAATTTGAGAAATTACCTTCAATCTCGGTTCGATTGTACGTATATGTACAGAGTCGGATCCAGGTTGAAGGTAAGTTGGAATTTGTGTATACGAAATTATAGTCTAAACTGGGTTGGACTTGACAAAGTTTTAGTGGCTATGGAGGGTGTCGAGTTCAAATAATGTCTTAAATACGTGGATTGAGTAGGTTTTTTTTTGTTCTCAACTAAATTTTAAACTCAAACTCTTTTTTATTTATATCGGGCCTGGGCAACCTGCCGCTCTTTGCAAGTTATATTAAGGCTCATAGCACGATTTAATATTCGTAATTTCGAGAGAGATTTTTAGATTTGAAGAAAGAAAATCAGATGTTTATGGAATTACAAAACAAATCTGTTGAAGAATTGTCAGACGCAAATTGGTTACTGGATTGATGTTTTCTTGTGGATGTGACACTGACCACCTCAATAGTTTAAATTTGAAACTTCAAGGAGAAAACAAGTTAATTACAGAAAGTTGTAGTGAAATTAAATCCTTTATTTCCAAATTAAATTTGTAAGCAAGACAATTGAGAAATGGTGATGCAACTAATTTTGCAGAATTGAATATTACTAGCTCCTCTTGTACAAACCAATGCTGGTTGTTTGAATAAATTGTAAGAAGCTTTTAATTCAAGATTTGATGAATTCTGTTTTTTTTTTCTAGTTGTGGCTCATTATTGAGTTTCGGTTGCCCAGGCCTGATTTATACTTGAACAGAAACTTCGACTCTCATTCTGATCTTCCAATTCTGGCTTAAATAATTATATAGTAAATCAAAAATGTTTCTGCAAATGAAAAATACATTTGCCAAAGTAATATAAAATGGTATAAGCAAAGTCAAGAAAACTATGAGTTTTATGTTCCAGTCGAGTTAATTTTCGAAGAAAAAAACCGTTTCAGTTTTTCTTTAAAATATAGTTTTTATAAATATTTTTATAAATGTTTTTTCTTCTTTAAAGAAAAATGAGGATGCGGTTTCTTATATTTAAAGTCATTGCACCTTTTTCATAGTTTTGTGCTAAGTTTAGTTGCCAAAGAAATAGTGTTGTGTGTGTGTAAAAAAAAATACTCTAGAAAAGAAAAATTAAATAAATTTCACTAATTAATTTAATTTTTTATTTTTATTGTTTAGTAGTTTCTTAACACAATTTGTTATACTTAAATTTTTGCAAAGATTTTTTGCACTAAATTAGATATTTTTTTATTTTGTAAATTTGATCTATTTTGAAAATGGTTTTACTAAAAAAAAAAGTGGTACGCAATTTTATCATTATTATTATTATTTTGTGGTTTTGAAAATCTATCGATTTTTTTTTATTTTCTAATTATTACAAATAACGAAAGGTGTTCTATTAAACACGTTTTGTAATGCGGTTAAATACATAACCTACAAATATCATTGAATTTTCTATTATTTATAAAAAGTAATTAAAATTAATTATTAAAATCGAAATAATATTTTAATCTAACAAAATTGGTTTCAAAGGGCTTCATTTATTGATTATTATCAATTTAGTTTAACGTTTTAAAATGTTATTAATTATTAAATTCAATAAACTTTAATGTAAATTTTGTTTCCCACATTTTTTAATTAAGAAGACTTTCTTTAAATCATTTTTTTGGTTATATTTTAAAATAACCGCACTTTAATAAGTGTGAAACCGTTTTCGTAACCTTAACTTTGAATTTTCATCCGTAGTGGAATCGTGTAACTTGATTTCGAATAAATCGTATCGAAAATAAATAATAAGGTTAAGGCCCGTCGCACACTTGACCTAAGCTATGCGGGCGAGCCTCGCTGTAGTTGCAAAGCTTAGCTGGTCTCGCTAACCCCGTTGCACACTTGAACTAAGCGGCGGTATTTTCGGTTCTATTTGAGCCGTCAGGGGGATATAATGTTCAAGCACATTATCGATGAATTATCACTAGACCTATTCCACTTGACGCTTATAAATTTATGTCGACAAGATACTATAGTACCACAAAATAAAGAAGACATACTACACTTTTGAAAGCATCGATTCTAGACTGTATAATGCCGAAAGTACGTATAAGTTAGTGTCAGCGATGTCGGCGAAGCTCGTTACTGTAGTTGAGGCCTGAACTGTGTATGTGAATGAGCTTAGTTCCTGTCATTTATGGCCGACGTAGTTTCAAAGCTTCGCTGAAGTGTGCGATTTTAAATTGATTTAAATTATAGATTCGGATGGCGTGTAAAGTTAATTTTAAAAATTTTCAATTTTCGCTAAAATGTTTTAGGTTCTCTTACTTTTCATGTATTTTTGTTGTGTATAGACAAATTGAAATTATTGCTGACTTCATCGTTTATAACTAAACTTTTAAATGAAATTAAATGAAAATTAATTTTATTAAAAAAAAATATTGGTAAAATATTTTTCTTGGATTTTACCTTCATAAAAAGTCATTGGACCGAAAAATAAATAATTACAACAGTGCAAAATTAAACATGCCTGTTTTATATAATTTAATTTAGCAATATAATTAACAAGAAAGATGCTTCTTAACTGCTTTTCAATAAAATAAAAAATATAAAAAATCATCATAAAAATTGTCCTCGTTATTTTTCCCATGAAATTGTTAACAAATATAAAAATAATAATAAAAATTATTATGTTTCGAAAATGAAAAGAATACGATTTTACCTTAATGCCCAATCTTGCATATTATGCGGCCCGTTACCATGAAAAACACACTTCCAATATAAAACATTTTCAAATCACTAACATTTTTGTATATGGTTGAATTTTTAACTTTTATTTTTAGTGGAAAATTTTAATCATATATAGGGTGTTTTTTTTAGAGGTTTGTTTTTCAAATTGAGCAACATTTTTTCCAGTGGTAGCCAATTTGACAGCTAATAGCTAATTTATGCTCAGTTTGGTTTGCCATTTCACCATAAAATAGAATTACGCCAGAACAATGCTTGCAAATTATGCAAATTTATTTCGAAAATCATGGTTCAGTTCACGAAACTTTCCGTGCGCTACGTCCATTTTATGGTCAACATAATCGATGAGTGCCTAATTTCACGTAATGGACCTGTGAATTGGCCTCCAATATTGTGTGGTTTAACTCCTTTGAACTTTTTTCTGTGAGGGTATATGAAGTCGCTAGTCTATGCCGATAAACCAGGGATGATCGACGATTTGGAAGCCAACATTCGCCACGTTATTGTATTGATATACAGCGTGAGCTGCTCCAAAAAGTGGTTCAAAATTGGATTTTCAGATTGAACTTTATTCTGCCCATATGCCCGAAGTTATATTTAAACACTAATGGCATAAAATTATCTTTTCAATAAAGCCCAATATGGCCATTACCACGATTTTATATGTTTTATTTCATTTTGAAGTTCTATACCTCTAAAAAAAAATATCCGACATTATTTTAATAATTTGAAAATTATCAAATTGTGATCCCACCAGAAGAAGAAGTCCTAAGGAATTATTCTTACTATCGGGTTTTGAATTAGATTTATAGGCTAATTCTTCAACCGCAGCTATAAATTCTTTGGGATTTCTATGCAACGACAACAAGTAGAACAGTAGAATCTTTATGCGAGTTTATTTAACGACTTTATTTAAAGAGTCATGAATATCTAATAGCACTTCAGATATGTTTATTGCAAGCAATGCAAGATATCATTAAAACTTAAAGAATATCAATAAGGTCTAAAAATAAATCTGTAATGACCAAGAGTCACTGTCGCTACGGTTGGTGGGTTGTAAGAAGTTTTTCAGGGTTTTCTATATATTTTTAAATGTGATAAATTTTAGAGGTTCTCCCGTTTTGCGAAATAAATTGTTGCAAAATCATAGTTGCTACAATTCGCTGCAGTCAATAGACTTTCGATTATCTCAATTCGATCGATTAGACAAATTATTTCATATTTTAAAAAAAAAAATCATGTTTGAAAATTTATGGAAATCATATCCGAGTTTAACTACTTATGTCTTTCGAAATTGCATTCTCATGAATTAATTTTTGAAATCATCATCTTTTGACATAAAAATTCGCGATTTAGCAGAAAAAAAAATTAATAAAACTCGGAAGAATAATAATATAAAAAAATCATCATATTGAAAAATTAATCTTTTCAAATCGATTGGATTCGTCTTTCTCTTTTATTTTGCGGAAGTTTATATATATTTTAATCATTTTTTTTTTTTTTATAAAGAAAATTTTCTTTAAGACGACTCCTTTTTTTTAATATTAAACTCAAATTATTTTTAGCCTGTCAGTTAATCATTTATATTTCAAAATAGAATTTATAACGTAATTTTTTAACTACCTTGCTAAATAGTCAAATTTTAAAAGATTGCCCGCTAACACATCAAACACCTTCCCTGCTGTTAAATACAGTTCAAATAACTTTTACTCGAACAAAAAAAAAAAAAAATTATTAAAATATTGTTAAAGGTGTGTCCAAATTTCCACCGCGAATATCACGAATTTGGATGGAACAATACGAATATTATCTGAATTTAGCTTCAAGAAAAATGATGTTACTTTTTTAGTAGAGAGAAATGAATTTTTTAAGATGATTCGTTTTAATGGAGTTATTAGGAAGATGGAAAGAAAGATGCTTTCATTTTTTGGCGTTTTTCTTTTGATTAATCATAGTTTTTAGCTGTTAAATTTTTTTTTTTTTTTGTAAAAAGTATTAAGATTTTTAAGTTAAACGGAAAAAAAACTTATTTTGAATTTTTTGTCGATAAATAATTATTAAAAAATATTAAATAACCAAAATCTTCATTTTCTTTTGTTTCTTACATAAGAATTTACCTAAAAAAAATATTTAAGCGGTATTAAAACAGTAATATTTGATTTTTTTGGATTTTTTTATGTTAATAACAGCACGAATTTACTTCCTAGAGTGTGAAACAATTGAAATACTTTAAATGTTTCCGGTTAAAATGTTAACGATTTTTACATTACACTAAATTTACAATAATTTAGTTTTTATCAGGATTTTAAAATTTTTGAATTTGAATATTTGATGGACATTAAACATTCTTTTTATAACATAATTTATATCAGTTTTAAGTTTGTTAAATTATTGACTCAAAAATGTATATAAGTCATCACTTTGTGTGGTTATTAAATAGGGTAAAATATTAGTGACTTATGATTTTCTTTATAACAACAACTGTCCCATCACAGGTATACTTTGATTGTTATTTAACTTTATGTCACCGTGTTATAATAAAGATGTAAGTACGCCAAAAGTTCAAAATATCAAGAATTTTTCCATATATTTACTTTACTAGTTTTGTTACGTGGTGTCGTAAAAATAACATGACACTTAACACGGACACGTGTAGGATTATCACCTTTTCTTGTAAACGTGATAACTCTTACCCCAATTATTTTATTGACAGCGTTCCTCTACATAGAGTTAGTAATATTGCTGACTTGCGACAGTGAGCTTAACTTCAGACTTCATTTTAACTCCTTGGTTCATAAAGCCAATTCGACTTTGAGCTATATTAAGCGGTGGTCCAAGGAGTTTTCTGATCCGTATGTCAATTGGCCAATGATAAAATATACTAGTCAGATGTGATCTCCACATCACAGGGTTCATATCAACAGGCTGGAATCTGTCCAACGTAGTTCTTACCGTTTTGCTTTGCTTAATCTACCATGGGATGATCCTGCATTGTTTCTAGCTTACAATGATAGGCTGAAGTTGTTAAGTTAGCATTCTCTGGAATAGTGCCGAGAAGTGGGAGATGTAATTTTAGTTTATCAATTTTTTAATAAGGCTCCGAATATTTTAAGTAAAATGCATCTTAATCTAAAAATTGGTTCGCTGAGATCTGTGGTCTTGTTTAAAATCAGTTTCCACCGGACGAACTACGGGAAGCATGAACCAGTCTCCCGAATGCTGTACGTGGTAAATGCTAATGCACAAGTTTTCGACTTTTGCCTCAGTAAGTTTGAACTGAGAAAACTTTTATATAATTGCTAATAACGAATGACTTTATTATGGAAATTAATCCACATTTAGGCTCGATTTGAGGTGTTATTATTAAATTTAATTAAATATTGATGAATGTATCGTAATATACGACCTTAAGGGAAAGAATACACTAGTTTTAATGTCAAAATCGAAGCATGAGTAATTATAAACTTCCCAAAGCTAGGTAATAAACAAAAAGAAACACAAAACAAAATTCACATTGCAATAAGTGCAAAAGAGCACGGTCAGTTTCGAAAGCTTTCATTATCTATATCAAGGATTTGAAATAAGTTGAAATTATTGGGTGGAAAATATAAAGTACATAATGAGGAAAAATCAAAAGTTGAAATGCTAGAAATTGAAGATGTCTGAAGTTGAAAATTTTCGTGACTATTATTGATTCCGAATTTTAAACTTTTTTTTTTATCGTCTAGACGTGATTTTAAAGGACTATAAATTATATATAACTTCAAACAATTCAATTAATTTTAATATAATCAAAAGAAACTCAAATAAAATTTTCAAGTGAAAATGAATTTTCATCATTTAAACTTAATAGAAAACTTTCCTTTTCTTGTTAAAATTGAAGTTGGAACCAATGGTTTTTTTTTCGTTAATTTCATGCACCCATGTTAAACTTTCTTTATTATTTATTTATTTATATATATTTATTTTATTTCCTTGTCCGTTGGGTCAAATGCTCTACACGCCTGAATTTAAAAGAAAAAAGAAATCCAAAACTTAATAAAATATGAATTTGTATTGTATTTTGTTGTGCCCCGATGGAAATTTCTAAAGAACAATCAAAAATTCAATGGGAAAAATTATTTGTGCTTTTTTCTTGATAAACAATTGACTATCATCAAAAGTGACCACCTCTTCTATGATTTTCCGCCATTCCCATATGTCTGACTCTAAACACAAAATTGCATTTTTTCAAATAATAATAAATTTAAAAAGTCCACAGAATACTTTTCTGTTGGCTATTTGTAAATGCAACAGTTCAGCGCATCTTTTTGATAAAGATAAAATCGGAACAAATCAACCGAATATAATAGTTAATGTTTTAGTTCAATAAAAAAAAAAAGAAAAACAACAAACATTCTTCCTATATTTAAAATTTAAATGAATTTCCTTTTTCCGGCTTTTCTGTATTGTTGAAAATATCTAAATGCATTTTATTTTTCCCCGGCTTTGAAAATTCTCATGTTTTTATTTGTACAAAATTAAATGAAGTGCAGCGAACAGGTAATCAAATACTTAATTATTTATCATATGAGTTTTAAATAAATATCGGGAAGGAATGTTATTGGATTAATTCTTTTGTTAAGTGTTTTATTTTATTAATTACTCAGAAATTTTATTGTATTTGTATTATTTTTAAGATTGCACAAGAGTTTCTTATGTCAGGGCCACTTTACTTTAAATGGTTCATATTTTGAACGCCAAAAAGCACTATGAAAAAAGTATTAATAACTATGTTTTTTTCGCTTCTGTGCAAATAAGTCATGTTTGTCATTCAATGAATTTTATTGGACGCATCCTCAAATCCAGGCAAATTTTTTATCTCTGGATTTCAGCATTGGTTTCCTTAAAGGTAGATCAGTGATGTAATTACAATAGTTTAGTAGAATTAGTGGCAGTTTCAACTTGTGTTCTGATTTTCATATAACTTTTTATAAATGTAAGCAAAGAAAAATAAATTATAAAGAACTGATATCTGAATTTGAATTAGAGTCTCATCAGTTTCTAGAAACGAGGTCTCAACCAACTTGACCATTCCACACTGTATTTATTAAGCTGTTCAATTTGCGTGAATTTTTAACATTTTTCAAATAATACAACAGTTTTTAGAATTATAATAATTCTTCTATAACTTTTCAGTTATTTGTATTAATTATTTATTCTAAAAAAAAAACCAAAACGCCTATAACTGCTATCTCAGTTCCCCCTCAATTCCTAGTTTTCGTCATTGAATGGATTCGTTTATACCATAATGGAAGAAAGTATTAGGACTTTTTTTGCTCTGTGAAATCTATTTCTTATACTGTAGCCATCTGCAAGCCTTTCTACACTAGATATCAGTGATTTAGCTTTTATATGTAATAGACTGACAGCTTTTTCCAGCGCTAACAATCGGGAAATCCGTAAGATGCAATTGTGATACCTTTTTTAATTTTTTCATTATTGAATTCAAATTGCTCTCAACAAAAAATAAAACCCATAATGTGAAATTGGTTCATGTCATTACTAAATACCAAATGATAAATCTATCTATTATATAAAAAAGTTTTCTCCGCAAATCATTTATAAATTTTGTAGGAGACAGTAAAAACTGAATAAATAACTTATAACTGAAAAAATAATCGGGCACGGGCTGGTTTCGAACTTCAACACACTTGGGGCAGAGCCCCCCTAATTGTAAACAAAAAAATATGTAAATTATGTTTTAAACAAACAAAATTTTTCATAAAATTTTTAAAAAAATTAGGAAAATTTTCATAATTTTAATTATAAAATTATTAAAAAGTCATTCCATTGTAATAAAATTTCACGTCATGAAAATAAAAAAACGCGAGGAAAAACGTTTTTAATTTAAATTTTCAAAAACAAAAAAAATCCTGTTTTAAATATTCCGCCCTAATAATTATTAATTTTAAAATTAGTTTTACACTTGAAAAGCATTTGCTTTGACTTTGAATAATTTTTTTTCTTCTTTTTTCCGATTTAAATCTAAATATAATTAGTTTTTCTTTTTTTATGTTTTCCATTTGAAATCGAAAACTTTCTGTGCTATGCGAAATGTCGCGACCTAATCGAAAGAGAAATTTTTCATTCGACTTAGTTTATTTATATATATTTTTTTCCTTCTTCATATTTACAATAATTAATCAAAAATGTCTTCATTTTACTTGTTGAGAGTTTAATTAGCAATGAATGTAATTTGTTTTGTTATCGCAAAAAAATTCAAGTTTTCCGGGAAATTTGCCAAAAAAAAAAAACGAATAAATAATTAAATCGAGAATATTTATCAAATGACATATTCGTAAATCAGATGAGAGAGATACAAGTTTTCGACGTAATTTTCACGCACAATTTACCAAAAATAGAAAACTCTTGAACATTATACTCGGACGGAAATGAATTTTCCTAATTGTTCAAATAGTTTCATATGTCAATAATGTAATTTAAGTGGAAATTGTTTTCCAACAAACTTATTTTATATTTTATAAAACGTTGAATGATTAAAAAAAACAACCAATTATTTTGCATCTATTAGTGTACTAGTTTATACTTTAATGAGTGTATATACTTTATGAGTTCAGTGACTGTGTAACAAGTAGCAAATAGCATAGATAACTATAGAGAATAAAACCAATATCATGTGTATAGAATGTGTAATAGATTACTTTACGTTGTCCAGCGATTGAAAACATTTAATAACTTGACGGTCAAAAGTTTACAGGCTAGACTTTACAGCGTAGCTATTGACTTCGTACTAGGGTATATAATAATTTCTCAGCCTTGACAAGAAAAACACTGTTTTTGTAAATGAAATATATTTAATTATTCAGCATAAATATCCCTAAACTTCAATACACTTGTTCCAACGATTCTCCAATTTAAGGATTTCATCCCTGAAATAGAAGCACGATAGGCCTCTAAAATACGCCTCCTACAGCTGCTGTGACCTATTTCAGCTTCTTGTTTCGATTGAAGATCATGGTGGTGTACCCAAGTCTCATCCGTAGTAACAAATCGTTTTTTCTCTTTTAAAACGATTCAAACAGTGGTCACGAATGCGTCACCCATTTTGGACAAAGCTTTTTGAAACGTAAAACTTCAACAAAGATGTGGTGTACTGATCTATGTGAGATGCCTATGGTGTCAGCTATCTCATTTACAGTAACTCGTCGATCTTCTAAAACAATATCCTGTATTTTTTGTATGTTTTCTGTTCCTGATACAATTTTTGGACGACCTTCGAGTGAATCATCTTCGAGGCTTGTACGACCAGATTTAAAAAGGGTAGCCCATTTTTGACCTGTTGGCAGTGCGTTCTTTTGCCGAGGCTACACCCTAGTATATAATTCTAAGTTACGAGTAGTTAATCAGATTTCAAGTGTTATTAAAGAATGTAACTTAAAAATCTTACTTTCCTTTTTATTACTCATTAAGCCTATCTTAATTCGACCAATTTGTTTTCTGTTTAGTTAAGTTACAATAGTTTCAATTTCAACAAAATCATACATTTTTTTGTTGTTGTTAATAAAACATTGATAATATTGCCATTTAAGTAAGTGTAAGTTGTCTCATCTCTGCAAGATAGAAGGTTGTCAAACACTGATTTTATGTGTATATATAAGATTATTTGTTAGACAGCAAAAATGTTTTAATTGAAGTAGACGTTCGTTGACGTTCTTTAACAACATTAAATTGATGCAATTTGATACAATTTGATATGAAGGTCGGTCGGTCTTTGGTTATCAGATATGTACTTCATAATAATGGTTCTTGTTAAATATTTAAATTTGTTTAAATATGTAAAGGGTGACACATGAGGACTTGTTTTCAGTTTTGTATCAATCGAATTTTATAAGCATTTGGAGATCTTTCATAGTGATTCTGGAAATACCCAATTGCTGTGAAGAATGGCTGGTTTCTCAGTTACACTTTTAGTCGTTGCGTCAATATAAGAGATCACGTCCAGAATTTTTTGTTGTTCATTCTTGTAGTCTTCCATGTATTTATACGACATGCATTCAGTCTTGAGTGTACACACCACTATCGAGAAAGCAAAAACGCCACGAAATTAGGAATCCTACATTTCTTATTGAAACACCCTTTATTTATTAAGTTTCTAAGAGTTTCAATATAAGTTTCTGGTGTTTTTATAATTGAAAATTTATTTCCCACCACATAAGACTTTTGTTAAAGGAAATTAAGTCAAGTTATTCAATTTAAATATGTTTTATTTGTGTGAAATATTTCGAATTTGGAAGTAGACATAGTAAAAGTTTTCCTTTTGCCAAAAATATTGCTATTATTCATATTTTTATATGTTAATAAAAATAATTTGATGATTTCAATAGTATTTTTGTTTAGTTAATATAATTCAAAAATTCTTCAAAATTTCAAAGATAAAAGCTAAAAATTTTCCATTTAAATTGTTCTATTCAAAATTTTAAGAAATATTAATTTGGAAAATTAAAACAAGATAAGTGGTTCGAAACATATCAATTTGTAGAAATAATTTTTAATTGTTTAAATATGACTGTTCAAGAATTTTTAGAAGAAATATTTTTATTTGAATAATTCCAGAATATTCAAGAAATGATTTTAAAAAATGAAGAAATTGTTGAAGTTTTTGATTTATGCTTGAATTCCATTCTATGATAGTGACTTGTCACAGTTCTTTTTACGTCTATTAAAATTTACTGTATAAAACTTGTGAAAGTGTAAATTTTAACTAATAAAAGTAAACTTTCCGCATGTACGAACACAAAGCTTTTTTTTTTGGAAATTTTTGAGTCAAATTTCCAATAATCTATTTTCTTTTCTAATAATTTTACTTTTTAAGAAGTGATCTAAAAGTATTTCTTTGAACATAGAAAGTCTATCATGAGTTGTGAAGAAGTAGTCAGAGAACAATGTATAACAATAGGCTCCAATAATTTGACCATTTAAGAAATCATTATTTAATTAAAGATTATGGAATACATAAGAAATTTTCGTGACTACTTTTTGAAAGCACTTTTCAAAAAACATACTTACAATATAGAAACGTCAAACATCAAAAGATCTGAAGTGGTATATGTGACATTAGATACAGATTAGATGTGTGTGAGCTTTCACGAGATTTTATTCCTAAAAATAACTTAAACTATTATTATCGACAGATTTGTATGTAAATCTTACAAATATATTTAAATTTTGTCTGAAATAAGGTCAAAGCATACAAATGAAATTATAATAATTGAACATTCTTAATTTTAAAAAGTTTTTTTTTTTTTTTTGGTATATAATTGCATTAATTCATTTCAATTAAAAAGTACAAAATCATGTTTCACCTCAATATATATATTTTTTTTTTCTTAAGAGAGTAACACTTTAAAAATCAAAAACCGGTAGTTCGAACTACTATGAATAATTGAAAATTACTTGAACAGTAAGTTCGATAAGTAATACAAGCCTAGGTACATGTATACAATAAAAATTATGTGTAATAAAATTATGATAGTTCTGATTAAAAAAAAAAAATCTACTAAATAACAAATAATAATAGTAAACAAGTTTTTTCTTTTTCGTTTTTAATTGACTTGTTTTTGGGATAATATTTTTGTTGAGTCACCTAAAAATATACTAAAAATAATAATTTATACTTTCTCTCTATTAAAAATCATAAAAGCTTTGTATTTATATGAAAATTACAGTCTGTTTCAAAAATCTTCACAAATCTTGAGTTTTTAAAACAGCCCATACTAGCGCAACATTATATTTTCGTGTCTATTTTCTATCTAATTTGAAATCTGACAGTTCTGTCGATAAAATTACTCTAAATACAGCTTGACTTTTAAGCCGGATTTGTATTTAGCGTGATTTTTAATTTAATTGAAAATGTGAGGGATTCAAAAACTTTGTATAAGAATTTCAGTAAAAAGGCTACAAGTGGCGAATTTTAAAAGTATTGTGAAAAATTTTCGTGTGAGATAAATTCCTATGACATCTAAATATATTGCTAAAAAGTTCGAATGTCTCAACATTGATAGTTGTTGGCAATCCGGAGTTTATTTTTGTAAATTTAAACCATCAATGGCATCGTTTAGATTTGGAACTAATTTAGTATAAAGGCAAAAATCTGTGGTAGACAAATTTTACAATTTTAGAGAACTTAGAACTTTTGAAATTGTTTTCCTTGCTTACTACTATATTTGGGCAATAATTATTCAGCTTTCATAATCCTTAACGATCGAGAAATTTAGTTTTAATGTTTCACATATTTTTTTTATCGTTGCACGACATAATATAACAAGATGCACAATTTTGTCGAAAACTATAGAGATGATATTTTAATTAAATAGTAACGAAAACGAAATTCTTTATATGGTTGCGTAGTCTTTTGTTTTCTATGCTAAAAATGTGATATCCGCACAGCAAAGACTCTCAAAATCTTCGTTATTCCTATAAAGAATATACAGCTTTGGCCAAATATATTAGGCACCCTTTAAAATTGTATTCTATCTTCAAAAAACAATAGGTTAAATGAAATAAAAGGAAGCAGAAAAATTAACAAATTTCACTATTATGAACAATAGAAAGCAAATTGTTCACGCATCTCTCGATTATGAGCAATGACTGATCGTACACCGGAAAAAATGCATAAACAGCTATTGCATTATAACAGTGCATTGGTGACCTTTTTTAAAAAATAAAAGTCGTTTTCAACTTCATATAATGACGTCATAGATAATAAAATTCAAACTAATTACTTCCGAGAAAAGATTTGGCAGAAATAGAAAAGGAAAGGTTGCTTAATACTTTTGGCCAAGGCTGGAGCTTTAAAAGTTATGGAAAGACAAACTAGATTGGACGAAAAGTTTGTTATAGTTTCTGCGTACACAATCTAGTTTGTCATTTTCCAAAAACGAATGATAAATTTTACCATATTTATCGGCTTTAAAGCAAATTCCAGAATCTTCACATTGTTTAAGTTGTAAGTGGTCTTCCTAAACTCACTGTAAATCGTATCTTTTTTGTAATAAATTATATACATTCCACGGACAAGGATTTTTTTGTTTGTTTTGGTATTAATCAACAAATTCTTATCACTTTTTGATAAGAAAACAAAAAACAATTCTTCCTTATTTAATTGCGACAAAATTGTCTGTTCCGAAATTTGCAAACTAGCGATTGTAGCCTGAACTTAATAATTAGATCTTATCTAGTTTTTAGTATAAATAAAAATCTTAATTAAAATAAAAGATAAACTAATTTTTATAGTTATTCCAAAATGAATTAAAATTAATTTAAGAATATTAAAATTAGCATTAAAAGTAAATCGAAAATATAATTTCTTATCATGCCCTTGTTTAAGGGGCCTGGTTTAATATATATTTTCCACAACGAAAACCAATCTTGATTGCTGAATATTTTCAGCTTAATCAGGTCAATCAATGAATGATGCCAGAACAAATTACTGTTTTAACTAATTTGTTTTTCTGAATGGTATTTTCTGTGATTACTACTACTGTCCTATACGCATGACTTAATCCTTCTCGTGATAATGTCACACGCGATTAAACAGTTGCCAAACATATAAATAAAAATTAACAGAAAGCGAATCATTTTAAACAAGACTTAACCAAAAAAAAAACAAAATGACTTTAAACTAGAAGAACTACATAAAGTTTTTAATCATTTAAAACAGGTGAAAATTTTAGTTTTTAGAACTTATTACTTAAAAAAAACCAAAATTGAAACTAGTTCAAAACTATGTCATACACTTTTTTTTTGTTGATTCGCGAAAGTGGAAATTTCAAATTTCCTAGAAAAGTGATTGTGAACAACAATTTTTGTTTTCATTATGAAAAAAAGTCAGGTCTTAAATGTTTTTGCATTTTCAATTGTTTACATTTTCGAGAGATTCAAACGTTTTTGGTGTAATTTCAAAAATAGGATCCTGTCTAGTTCATTTCTTGCTATTTTGTGAATGAATTTTTAACGTCTTTTTTTAAAATATTTTTCTAAAGAAATATATAGTACATACAGTGTAATCTCGATTTTCATAGTTCCAAACTCATTAGTTTGGTATAAAAATTAGTTAGTGTTTGCCAGAATCTGTTCTAGTGAATGGATATGCTTAAGAGTGAAAGGCCATGCAATTTTAACTTAAAAAAAATGTAAAGGATTCGACCCCCAATAAAGTTAGATAAACAAAATGTTTATATAAATTAATAGCAAACAACAACAAATTGGAAAATATCAAATTCCAAAAGCACTGCTAGGCAAACAATAGTTTGGTAAATATTTACTGGTTACCTCCACTAAGTAATATTCATTTAAATACTGGGTAAACTGTGTATGGGTTTGGGTACCCTATAATGAAATAATCTATATAATTTTTTTGCATTAGTTTTCCACCCGTCTCTGCTGTTTCGGACTAAGAAAAATCTAGAAACAAGGGCTTTTTAGTGCAAATGTAGAAATATTTAGAAAAGGCACAAACATTGCTGCTCAAGAATATATTTCTTTTAATTTCACAAATGTCGCAAAAATTCAAACCTTGCGTCATTTTGGGACACCCTTTACGAATCGAAGTTATACTGTTTTCTTTTATCTGGAATGTATTTTAAGTGTCCATCTGGATACAATATTTTTCATGAATTAAAGACCATAAAGTAATAAAATGTTCTGTTTTTAGTATCCTTGGAAAAGGTTTTAAATTGAACTAAAATTAGAGATTATTCTTTGAAGAATTCAATTACATAGTTTTCTTCAAAGAAAATACAGTAGTACTACTTTCAAATCACTCACTCTTCTATGTTTTAACCAACTTAACAAAATTATGGTACTGTTATTATGGTATAGGTACTGTAGGTTCCACATTGGACAGTATTATTAACATAGGTTTACATTACATTTGCACAGAAATAATTTTCGGAGAAGTGTTGTGTAAATAAGCAAAAGTTCTATCGATTTTTGAATGTCTGTCCGTCAGTCCGTCAGTCCAATAATTCAAAAATGTTTTATTCGATTTGAATGACATTTGTAATTTGAGTTCTTTATTCTTTCATTTGGAATAACGAATTGAAGGCAGTTTATAAAGCAAAAACTAGAATGTCGACAAAGTTTCGTCGTTATTTTTATTTTTCTTTTTCTGGATTTAATTGCAAAATTTGTTCGGCAATTTTGTTGAAATTAATTACATGAATGAAATGAACGATACAATACTAAATTTCAGTAAAATCGATCCAAGGATAGTGAAGAAAAATTGTCGTAGGAAAAAAAAAGCTTGTTCGTAAGGTTCTTTCATTACACACAGAAAAATCAGAAAGCTTTTCCCTAGTTTTTGGCAACTGAATTTTTTGTTGTGATAACTAACTTTTTTTTTTGTAATAATTGAATTTCAGTTGTGATGTGAGAACTGAAAACACAATTGTTAGAACTAAAATCTCAGTTGCGGCAACTAAAAACTTAGTTGTGACAACTAAAAATTCAGTTGTGAAGTTGCTACAACTGAAATTTAGTTGTCACAACTGAGTTTTTATATCTCACAACTAATATTCAATTGTCAGAATTAGCCAAAAGCTTTGTGATTTTTCTGTGTGTGTAGTTTACAAACTAATGATTTGAATGAAATTACATGCAGAATTTAATGAGGTTCGACTGTAAAAAAATTTTCTTTTCGTTTTTCTTTAAATTTATGTTGCACATATAAGTTATATGAAATTATGTTTATAAAACGCGATATCCGGTAGTTCGAAAATAAATATACTCTATGTACTCGTCGTGAACAAATAGAAATCGATTCTTTGTAATTCGATGGACTTATACGATATCATGCGTAATGCGCTTTCGAACTACTAATACGGAAAAGGCGAAAAATCAAAACCTCGAATTGTGTGTCGGCTTCAAGCATGCATGCCTCTTGTAAATTTAGTGTACTAAATAATTGCAATTGTATAAAATATGTGTAATCACATTGAAATAATATTACTTTGTCGGTTTACAATTTTTTTCTTGCCTTTTCACAATACATATTTAATTATAATTAGTTTTGTTTTTTTCTTCTTTTGCCTTCAAAATAAGTCTCAATAATATTATATTTTTGTATTGTTTACGCCATAACGTTTTTTTATTTGTGTTATAAACGCAAATATAAAACTTGCCAGAAATTGTTTTTGCCTTCGTTGTTTCTGTTGTATTTCATGGAACACCAATTTTACGTCACTGTTGTGGCCTGACTGAGTGAGTCTCTTGTAGCTCTGAAAACTTTTACTTCCTGACTTCTTAAATATCAAGGTGGATTTTTTTATTTTTTTTTAATATTAGTTCATAAAAATCAAGTTCCAAAATGGAGTAAAAAAAACTAAATTTCATATTTTTGATTTTAGTACTGAAATTTTTCATGGAAATTGTACAGAAATTGTTTTTTTTTCTTTTCCAGTGAGTTTATTATAAATATTATGTTTTTTATTATGTCTTTGTTAATTTAGGTCTTTAGAGTTGTCTAGACTAGAATTTTATGTTGAACTAAGAATAGCGGAATGATAGCAGTACAAAGAAACAAACCCGGATTATAGAATTTATACAATGCTTATTATTGTATATTAAGATCAAGAATATTTTTAAAAAGTAATTAAGCATTTGCTTTTCGTTATAAAATAATACAGAGTTCGGGTCAAATCGAGCCTAAAAAAGGCAATTAATACATAATATCATTCATAGGATATATTAAGAATTATATATAGGAACTTTTTCAGGTCATACTTACTGAGAAGAAAGGTCAAAAACTTATATATACATTGATATTTACCACACGCAACATTCGGGAGACCGCTTTATTCTTCCCGTAGTCTTCTGTCTGGTTATTAGGTAGGTGTGGGCTTTATAGTTTTTTTTTGTACTCTGAAGAAATGTTTGCAAAAGAAGAAACGAACTGATTAGGACAAAGGCAGCTAACTGCCTAGAAAAAGAGACACTATCAAAATGATGTACTATCACGGAATACAATGTTATAAAATTATTTAAGTACTAAAATGCATTTTATTTTATAAAGGAAAACTTTTTGGATTTGCAAAATTTCAGTCTTTTTCATTATTTTTTGAAACAGTCTAAAACCTAAAAATCTTTGAAATCTACTCGAATTGAAAGCATGTACATTTGTCTTGTTTTTTTTTAAGCTATTATTAATTTTTTTTTATTTTTAAGAACCATAAACTTGAAACTTTCCGCTCTAATTGTTAATTTCTGAAAAAAATCGTTTAAAACATTTATTTTTTGAACAATTTTGAAAATTTGGCATCACTGCTATGAAATTAATTTTTATCGTTTTTTGAATTTTAAATGATATTTAAAAGCATGTTAAATTAATGCAATTTAATTTGAAATTGAATTAATTTCAATAAGACACTGCATTTTCAATTTAATTACATTAATCAGAATAAAACTTGACAGCTGAAAAACATCCAATCTCGTTAATTATTAGGTAATTTTATTTCGTTGCTTAATTAAAATTCGCTCATTGAAAAAAAACAAGTATTTGTTAATTTGGAAGATGATTTTCAGTTCTTTTTTTTCAGACTTGTGTTATGTATGCTATCGTTTGCAGTTTTAATTTTTGTTCAATTTGTTAACGACAGTATTTTGAGATCAAATTTGTCGAAACATTTTGATGCAATAAATTTTGAATATTGGAACTTATCAATAGAAATGGATGATGTTATTAGCTGACAGTAAAATTTGTTTCCGACAGAGTGATTTTGTCATCTGAAAACTTTTTTTTGCAAAGTTGTATGTTTCTGCTGAATTGTGATCATATAAAACTTTATCATAAACCCAATAAACATTTCTGTCGGATCACATTTAAATTGAACGAATTCCTTTATACTAATGTTGTGGCAAAGATGATGCCGTCTATTTTGAAAGTGACATTCTATAAGTCATATTTTAAGAAAAATGATTGAAGCACGTTATAGTTATCCTAAAAATGCCGAAAAAAACAAAATATATTTTAGTTCTCTAGTGGAATTTGTATGGGAAGCATTTTGCAAATATGTTCATAACTTGAAATTAAAACAATTGACTTCAGCCATTTTCAAAATAAACGGCTCATATATACCCCAAGTAACGTAATCACTCTTTGAAAGCTCTATTTTGATAAGAGCTCCCAAGTGCATACAAGATGTAATTATCATTGTATTTGATATTGTCAACCAAAAAACAAAATATGCTAAGCTGTATATGTGAGATTAGATGCACATTAGACATATGAGCTTTCAAAAAGCGGTCCAAGAAATGTCTATGACTATGTACAAGTACCCATAATCTGTGGCCTAAACCAAGAAAGTAAAATAAATCTTTTAATTAATTTTACTTAAATTTTTACAATATTTAAATGTAATTTTTGTTTTTAGTTCTTCTGGAATAAAGCTTTTCAAAAAAGTTTATATGTTTTATGAAATGGTTTTTATTTGGATTTTATTTATTGTTCAAATTAAATTTCTTAACGTTGAACAATTGGAACAAAACACGAATTTGAAAATTTATTTCAAAAATTATTTTTCTTTTGGAAACTATAAAATTAGAATCAAAGAAAATTGTTTTTCTTTTAAATGCTTTTATTAAAATAGATTTTTATTAAAAAACCTTCAAAATTTTGTGTAAAATTTTTTGGCGGTTAAAATTCAAAACAAAATTTTTCCAACGTAAATATTTAGATATTTTTAATAAACAAAAATTTTCTTATGTTTTTAGTTAGAGAAAAAAGAAAATCGAAACTAATAGTAATATTCTTCTTTGACGTTCATAATATAAGAGTACTAAAAACTTCTGTGCCAATGCGCAGCTAAATTAATGTTTTACCTGCAGCTTGGGTTCGATTTCAAATTTTTTTTCCCAGTAAACTGTCTTTTTTAATGGAGTTATGGCTGGCCAAACAAATATTTAGTATTCTAAAAATATTTAATCATAGAAAAAACCTCGATTTTCTAGTCTCAACGGAAAAATACACGTTTAGAAGATTCGAATTGATTACCTATTTCCGCATTTGTATCCGTAATTTTTGTTTCGAAAATAATTTGAGAACGGCTTTCCCAATTTTGTTTAAATTCCGTGCAAATACAGGTTTATAATTAAAGGATGAAGTAAATAGCTTTTGGTCGAAAATTTTAAATCGGTGTACAATAATTTCTCAGCCTCGATAAGAGAACGCGCAGCTAACAGGTCAATTTTTTTGTCTCATGTTGATACAACCCTCATGTCAAGTTTCACGTTGATAAGTCAATTCAGTCTTTGTTTAGAAGATAATTGAAGTTGGCATGTCGTTGAATTTTTTTAACATGGAACAAAAACACTTTCGAATGTGACAACAACCTTTCGACCGTTTTAAGAAGGATAAAATGGATTTCGTACCTAGATTCATCACTATGGATGAGACTTGGTTCCACCATCCTGATCCTGAATTGAAATAAGAAACTATAAGAGGTCGTAGCAGCTGTAGAAGGCGTATTTTGGAGGCCTACCGAATTTTCATTTCAGGGATGGAATCCTTAAATTGGGGAATCATTGGAACAAAGTGTATTGAAGTTAAGGGAAATTATACTGAATAATAAAATATATTGCATTTACAGCGTCTTGTCGAAGCTGGGAAATTATTGTACACGCTAGTAGTCGTTTTTTTTTTTTTTTTGGTAGTAACATATTTCAAATAGTATTTCTAAGAAAGTTGGGTGGTTTTCCATGTCAGATTTTGACGTATATATAAAAAAAAATGTTATTTACGTCATGTTTTTAATATCAATAATTTGTTAAAAAATTCCATGCAATATTAAATCAAAAAAATTTTTTTTCAATCATATACAAAAAAAAGTTAACTTGAAAATTTAATTTGAGAAAAAACTGGCTTATGGACCATGAAATCCACGAATTTTTGGCTACCTTTTTATTATTTTGTTTCTTTTAGTTGTGAATTTTACATACTACTCTCATTACATGTAAGTAAGTAATACCAAAACTTAAGTTTTCATTAAATTTCTCAAGGCCACCATTTTATGTTTGTTGTTAAAGAGACGTACATATATACCTTTTTAATTCATTTAGTTGTTGACCCGCGAATTTTTGTTTTTTTTTTCGCCAATCATTACGACAGCATTTTTCCATCATGAATCATGTTTTAATTGAAACTATCAATTCGTGAGCTTATATCAAAATGAACAAACTTTGTATGGAATTCATTACAAATCTTAACGAATAAATTGTTTGATTAAATTGATTATGAATTTACGCTCAAAAAGTTCATGTCGTAATATGGAATGTTTTTGTGATTATTTAATTATTTTATAATTTTTTTTAAAAAATTATATAATAATTGAGTTTTTTGTGTTACAAATTCTTTAACACGACTTCTTGAATTAAATTTTGTGATTTAGAATTCCAAGAAACAAGATAATGTGTTATAGTTTTGGTATCATCCGTCCGGTAATATTCAACTTGTTCCAATATAGATAATTATTGTATAGGGTGATTCATTTAGAGTTACTTTTATCGGGTTATCTTTATTATCAAACAAAAGAACCATGCTTGACATTATTTCTTTCAAATGTTGGCCGTAACTGCGTTTAACATGGTCCATTCTGAAGTTCCAATTTTCGATGACGCGTCCGAACATTTCGAGTGGCATTTGGTGGATAGTGCGAGTAATGTTGGCTTCCAATTCCTCAATTGTACCCGGCTTATCCATGTAGACTTTACGAAGCCCCATAGGAAAAAGTCTAGAGGTGTGATATCATACGATCTAGGCGGCCAATTCACCGGTCCTAAGCGCGAAATTAACTGTTCACCGAATTGTTCTCGCAATAAAGTCATGGTTTCCTCGTAGAACGATGATTTTCGTAATACAGTTGAATAATTTGTAGACACTGTGACGGGCTAAGTCTTTCCATGATGAAAGGTCAAATAATACTGAACAAAATACCATGACAGGTTAACATCTGTCAAAAAATCCATAGACAAAAACGCACCTCTAAATGAATCACCCTTTAGTTAATAGATAAGCATTTGAATAACTTCGTTATTACTCGAAAGAATGAATATTTCTAGCGTAGTCAATTTTTGCATGGTTAACCAACCAATCAGAATTTCCTGGAAATTTGGTTAATTATTAAAAAATATTTTTTATTTGATTAATTTTAACAGAAACAAAAAAGATTAATATACAAAAATATTTTTGATGTATAAAAAGTTTTTTCTAAACTTTTATTTTGTACATAAAAAAATATTCTTCTAGCATTTTTAAACATCTTAGAAAATTATTTATTAAGCAAAATAAATTATAATTTTTCGATATCAATTTTTTTGTGATTTAATCCCTCTTAGGTCTCTTGTATATAAGCCGGAAGTCATTCAATAAAATTATATAGTCATTTTCTTCGACGCCATATCATAAATTTATAAAATGTTTTAATAATGTTCATTTCCGGATCAAGAAAAGAAGAATTGAAAAAAACCAACAACGCATGCATTATTCATATATGTACATTTTTCACCAGGTAGGTTACCGGTTCTTCCTTATTATTCATGTGACTAAGTAACATAATTAAATGAGTGTAAGAAAGAACTCATTTTGATTAACAGAAATACATTAATTCGAAAAACAACAAATTTACATTTTGTTTAAAGAAAGTTTTTAAAAATTTCATCACAAATTTATGTACTATAGTAAATTTCGGGTTGAATAAAATTAGAACTTAAGAAGGCCATGTGCCGCCAATATTTAAAAACAAAGATATTTTAATAAAAAGAAATTAAAAATGAAAAACACTTGCCCCTATCTAGACTTGATACAAAAATTCTCAGTCTATGGTATTAATTCAGGGGGTTCTAGTATCCAGAAGTCACAATATCATCCATAAACCAAAATTTTTGAGTTAGTACTTCTGTTTGGTTGTGATGGTTGACTTTATCCTTTGTAGGAGCTATAGGCCTTCGTATGACAATAATTAGTTTTGAATGGTTTAAAAGTATAATTAGAGGCGCTAATAGTATGCTTGTATTGCGAATGAAAAGCTTAAGAAAATAACAGTGTACTGATTAAAACAGATCAATTAGAAGTACACCTAGTTCTATTTTTATACAACTAATACGTGTAAAAACAGAACTTAGTGTAATATATTTTCAATACCAAAATATAAAAGTCCTTAAAATTTCATTTGAAGTCTTAATTTATAACGCAAAAGTCATTTTCATAACTACAAGAAATTTATTCCGACGTTTTAAAAAAATGGTTTTGAATCTCCAAATTAAATAGGTTAGACACAGCAAAAAAAGTTTCCCTGTACTAGATACTGGGTCATATGGGTATCGAGAGTAATGAAGAAGCCGATAAACTAGCCAAACAAGCGGTGGGAACACCTTTTGCGGAATTTGACAACATATAATCCGAGAAATTTTAACAAAAGAAGAGGTGGCAGATAGAATCAAAAACTGGGAATAACAACCAGGACAAAGGCAGACCAAAGATCTCCTGAGGGAATACAACCCAAAGAGAATCAAAGCCTTAATCAGATATGCAATTTAAACTCCTTGCTTTGAAAGTAGGTAACAGTCCTGTTTGTTAAACACTGATCTTTAATCTCCAATTGGAGGTGGATTTGAATTTTCTTGTACATAAAATTTGGGTCTTCATTACTCCTTATATAATATGTCAAACAAAACATAAGATACATTTTAATAATGTAATTAATTGCTTAATGATGTCGTGCTAACTCATGAGTCGTGACTGACAAGCAAATTTTTAAATTTCTTACATAATTATTTTGGACATTTCTTACAATTTAATTCAAATTTTCTTCACAAACAATTAAAGATATCATTAACTATTTTAAAGAAATTGATATAACTAATAGAAGTCATTATTTTAGCCCTAGGATTTCATTGTTCCAAATCCATTCAAAATTAATTAACTTGTGTATATTTTTAATGCTCTTCAATTTCTAGTTTTAGCGTCTTGTACCACTCAAAATGAATTTCGTTAAAGAAATTTTGGAGAAAATGTCATAAATATAAATTTCTTTTACAAAGTCAATTATTCATAAAATTTTACAATAATTCTTGATTTTTACATTAAATTTTATTGATTTTATTTATATGACAAAACAATTTCTTGTTTATCTTTATTTAGAAATTGTGTTCCTATTTTAAAGAGATCGAAGTCAATCGATACTTTTCAACCCAGAAAAAAAATTTCTCACTTTCTTCTATTTTTTGTTGTTTTTTTTTTCTCTTTTAACACATTCTAAGAAGTTAAATAAAAGAACTACATAAGTTCAATAATCTTTAAAATACTATCTTAAATATTTCGCGGTTTCATGTCCGAAACAAAAAAAAATAAAATCGTATTTAGTCTTGTTTTAAAAAAATACAATATTATGTTAGTTAGAAAAGTGTGGGCCAAAAGTTGTTAACAGATAATTTCCAGCTGATTTTCTGTTCAATTACGACATCTCTTAAGAAAAAATTGATTTGTAAACATTTTCAAAAATCAAATAGAAATTAATTTTTGTTTATTTAATGTTTTTTAGTTTAACAGTTTTTTTTCCTATACTTTTCTTTTAAGAAGTTTATTTAAGAAAATTTGTAAGAAATACATTTTTTTTTTTACATTTTTCGTTTATTTTTAATATAAACAAACTTTAGGAAGTGCTTAAAATTACATTTTTTCCAGTTGTAGGGATGAAATTATAAATGTGTGTTTTTTTTCTAATTTGTACATCCAAAAACTTCCCAGAAGATGTAAAAGCAAACTATTTTTTAATAATATAATTCCTTGAACAAACCAGACCTTATTTTAATTCGGTTTTCTGTGTTAAGGGTATAAACAATTCTATCATAATTGTAATACTTGTACAAGAATAGAAACAGATATTAGTATCAGAGACGCTGGCATCGAAACGATTCGTTGTAGCTTGAAATTTTCACAGTATTTGCAATAAATCGATAATACAATTATCGACAGTTAAGACAAATACATTTCCACATACCTAATTAGTATCCAAAGGAATAGCATTATTATCTAGAAAATCTCTAGACACCTTTCAAGAGCAATTTCGTAAATTGAGGCAATTAAAAAAGAATATTTCAAGTCCTCTGAATTGCTATTTTTTTTTATAGATGCATATAAAACACGCGAGCCCCTGGAATCGTCTGTTGGACGATAAAATATTCTTAATTCCATTTGTACTTAAGGTGTTCGTTGGTAATGGAATTTCGCAATTATGTACATCTCTACGATAAGGAATTACATTTTCAATTTCCTCCTGCTCTCATATATCTTTAAAAATCAATATTATTATTTTTTAATCTAAAATTTCAAAGACATTTATTAAATTTTCTTAACCCACCTAAAAAAAGGAGTGGTTTAATTTTCTTCAATATAATTAATTAAATGAAATTATCTTTCGAATTTCCTAATTATATGATATATTGAAAATTTTGAAGTTTTTAAAATTACATATTAATGTCGTTTGTAGAAAATTTATTTTGGTCAATTTTTGTTGTATAACTAAACGATTTTTTTTGAAAAATACTCTTCCACTCAATCCTAACGTGGGTTGTTGTTTCGACAAGCTTTTATATTATTTATATTTAAAATAAATGACTTAAAGTTTATTTCAACAATTGAATTAGCCTAACTCAAAGATAATTATCAGTTCTCAGTTTCGAAATAATCACATACTTACTTAATACAATACTTATGATATAAAAAATTAAATTTTTTGGAGACAAATCGATTTCTATCGAGAGCCTGCCTGTTGGTGTTTATATAATTTAGACAATTAATTTGTCTATCATCAAATATACCTAAACCATTCATCACAATTTAACTATTTGTAAATTACAATATTTTAAATATACGACTTCAGGCTATATAAATTACATTGCATTCGAACATTAAAGTATTTAATTAATTTCTTCATGAAAATCGTGAAAAAAGGTGATTAAAATGATTCATATAAGAATAATTATCTTTAATCATTAATTTTTTAATCACAATTATTAAAAGAAAAATGATATTACCTTAAAATACTTTATAAAGCAGGGGTTTTCAAACTTATTAGGAAACATATCATGAATCAAGATAGTTGAAACTAGTTCTTATACTCATATTTGTCTTCACAAAATTTTTATTGTATCTATAGAGTAGATTGTATTGTATTAGAGAGGCCCATTGTACATCCTCCTAAAAAGTTGGCTGAGAGGCTAGGTATTTTCCCTGAACCAATTTGTCCTTCTAATGAAAGTCATCACCATAGTTAGGTCCAACTTAGCTAACTCCTCTTTACTCAGAGTGCACGTACCCAGTATAGCAAGTCTGGTTCTAGAAAAGGTCAGGGATTCACACAAGACTCATTTTCCTCCAGACAGGCTCCGTATATCAGATACTCAGTCGCTTCTATTTTCCACATGTGTTTGTTTAAGAAGCAATGTCATGTCACAATAACCACATTGGTTCTACAGAGTAGAAGATCAAGACGGTTATAATTTTTTGATTAGTTAATGTCGAGAATTGCTTAATGAAAAATGAAAGAATAAAATTTCCCGCCACTTGTGGAGATACCAATCATTTTTTTGGTATCAGCGAAGATAATGGAATTCAAGGATCATAACTCTGCAATAAATTTCCCTGATCGTTTTTTTAAAGCTCTTTTAGTTACAATTGTATTTGATATTTTCAGTCAAACAATCAAACATGCTATGCGACATTAGATGTACATTAGATGTGTTTGAAATAAAAGCTCTGGTCACTTAACTTGTTCGGTGGGTTTTCATCTATGTGCTTCATCATTTTTAGTATTAGTTTAGTAAAATCAAATTGATTTGACTTGAATATATGGTATAAGACTTTAGAGTTGATCTATCAAATTGGAACTTTTGTAGTAAGTATTATTTGCTAGATAACAAATTATTTTATCATTTTTTTGATGGGCTGAATTTGTTCGGTGTGCTATAGTTTGGTATTCCCTGTACTAAAGATATAACTTTTCAAATAAATAAAAATCATAAAGATTTTAATTTCATAATGCTTGTCTCTCAATTGAATTTGAAAAATACTAAAAAACAGAAGCTTTTGTAAAATTCACTTTCTACGAAGATTTTTATAATTACAAAACTTTCAAATATTATTATTTTTCTTTTTATCCTAAAATACTTATTGTTTAATTAATATCCGTAATATCAATATTGCATAAAATTTGATTTGATTGATATTCTTTCTTTAATATTGTTTAATCTTTTACTTTTATTTTTCTTAATTACAAAAGATTAATTAAAATAGAAAGAAAAGTTTTATAATCTTTATAATTTCTTGAAATTTATTTTTTTGGATCCTAATAGAAATTTCTCTTCTAATAAAATGATTAAATACCGCGAAATTCTATTCGTGAATACATTTTTTAATTGTTAATAATCAAAATGATTAAAAACTATAAAAGATATAGTAATAATATTGTGTTAGATGTGTACTAACTAAACCTTTAGAAAGTTATTATATTTTTATAATTATTTTCCTCGTTTTTATTCCTTTGATGGAGTTTTTTATAAACTTTATTAAAAGGTGGACGTTTTATATTTTTTTAGACATTTTTATTTATGAAAATTACTTCAAAAGAAAAACCATTTTTTTTTCATTAAAAATTTAAAAGAAAGTATAGAAAGATAGATACTTAGGATACAATGATTAAGATGAAAAAAAAATAAAAAAATGGAAAATAATTATCATGTATAGAATACATAAACATATGTAATTTAATTTGTATATTGTGTGCTCGACATAAAAATAAGTCACGCGGGACTTGGGAAGATTAGATCGTATTTTATTTAGAAAAAGAAAATAATTTACATTTACAGAGTGTTCTTCAACAGGTAAATGATTTGTACTTTTTTAATGGAGAATTTCTAGTTATAATATGAAAAATTAAATCAAAAAACCACCTCCAGACCTTCATGATGTTTGATGTACACGTTCGATAACCACACATTTCAGTTGCCGTAGATTGAATCAGCTTAGATCAAATCATTCAATTTGGTATATAGACATGCATTAGTAAATATACTAGTTCTGTAACTTACACGTAGAGATACATTATGTGGAGATTTCATTTCCCTAGTTTTCATTTTATCTTCTCGCTCGTTTACATCAAACGATTCAAGCCCAAGTTTCGGAGATTACGACTCGCCGATTTTCTTGAATTTCTCTCAGTTAGCATTTAAAATTCGCGTTGTTTTTATTTTTCATATATATAAGCCCAAGTTTTATATTCCCCTCTGTCGGCCCGCATGAGACAGAAAATTAATATCTCTAGTTAATATAACTATGATCTTACATAGCCCGGCTGAGTTAAATTTGAACACAAGTTTACCAAGTTTCAAAAGTATAGAAATCCAGCAACAATGCAGGAAAACCAAGTTAAACGGAATTATATAACTCATTGGTTGAGTGCGAGTTATTATACTATCGAATTTGGAAAACATTGTTGTTTAGAAAAAGCGTCAGTATGCGTCAAGTATGAAATGTTGAAAGATCGAAATTTGGAATTTGATTGAAAAACACAAAAGTTAAGTAGAAATCAATGTTTAGGATAGAAATATTCTTGTCATATTTTTGAATTTCTGAAGTTGGGCTCAAGTTGTCTTTTTTCAAGTCGATCAGAAAAAATGTTTATGATCGAAATCGTCCTGAAGTACATGTACTTCAGAGGACTTGAAGTTCTCATGTATGCGCGGTAATAGTAAAGTGATTATTTCCACTGTATAGTTTCTTATGAGAATCTATATAATCTCTAATCTTATTGATCTGGTTGCTAAGTCATTCAATGCGACGATCGGGTTTATCCTCTCAAAATATTAGTGGCTATCAAATATAGGAAAAAATGATGATCAAAGCTCGACGCATTTATTTGCTCCTTTAATGTCTACGTTTATTAAACGTTTCTGGGAAACTTTCCGTTTGTGATTATAACCAGGCAACTCCATTAGACTTTTTTCAAGACTTTTTTTCAGTCGGACTGAAAAAAAGTCTTGTGGATTGGACTTTTTTTCAGTTCGACTGAAAATAAGTCTTGAAATAAGTCCAATGGAGTCGTGGAGGCAAGAGACTATCAACAAGATATTTGTCATCAAAAATTTTGTCAGTTATATATGCTGTCTCATTGAATCCATTAAACAGCAGTCGAATCTGTTACTGTTTCGCTTTACTTAATTTGATTTTATGAAAATGATTTTGAAAATTCTTCTAATATATATATATTTTTGTTTTTACAAAGCAATTACTTATTCAGTTCCCAAAAAAATGTATATCTTAAATTCAAATAGCTTTACAAACACTCTGTTTAAATAGAAAACCATAAATTGTATAATGGCTCCATATATGTTATAAATAACACACGTCTGTTTAGGTAGCATAAACATTTCAATGGTTTAATTTAGTTTAATATAATTAACATAAACCAAGCTCAATAATAATTACCTTCGCGATTTGAATATATAACCCCGAGTCTCATGAGATCTCCTCTCGTCAGTATATTAATCTTGTTTAGCTCTATTATTTTTTTTGTCTGAATACAAGAAAAAGGCCAAAAGTAGACTTTTCATCGCAACTATAACAAAAGATTTAGATGGAAAATTAAATAAGACTAAGAAATATTAAAGTACAAAAAAAAGAAAAACAACAATAAAAATTAATTTCACTTATTTTTACAATAATTTTAAGTAAAAACTTAGTTACTTTCGCTCTCGTGTTACAAAAATATGTTAACTTATATTTTTTTCTTATATTACAATAAAAAATACTTTTTGAAAACATTTTGCGGTTGCGCTTTTCTTTTCTTTTTTTGAAAAACTTATTTCCGTACAATTTTTTTATGAGTTTTTTAAAATGAAAATGAGGGAAATTTTTGAAAAATTATCACAGTTTTTGTTATTATTGCTTAAGTTTATTACTTTTTTTACAAGTAATTATTTTCTTTGGAAAATTGAATTATTTCGTCAAACCAAAATCGTAAATGTATCAATTTCAGGAAGTTAATTTTATGTCACATCATTTTGTTTGGGGAAATAAATTGAAAAAGTGCCTAATTTTGGATAGTTTTTTCCAAAGAAATCTGATTCGGATTACTATTTTTATTTATGGTACTATGGTATAGAATGCTGAAGATATGAGGTTGATAATACTTTAAAAGACTACACTTTATACCTGGGCGGCCGCCCGCACGCCAAGCTTAGAGGGAACGTTGACTACAAGCCCAGCGAATCATAAAATACAATATATGTCTGTTTGGCTATTCATTTATATAAGTACGTTACATACTAACTCAAAAACAGTTGGACTAATTTAATTGATATTTGAATTATTTGTTTCTAATGTATATGTAAAGAAAAATTGTATAAAGTTTCGACAATTTTGAAGTTGAGTTCTTACTACAGAATTTTCCGTTTTAGCAACTAAAATTCAGTTGGTCACAACTACCCAATAATATCATAATTTTTCTGTGATCTTTTTGGGTATTTAATTTTAACACAAAAAGGTTGTAGATAATTTTTTGAAATCAATTTTTAGAATCTGATTTTTGAAAGATTTTGTGCACAAAACTTTTAGCTTTGAAAACCAATTTTATGGAGTCTTAGTTCAAGTTACCAATAATTGGTAGTATTAATCAAAACATATTAGGTTAGAGAAATTGAAAACTTGGTATATAATAACTAATAACTTAGTTTTTAAAAAAATAAGGTTCTGGCTATCAAGATGCCTTTTTTCTGAAAAGCTCCAAATTGTTTTTATGACTATTTTAAATGTATTTTGGGATATAAATTTCTAACATAAAATCTCAATTTCGTATTAAATTGTAGTGGATGGAATCAGTGCGGTTGCAAGGATGACGAAAATCTGTTAATGGCTAGGTTTACACCAAGACTTAAAAAAAGACCTAAGTGCTTAGGTCGACCTAAATATGACGGTGTGAACACATCCAAACTAACTTAGGTCAGGGCAACTAAATTGTAGACCTACCTTAAATTTAAATCGACCTAAGAACTTTTTGACAGCTCATTAGATGGCACTGCAGTAGTTATCTCCGAAATGTTAAATTTCACTGAAAGCTTGGACAGATGGCAATTCATCTCTTGATGTCCAAGTTCCATAAATGTTCACATATGGTGTTGTTTTAGACTTAGGTCTAGTACGGTGTAAACAAGTTGACCAAACCTAACTTTTAGTTAGGTGACCTAAAAATTTGTTGGTGTAAATGTAGCCAAAGTCATGTTTCTTATATATTTCTTTTTGAAATTTTTGGTGACAGATTTCGCTGACGGATTTTAATAACTTAGTCTGGCAAATATTATTAAACTGTTTATAAACCGATTTTAGTTTTCTGTAATTTTTGTTTTGTTTTTTACACTTCGTAGATATTTCAATTTGTGCTGAAAAACATAATTTTCATATTAAATGGAAAAATTTTTGTCGATTGTTTTATGTTCAATTGTTGTTAAATAAAAATGAAAATCATTTATATTTTTTAGATTATTTATATTTTTAAAGACGACAGGTTTTAGTGGGATTATATCCATTGGGTTTCGTTTGAAATTCGTATACTAAAAATGTTTATAAATAATTATTCTTCATAAATCATAAAAATATGATATATTTATTGATGTGATGAAAATATAATATTTATCCGGAAATTTCATATTATTTCTCAAAATATCTAACATTTTTCCGGAAGTTATAAAATTATATAGTAAAGGAAATTATATTTTCATAATAATTTGATAAATCGATCAGATTTTTTTATACGTAATGATATTAATTAGTTTCAAACTTATTATTAATTAAATTGTTATTATTAATTAAAAGTTGAATTGATGAGTTCTTGTCATCATACGGAAGTTATTATATCTTCTTTTTAATTAACCCAAACTCTTGGATAATTAGTATTAGTTCTTCAAAATAGTATATTTTCACAAACCTATTTTATTTAAATTCATTTAATAACAAATCACTAACCAGCAGTATCAAATACTAGGGACTTTGTCGTAGTTTCACTGCCAATAACCATCGTCTTTAGACTTGTATTTTTGTTGAAATTTATAAAATGTGTCCCAATAAAAGCGCAAGATTTAATTTGCGTGCCTCGGGTATTCTGATATTCCTATAGATACGACACATACCTCATTCGACCATCAATTTAATAATGAATTAAATGTCATACGACGTTTTCAGAAATATTCCTTTTTAGGACAGGAAAAACAAGAATTCTCTTGTATTAAGTTATACGTATATGTCAGGTATTCTGGGTCCTACAGGTATGAATTATACCTCATTCGATAGGGAATTTAAAGAAACGCAGAATTTGAATTTTGTGGAATTGTCTTTTTCACAACAGTAGGCGCTCGAAACTTGACAAACTGTCAATAATAATATCGTTCCATGACTATTAATAGCAACAATGGTAGATGACAGATGTGAAGATTTCAGTACTGTAAACTTAATGAAACGAAAATAGCACGACATTTAAATCTGGCGCTGGACACCCTTTAGAAGACTCAAAAGTATATGAATTTGTTATGATATGAAACTTTGTATAACTTTCTTTTCTATCCTTTCCAAATTAATTGTATCTTGGCTGAAAGTTACTTAATTACTTATTTAATTTATAATTGTTTCTCGAATCAATTTTTTGTTATCGATTCAAATGTATATGTTTTCATTTCTCATAAGTCTTTCTACAAATAAAAGAGACTGGTATTCGGATGAAATGAAAAGTCCACACTCGACATATTCATTTCTCAATAAACAATTCTTTTTCTAATTGATTGATTTAGAAAGTTTAAACAATTTTCTTCTTTCAATAGAGTTACGGAAACATTACTTAAAAGTCATTCGAGAAAATGGACAAGGAAATGGTTTATGTATTAAATTTTTATTGATCAAGGATAAAATTAATTTTTAAAAAAAAAAGACTATAAAAATAAATTAAGTAATTAATTAAAATTAGATACAAACGTAATTTATGCGATATTTTAAAAGATTTCATTTATGAATATGTAATGATTCGTTAAATTGTAGTTTTTTTTTTAATTAATTAATTTTGCAACAAAGTTGTTTACTATCAAAATTGTTTTCCACTTCTTTTTTTCAGTGGGAAATTAATTTCCTTTATATTATTTTTAAATATTAAACTTGGGACTTGAACTAGATAGCACTTGCAGGGAGAAGAAGAGACCCCAATGCACAATCTCTCCGACTGTGAAGCACTGCTTTGCAGGAGGAGGAAACGCTTGGGGCACACTGATTCTCGCCAATTTAGATACAATCTCTTGACTCACTGTGGATACTAAAATTCCTGAGAGAAATGGTACTGGAGGAGATTCTCTAGAATGGGAAGTTAACCTAATTAATGCACTAAAGAAGAGGGAGTACAGGAGCACCCTAAAACTTTATCTTAATCTTAAACTCGGGTTAGTTATCTCACGATAAGAATTGATATCGTTTGAAAAAAGGAGAAAACAAATCCGTCATAGTTTTATAAACAAATAATGTAACAAACAAATTATCCATTCCCATTTTTTTTCGCTATAATTTCATATGCTTAAATTCCGAACATGTAATATATGTCTAATCTTAATTAAGTAAAAAATTTCATGAAATTAGTATGAAGCGCGCAATTGTAAATAATTTTACTATTCCTATATAAATGTTGCGCAGTATATGGACTTCGAATTAGTTATATTGGAACAAAAAAAGAAATACAATGTGTAAAATTACTTCGCAATATTTTTTTTTTTTGTCTTCAGTTTCGAAATCAATCAATCAATCACACTATGCCTAGCCAATGGGCTAATACCAGAAAAAAAAACAGAACATTACCAAGTTTGGTCTCTCATAACATAAATGTTTAAATGTTGTTTAAATTCATTGACCAAAGAGTTCGCGGTTTTATGTTTCACATAAGTTTAATTTTGTATAACAAAAAATAAATATCTTATTTTAGATATATTTTTGAACATTGCTGGAAATTTTGTTCCATTTCGAGGTTGTTTTAATTGAGAGAACTCCCTCTGTCCCAAAATTGGTTTCTATATGTTTCTGTAAAGTTTTCTATTTATAAAAAGGTTTTAGAGAGAATACTAAGTTTTTACTAACTTATAATAAATAATCAAAATGTATTTAATAGCCGCTCCTAGTGTAGGAAATTGGAATATTGAATATTGTCGGAGCCCGAAAACCCGGAGTTGAACTCGAAACCACTCAATTGCTAGCAATTTCTTATACTTAAACTAACCCGTTTATTCTGGGATTGTGACAGTTTTTTATGATAATAATATTCTGACTGAATTTTTAACTATTCTAGTGAACAGGTCATAATTATGTCCAAAATATGAATTTATAATAGTTTAAACTGTTATAATTCAAGCGACCTGTCATGGTTATTTGAGAAATACTCTCGAAAATGTTTGTAAAGGTTTGAAATTTCTCGTCATAAATCTTCTATTGCTTATTATAAACAATACAACCATTCAAAGCTAATTATTTGTATGACACTATCTATTTAAGCACACGCCTAAACTCCTACACTAGTAATTTGTTTCTCTTTTGAGATATAGTCTTGTTTTATTATGTAGAAATGAATGGAATTCAAATCTGTACTTGTACTTGTTGGGACTGCAAGAAAAGAAAATATAGCTTTGGAAAATTATACTTCGAATACTAGAGACAACAAATTAAATTAGTGAACTTGAACCGCAGTGCGCTTGACGAAGCTACAAGTGAAGTTCAGCTGTTTTCCGAATTTAACAAAGAGCTAAAAATGATAGAGAATATATTTGGCCGATGTTTCATTAAACCATAAAACCATAAGGATTATTCCAGCAATTTGAACAAAAATTGAAGATATGTCTTTAATTGTCGTTAAATTGAATCTCAATAAAATACAAGCGTTTTCCTGTGTACCATAACTTCTTCTCAGGAATAGAAATATTTAAAAGCTTAGGTACATCTGTGTAGGACTTACCTGCTTGCACAAAATTATTAAAAATTATGACACTATAATTTGGTATAGAGGGAGTTTAATTTTTGAAAGAATTTATGACTTCAAAAATTATGATATTTTAAAAACATGTTTTTAATTATTTTTGCTATAAGAAAACTAATTTTTTTTTTTATGTTAAACATAATTCATTTTTTTCCTAATAAATTACATATTTTGCAAATTTTTTCTTTTTTTCTAATTTAATTACGTATTATGTAATTTCGAGAATTAATTTTCAATTTATTAACAAAATTATAATGTAGTAATATTTTGGTGATGATGAAAACCGCATTTTTTTATTGTAAGGTCGAAATTTTCTAAATTCAATATTTATTAATTTATGAACAAGAAAAAAAAAAATTCAGGCATCTAATGAAATTTAATTCGAAAAGAATTGTAAATTTTTTTTTATTGATTTAAAATTGAAAGAGAACATACAGAATTTCTTTCTTTCTTTTCTTTATCATAAACCTATTGACAGACTATCTGTATTCTATTTAATCGTGATTAAATATTGTCTGATCGATTATGTTAGCCCATAAAAGAATCATATCCGGTTGGGAAACAATCGAATAAGTAACATACTAACAAGGTATACGAGCACGTCGTCTAAATGCATATTAGTTGAGGTCGATTCCAGTGTTTTCTCATACAGCTTGCGTCAACAATTTCACATAAAATGGGATTTATAAGACATTTAAAAGTACATATTCAATTGTTAACAACTTTGTAGTGATTTTACAGTTACTAGAGATGAGAATCAATTGTTGGGAGTACTGTTTCTTTATAGTAAAAATGTAGTGAATTTTTAACTACCCTAATGAGGATCAAATCAATGACCTTATTGTTACCATTTTGTCGTTAATTAAATTTTGATATTTTTTGACGGGAGATCTGTTGTAGTGGTTAAAAGAAAAGTTGTTGCATTGTACATTTTTGTTACATCCTGTATTATGTTTTTTATATTTTGATACCAAGACACGTCTGTCTTGGAATACAGACTTGAAGCCCGCATCTATCATATTTCATATGAATAAATGTTTTAAATCTGTTTGATGTGTCAAAGCTATTAACAAGATTATCGTATTTCTTTTGATTGATTTTCCCATATTGACCTTTCCGTCTGTAACTTGCACTTCTGAATAAGTTTAATGCCTGCTACTTTTCTTTTTATCAGACTTTTTTAGCTTTCAATTTCTTTTTGTTCGTTAAATAATTTTAAACTTAAATCAATAAAAACGATTTCTTAAAAGAACAATCGTTTTCAATTGAAGGCTAAAGGAAATTATTGCTTTGCAAAAGCAAAAATTTACGAAAAAGAAAAAACACCAAATTCTTAGAAACTTTTGATTGAAGTCAATTTCGAATTCGATTTGAAAATAAACTTCTTTTGAATATTAGCAATCACCTGTAATTATTAAGAAAAGAACCGAAACCAAATTGCCTTGATTAATTTGAGAAAGCTTAAAAAAAAAGAAAAAAAGCTTGAACAAAAAGTTCTATACATTTTCTCAATAAAAATTGACCGTGATTTGGTTTAATTTTTTCTTAAGATTTTCCATTTATGTTCGGTTCAATTGTTTTTATACTTTCACTTTTAAATAATTGTAGTTTTCTTAAAAAACTATTGGATAGGCCACAAACTCGGTGATTTTTGTGTTAACGAAACGCGGAATTTTGTATAGAGAAAAAATACTTTATTAAACTAAATGTTGTCAATTTTGGTCGATTATTTATCTGGTAGAGTCATTATCTCGTCACTGTAAGAAGTCTGGGTTTTCTGGGTGAAAATCAGAGATAAGCCATTTTCATAGGCTTCTTTCGAATTCAAGTTTATACTAAAGGGTAAGTAATTTTGATAGAAAACACACGGATTCATAAAGTATACAGTATGGAATAGTATAACGGGTAAATAAACTCCTTTTGTGCTTTTGGGACACTCTTTATAAAAGGAGTTCTGCAGAGACTGAAACAATTTGTAGTCTGATAGTGCATGGTCAGAAGTTTACGGTGGATATAGCAAAAATGTCTAGGCAAACTGTCTTAATTTTTGATATGTGACTTGATGAAACATAACACTTGTGATTTATCAATTCTAGACTCTTCTATTTGATGGTTTGCAATGCTCGATTTCAATATTTTAAGTTTCTTAATAATTTCTTGTATCCATAAACCCCGATTCCATTCGATCAATACCTTTTTTTTTGTTGTCCTCGCAACAACTTTTGCCCCATCCAAGATTTTATATATATGTACTCAAAAAGGTCATCGTTTTTTGATTCGCGAATCTTTTGTTGATAGTAAATTTGATTGTAGTCACAATTTTTTTGCAACCTTGCAGTTTTGTGGGAGTTTCCAATTTCATGATTTCCTCAGTAATTCGTGCGTCATAAATTCTCTTTTTTGAATTAAACAAAAATTTCCACCTTTAGGCGGAACTAATAACAAACTAATTTTGACCAATAACTTCTTCGTTTTTTTCTTTGTAAAGATGCGGTTCAACTGAACCAACTGAAAAATTAAAGATTTTTTGGAGTATCTAATTGTATTTTTTTTTTTTTTGGTTTTTTATTAAATAAAAATTACGTGACAAAAATTATTTCATAAAAATCATGTCTGATGTAATGTTTGTGAACGTTGGTTTGTTTTTTGTTTCCTTTCTGGAAGTTCCATTGGGTGAATATTTGTCAATTTTTCGGTTCAAAAAAAATTATTACGAAATATTAAAACGCGGTGTTATTCTATTCAAGAAAAAAAAAATTCATGTAACAATCTCGTGATGTTACTTACCTACTACTTATCTTATAAAAAACATATTTAATTATATTTTCTATAACTCAGCTTTTTGTATAACTTTTAAAACGTTCTTTGTTGAGTCATTAAAATTGAATAGAGATTCTTTTTTTTTCTCGAGAACCAGAATTCTTCTTGTTTCATTTCATTTCGCCCTGATGTTAAAGAACTTTTGCACAGTGGTTTTTTTCACGTCTTATATAGTCTTATATATTTCATTTAACAGTATCCAAAAACCATGAAAGATAATGATGACTTTTTTTTAGAATTTGAAGAATGGAAAAATTGGTTTGTTCTTTTAATATTATATATGTTAGGATGGGGTCCACAAAAAATGCCAAAATTTGTGATGTTTTCAATCGTACTACTTGACTTTGTTCTGTCGCCATTAACAAAAATTTACGTTTTAAATTTGGATTGAATTTAAAATGTTTTTTTTGATAGTGTGGGGAATTCAGGAGCATTCAAAGCCTTAGTTAAAATTACTTAATCTCACTTGTAAAATTTTTGTTTGCTTGAATTAAACTACTAGTTAATGTCTGTACTAAGTATCAAAATAACTTTATTCGAATAAACTTTTAAAATATATTTATGTCAAACGAAATAGCTCTGTGGCTTTTAAAATTTTCAAAGGTATTTCACTATTGCCAAACAAAAATCTGCACTTCGTAAATGCTTCTACCTTTCGTCAACTTCTGCATCTTCTGTAACATTAATTTACTCCTAAAACTAAAACGATTTTCATTTTAAAATGAATAAAATATATTTTACAAAACTCAGTTTATTCTTTAGTTAGGAAAATCATTTTCTGCTTGAGCAACAACAACCAATTCGCTGTTTTTAATTCTCAAACAAAATTTTATGCTAAAATTTAGATAATCAAAAATTAACATAATTTCCCATTGTAGAGCACCTCCCTCAGGCCTATTCCTCTTAGGAATTTCAGTATCCGGAGTAGGTCAAGAGGTTGAGGAGAAGTAGTATGCTCCCAGATGTTTCCTCTTCCTGGGGAGTAATGCTTCACAGTTGGAAAGAATATGCATTAGGGTCTCTTCATCACAGAATCAAAGAATCTGCAGGCGCTATCTAGTTCAAGTCCTAGTTTTTTAAGGTGTGCCTTGAGTCTGCAGTGTCCCCTTAATATTGCTGTCAGTATTCTTATATTCTTCTTATTATAGTGCTAATAAGGGCTTTGAATTTCTTGGAGTTGTATTCCCCGAGGAAATCTTTGGCCTGCCTTAGCCCTGGTTGTATTTCTGCCGACTCTTCCTTTGTTAAAATTTCTCGGATTATGTGTGGTCCGATGTCACAGAATGGTTCTGCTCTCTGATGAATGTTCCTGCTTCTTGCTTGGCCAGTTTGTCGTATTCTTCGCTGCCCTCGATACCCATAGACCATCTTAGAGCAAATTGTATGTTATGACTATCCTAATATATATATTTGTATATATATATATAAATTATTGTTTCTTTCTTGGTTTGTTTGTGACAATCACAGTTATGAACTGCAGGCTATTAAATATATAAAAAAAAGCTTCAAAAAAAAGTTATGTACTAAAAGAATATGAATTTTTCCTTTCTAAAAATTTTCGGTTTGTTTGTTGTGTTCTTAAAAACGAAAGAACTTTTTCAATATAACAGTATTTTTTTTAAAAATATTTCATTTCATATCATGATCATGTCTTTTTAGTTTTTAGAGTAATGTATATAACTTAAAAAACCTATAATTTAATTCAATTTTTGTAAAATTTAAAAATAATTCAAAGAAAACCGTTTAAAAATCTGAGAAATTACAATTTTTTTCATGGAACTTTTTTTTTAGTTAAAACTTTATAAATTTTCCAACCGTATAAAAACAATGTCGACTGATCGCAATAATAATTTAGTCAATTATTCATATGCAAAATTGTAATTATTCATAGAAATTATTTAAACCAAAAATTACACTGACTTCATGTTCCGCCATTCTGTCTAGATGTCAAATTATAGACAAATTATGTCGAATTTTTAGGCGGAATCAACTGTTTTTCATTAATTTTGTGGACAGAATTAATTAGAGGTACAAAAAAAATGTACGTGATCGATGTGTAAAATGACACGACGAATTAGCGAACCTGAAAATAAATCCAATATGAATGATTTTGAAAATAAAGTGTGTCCCAAAAACTAGATAGGATTTGAATTTTGCGCCATTTGTGCGGGGTAGAGTATTGCCAACGAAAAAAAAAGATAGTGTGACAGATGACAGTTCAGGATTATGAAAAATAGAGCGCTATACGAAAGAAAAGATGGATTATGGAACAACAAGTGGATGCTGATTTGTCGAACAGAATCATTTTCAGCGATGAGGTTCATTTTCATCTTGATGGCTTCATTAATTGTCAAAATTGTCACATTTGGGGCTCAGAAAATCCACGAGTTATTGTTGAGTAACAAATGGATCCACAATGTGTCACTGTTTCATGCGGATTCAGCCACATTTATGCAAAAAGGTCATGGAAAATTTCAACAAAAAGTGCGTATGTGCTAGCAAATCCATGGAGGCCATTTACCCGATATACTATTCCATACATAACCCAATATACTTTATGAATCAATAAAAAATTGCCAATTTTTTAGTTATAAACCTGCGTTTTCTATCAAAATTACTTCTTGCGTGAATTTTGGGACACCCTTTATATATGTTATATTTCATAAGGAAAGTATTAAGTTTAAATTACAAAAGGTCTTTGTTATTGAATTTTCACCCTTTTTTTAATGTAATTTTGTAAGACAATATGGGAGCTTAAAAATGATTCCTTTTTACTAGAAAATGAATATTATGTTGTCTCTGAACTTACAGACGAAAGCTTATTATATATCTTCTTTTGAATTATATGGAGTTGTACTGTTCGTAAAATTTAATACGTGTATTTACTGTTCTTTGTAAATCGAGTTGTATCTGTTTCTGTCTAAAAATGTATCCCGATTTACAATGAACAGTGCGATTACCCCTGTTATACGTAGGTGTAATAAATAAATTGCGAATATGAATATGTGACTAGAAATTCCATTGACAGTAAGGCATCTGTGTTCGTTTAATTTGTTAGACAAAAATTAAAATTTTTAAATTCCAATCCAAATCCAAGACATTTCCAATTAAGTATATATTATTATTTAAAATATTCATAAAAGCCTTTGGAAATTTTCTTATATGTTAAGTTATTGAATGAAATTCTTTTGTTCAAAACAAAAAAAATGAAATTAACACCTTCGAAATCAAAAATGTCGATATTGATCCTATGGTAAAGAATATGTTAGTTTTGTGCCTATGTTTTTGATACCTTAAAAAAAGAAAGTAAAATTTTTGAAAAGATGTTAAGGGTGTATGTAGAATTGGTATTGGATAGACGTATGATAAGCAACGATGAATTAGATAAGATGCCTACCTGATCATGATGTGCTGTGATCAGTAAAGGACAACTTAAGAGAGGTAGAATATTTAAAATGAATCATCCAGATAAGATATTATTCTCATAGTGATCGACAAGGTACAACGACTTAACAGAAGATCGCTTCTCGGGCGTAGTATCTGTTCTTATCAGCTAACATCTGATAGATCCTCCATAAGGAGACAACAAATGTTAAACTGATTCTCGGAAGTAGACGGAGTGCTCCACCTTTGTCGCGGGTTTGCCTGGTATTGCAGTACCGCCAGGATCGCCCCAAATAAAGTATACGAAAATATTAATTGGATCACTTGATGTGGTCGTAGTGCTGGGAGTTTATTTTAAAAAAAGCCAAGTTTCAGGTGTATTTTCGCAACGAAATTCTTGACGCTTAATGGAGAGTTTCCGTGGACGTTGTAGGGAGGGTGAAAAAATAAAAAAGATTAGATATTTAAAATAGGACTCTCTAGTATCTGCAAAAATTATGCAGATAAGATGCCTGCATGATAATTGTAAATGTAATTTCCAAGATAATTAAAATTTTATATACATATGTGCTTGTCTGCAGCTTTACAGACAGGACTTGTTACTCAAAATATGTTCATCAAGTTGTTAATACATGGCTGATTGTTATTTTTCGATTGAAAAGATGTTATGAGACAACATATCCAAAAATTTGGCTATTAATCGATTTTAATTTTAAATTGATTACTTTAAATATTTTGACATTTTATATAATCAATGTATTTTATTGAATCACATATGTTTTTATTAGCTGAGATGACAACTGAAGACCATATAATTTTTTGATTCCCAAAAAAAAAACCAAACTTTTTTCAATGGCCTAATAAAAATGGAATGCTTTCTTATATAATCAAAAAATTCTCCTCTCGCTGCTATTTCATTATTTTATATTTCATAATTAATAATATTTTGCACAAGTCTTGCTTTTTAGAAAATTTTAATCAAACTCTAATAAAATATTCGACATTGGATTTTTTAGCGCCTTTTCAATTAATTAAAAATTCATCTAAATGTTGTTGTTTTTTAGGCATTATTAACATTTAAAATTTAAGTTTTTATTAACTTAAATTCGGTATTTATTGTTTAAATTAAAACTAGTTAAAAATGGTTTAAAACACAAAAAATTTCAAAAAATTTTGGTTAGTTAACATTTTTAATTATAAAAAAAAAATAGTAATAAGTTTCTTTTATTATAATATTTTTAATTAACTGATTTTTCACTTAAAATGTACAAAAAAAAAACAATTACAAAATGTCTGGAATTTTTAATACTTATATATTTTTTTTAATAAAAGAAATTTTTTTTTTGCCTTTAATAACTTATTAATTAATGTTTAAGGAATTCGCGGTATTTAATGTCAAATTCTTGTGCAATTTCAAATCATCAGCCTTGTTCGCGAGTTTGTAATTGTATTATTAAAAAAAAAAAAAAATAGTACAATAAAAAACGAATTCATTCAAGGTTCTTTAAGACTTCTAAAAACCAAAATCAAAAGCTTTGGAAACAAAATACCTAGTGGAACCTTTCACCTTGGCAAGATTTTTCGCTGCGCATATCAGACTTCTGTAAAGTTAATTTTGTGTGCAGAGGAAAAAATGTAAAACAATTATGTGAAATTTTTGTCTCCATTAAAATGCTTTATAAAACGCAAATAATTATGAACATATTCGCTCTTTTTTTGCTATTAAAAATCGCGATTGAATCAAAAAACTATTTTTCTTGAATTTTTTAATGGTTTTTTAACAATTATTAAAATTATTTTGTTGGCTTTTTTTGGATGAAATTGTTTCAATTCTTATGTTTTTCAAGGTTTTGTTAATAATACTATATTTTTTTTGATGTTCGTTGAGTGTGAAGAGACAGCAGGAACATTTTTGTTATATTAAAAAATATGACAATAAAAAATTAAAAATATATGAAACTAAAAAATCTATTACGTTGTTTTTAATATGAAATTACTAAAAATTATTTCAAAATTGAGAATTCTTTAATGTAATTATAATAATAAGCCATCATTTACCATCCGAGTACACTTTTGATATCAAGTGTAAACTAATTCAGTGTTATAGAATCCATTGATTTCTAGAATTCTTCATTTCAGTATATTTTTGTTGACCTATTCAATAATTTTGAGATTTGCAGCTTATTAACTGTTATTATAGTTTAAAAAATATACAAATTTCAATTGAAGACCAGACATAAAGATTGATGTAACTGCCACTTATGTCCAAAGAAAAAATGCCCCTTCTCCTTTATTTTAGATGCTAACCTTTCCAATGGAGTAATTACATCAATTTGGCTTCAGTAACTGAAATCTAATATTATATTTCTTGAATTATATATTCAAGTCTACAATTGTGAACAAAAAAAAAAGCTTATAGGAACAGTTGTTGGGCTTGACATTGCTTAAATTTCGTATCCATCAATCGAACAGTTCGCTTACATTACACATTTTAAACACCGACCACTGTTTACAACACTAAGTTATCATAACTCCAAATCGGCATACTAGAACTCATAGTGTACGTGTTTTGTGGATACACGGATATATTTGTACCCTTTACTGTCGAAAAGTTTTTTAAAAAGCGTTGCATCAAGTCGAAGCCATTTTCAATGACTTTGTTAATAATTACTTTTTAAGGTAATATGAGGTATAAAATGTTTGAGCTTGGAGACATTTTCTGGGCTATAAATTTAAAAATGTTATATAAAAATTTATTGGTAGTCCATCCGGTAAAAAAAAACTGATGTCGAGTCCAGCTCGACATTTGACTGCAAATGTTTAGTATAGTTTTTGCGAAAGTCCTACTCGTCCCTGCCAATATAAAATAATCTAATACTCAAATTTCGCTGAAATTTTGAAATTCGCCATTTTGTAGTCCGTAACATAAAAAGCAAGGGAAGCTCCCTAGTTGATTTTTTATTTTCTTCTTTGATTTTAATTTCGAAGTTCCATCGTAGGATGGATGGGCTTTGTACTAGTTGTTTATAATTTCAATAGTGTTGTACCTAATTTTTCATAATTCATTAAATCTGTGCCTATTCAATCAATTTAAATTATAATTTTATTAATATTTTTAATTTTGGAATTATGAAGGTTAAAAATTTTAATTTTTAACATTAAATAAATATTACTATTGTTTAGTATCTAAATATGGTAATGAATTTTGTTTTTTCGTGGCATCCAAAAAAAATAAAGAGACCCAAAAACAAGAGAATTTCAATTATGTTGATTTCAGATGTTCAATTATTATTATTTAATTGAAAAAAAAACCTACACTTTTTTGAGTATTTATTGTGTTCACCTAAATAACACAATTGATGAACGAATCTAATATACACTTTTCCCATAGGACGACCCAAAAAAAAATATTTATTTTTAATAAGAAAATTATACTACTTAAAAAACACTAGTTTTTTTTGTTGTTGTTGTTACGTAATTTCCTTAATATGTTCAAGAATTTCATAAGTCTATTAATTTTTCATGTTCATTGAATTATTTGTTTCGAATTAATTTCAACTTAAAATTGCCTTTATTATTAAAATCGCTAAAACAAGAAACATAAGAAAATGATAACCCTAAGGTTTCCGAAATAAGACCCATTAAAAAACTACAAAATTTTTCATTGTATACTAATTCACCTTGTTGTAGCCTTTTTTGGAAGCATTTTTTTTTTTGGTGTACCACAACACAAAATCTAGGAGGTATCTTAATTAATTTAATTTTAAACAAAAATTTTATTTCATTAGTTTTAATTTTTTAGATGAATTTAATGAAGTCTCAGTGGGTGTGGAACAAATTCTAATTTAGTTGATTAATACTATTTCCCTTGACCTATTGTAATACATAAAATAATTATAGTATATAAAAGGAGTACATGTCAAAAGTAAGAAAAAAAATAGCTTCTTTCTATAAGATGAGATAAAATAAAGGTGTTACATGATGATCAATAAATATGACCTTAACTTACTCTTATTGTTCTCTCTATAAAACAGTTATTTTATGTAAAGTTTATTAAGCACCCACAATTTTTTATCCGAATTTCAATTTTCCACTATATACAATACAAATGAAATTTTTAGACAAGGAGAAATTTATATCGCATTCACTGTGTTGGTCATAGTGTTAACATAGAAAACGTCCTTCTAGAGACATCTATTTATATGTTGATCATAAAATTATGCAGGGTCTTAAATTTCCGTGGTATACATCGCGAGTTTTTATAACACAACAAGTTTTATAGCCTTTATTATTATGGTGAAAACTTTTCCAGGTATTAGTGGTAGATGTTCTGGAAATTTTAAATAAACGAACTGCTGTTTCGTTGCGAAATTCTATAGACTCTCAAAAAATCTGTTTATTGTGCACCTCTTCAGGTGGTCATCAATAAACTATCAATAACTTTAACCTAGGTGTGCCTCTTATATGTTTTGATTTTTATTTATATCACTGATTTAAAGTTTAACATAGTCTTATTAAGTTTAGTGTTCTCAAAAAGAAATTGTTAGATTAAAGATGATGGAGGAATGCATAGATTAAAATCTACCGGACAAGTAAAGTGACCTGAGCTTTTATTTCAAAACCATCTAATGTGAACCTTATGCCACAGATGCAGCTTAGGATGTTATATTCTCTGGTTGAGTATATATGAAATACACTCTAGTTCTGTTCTTTTCATATAGTTTATTGCATTTTTTGGGAGATTTTTTAGGTCTGGAAACCATATTTTAATTTTCCATATAAGTGCATCAAATTCTGTTTTTACATGCATTCTTGGGGAGCATACCTGTCGTGTAAAAACAGAATTAGGTTTACAATAATATCTTATAGATATTAGAGGGCCTAAAATCTCTTTTTTAAAAGAATGGTCACGGATATTTGTTCTAGGCTTTTCATCTATGTATTCTATTATATTTGCTTGGATGGTTCTTTCCATTTTTGGGGATTGACAAGGTCATTAGGCTGGGCACCCCTGTTCTAGACAATAGGGAAAACAAATTATATATTCTATTTAGAATATATTACTTCCCGAGTTATGATTTTATTGGCTGTTTTTTTTATAATTATCCAAAAAACATACTAAATGAAACGACTTTTCCGACTCCAATAGAATATAAATTACTTTAGTTTACGCTCGCTGTTTTTTATTTCTTCAATTATAAACTTGCTACTCTTTTTTCTACATATGGATAACAACACAGTGATTGGCTATAATGGGTAGTTGACAAAAATATATATATATATTTTTTTAATAAACACCGATTGAAGTGAAAAAAGCACCGGCAAAATTTAATATAAAATAATTTGAGTGGGTTTTTTGTCGCCTTTAGAAAAACAACTCTATAGAGTATCTACCTTGGAAATTTGTACCACCATTTCGAATCTAAAAATATCCACAACAAGTGCTAATAAGTATAAAGACTCTCTCGAGAGGAAAAAAAGGTATGAAAACACTTAATTTGGCATTAAACTTTTGTAGCATTCCGCGCTTCAGTACAATGACATCAAAAACTATAATAGTCAGGTCATTTCTTTTTAGAACGTGTAGTCATCATATATTTTTATTCCAGTACCATCTATTATACCAAATCTATACTTCCGGTCATTGATCGCAATATTTATACCGTATAAAATAAAAAACTTAAATTATTTACCGATAAGTTTAATAAGAAGAAAATAAAAACAAAAATTTCTTGGGCACGCAATTTTTATAAAATTTGATCATGTTACTTAAAAAAATAATAAGAAAAAATAAAACGTTATGTTTTTTATTTTTTTTCATAATTAATAAAATTAATACACACAATTATCAGGTTTTTTTTTAACCTAAGGTGAACATTTTTCTTTTCAAAATAAGTAAATTTTATGCCTCGCGGTTTTCTAATAAGAAAATTACAAAATTCTTTTCACTAATATGAATTTTACTTTCTTATATTTTAAGAATAGAAATCGCGAAAATTTTTAACATAGTGTTTTTAACTGGAAAACATTTCTAGGGACATAATACACGTTCAATGTTCCTTGACAAGTATTATTGATGAAAATGTTCGTAAAGTAATATTGATGGAAATTGCCTCCACACATTGCATTGAAGAGCGTCCAAACGATCAATGTTACTTGAAACATGACTCATTCAAGTAACATTGACAAGTAACATGAACGTGTGTAGACTCCTTAAGGATTCATACATTTTTTAATGGTAAATTTATTTTGTTGGAATATTAGGATAATAAGATTCATTTGTTGGTGGAAATGATAAATCAGAAGTGGGAGATTTTTATATAAAATGTAGTAATACACTGTAGATAGTGTATGGCGTTTTGAATGATCATTACGCAAATGATCATTGATTGTCAATGAACAAATGAATCAATTGATCAGTTGATCAAATCGCATAACTTCATTGCGGAAATTGAGTTATGAATGATCATTGCACAAATTATCGGATTATAGACTATTGGTTCAAAGATCATTTGCGAGAAAATGATTATTACGAGGCCTAGTGTATCGCAGGTATATTACAAGAAGATATTTTTTAATAGTGAATCAATTTTTGTATATTCCTTCATAGTGTAAATCTAGCTAATTGCAGTCACACCCAGGCTTGGACTGGACTACCGGGACGCCGGGTAGTTTCCATGTGGGCCGGTCGTATTGCGCGATAGTGGGGGCCTATAAACAATCGACCGTTGAAAAAAGATCACAATCGAAATAAATTTGAAAAACAACTTTGGAAATACTTAGTGCTAAAAAATCAAATCATGAAATCAATTGGCCGGTATTCCAGAACTTCCCGATGCAATTTGCATAGCCAGTCCAACTCTGGTCACACCCTATCAAAAAGAAAAAATCCTTGTAATTGTCATGATGAAAATAAAATTCTGATTTCACTTAAACAAAATTTTGAGCTTGTTAAAAACATATCACGACTATTAGAAGGACTTTTTCTTATTAAAGTGGCTGAAATGGCTTCAATTTGATGCTTTTCTCCAATATTGAAATAGTTTTTTAACTCTGAATTTTATGTATAAGAAAGTTAGGATGGTTGGCAGTATCAATTATTGTGATAAGTGGACAGAAATGTATGAAAACTGTTATATCTTGTTATACAATCACATATCATGTCCATTTCTATTATTACGTTTCTAAGCAAAAAATCTATTATTTTATAACTAATTTGATTTTACCTAAAACAATAAATCAGTTGAATGATGAATTTTTTTTTACATAATTAGAAGAAAAAAAATTAATCAATGATTTTTGATTATTGTGTAACAAAACACGAAATTGATTAGAAACAAAAGATATGCTTTCTTAGAAAATTACCCAAAAAATAAAAAAGTATGGTGTTTTTCTTTTTATATCCTCAAAGAAACAATTTATTGAAAATTGATTAAATTTCAAGATTTTTATAAGACCAGAAATCGATCGAAAACCACCAAAAACTAACCCAAAAGACATTCAAAGAAAACTTTCTCCATTTTTTTTTGCTTTCTTTAAAATCTTAAATTGCATGCCTTTGGAAAAATCTATTTTATACATTTTTTAAAATAGATTTTTCCGAAGGAATAAAAATCTAAAATTTAATTTAATTTAATTTTAATTTACAAAAAAAAAATGAAGTTCCAAGGAAAAATTTTGCTAGTTAATTGATTGCTCTTAGGACCACTTTAGGTTAATATTTTTATATATTATGTGAATTAAAAATTAGAAATTATGCTCTTTGAATATGGGTTTTGAATACCGGATGCCGTCTTATTAATTTGAAATTAGAAACTACATAAATATTTGTTTGTAAGAATTCGAATTATTCAAATTATTTTCTATATTACTAAGGCGAGATTTCCATATTTTGTATTCCAGTGGAACCGTGTAATTCGATTGGATTCAAATCGTATCAAAAATTACGATATGATGATGTCAATCAATTTATATGATTCCACTCCTGATTTATGAAATCTGAGACCTACATTTATCTTATCAACTTGTTAACTGATTTTAATGAAATTTTTGTACATTGATTTGTTAGATAATTTTAATTTGGTGAGGTTCGAAAAATGGAATACCTTAAAAAAACGTTAAAAAGCTAACAATACTGACTAAAAAAGTATCCTATTCCAATCCTGTGGACTTGTCAAACGGCATGAACAATTATTTGAAGTAGTTTTTTCTAATTTAAAAGGAAGAAAGCTTTTTCTTCCAGAATATGCATTAGCAGTGGTATATCAAGTATCTTGCAAAGTTTAAAAGTTCACCTTTATTGGGTTCCTCCACGGTTACAGGCATCATTTTAGTTTGTCGTTTATATCTACATCTCTACTATTCTGACAGCTATGACATCTATTGAGAGACTCTTATAAAGGGTGCAGCATCTTTGGTTTTTCGGCATCTTTTTGGTTATTTTTTGAACTAGCGGTTATTTCGCCGCTCATAACCATAATGTCATCTGTCAAGTGACAGAAATACAGCATTAAATATAATATCCTTAATCCAAAAACAAAAAGATGCTGAACATTCAAAAGATGCTGCACCCTATATATAAGGAAATTTCAAATTCGTCGAATCTTTAAGGTAAAACTGGACTACATATTCTTAGAGATTCAATGGATTTGGGTTATATTTAAAGTTAAAATTATGCAGTTCTTTGCATGGAATTGAGAATTCGCTTCATTGGCAATTTTACCGCGTTTTGTTTGTTTGTTTGTCCAGTAAAAATTTTGCAATCGATTTTTAACTAACTTCCCGACTAGCTAGACATCTGAAACCTTTAGCTTGTAGCTCAGAACACGATGACAATGCATTCCTTTAATACTTTTAGTCATCTTTAAGAAAAATTGAATTCATTTTCAGTAAATTTTATTTTCTATGGAAAGCTAGTTCCTAAAAAATCGGCAAGGTGGCGGTTTATATAATTCAACAGAAAATACAGATCACAAAATTTAAAAATGAATTCTATTCAAGGTAAATAAAGTTCAATTTTCCTTTTCATGTGCAATTTTTTTCAAACGCGATAAAAAACGCGATTTAAAAAGTGAAAAATCACGATCACCTTTTTATTTTTTAATATTATTTAATCGATTCAAATAATTTGAAGAATGTTTGTCTAATAATTCCAGATCAGTAATAACTTATAAGTAGAGCCAAAAAAAAAAAAACCTAACATATAAGATTTTTATCGATCGTTAAAAGCGGTATTTAATCAAACGAGAGAAATTTATTATTTTAATTTATTATTATTACATTTTTTTTTCTTTTTTCTTGTTCACAATTGATTCCTCTTGCAATTGTTATTAACTTTTATTGAATTTAATTTTTTTTAATTTATTGAAGTTCTGAGGAATGTTTTTAATCAAAACGCGCTTTTAATTCACTATTTTAGAAGAGAGAGTGAAAATTTCAAATTCGATAATCTTTGAAAGTGTTTTTTTCCCTTGTGTTAAAGTTTTCTTAAAAATTTTTAATCTCTTTAAAATTGCACTCATTAACAATACGTAAAAAAAAAGTTAATAAAAGAAAAATTATTTGTATTGTGAAAAAGTATTAACAAATAATTAAGGTTAACTTTTAAGAAAAGTGATAGTTTTTTTTTTCTTAACTTTTTGATGATTCAATAACTATTTCAATAAATTTGTAATGAATCAAAAACGCCATGATTGGAAATCTAATCCGATGATTAAAGTGAGAGATTTTTTGTTTTTTTTTTGGTGATCTTGAATGTATTTTTATTACCTATTCAAAAACTATAATATTTATTTTCCGAAAAATTACTCAATCTTCAACTATTGTTAATTTTTAATGGTAATAAAAATATTCATTAATTCTTTTTAGTTTTTTTTCTTTTGGATAAAGTCATTAAAAACATCCGCGAAGATTTTTTAAAAATTGAAAATAAAAGAAACAAGTTTTAAAATGATTGTAAATTAGTTTTTAATGAATTTGATTATGAAAGTGTTTAAATTCCTTCATGGAAAAGTTTTGGTTATTAAGTTTTTTTTTCTTGATTTTTCAATCGAACACAAATTCGGATCAAATAAAAATTTTTGTCATGGAAAAACCTATTAACATTTTTATTACGAGTACCGAGAGACAATAAAAATGCCAATATTTCATGTGTTACCGCATTCAAAGAGCTGCTGAATGTTGAAAGTAAATCAGGAAAAATATGATGTAATAATACTAAAAACTAAACGACCCTATGATTAAGAATGACCAAAATTGGTAATTACTTTTTCTATTAAATGAAATAGGATTTCTTGGATGTAAAACTGGTCAATAAATAGAAAAAGTGTTCATAAGAATTTGACTGATTAAACGCTTGAATACTTAATATTGAAGTACTTGAAGTGTACGAATGGAAAGCGACTGATTTTACTTGCCATTCATTACCTCCAAGAACGGGTAACGAATGACAAGTTACGATTATCAGAACGTTCAACTATATGTAAGCTTTGTTATCCATGCACTTTCATTTGTAGTTAACGTTTGTACTAATAATATTTCTTCTACCTTTTCTAATTTTTTCTATCCCCTAAAAGGTTAACAATTAACTTAATGAATGAATACTATTTGATACTTTTAAACTATCGGTATACATTCGGTCAGTCCTGAATTCTTAAAATTTGTCTCAAAAATCATAACCAAATAATTGAATCCCAAGTTGTTGAAACTTGATACTAAAAATTCTGAAGTACCCGCTTATAAAGGTGCTCTTACAACAATCTTTCGTCAGATATATATTTGAAAATAAGATTTTTAAGTAGTTATCTCAGAAATAGAGATGGATAGTACAAGGGCAAAGCTTTTCTAGAATGAGTTTATATCTTTTTTTAGATGCTCACAAATCTAACGAAATTTAAGCCATAGAATGAATGCTTTTAAAAGAAATTAGCAAACATTTCTTTCTAGAATTTAATCTATTTTTATAATGTTTTAAATCCGTCATAATCACTAAAAAAAATACTCGTGTCTAAAAGCATTCTTCGTTTTCATAAGAAAATAAGACTATTTCTGATAAATTAAATCATAATTGGGGAAAAATGAAATATTCGAAAAAAAGAAAATGTTCTTGAATTTAAATTAAAGTCCATTAAAGTCCTTCAAAAATGTTTTTCCTTTTAAAATAAAAAATTTCCCATTTAGTAAATAATTAAGTTAGGGAATTTTTTTAATTTTTAAAGTAAAAGAAAACAAAAAATACATTTTGATTAATTAAGTTTTTATTTTTAAAATGTTTTATTAATTTCTTTTTTCTTTCTATTTTTTAGGTAAGTTTCTATCTACTTCGATTTATCCGAAAGTCTACAAAAATCTGCGAAACTCACAAAAGAGAGGGCACAGTTCTTAAGTAAAATTTGGCAAGTTTTTAATTTAAGCAAAAAATAAATAAAACATTTATTAAAATCGTTTAAATTTTAATAAAAGTCGAATTAAAAGCACTAAAAGTAATTAAAAAAAAATTGGAAAAAAGTTCATCCTTCACTTGGGCTCGTCCGGGATTTGAACCCGGGACCTCCCGCACCCTAAGCGGAAATCATACCCCTAGACCAACGAGCCAGTTGAGACCCGGTTCTCTAATCCAAGTGTTCTGACTTATATCCTCGATCAAAGATGGAAATTTAATAGTAATTTTTTATTTAAGAAATTTAAAAACAGAAAAATCTTATTCAAATTTTTAGTTTTGTAAAGAAAAATAATAAAAATTCTTGCTCAATGATATATAGTATAATCAGAAAGAGAAGAAAAGAGTATGTCTTTACGACATTTCTTAAGCTTTAAACAGTGAAGCTTCTTCAACTTAATAAAACATTTCAAATGTTTTGAGCTTACTCAAGCTTTTGTTGATGGTGAATCATCGTTAAAAATGTTGATTTCCAAAATTGTAAACGAAATCAAGTTTTGATTATTTTTTTTTTGTGTGTATTCATTAAAAACTTAACAATTTAAAAATTCTTTAATCGATTTGATTGAAATTTCCATTTTTGGCATATAAATCCGGGCTTCGATATTAAATTTTAACAAAATCAGTTGCAAAGAGAATGATGTAAATTAGTTTTATATTTTTTGATATAACTCAAAAATCGGTTGATTGATTTTAATAAAATTTGAAATAGATCTTCTTCGGTATTGAAAGTAAAGAAAATAAATTGCAAAGAAATTGTCAAGAAATTAAAAAGGGTATCCAAAATATGTCTACCAACTTTTTTTTGTAAAGAAGAAAATGAAAAGCTAGTTTTATCTGCGAAAACTGGATGTGTGGATCTGGTATTTTAATAAAATCAATAATTATTTATGGAACTCGAACAATTTATATGAAAATTTCTTTTCTAAATTCTTTTTTTTTTTTTTTTTAATAAAATTTACATGTAATAATTAGATCAAAATATGTACTTTTTTTGCATTCACATATTTCCTAGTCTTGTTCAGTATCGGTTGATTACATTCCATCCACAAAACTGGTTGTAATAAAATTCAACCCACTGGAAAAAAAATAAATATATATTTTATCAAATATCGCGGAAAAAAATGATAAATTGGAAAACTAAAGAGAAAGATCAGTAATTTGCCTCAATTCGATGAAAAATATTTTAAAAAAAAAACTTATTTATAGACTAAACTATATATATGTTAAAAAAAACTGGTTCATTTATTCGCGATTATTATTAAATATGATTAAAATCAAGACCTGTTAAAGAAGGCAAGTCTCATAACTCTCTAAACTAGATTGTTTCGTTTAATTTTCTTTTTGATATTATATACAAAAAAAAAATAACCGTTCTGGACATTCAATTAAAATTATATCAAAATGTACTTGCGATCTTTGATTTCAGTTAATTAATATAAATTTTTTTTTCAGCTTTACAAAAATGAAATTGTTGAAATTTTTAACAAATTATCATCATTTTCATTTTCTTTTAGGTTTTTGCGAAGAAAATAAGAAAATTCTGTTTTGGAAAATCGTTATATTCATGCAGAAGAATCATAAAGCTTTTGACTAGTTTTGAAAATTGAGTTTTTTGTTGGGAGAATTGAAAACTTAGTTGTTAGAATCAAATTTCAGTTGTGACAACCAAATTTCAGTAGTTGAAAGTTCACAACTGAAGTTTTTGTTTTGATAAGTGCTAACTGTTTGTTTGTTTGTCCAGTAGAAATCTTGCGATCGATTTTTAACTAACTTCCCGACTAGCTAGACATTTGAAACTAGCTCAGAACACGATGACAATGCATTATTTTAATGCTTTTAGCCATCTTTAAGCCAAAATGAATTCATTTTCAGTAAATTTTGTTTTGTATGGAAAGTTAGTTCGGGAAAAGAGTATATACTTTTTAATACTTTAAAAACGTGGTATATAAAAAGTTGTTTTTTCTTATAATTATTAGTTATGAGAACTGAAAAGTTTGTTGCTAGAACTGAAATTCAGTTGTCACAGCCAGGCAAATCTTTATGATTTTTCTCCGTGTGGATGCTATAACTTCTTCCAAAATCACTTGTACCACCAGTACATCTGGTAATAATTATTTCTGTGGTCAGCAGAAAAACAAACAAATGTAAAATTTGACCCAAGACCTTATCTTTCATTAAAATCGGCTAATAAGATATGTTTTATCTAACTTTATTCTCTTTACTTATAAACAATAAGTATTTATTTGTCTAATAAATAAAGCCAAATCAAAATATTTCTCCCGCTGAAAACAAACTTCCAAAAAATTTTCGCTTGTAGCTGGGCTTGAACTTAAATTCTCTCGTCCAGTCAACAGACTTAACTATGGCTGGATTCAGTAAAAATTTCTCTAGTTTTTAGTTTGGTATATACGATGTCGTTGATGTTGTGATGTTGTTTAATTTAATATAGAATAATATTGTGGGATGAGAAATGTATTCTTTTCTATCAAAAGTTTTCCTTACTTGGGAAAATTTGATATGAATTTGATATCACTTTCTACAAATTTTTTTTAAAAAAATGGTTATATTTGGAATTTCGAAAGAGGACACGAATTGGTGTTTTTTTAAATTTATGTTATTGATTTTTTATATTGGGTTTTTCTTCATTTTTTTCAATGACAAATCAGGAATTCTGAATTCAATTTGAAATTTTAGTAGAAATTTAGTAGAATTCTATACATTTTTTGTTTTTGAGATAAAGTATGTTGATCTCATTTTCTTCCTTTTATAAATCGGTATTTTCAATTTTAATTCAAAAACAGAAATCTATTCAAACCAAAATCCCAAATCTTAAATATGGTCCAAAAAAATATTTAAATTTGAAATTTTTAAATTTTATTGCGCAACTTTTAACTTGTAACAATAACAAAAAAAAGCTTATAAAAAGAAATTAATTAAAAACCTTTTTTTTTTTTTTTAGAAAATTGTTTTCCCAAGTACTCAAAATATAATATTTTCCTTTCGTCTTAAAGAAGAAAAAAAAAAGACGAGAAATTCACATGCACTTAAACAAATTACTCAAAAAGAAAAAAAAAAAGTGTTGTATAAAAGTTAAAAATTATGATAAATGTTTTAATAAAAAAAAGATGAAAGCTAAGATTTTATAAACTTAATCAAAAGTATGTTTTGTTTTTTTTTTTCTTGAATTAGAGCCTTTATTCTCTCGACATAAGGTGGTACACTTTCTACTTAAATGGAAAATACAGATTTCCTTCTTAAGTAATTGTTTGTTTGTTGTATGATTTTTCATTAAACAAATTACGTGTCATAAATGAACTTTTGCCCTTGCTTAACAAGCTAATCTCGCAATACCAAAACCATAGAAAAAAATGCTTTTTACATAATTCAATTTAATTCGCTGCTTGATCTTTTTTTTTTCTTAAAATATTAATCGTAAACTTTCACAACAACATTTAATCTTGAGAAAGTCTTTCTTTTTGTTCTTTTTTTTTAATAACACGAAATATCTTGATTGTTTTGTAATTAAAATTATATGAACTTCAAAATACAAATATTAATTTATTTATGATTAATTTTTGTTTTTTTTTTTTATTGAGTTTCTTGGTATTTTAAATCTAATCTCTTAGGTTTCATAGGTTTTGTACATAGTTTGTAAAACATTTTTTTTTTTTGTTTCCTTTAGATCAGACATTGACATTGCAAAAATCATGGATTATGATTTCTTTTTTTGTAAATACAATTTTATAGAACTACATTTTTATAATTAATTTGTAACAGAAAAAAAAGAAACATTACTTTTATTTTAACATTCAAAATTGTAGGTAAACCTTTTTGTGTTTGGCACATGAAACCGAATACCCATTACCTTTAATATAAAAGTCAAGTAATCTTGACATACTTGACTTAAATGCATTTAGTTTTTTGCTTGTTTTTAAAGTAATAATAATAAAAAAGTATTAAAATAATACTTATTTCCAAAAAACAGAGTTTTTTTTTGTAGACAATATATTGCTCCATTGTACACCGAACAGAATGGGTGGAGACTTATATTTATATCAGTCAGAAAAGGTGCTCAATTTTAAAATACTTAGTAATTTATGAACATCCAAAACAATATGGTTATATTCCAGGATAGAGTGTGTTCCTTTCTAGATCTAAATAATATAGTCGATAGATCCATCAGTCTTGTACTGATAAGATTGGCTGGATTAGAAAAATAATCAGAGTTGTTAATACTTTACTATTTTCTGTCAGCAATAATAAACATACAAAATCTTACCATACGACTCCACACGACTTATTTCAAGACTTATTTTCAATCAGACTGAAAAAAAGTCTTGTGAAGATTCTAAAATTTGGACTTTTTTGTCAGTCCGACTGAAAATATGTCTTGAAATAAGTCCAATGGAGTCGTGGGGTTTGTCTTGGAACAAATTTTCTTCAAGAAATTTATGGATAAATTCAGGAATTATAGGCACTTCCATTTATAGAAATTATGGATCCTTCTTGATCAAAATGACACTTAATCTAGGTTGAAATTTGCAAAACTACCGATTTCAGTGTAGGTACTTGAAAATTTATGAATAATCTTAAAGCGTTTTTCTCGTAGCTTAATTTTAGTTCCTCGTTTTGTAGTATTTGGAGGAAAAGCCGACCTTTGAATCGAAGAACCCTGAACCTTAACACTGGTTTTTTTAAGGACATCGACGTTTTTAGAAATAAATCGTGATATTTTCACTGCCTAGTGCTTAATTTAGGCATTGTGTGGGATACCATTTTTCTTTTCATCGTTTTATTATTAATTTCTATCATATTTCTTATTAAAATTACTTACATGATTTTGCTTAAGAATACTTGATAGTATGTAATCTTCTTAACTTTAAATACTATTAAATAGTAACAAAAGTAATTAAGCTTACTTTTCAGAAGGTATACAATACGTACGAAATAGAAAGTCTTTATATGATTTGATTCTTAAATTTTACCTTAATTTCCGAAATTAAATTACATAAAATAATTTTAAAATTTACTCCAACTTAAATTGGATTTTTATCTTTGACAAAATTTAAAACTTTAATATGACTAGCAGCTCCCTCCTCTACCAGTACAACTGATACTTAACTTAAAAACTGTCTTTAAAAAAAAAGGATTTTATTATAACTGGGCTTCATCTCAAATTCTGTCTAAATCAATGGTCTTAACTAGCAGAACTATGGCTGATCAAAAAAATACAACGTCATCTATCTTAATACCTCTCACCTGGCATTTTTGATATTAAAAATTAATTTTAATAATTGTTAAACATCATAAATACCCAAAAACATTTCAAATAATATATTAATTATTAATTAATTATGATCAAAAATCAAATTACTTATGTTCAACTAAAATCTTATATGTAAATTCCAAATAAAAAAAAGTAAAATTGGAACATAAAACAAAACTAGGTCGATTTATACAAAATATATTTAAGGTGTGATTAAATCAAATCAATCTAATAAGTTTTAAGTGAGAAAAAATCATTTTCTGTCTTATAAACATTTATTAAAAAATTTCCATATTCGGTTTTTGAATAGTATGTTCGAATCGACATCTCTTAAACAAGACATCTGTAAAACATAATATTCATTCAGATTAAAGAAAACTATAAAAAATAAGAAATTAGGTCAACTAATAAACAAATATAGAGTGTATATGCCTAAAAATGTCTTGCGGGAAAGTAATTTTCACTCATAAAATATGTGCCTCAAGCGTTAACTTATATCTATCTAAAATCGAACATGGAAAGATAAAATGAAAACGCATTCGCATCATCATCTTAGATGAAACATATATCCAACATTTTTATTATGAATTTGTATATTAGTCACATTCTCATGTAGGCTTATATGGTCAAAAAAAGAAATACTGTATCGTATATAATAAAAAAAAGCAATATTTTTAACAGTTTGTTATGTTCATGCTCGCAAAGAGGTTAAGTTAAACTTGGAGCTTTTTTTTTATTATTATTTTGATATCTCAAGATCGAGCTGTAACCGTCACAAAAAGATGCAGTTTATTTTAAATATTAAAATAACCCACATCATATCATCGCCATCTCATCATCATAAATTCATATATGTGAATATTTTTAGTAGTTTTATAACTTTAAAAGTTGTGGATAAAAATCATTGGCGTAGATATAGAGAAACCAGTTCTTTTGTGGACGCGCTGATATTAAAAGTTCCATATATTTTTTTTAAATATTAAAATTACATATTTTGGGAACTATATCCAAGTCTTATGGCGTCTATTGATCTTAATGAGAATTAAATGATTGTATAAGAACCTCTAAAATCTATTGTATTCGAAAATCTCCAAAAGTAATTCATACAGCCTATTTTGTTGATGATCTTGTGCCACTTTCCTGGCATGGTCAATATATCACTGTATATTTTCTGGGTTTTCTGGACGAAAGACAGACTTCTTTTGAATAAAAATTTACATCATTGGAGGAGTTCTGCAGAAACTGAAACAAATGATTTTATAGTTCTATGGAACAAGATCAGGACTATACGATTTTTTGTTAAATCATCACAAATGTATGTGATTCACCAATTCAAGACGCTTCTGTTTGGTGTTTTGATTATTTTCAATAGTAGATTTCGATATGTTTTAAGATTCTGCGCAATCTATCACGCCATTAAAGGGCTCTATTCTGTTATAATCAAATGATACAGTGAGTTTTTGTCCATCCAGTATTTCTGGCTATTTGTTCAACTTTGAATATGATAAAAAATTTCAAAGGACTTGCTTATAGAAATTTTATTTTTTTTTAGAGATTTATTATTACTTTATTAGATATAAAGATTCCTAGCTAGTATTGTATATAACTGACACGGTTCTGCTATCAATGGCAATATATACTAGTATGTAGCAGATTTAAGGAGAGGTTAGATATGTTGGACCTAACTACGATGCTGACCTTCATTAGAACGACTAACCGGTTCGGGTAAGAGACCTAGTCTCTTAACCAACGTATTAGAGGAGATACAATGGGTCAGTAAGGCTTATGTGCTAAGGCCCGCAATTAGACAGCTATACAAATAGTCTAAAATTTATTTAGTCACAGGTCATTTTTGATACGCCATTGTTTATGGACTACTTTACTTTTTAAAAACTTGATCTCCTAGCACTGGTACAACCTATATATATATATTTTGAGATGAAAATATTAAATACGATTGATTTCATCAGGTTTTTGATCATCGTATATTTTATTCAATATTATTGCAAAAATACGTGAAGGTCAAGGTAGTTAGTCAATCAGTCAGTTTAAGTGTAATAAAACTCAATTTAACCAAGTCCAGACATTTTCTTCCAATATGTTCAGTACTATAAATATATACTTACTGTTTCTATACCCATATATATATTTTTTAGTCTTTCATCTTACGTCGTTTGGATTACCTACAAAAGTTGTTTTATTTTATATGCAATAAGAAAGTTGTTTTGCAGTTCATCTCTGCAAAGAAAAAAACTTACCTAGTGGATGGGATCTTACTTCTTATATACATATACATTTTTTAAGGCTTCGAAATCGATTATGTAAAGTTTTTAGAGGTTTTTTTTTTTTTTTGTTTTGTTGTGCTTTTGTCTTTTGTAAGACTTTTTAATTTCCAAAGTCAAATAAGTAATTTTAAAATGTACATACGTAAGTAAGTACTATACGCAATCTTTGTAAAAGAGTTTTGCTTAATCAATTTTTACTCATATATGTGAAATTTTTACAGTTTTTTTTTTTTTTTATATAAAGTAGAACACGAAATCATGTATCGTTTTTTTTTTTGCAATTTACTTTAAGATTGTGTAATTTATAAAACTAGAAACTATCTAATCAAATAAAATCTTGAGCTTTCAAAACTCTACCGGGTTGGGATTACGTTTTACTCTACACGGATTAACAAATTTTTTTTGAAGTACAATTATTATTCGTTCCAAGAAAATTAAAATGAATTTAATTGGCACATTTTTATGTATTATCATGATAAGCAAAAGTGCATGTAGACGTGTTCTCTTAACTAATTAATTTCCTTCAGGAAGTTTTCAAAAGTACTTAATACTATTCAAAATGATAAAGGTATATAAAAGGTGTAAATGTTGTTCAAAATGTATGTGGCCTTTGGAAACCTTAAGCAGCCTTTAAACGCGGAAACATGTTGTCACACCGTTTGGGAATTGTCGTCAATTCTGGCTAAGTTTTATAGTCTCTGAAAGACCATACACAGGATCAAATTTAGCATTCGTGTTTGTAAGGACAAACTAGATTAGATGAAAAGTTTGAGCGTATGTATAGAAAAGTTAACGGAAGACTTTACGAAATTGTACAAGTAATGTGCCACTCAATACGGATTGTGCCTATGCAAAAATGCTAGCAAATCCGTCTTTTACCAACAAATTCATTAAAATTTTAATAATTAGTATTTTCTATATTGTTTCTTTAAATAATAATTTTTGTGATTCATTTTTTTTCACATAAACAATTTGTACAAGTATATACTACATAGGGAATACTGGTGAAAAAACTGATTAAAAGTTTGATCGTGTGTACGCAGAAAATATAAGAAAATTTTGTCATTCCAAAGACGGATACTATAAATTTGACCGTGTGTATAGGCGTGGCTTGTATTCACACCGTCCACCCGTGATTTGAATACTTAAAGACGTGGTCAACAACAGGTTTGACGACTTGTTTGAAGACATATTTCCTCGTTTAAAGGCTGCTTTAGGAAGTAACAATTCGAAACAACGTGTAGATATGAACAGTAATTTAAGTTCTTCTGTTTATGCGAACATGAAATGTTTTATTCTGTGAAATAAGTGGCAACAAGTTATTTTGGGGGTTGAGAGGACTATACAGTTGATGTATCAAAAACTCCCAGCCAAGCTCTCTGATTAAACTAGTGTTATCATAATGAAATACAAAAATTTTGCGATTCTGTTTGATGGTTTTCATAGTTTACAACGCTTGATGTCGATATTTTCAGATTCTTGAGTCGTTAAACACCGGTTAGATTTGATCAATGCTTTTTTTTTTTGGTCGTCATCAACAACGAATGACTTTTCAGGCCATCCAATAATTTCGATAACATTTAACTATATTATATAATAAATTTCTAATTAATTTTTTGAGTTACTAGAGTCATCGTAAAAATCTTGAGTATCCAAATGTTAATGGATTTGTAACAAATTCTAATTACATTATTATATACTCTTTTGAAATACTTACTTATAGAGTTGTGCGTAACTCTTTCTCAAGAATATGAAGAAGAAATTATGATAGTGTTATTACCTGCAGTACGTGCGCCTTCTTATACTACGTTCCATTAAATTTTATACATAATTTCATCATAAAAAACATTCTATTGCATTATTTTTTTTTTCTATAACTTTTTTTTTGTTTTATATTTAATAATTCGCATAAAAATGTTAAGATAATCAAAACTCTTGTAAATAATTCCGCGGTTTATTAAACCTAAAAGAATATGAGTTTAGCCATGATAAAGAAAAAAAAAAAAGATAAAACATATTTTGTGCTCGATTAAATATTTTTAACATAAAAACTGAAATAAAAGTGAAAACTAATTGTTAATATTTAAAATCATATTTATTTTACTTAACTTGTTTAACTTCTTTTTTTTTCTTGTTAAATATCTCATTACTTTGCAGGCCTATTTTTAAATTAATAATTTTTTTAAGTTTTTTTAAAAGTTTATTTTATGCTCTATTTTTTTTATTGAAAAAGCTTTATCATTGAAACTTTTGTTGAAATTATAAGTCCGCTTTTTTTATTTTGTGGTGAAAAAGAATTACAATGTCATAGAAAGTCCTCCATTGGGAATGTGAAGTGGAAAGATTTATAATTTAATGGCTCAATCGAAATAATTCAAATATTTTTCTTAAAAAAGCTCACAAAATAGACGCGTTTTTTCACACACTGTTCTGCTTTAGAACAGAGCAGCAGCGGAAAGAAAATGACAACGAGATAGACAACGAGAATCAAACTAAAAATAGATTTGATTGGAAATGATCATAAAGGTAGAAGAAAATAAAAGCGTACGTTTTAGTATTTAAAAGACACAAACCAGAGCAGCCTCCATCATTAAAATAATATAATTCAACACCAAAGAGTGTACGAGTTTGGTTCTTGTCTTCAATGTAAGATATTGTTTTGTTCTGGAACCAAACAACTAATACAGGTTGTGTTTATAACTCTTATAAAGTATTTCGACTAAGGAACAAGGATATGTTGAGTTTGTTCAGTTCTTACGCAGGGATCTTGAACTTTGAGTGAATCGGAATTTGGTAATCTTTTTCACATAACATAAGTATGTTATCTTACTAAATTTAGAAGCTTCTTTGCCTAATACAACTTGTCAATATTTAAGGAATATTTAGGCATGAAACTAAGGAAAGTAGGGATAGAAACTGAACCGAACCGTAAAACTGAAACTTCATCGTTCTTAAAACGAAAACCAAAATTTCATGTAAGGTTGAATTAAAATCGAACCACAACAAACAAAAAACGTTTGGTTTCCATTTCTGAAGGAAAAATGGATTCTATTGGCGATGTATCAACCATTTTAGAAGATTTGTGATGATATTAAATACAAATATGCATTTTTTTCATGTTGGGGTGAAAAAGTTTATTCCAAATCATATCAACTAATTTATTTTAAAATACTTTTTCGGAAAAATTGTATGCAAAAACTTTTTCTTTTATTAATAGCAATAATGGTGGATAGTCAAGGTGCTATCATAGCATTAATCTCCCATACAATTTGCTCTTAGATGGTAGAAGAATGTGTGACTACAAATAACAAAGTTATCCTGTATTAGATACCGGGAGATATGGGTGTCGAGGGCAATGAAGAAGCCGACAAACTGGGCAAATAAGCGGCAGCAAGACCCTTCATAGGACCAGAAACCTTCTGTGGAATCGGACCACACATAATCTTGATCCACTCCGGATACTAAAATGCCTTAGAGAAATAGATCTGGAGGAGGCGCTCTAGAATGGGAGTTAATCTAACTACTGCACTAAAGAACAGGGGGTACAATAGATCTTAAAGGTAGCAGTACAAGAACACCCTAAAAACTTAATCTTATTCTTTTATTTAAGACGCAAACTGAATAAGAACTAAAAAGGTTCGTAGGCAAGCACAAATAGCAATAATTTGAGATTATTAAATTAACATTAACAAATAAAAAAAGTACTATTTTAGTATTTTTATATTTTTCGTCTATGATTTATGACAATAAAAATTATCACAAATAAGATATTAAATTGGAGATGACGCATTCGCGATTTCTTTATTTTATAGTATTATTAAAAAGATACTAAATAAATTTGTTTTTTGATTAGGCATATGTATAAGGTGGAGCAATAAAGTTCTTTCACCTTCAGAGTCGTCACGTAAGCAATCGTAGTTATTACAATCATATACAATCTTCTATATTTAAGTTTCTGTTTTGTTCTATCGTTATATACTAGAAAATGAAAGAATAATCGATCAAACATATTTTCTGCAAACATTTTCATATTATCATAATAAATACCGCGCAAAACATGTCAATAGTTTATGTTAAGAAAAGATATAAACGAATTCCTTAACCCGAATAAGGAAAACTTTAACATATTCCTTCCAAGATAGAATAGAATTGTTTTTTTCTTGATTATTCCAAAAATATTTTATGTTATTAGTTTTAATGGTGACAGCCTACGATGCGGTACTGAATATCGATTTTTTGAAATAATAATAATAATAATAAAAAAAATTATGTTTTTTCTTTTCTTTTTAATATAAAACGCACAATAATGTACTTAGGTATAAACAGGGTGAGTTAGTTGTATTAGACTTGTATTGTATTGTTACATAATTCCTTTTGAGTCTCAGGTATACATTAGAAATGTTCTAAAAGGTGATGTCCCTCCTTGAGACATCAAGAACTAGGTCAAAAAATAATATAATAAGACACATTTGGTTAGTATTTACAAATAATTGGATGAAGTACTTCAATCTTTGCACTATATGTACCTTCATAGTACAAAAATATTTTAAAAAATGCCTGATTTAGGCCCGCCGCACACTTGAACTAAGCTATCCAGGCAAGCCTCGCTGTAGTTAAATAGCTTAGCTGAGCTCGCTAACCCCGTTGCACACTTGACTTAGGCCACTTTCAAAATAAACGGCTCAATTATTGTCAGCGATGCCACCGAAGCTCGTTCGCGTAGTTGAGGTCTGAATTACGTGAAAGCTTCGTTGAAGTGTGCGACGACCAATGCAAATGCTGAATTTTTTACTTTCAGCAAGAAACTTAGCTTACGTAGTTTAGCTCGCTTATCTCAAGTGTGCGGCGGGCGTTATGTCCTTTCTGAAGTGGTAAAATCGTATTTGTCGGTGTACCTGATTTTGGCCAGACCAAAAATCTAAAAATTCTAAATTATACATTCAGGTAGATAGATAGTAAAATCAGGACCTAATGATACATTTTTTTTTTAATTTCTTTAAAAATGTACAAATTCCGGCTGATTGACCAAAAAGAATTTTTTTAATTGAAACTCATTCCCTAAATAATCATGTAGCAAGACCAATCATCCAATATCATTGATTTCTGAGATTCAAGTCCGTTCTCGTATTTTAAAATCTAGTTTCAAGAAAATCGCATAGAAATGTTGGAGAACTCCATGAACTCAATGAAAGTGGGTTTTGACGTACTTAAAATGCTATTAATTTAGCCAATTTCTCGGGTATTTTGACAATGGTTGAAATTATTCTTCATATTTCAAAACCTTTAACAAAATTTCACCCATTCACCTATTTTCAGAAGTTCCAGTCTCATTTGGGACACATTTTATTTGGATATTTATGATTCACTCTTTAGAAAATGTATGTCCATATAATAGGAACACGAATCAAAAGAGAGAGGTCTCCTTTTGTATGACAAAAACAATTGATTGGAATAAAACTAATTATATTGTACTATTTCTATTTCTTCTTTTAGTATCTATTAATTTATTTTCAGAACAAATTTTATATTTAGTTTTAATTTTGTCGTTAAATAGTTAACCACGAAAAGGAAAATCATTAACAAGGTTGGTCTAAGGGGGTTGGTTTCATATAAAACATTAAAAATATTAATATCGATATTTCATATAATATTTTTAGGACGATAAGACGTGTTTTTTTTGTTTTTTTTTTAGGTGTGGGCTTTGTTGATTTCGATTATGAACTCTGAAAATGAACTTTTCAAAAGTCCAAAAGAAATTATTTCTAAAAAAATATAATTTTAGTTGTTATTTTTAAAATTTAGCAGAATTTTTCTTAATTACTGTTGGAAAGTTCACAGTGGATCAATTTATTATGAGAAATAATTATGAATATTTTTAAAAATCGAATGAAATCATTAAAAATTAAGTTAAAATGTATCCAAATTATAAAAATATATAAAACTGATTGAAAATTGAATTTTAAACCGTCTTAATTTTCAATAATTTTATTCAAAATTAGTTTAAAGCTTGTCTTTAATTCTGTTTAATTTTGGGAAATGAAAAATTCTTCAATATTAGGAATACTGCAATTATTATTTTTTTTATATGAACATATTAAAATCACTAATTAAAATTTGAAATTTTTAATTAAATTATTCTTTATGAACAATATCGATTCAATTGTCTTAATTAAGAACTATGGGAATTTTGTAAAACATTAGTTTAAATATGCTAATTCGAGGGTAGAAGTTGAGATAGGCTAGGATATTTTATCAGGATTCTAATATAGGATTTAAATTCTAGTATGACATAAAGAAGATCTATAAATCTAGGATTTAACAGGATTTAGAATTCCCGTTTCTGAGAAACACGATCAGACGTGACGCTAGAATTTAGATAAAATAGTGTAGTCTGTAGCAACCTTTACAGGAAAAGTCCATAAGGGTTTTATCACAGAGAAAAGAAATAGAACTCTGTATGTATACATTTTTTGTACCATTGCAGAGTTCTGCAAAGAAATCTAATTCGTCATAAGTATTTGTACAAGTAGTTTTATATCACACAGTCTTTTTTTTACAAATACTATTAATGAGGTGACATGGTTTGCAGACTGCAAATGTGACCAAATAAGAATCTAAGTTGAGAACTCTGTTAAAGAGGGGTGGGGTACTATGTGGTTTTAAATATATTTTGGCTTTTATTAATTTCCTTTAGATTAATAAAAGCCAGAAATGTTTTGGTGGCTACAATTTGTATTACTTTTATATTAAGATTAAGATTAAGATTAAATTTTAGGGTGTTCTAGTACTGCGACCTTTAAGATCTATTGCACCTCTTCTTTAATGCAGTAGTTAAGTTAATCCCCTATTTTACAGCACCTCCTCCAGGCCTATTTCTCTTAGTACTTTTATTATTTAAAAAGATATCAAATTGAATAAGAAAACTATGAGCTAATACATTCCAAATCAATTTTGAATTTGTATATTTCATAAAATCAAAATTAATTGACATTTTTTCATCTTGATATTAAATCATCTTAATCAGATCGACCCAGGACAATTTATCAATTTCTTTAATAAGCTTGATTTGATATTTTAAACTTAGATAAGTGAACATCATAATTATTTGGCACTTTTACTTTTTCTTTCTTTTGTAATCCAATTTATTAATATGATTTTATTTTTAATAAGTTTACTTCCAATATATTTTGTAATAAAAAACGTAATTGTCTATGACTATTGACAATCTTAAATAATTTGACCCTAATATAAATTAGATAACCAGAAATGTTTGTTTCATTTGATTTTCATGATAATCACAAGCTCATATCTTGTCAATATATTAAATTTGTCTAATTTCATTATTTTATAAAAATATTTTCTTTTATTTACTAGGAAATTATGCCAATTAATTGGCAGTCATTGTATATAAATATATGTCTTTCATTACTTTTGATTTCACTTTTTCTTTCGTCTAATTAGCTCTCTTGAAGATAATTTATATTGCGCAAAACTTTTGCTATAAGACATTTGAGTAACGACCGATATTAAATTCTTAATCCACTGTTTTATTTTTATTTTTTTGCTCCATTGTCGTTAAAATCGTCGTAATGAAAATTAATATCTGACACATAACAAAAAATTGTTGTTCAAATCCTCTGAGAGCATTTTATTTGAACTTTCTATGTTTCAAAAAAATTTTTCTTATACAATTTTTTTTTATGATTTTCTTTTTTTTAAAGAAAATTTCACACAGAAGCTGTCAGTTTTCATGTCAATTGTATATTTTTACATATTCATTACTAATTTTATGGGAGAATGAAGGTGTTTTGGATCAGATTCCACAACTTTTTCTATAAATGTTATAAATGAAGCCATTGAGCGTTCGATTTATAATATTGGATGATTGTAAAAATGTTCGTGCCCGATTTTCATAGATGGTAGAAGCACATACACTTTTGACTGTGCTGATGTTTTTTTTTATAATCATATTATTTGGACAGAACGGAGCAAACCGTGTTTTCACAGCTATTTCTCTTCTCGTCCATCAACAAAATGAACATTTCTTGCATCAAGTCATATTCCCTTACTATGCACCTTCAGATTTTCATCTATTTCGTTATCTGCAAAATAATTTGAATGGCCAAAAATTTGATTCTATGGAAGAAGTCAGAAACTATCTAACGACTTCCTTTGAAGAGAAACCACACAGTTTCTGCAAAGAAGGAATTCAAAAACTTATAAAACGTTGGGAGACAGTTATAGAGATTAATAAACACTATTTTTCATGAATATGTGTTGTATTTAATTCAGATTCAAACCGGGCACGAATTTTTCTGATTATCCAATATATTGGAAAACGGTTTTCTTCTATCATATTTTCGTGGTTTTTTTGCATGAGGAGTTTCTACAAACTGGTCAAACTGAACTTAATTTAGTGTTGTGGGTTATTTTTGTGAAGAAATTCATAGAAAACGGTCAGAATTGTGACAAAAACCATTCATGGATTTTACAGAATGATTTTTTGGACAAAAGTTTAACATAAAAAAATTCCGACATTCGTCTGATAGAATATGTGACTTTTTTCTCTTTTTGCTAAGTGCGTAGAGCTGAAAACTGTGTAACTCAATTGTAGTATGGTATCCACAATTGATTTACATTGATTAAAAAGTTTTTTGGTTTTATCCTCATGGGATTACTTTAAATGCTGCAAAATAAATTTGCAAAATAATTAGATCAAACTTATTAGCCTATTTAAGTTAAATGTCAATTGGGATTTGCTAGTAATGGGAAATCCCAATTGATATTTAAAAAAAAAATACAACTGAAGAATGACTGAATTACGACTAGTTTAGTCGTAAAGTCTCAAAACTAAACATTATGTCGGCATTACACCACTCTCTCGTATTCATATTTTTCAAATAGTAATAACTGAAAAATAGTATCAAGAGAAAAAGAAAAGAAATTATTTTCATTTAAAAAAAAAGAAAGAATTTCATGAAAAAAGCTTAATGAAGAGTATTCATAATTTCAATTTTTTTCATAATACATAATTTTTCGAATCATTGAAACTCATAAATTTAAAATTTGAACATTGAAATATTATAATTTTTTTTTCCCAAATGATTAAATTAGATTAGATTCAAATGATTCCGTGGCCAATGAACTTTTAATTTTTTAATTTTAACTTATGAGTTGAGTGAAATGTTTTAGTTTTGAAGAAGAAAAAAAACGAACGCTGCCACTTTCGTTTTCTTCTTTAATTTTTTTGTAATTTTAAATCTCTTTTTTTTTTACTTTTAGAGTGTATTAAAAAGGTAAATTAATATTGATATGAAACGTGTAAGTAACGTGGTATTTCTTCCAGTTTTTATGATATCAATCACGCGTCTCTCAGTAGAGTTAGTAGTAATAAAAATCTGTAGGTTATTTGTGACAGCAAACTTGATTTCACGCTACATATTGACTCGTTGGTCCACAAGCCCAATTCGACCTTAGGCTTTATCAAACGATGGTCAATTGAGTTTTTGGATCCTTATAGTACGAAATCCCTTTTTATTACCCTAGTGAGAATAGTGGAATATGTCAAACCAGGTGTGATCTCCCTACTGAAAATCCCAAATTAGTAAGATCGAATCCGTTCAACGAAGATTCGTACGATATCCGTTGGGAAACCTTTCCTAGATGATCCTTTTCTATTGCCTCCATATGAGAACAGATAAAAATTGATTGAGCTACATTCTCTGAAAAGGAGGCATCATATGGCTGATATTGTTTTTGTACTCCAAATTATCAACAGTACTTTAAGACATGATAAATTTAAACGTTAATACATGTTCTTTGAGTTCTGTGGAACTCTTTCACAGACATAATTTTCCTTTATCAAAGTTTCTGTAATATTATCTAAATTTGTGGTGCAATGCTTTAATTTTAAGTTCGTTTTAAAAAGAAAGAAAAATCTATGTAATGCATGGCACTCTTTTGAAATTTCTCAAAAATCATAGTAAATATTTTTAAGAGAATATTTTCTCTTTTGTTTTTATTACGCTTTTTCTTTTTCTTTCATACTATAATTTGCTTCTCTTTGTAAGCAGTAATTTTTGCTTAAAAATTTGTAGTTCTGGCTATTATCATAGGAATTACTAATTGGTTTGAGATCATCAATTATTCGATTATTCACTAACTTCGAAAACCAATTAATCAACCACTACTCGGTACCAAAAATATGTTGATAAACGGTTGCTAAAATTCGGTGTACAGCAGCTTTCTAATTATTTCAAAACATTACGGGCTGCTCTTTCCCATAGAATGTTAGTATAAGGTCCTTCCTTAATCTTAACTTCTTTTAGGTATTTACCAATATGCAATTCACTTGTAGCTGGCAATAAGCATTTTCCTGGTTTCAAATTTTTTAATATTTATAAAAAAAAAAATGTAATTTCATTTTAAAATTAATATGTTTCCCAATAAAACATAAAAATTATTACAAATAATATTATTAAAAACATTATTCTAATGCAAGAAACTATAAAAAAATAAATATTTCAATTAAATTTAATTGTAATTTATTTAATAGTTAAAATTGAGATAAATCTGCAATCAAAAAGTTAATAAAAAATGCTATATTTAACATGTTTTTGTAAGTAAAGTAATTTTGTAATTAAAACAATAAATTGTTCTAATAATTTTTTAATATGTAAGACTTATTAAATTTTATTTCATATTGTTTTTATTTCTTTTTTTTCGAATCTGATTTTAAACAATTTTAAAACAGTTCATCTGAAAAAAAAAACTAACTCTGTACTCAATAATTTTATCTTGCAAAATTGATCTTTCTTTATTAAAAATTCGATATACATCTTGAAATAATCAAAATATTTGTCTAATTAGAAAAATAAAAACCTATAAATTTGATCTAAATTTTTTCTCAAAAATTCATAATAAGCAAAAATTTCAAATTAAGAAATTAAATCAAAACATATATTTAAACATGTAATTTCATAAGAACAAAAAAAAACATAAAAAAAGTAATATGTAATATGTTTTTTTTTTAATTTGTTTTCATTAAATCTAAATTTAATATCAAATTTCGAATAATACAATATTACACAATTTAAAATAAGTACATGCTATATTGTTTAAAATTAATTTTAACAAAAATTTTACAATAACAAGAATATCAGTTAGGAGTTTTTGAAAAGAATATACAGGTAACCCACGTATAACACACGGTAGATAGGTTCTTCAAGACGAGTATACTCGTCCTACTTTCAATATGTAATATAACATACAGGTTTTTGGATAAGCAAATTTTTTGTGTCTTGTTTTACTGCATTTTTATTTTTTCATCCATCTGCGCGATTTCCGATTTGTTTTTCTTCTTAAACGGACGCAAATACGAAAAAGGATGTCGAGTCCTGTTGCCTTCCCATTGCCAACGACGACTATACTCGTCTTTGATTTTATGCATGCAAATGATTATGTATGATAATATATGTGCTTTTACCAAGTGATAACAGAACTTTGGTAAATGATACCACTCGAAATATAAATGGCAATGGCAATGGGAATGGCTTCATATAATATAAGCTTGGCAGCGAATGGGTTAAAACAATCTTAGGTATCATTACTAAGCATCATTGAGCAAAATATCCCCATTTTCTGAGTCTTTCATCAGGACTACTATGCTTTACTTTTTGAAAAAATGTCTTTTAAGAGGTACTTTTTTACTTCCAGCATACACACTCAAAGAAACAATATCGAATGCCTATTCTACTGAGATTTCCGTAATTCTCAAAATTTGCTGTACAAATGGTTTGTTATAAGGGAGTTTTTCTCAATTTTCAGACCGTGCTAGAATGAAACCATCTTCTAGGATGTCGTTATAGGAGGGGTTTCCTCAATTCTCGAACCGTGTTAAAGCGAAATCGTGTTGTAGAAGTGTCATGTTATATGGGGATTCCCTGTACGTTCATTTGGCTAATTTTTATTTTTTAAACTATTTTTAATTTGGAGATTTTCATGAAGTAATAAAAGTTAATCCAGTTTCATAACCCATTTTTTGCGATTTTAATATCGATATTTCAGTTTTATGGGTCATCTAGTTATTGGAACTGTTTTCAAATTGGCCTAACAGGTCCAGTTGTTTTACACTAAGCTTGTTTTAACAAGCTTTCTTTTTGATATTCAGTGTTAGAAATGGGAATCGAAGTTAACAAATCTTTAATGCAATGAATATTTATTAGTTTAATGGTTCCTTCGTTTTTTTGCATAACTAACAGCACATTTAGGCACGAACCAAACCAGTTCGGTCTGATTTAGTCTGCACCAAAAAAGCCCAACAAAAATACAATCGGCTCGGTTCGGTCTTCATTTATGCGTACCGGTTCCGTATTCGCATAAACGTACTGTATTTTACGTCTTCTTAGATTTCGATCTAATTTAAATGAATCCTAAAAACGACAAAGCTTTTTTTGGTTATGCTGGTGTCTTTGTATTCCCACTTTACCGATTTTGTTCAAATATAATACTGAATCGAGTTAAGGAATCGCCAATCTATATTTTAAATTTCATTGAAATCAGCGAACGCATTTTTGAGTTATCGTCTTTTTTTTTTTTTTTTTTTTTTTTTTTTTATATAGTAGCATAGTAGCATATAGTAGATCGATATAACTTGGGATTCTTACCCATCTAGTGCCTCGAAACTGTTCTGTTTTTGGTATACTGCCAGAGGGTATAAATACCATGGAAAAAACTAAATCATGTTTCTTTATTTGTTTGTTTGGATCCACTTATCATTTCTTCTAAATCGATTTTCTGAATTTTTAATTACTATCAGTTTAATTAAAATGTTGGAAAATAAGCTCAAAATGGGCGCATTTTTTTTTTACTATACAAAATAGTTTTTCTTTTTTTTTTTTGTCATTAAATTAGTTATTTAATTGATTTCATTTTAGAAATTTTGTTGTTCTCGAAATATGTAAGGCAATTAGTTGAAATTAAGTTTTTAAAAAGAAAATGTTATGAAATTCTATTACAAGTGACTTTATTTAATCAATGAACGCTTTCAATTTATGCTCTTTACAAAAAATTACATCAATTTATATTTTACTTTGTTAATAAATTACATTAAAATGTTATTAATTAGAATTAGAAATCTTGCGTAAAATTTAATTTATACATTATTTATAACTGGGTGTTGCCTGTAGATATTAGTTATTATTTTTATTCCCTATGGTAGGTAAATACTATCAGAGGGTATATTAGTTTTGTCACTCAGTGTGTAACACATCGAAATAGTCATAGAATCATAGAATCGTAGAAAGGTTTAAAGGATATTGTTGTGTAGGAGAATCAAAAGTTATATCGATTTATGCATATCAGTCCATCCGTATACAAGATAACTCAAAACGCGTTATCCAATTTTGATGAAATTTACATTTCAGCAAAATCGACCGATGGCGAGCAAAGTTATAAAGGAAAAATCAGGGAGACTAGAAAGTTTTATCGATGTTTTGTTTATGGTTTTTCGGATTTGATTGGAAAATTTGTGACTTAATTTTGTTTAAATTAATTATATGGGTTAACTACATAAAAAGTCGATACCATGTTAACTTTCAGTCAAATCGGTCTAAGGATAGTGAAGAAAGAAATAATGCTAGGAGAAAATAACCCTCTTTATAAAGTTTTTTTGATGTACTTTAAAAACTAATACACCGATTTGAATAAAATTTACAGATTAGACTTATGTTATTAGGGCCTAGGTTATCTGCAAATTGGAAGAAATTTTGAAAAGAAGGAACAAAGTTATGAAGAAAAAATCTTGAAATATTGTTAGTTTTGACAGTTTTTCTGTCCAATTTCTGCCATAGGGCATCAAAAAATCGGTTATAGAACGATTTTAAGTTACTATATATTTTCTTTTCCTTTTGATCAACCATTGATTTTTCGCTATATTAACATATATTGAAATTGATATATAAAAAATGCTATTATAAAATTATGCGGCATAATAATATGTACCATAAATTTGACGATTCAGCTAATTTCATATATTATACTTGTATTGTAGTCAAAAATTTGATATGTGTTTTTTATTACTGGCTCAAATTTTACTCGGTATCAAAAAAAAATATTGATTGATATTTGGCTGATACCCAAATTTTAGTCAATTAATCTTTATTTATTAAATTCCAATGAAAATTGATATTTTTTTTGGCAAATTTGTTTACATTTATTTTGTTTACAATCTTACTATAAACAACTATTAAATACAATATTGATATAGTACGTATTTGATAGTTGTTTGCGACTGATTATCACTACTTCGGTCATTTTTAAAAGCTATGATTTCAAAGTAAGGCTGTTACTTTTGTTGTATTGTAGAATATCGCTTAAACATTTTCTAGAAGACAGTTTTAAGATATCGCTTCAAATTAATCTCATTTTCAAGAGACGATATGTATGAAAGGGACAATCGCTGGTCTGAAATTGAATTATGAAAAGAACCCCAATACAACATTTTTTGCCATTTTGACAATTGATCTGAAGGGCACAAACTTATCTGACTTAAATCATTTAAAATCATTAACTTTAGAGGATACACACTGTATAAATTCTGGTTTCTTTCACGCATTTTATTATAATTTCTTTTTGACATCTATTTTATTCTCGCTTTTTTTTTCTTGTTGTTTTCAAAAAGCCCTATTTCACAAGTTTTAATGTTTTTTTAACATCTTCAATTGCCCAAATAATGGAGTACTAACTTAATTAGACACTTTTCTATTGTATTACCCACAATTTCCTGGACCATACATAATTGCTAATTCTCGTAAACCCATTAAAAGTAAATTAAAAGTTTTAATTTGTAACAATTTCACAACTTTTGAAAAGGGAAATTTTTGTACGTGTAAAAATTTGAATCATTTTTTTTTATTTCTCAATTACGCCACAGTTTTTTTTGTTGTTGTACTCTCAACTCCTGCATATAAACATAGCCTAGTAAAAAAGCCCAGTATACAACAGGACTTCAAAACTCAAAATCGGACGGAAAATAAATTGGCTACGCTTGTCTGTTATGTGTTTTATAAAATGCTTAAGCTACACTATTGCATAGTTGGGTTTTTTGGCAGTTATTGTATGGCAGTAATGTCAGCAAAGTCTAAAACCTTTGACAGTGTATACTGACAAAGTTTGTCAAGTGAAAATTAAATGTAAATGGAATTTTCTGCTTTGTAAATAATGGAGTCACATAAAACAAAAATATTTTGATTTTAATTTTGAATAACTCCAAAACAGCTTGACGGATTCTTCCAAAAAGTAACACATTTTCTAAATTGGATCGATATATACGCATTTACCAAATTTGGAATTTCAAATCGGTTGAGCCGTTTCAAAGTTTTATAGTGGCATGGATTTGGAGGAGGAATAGCACTCACCGCTTTAAGATAGCTCAAAACATCTTTGTGGATTGAATGTACACTAAGACTTGCCGCAGTCTCATGAGTTAACACTGTTGGCTGAAAAGAGTGTCTGATCAAGTCTCAGTCTCCTTTTTTCTAATGTGTTTTTAATAAAATAGCTTTTCAGTATGGTACTGGGATAGGTGCTTCTGTAGTTATAATCTATTTTTCTATTGAATTGTTTTTATGCAATGAAATCAATCAGCTGATTTATTAAAAGAAAGTTTTTTTTTCTTTATTTTTTTACTTAAAATAAGTCAATCGATTCCAGATGAAAGTTTCATTTTATAGAAAAAATATTTAGTCATCCATTTAATAAGAAACTAATTCGGTTGCATGATAATTTTACACTTTTTTTTGGTGTTTTTAATAATATTTTAATTTTTTTTTTTTGGTAAAAAGTCCTCCTTATATTTAATGTGAACATTTTTTTCTTTTTTGCCACCAAAACAATTCAAATATGTTCAAAACAAATTAACTCTTAAATTCGTTTCAGTTTTTTATGTAATCTGATTAAATGTGGGACAATATTTTTTTCTTTAAATTAAAATAACACCCGGAAAAAAACAAACCAAACAAGCATTAATAACAATCATTATTATAAATAAAAAAAAACATTACTTATTTGAAGAATGTAAACGCTTCAACAAAGTTTGACTCGTTTAATTAACCGAAAGCTTAGTAACGAAAAAAAATTTTTATATAATATTTTTTTTCGTCATTGTTTTATAAAATTTTTAGCCCACAAATTGATGAGTTTGTATATTTCCGAGGAGATTTCTGAACAATCTCGAAAATCATAAGATGATATCATTAAGGTCGAAAGATTATATGTGATTACTTTTAATAAAGTATCCGCAAAAAGCCCTGCCAAAAAATATAAAAATTACATCAAGTTTACTGAACTTAATTGAAAAATTGTATACTTTAAGTATATTTGATTTGATAGTACGAAGCTTAAGCGGCCTTCAAACTGACCTTCATTTAACCTGAAGTTTAAGGTTGATCATGATTTTTTTTTTTATTTTTTTTAATCTTATTTACCTTATTAATATAGATTCCATTGTATTTTTCTTTAGTTACCATGGCATAAAATCTTTTTAACACCCAAATTTGTATTTAAATTCCATGATTTTACCACGTACGAGGTTTTTTAAATCTCATTTCAAATAAATATCGCTTTAATTTAACAAAAAAGAAACACAAATTATATCTGGAAGGAAATAAAATCCGAATGATGCTTAATTAAAGTTCGTGCAAGAATTTATCTAAGATCAAAAGTTAAAAAATTTTATGTAAAAACGTATTTGAATTAGTTTTTAACTTTTATTATAGAATTTTGAGGTGTTGCCTTTGAATTGTTATTAAATTATGTTTAATATAATCAAGTCGAGTCAAAATTTAGTTTAAATATTGTTGAAAACCTAAAAAAATGGAAAATGCTTGAAAACAACAATTTTCAACTCGACTATTCCAAGTTTTCCATACGCCATGTATTTGCAGCATAACATAGACACGAGCCGAATACTAACAAGAATTCAATTTTAGGTAATCGAATTTGAACTTAACTTCATTTTAACAACGTTTCGACCTTGTTTGGCCTCCCCATGTTAGCAGGGTTTAAAAAGAATAAAAAAGTGTTTACTTGACAGCAACACATCACTTTGTCATCTATTAGAATATCAAAGAAATAAGATAAGAAGGAATTCCAGATAGTTTTTTTATTTAAGCGTTAGTGCTGCTTCTTTAGAATAGTATTGCAGGGACTTCTAGAGCATGGAAAAAAAATTTCTTTTTCGATGTAAGTAAACAAGAGTTATTTGAAGAATTATTTAAACAATTCGTTCCTATGTAAATGCCCAGAATTTAACTAAAAACTACTGTTTACAAAGAGAATTAAATCTTTATATGGACGAAAAAATAAAAACGTAATAAAAATACAAAATGAGAAATATTTTTTTTTTAAATGCATATGATTCTCTTTAGCTATTTATCATTTTTTTCAGATTGCATTATGTTAGTACAACAGAGACAAAACTAAATTTAGCTTTAATAAACAATTCTAACACTTATGTAAATAATAAGAATGCCTATTCATACAGGAACTAACACTTAAAATATTTGTAATATGCATAACAAGAAATCTCTTCTACTCGTTTTGGCGCCTAAAAGTATAAAGAAATGCGTTATTTTTTGTTCCAAAAATCCAGTTAAAAAAAATTTCAATTGCTTTCTTTGTTTCATCCTTTCTTTAGTCCAAAATCCATAAGACTTGTAAGACTATTAATGCTCTCGCTTGCTACAATTATCTTATAGGAAGCATGATGTGAAATAGAATGTATTTGATTTCTTTCTAATGAAAAATTGTAATTTTCTCTTTATTTTGTGCGGAATTTTTTGTTTCATTTTCATAAAAGGTATTGGAAAGATCAAATTTATTTTACTTTGTTTGTCTTAAATGAAAGAATTATTTCATTTCTGTTTCAGTTATTCGAACCATGCCCTAGCTAGCAGGGACATCGTGCTAACAAATATACTTTTACTTCTGGTTTTTTGAAAAATTCCACAAAAAATCTTATCAAAAATCATATATTTTATATATTTTTTATTAATCCTGTTTATTAATACCACGTTTCCCGTGTATCCTTATTGTGAAAATTATAATCGATTTTTTTTTTGGAATTTGAAAAATGCTGACTTTTAGTGCTTAAAATTTGTAAGAATTCGAAAGTTTGCATGCCTACATAAATTTTTAGATATCGATTAAAATAAAATTTCTTATAAAACTTTTATATTTCAAAAAAAAAATATATAAACTTAAAAACGGCATTGAAATTTCCCATTTCTTAAAAACTTAAAAGAAACTTTACTTTATTTTTTAAAGGACGACATTTTCATCATACAATTTTCAATCGATTTATTTGCCAAACTTATTTTCATACTACTCAATTTATCTTTTAACTTTTAAGCATTTTTTTTTGCAATTCAAATTAAAGTGTTTCGTACTATCAAATCCCATCAGACAATTTCTACTAAAAGTTTCTAACAGAAATTTAAATTTTGCTGTTAACAAAAGTTTTAGTAAATTTAGTTAATTCTAGAGTTTTTTTGGGATTACATAAAAATGAAAACCTTCAAAACTTTAACAATAAAATTATAATCATGAAAATTTATGGTTTTTCGACAATACAATGCTTTTCAATGAAATTCTTAGTTATTTTACATAAAATGGTGTTGATTATAATCGCTCACAGTTTTAAAACAGAAGATATTCATTATTCATATTTAAATTAATATCATAAATTTGTTATCTTGTTTAAGAAATGAATGTTTTCTTAAAAATTTGACATGAAAATATATAGTTCCCTTTTTTTTGTTTAAGTAAATTAATATAAGTAAGTTTATATTTTCGTTAGTAAAATGTGATCTTTTAAATTTAGTTAACAAAAAACTTACTTAAACAAAAATTACATAGAAAAAGTTTACTGAATTATAAACTTGCAGTAATTGAAAGTTTTCTAAGATAACAATCTATAACAGGTCAATGGTTTCAACTCTCAAAAGTTTGTGATGTAAATAACATTTTCCAACAAAAAGTTTTACTATCTTTAATATATACAAAATAAATTATAAAATGCGCAACGAACCTATTAAATAAAAAATGATTACTGTTTGATATTAAAACTAGCAACTGTCAACTGGCAATATTAATAAGACATTTTAGAAAAAAAAGAAATTGTTTGTCCCTATAATTGGACTTAATCCAAAATTAATTTCCAGCCCATTCTCTTAAATTATGAGGTTATAACGAATCGATAAAAATTGTCTCATAGGTATAGTAAAGATATTAATAAAAAGACAGTCATAACAAATTTGCAACTACAAATATTATGACATCTGATAAAATTCATATTCTGGCAAACGAGTCATAATTATGTCCAAAATATTAATTTATAACAGTTTAAACTGTTATAATTCGAGCGAGTTGTCATGGGTATTTGAGAAATACTCTCGAAAATGTTTGTATAGGTCTAAAATTTTTCTATAAGTGTAAAATTATTTGTGTGTTTAAAAAAAATGGTGGAAATTATTTTATATTTATCAATTAAATCACTCAGAGAACACGTATAAAATTTCGTTATGATGTAAAGTATTTTCGGTCACAACTTGTGATAATTTTTTCTGACAATTGTGTGTTATGAGCGCTTCAGAATAAGAATTAGTCTTTTAAAGTTATGACAGTAACGTCATTACCGTCGTTATGACTGGGCTAAAAATAAGCATGTTAATTATGGATATTTGCTTTCTTCTCCATCTGTTATCTAAAAAATTGTCAAAATATCAGTATTTCATCTTCTTAAACTTTGGATTTTCGATAAAAATCTTTCTATATTGCTCGTTAAAGCAACAAATCACTTTCACCATCTACTATATCATAGAAATTAACTACAAATGCGTTAGTACTACTTTACTTTTGAATATGAACTTTTTATAGGTCAGTAAGGAGTTGGTTCTGTAATCCAAGCAGCTTTTTCTAAGACAACAATGTAGTCTAGCGATAACAAGACAATTTTAATTGTTATAAAATTAAATTATAAAGTTTTATATTGATTACTTTTTCCTAGATGCAAAATTATAATCAATTACTCATTTTGTCTTCAAATTATAAATTTAAAGAAAAAAAAAAAACAGAGTCTAATTATTATGAATTATGAAAAAATTATGTCAAAAAAATCGAGTTCAATTAAATTTATATCAAAAAGAAGAAAAAAAAAGCACAAAACTGTACGCGTTATGGAATCAAAGTGAAAACGAGTAATAATAACGATTTCTGTATGGAAATTTAAATTTATAAGATTTTTTAGCGCGTGCAGTATTGAATAGGTTATTGTTTGAACAGTTATGTTTAGCTGTTAATGTTAATAAAAGCAGACAACATACAGAAAAACTGCATAATAACATTATTATAATAGAAATGATTCGAAGAAGTCTTCTTTAAAAACTGACTGAATTAGGTTAATAGAATTTTTGAATCTACATATTTCATATAATTTGCAAATTTATGTAAAGCGCGAATTATTTTTACCTATGTAATAATTACTTACTTGCAATTGCGTGCAAACTTTTTATTTAGTTTATAAAAGAAATATTCTAAAATTATTAATGCCTAGTTAAATAGAGCACACTGCCATACAAGTTTATAGCCACGTTTATATCAAGGAGACGTTTTTCAATATTTAATGTTCTTGATAGTTTTTCAATCGTTTGACATGTATCTTCATTCAGTATTACTTTCAATTCTTCATCTTTAAATTTGTTTGACTCTCCTGGACGCTCTTTATCTTCCACGCTAAAATCACTACCTTTAAAGCATCCATATCATTCTCTGCAGATTGGTACAGACATCAATGATATTTGGAGAAAGAAAAAATCCGAGGAGAAAATAAGCCTGTTCGTAAAGTTTTTTTTTGATGTACTTTAAAATCTAATACACCGATTTGAATAAAATCTGCAGACTAGATTTATGCTATTAGGGCCTAAATTATCTGCAAATTAGAAGAAATTTTGAAAAGAAGAAACAAAGTTATGAAGAAAAAATCTTGAAATATTGTTAGTTTTGACAGTTTTTTTGTCCCATTTCTGCTATAGACCGATTTTCAGTTACTATATGTTTTTCTTTAGATTGAAGCAACTAAAATAACACAAATGCTGGTTTTGTTGGTATAAAAGTCGACAATTTCAATTACATTTAACTTAAATGTCCGTAAATATTAAAACTTCTTAACAAACTTGCCAAATTTATATGCCTTTATTTTAATATTGATAAAATTCTTTGCTATTAAATATCCTTTATTTTTTTAATTACTATTATTTTTTTTTCTATAATAGAGTGAACTTTGTGGAATTGGGGCAAGACCCGGAATGGAGTGTATGCCATTAAGAACACCACCAGGACCATATCATTATCACGTTGCTGATCAAACAAAATCATTACAAGAATTACAGAATGAGGTCGGTGCCTTATTGGAATTTCGTGATTTGGTTATTGAAACATTCCCTGATCTTAAACAAAAAATGGCATCAATGTCAACAACAACAACACTTACTGGTATGGCATCATCATCATCATTGGCTTCCAGGTAATTAGAGCTATTTATTATATATTATTTTATAAGTAAAACTATTTTAAGTAATATATATTTATTAAATTTAATTCATTAATTGATTTAGACGTGAATGGGAGCCAGGAATACGTGTTAAACGTAAAATAGCACAAAAAGAAAATAATACTGACATGTCATCTACTTCATTAATACGAAGCAGAAGTAATTCACATAGTGGTAAAAAAGAACCAAAGAGTGGTGAGGGTAATGGTAGTGTTGTTCAAGATTCTGGTTTTTCAACAGAAACTAGCTCATCAAAGGAGGCGCATAGCGCTTCATCAACGACCGGTGCTATGCAGGTAATTAAATTCTTTATGGAAATATTAAATCGTTAGTTTATGAAATTTTATGTAAATTTTAAGAGAATTTTTTATGACTTTTTTCGTTATGCCATAACATAGTAGAGAGATTACGTCCTTGGTGTAGGACGTCTTATTCAGACTATATGATTCAATAGTTTCGAAATATTTATTATTATAACTGTTTACATCCGTTTTTCATACATACGCTAACGATTTGTTATACTTTTACTGCTCATTAATAAATAATTACTAAACCATAACAAAACTTTCTTTCTTCTTTCAAAAAAAAAAAAATAATAGGGAACTGTTGCATCAAATCGTTTACCAATTGATGCTGATGATGAACTGCTAAATTTATTAGATGTGATCCATAGAAAAAGTAATCGACTTCGAGATGAAGTTGAACATTTACAAACAATAAAAGATAAAATTAGGAAAAATAATATCAATTATAGTAGTAGCAGTAATATTAATAATAATAATAATTGTTTAAATAAATCATTTCAAGAGCATGTCGATAGATTAAGTAAAGAAGATATACAATTATTAAGAAAGGAACGTGATCGTTTACTTGATAAATTATCAGAAATGGAAGCTGAAACATTGGCTGGCCGTATAAAGGCAACAAAAATGCAAGATCAATTTAATGAATTATGTTCAGTTAAAAAAGAACTTGAAGAACAATTAAAATTAGCATTAAATCAAAAACTTGAACTTAATACTAGATTACATGATTTACATAAACAAACAACTAAAAAATCAATAAGGTAAGAATTTTCCTCAATTTCTTTGAAAATAATATTTATTTTTTTGAATTTTTCTTGTTTTTTTCCAGTTCATCTGATACAACAAATTATCGACATTCAAATTATAATACATCACAAGAATTTCAACGACAATTATCAAATGTTATAACAACACCAACAAATCAATTAAATGGAAATCATAATGATAATTTTTCAACAATTCTTACAAGAAAATCGAATACATTTTCACCAGTTATAATACAAAAATCAAATACTTTAGATATGATTCCATTCCATAGTGATATAAAAAAGATTGTTAAAGATGATCTAGAAACCTTAGGACGCTTAGATGGGCTTGTTAGTTCACCAAATCGTGTTACAAAAGTTCGTGTATTAGATTCGAAAAAAATTGCTGCCATATTGTTAGAAACAAATGTTCTTGAATTGCAAAGGCATTTATTAACGATTACAGTACAAAATCAGGTAAGAATTGTTATCCTATTATCTTTTCATAATAAATAAGAACACAAAGATTAAGATTTTTGAAATGAAATACTTCTATGAGAGCGACTAGCAAAATTTATGTCACGATTTTCTGTGACGAAGCGTTACATTACAAAATATATTATTATATGGACGTCCTAGACGATTACAGTATTCGGCAATATTGTGGAGGTTATAATGAGGAATATTTCCGTCGAAGACCATCGATACAAATTTTTTAACTCTTTATATAGAGGTCATACGCGATTGAAATGTTTGGCAAAGTTATGGAAGTTTTTGTGGGGATTATTCCCGTCAAAGATCCAATAGTTCTATCTCCAATCACTTCGGCGCTGTATTCAAAAAAAAGTTTCCGTTTCACTTCTACAGTGTGGGCAAAAGCACACTTCCGTTTTTTTTTTAGTTCAGAAAAGAAAGTGAAATTTAGTTGAAAATCTTATATAAATTAGAATTGCTGTGAACAATTTTCTCTAAATTACTATTCAAATACAATAGTTAGGTTAGGATTTCAACACAACATATTGATATACGGATATTTAAAAAGCTTTAAGAAGTATATATCCTAATCTTAAGAATTCATATTACTAATATTTTCTTTTGTCAATCTTTTGGATAACAGATGGAGTATGAAATCATAAGAAAAACCTATCGAAATCTCAAATATAAATCGCAAGTGTTTATTTCATAAGGTTGTGTTGAGAATCTAAAGCTATATCGATTTCGGGATGTCCGTCCGTCCGTATACATGGCAATTCAAGAATGCGTTATCTGTTTTTGATGAAATTTGCAATGTGAGTTGGTTCTTTATTAACTTGGGTTGGTATGGGATTCCATCAAAATTGGCCGAAGAGAAGCGAAGTTACAAATCAAAAACCGGGCATTAAAATTATTTTTTCATTTACTATATGATGTTCAATATCAAAAATCCTTCCTCAGTATATACTGCCGTTGGTTACTTGTTTTATTTAAGAATTCTAACTTATTTTTCATCAAATATCAAGGATTATTCGAATAAGTTTTACATGAATTAATTTCTATTAAATCTAAACCCGAATTTTCCATTTCTCCCCAATGACAATAAAAAAAATTCGCGTGTTAAAGAATACTTTTAGCTTTCAATAAAATAAAATTGAATTTTAAAAACTTTTTTCATTATGTAAGTTTTTTGGTTAAATAAAATCAATCAAAAGAAGAAAAATGTGATTAATTAAAAACATTTGTATTCTCATTAATTTTAATGAAACAAAATCTCCCAATATATCAACAAAAAGAAAATTATGTATTTTTCCATGGAAAACTTATAAATTTATTTCTCCTGAAAATTAGATTTCCACATGCAACATAAGAAAATTAATAAATAATCATTATTGTGCAAGAAAAACTAACCTATTTCCATGATAGGTTTTCTATCCATTTAAGATAATAGGATATTTTGAATGTCAGACGTTAAATAGATAATAATATTGAATGCAAAATTAAAAATATATATTTTTTCTAACATTTATAAATAGATTAATATGATTTGTCATTTTCTTTTTGGTGGTAACAAGATAAGGATGGTACCTTTTGGTAAATATATATTTGAAATAAAAATTGCGTGCCAAACAAAATATTTCTAAATATTGAAAAGGAAATTCTTAAGAAATTTCATCCAAGAAGATATATAAAATATCATTTTCTCTTAACTTGCTACAAAAATATCATGAAAAGTTCAAAAGTCACTACAAAAAGCCTAGTACGAATATTTCATATTTAAATTTCGTAACAAAATGATAGAAAATAATAATTTATATTCAATTTATGATAAGTACTTAAAACAAACGAATAAATTTAATTATAATGCAAAAAAAAATGTACTTTATTCAATAAGAAATTAGGAATTTGAAGATCTCGGTCGTTGTTATATGATAAATTCTTAATTTGGAAGGGTGTCCCAAAATTTACGCAAGAAGTAATTTTGATAGAAAACACAGGTTTATAATTAAGCCTTTGGAAATTTTTTACTGATTCCATAAAGTATACAGTATAGGGTTATATATGGAATAGCATATCGGGTAAATGAGCTCCACGGCTTTGCTGCTATATACGCACTCTTTTGTTGAAATTTTCCATGACAATTTTGTATAAATCTTGCTGAATTTCGTTGATACAGCTCTAAATTTCCGCCTTCACGGCGTCGTTGTCGTATTTAAGATCACTAATTTATCTAGTTTCCCTAAATTTTTTAATTAATCTCTTCACACTTGATGAAGTTAAGTCACTATTCCGACTATATTTTGTACGAAAGTTACGAATTTTAACTTCAATATTTTTAAAATATTGCTCAATAATGAGTTGCCCTTTCGTGTAGCGCTCCATTTTTAATAACTCTGAACTGTCAGCTGTCACGCTGTCTTTTTGTTTTCGTTGGCAAAACTTTACCGCACAAATGGAGTTAAATTCAAATATTTCGTGAATTTTGGGACAGACTTTATTAAAGAATTTCAAAATTGCGAAATCTTTTGGATTGTTTTTTTCTTGATAATTGAGTCAATACAATTGAGCTTATTCTTTGAATTTTTGAAAGTTCTAAAATTTGGTAAATTCTAATATTCTATTAGTAACTAAACGATTTACTTATTCCTTAGTCTGTTCTGCTTCAAAGAGACCTCTATTTTAAGACTACTGAATATCTATACCTATAAAACTAGAATTCTGTTTGTTCATATCGGCTCAATCGTCGAAATCTTATCATTTGATGAAAAGTACACATTCAGTTTAATATAAAGAAAATAAAGAAAACAAAACAAAACAAAAAATGTTGTGTTTATCCGATTGCTTTTGCAATAAATAATTTCAAATTTTAAAATACTTTTGAATACTGAGGAAATTAAAAACTCATTCATAAGGAATTCTGTTTTTACATTAAATCTAAATGTTTAATCATCAAGGAGCTATGTAGAACCCGGGAATCCTGAGCAACGCTGGTGATCTCAGCTAGTATTTTATATAATAATATCAGAAGCGAAAATAAAAGCTCTCCAACACTTTTTTCCTCAATTTGTAGACACCATAAAGTCACGGACTATATCAAAATTTGTTTTGATAAAGTTACAAATCTGCTGGTATCTATTAAACTTTAATTCTTATTTAAGTAAAAGTAAATCAAGCGTTCAAAATTGCACTTGAAAACTGCATTTTTATACAAGAACAATTGTAAATAAATCATTAAATTTTTTATTTCCTATTTTATTGTTTTTTTTTTCTTTTAAATTGATTTTGATGTCGTCGTCTTAATAAAACAATCAAATTTTGAGGTGCGGTGAACCAAATAAAATTACCGCTTTTATTTCAATAAACCTGTTGTATAAATAGAAATTCAATATTTGTTGAAAACATTAAAAAATGATTAGCGTTTTTCTAAATTGATTTGATAATCAAGTATAATATTGTTTAAATAGAGAAATATGGAAGACTTCCTCTGGATGGATTTTTGATGGTGAACAAATTCTATAAAAATTACTTGAAGTTGTAGAAAGTCTTGAAAAGAATTCAATTAACTAATTTCCCTGAAAGGTTTTGAATAATTTCCTTTTCTTAGATACAAAAACAGAAGCATCTTGATATAGTCTCTTAAAATTATTGGTTGATAATAGATGAAGTGGGTGCGCTAATTCCAAAAATTTTACTGAAATATGTTATGTAACTCGACAAAGTCTTCCATATTCAGTCCCATATTTATATAGTATTATGCTTCATCTTATTTACCTAATATGTATTTAGTTAATTAACAACTATTATCACTAAAAAAGTAAAAGTTTCTTCTAAATGTGGACAAATTTCCGTTGAAGAAAAAAGGCATTAATTTTATTTTAATAGAACGGAAATGGAAAAACGTGTCATATCTTAACTCTTTTTTTTTCTTACCCATTCAAAATGTTAAATGTTTTATTTTTCATCAAAAAAAAAACTATTATTAAATGATAAAATTGCACACAATATTACAAAAGTACTAAAAACTTGTCGTTACATTGAATGAGTACGCATTAAGGTGTAACATAGTAAAAACCAACGAAAAAAAGAAGGAAAATGATATTCTGGAAAGAAACAATTTCAATATAATTCCACAGTTTTAGTGCACACTAAAAGAAAAAAATGAAAGAGAAATTTTCAAATCAAACATTGTAACAAATTTTACAATCTTCGAAAAATTCACACAATTAAATTTCATTCGGCAACTTATCTTATATTGAGCTCTGATTGATTTGTTTTAACGATTTTCTAAAACAATCATGTTTTAGTTTTTAAAAACGACTATGAAGATAGTTCGTTATTTCACTTTTACTTTACAAGGCATTATATTAAGAGCACTTATATGCTTTTTCTGAACCCAGTCATAACGGTCATAAAATGAAGTCACGGTCATAACTTTTTTTTTAAAGAAGAATAATTCGTATTCTGATGCGCAGTGGTCATAAAAAATTATCACAAGTTGTGACCGAAAATATTTTACATCACAACGAAATTTTATTTGTTCTCTGAGTGACTTAATCGATAAATATGTAATAATTTCCACCATTTTTTGAAACACGCAAATAATTTTACATCTATAAAAAATTTTTAGACCTCTACAAACATTTTCGAGAGTATTTCTCAAATAACCATGACAACTCGCTTGAATTATAACAGTTTAAACTGTTATAAATTCATGTTTTAGAAATAATTATGACTCGTCTGCAAGACTACGAATTTTCTTAGCTGTTATAATATTTCTAGTGGAAATTTTTTTATGACTAAAAATTTGTCACAACGCCAGAATAGGCTTGTTAGTCAAAGAATATAGTACAGGATTACGTATTGCGCATTTCGGTCATGTTTTCAGTTTTGTATTCGGTCATGTTTTCAGTTTTGTATTCGGTAATATCATTATTTATTTACAAAATATAATTCTTAAAAGAAAAATTCTTGTAAAAAAGGAATTTTGTTTCAAATAATCATGATTTACTTCATATTTCAAATGTATACAGGGGCACTGATGACGTATGTGTTCAGAAAAAAACTATAACAACGCGTAACTTTTCTTCCTTTTCATTTATGTCTCAAGAGTGTAGATTCGATAATAAGTTGTGAATCATAAATTTGTTTAAAAATTATATATTTTTTTGTTCCCTCAAGAATTATTTAATAATTAGTGTAATAAAAAAGTGTATTCCATTTTAAATCAATCCCGCATACTTAAACACTATAAAATCGTTAATTTTCTCATCATTAAATTTGATTATTGGATTTTATGTTTCTTAAATTTTGTATAAAACTTAAACTGTAAAAAGGTATAAACGTTTTAAAATACATAAATTACATAATATAGAGTACATACTCTGTCCTCTTCGATATTGTACGATACAAACTTAAATATAACAAAAAGAAACGGAAATTGTCACTTAAGTTGTTTTGAATTTTATTTATTTAATTTTCATTTAAATTGATTGTCTTCTTACAAACAAATTACATTGTAAATATCGTGTTTATATTGTCTTATCACTTAAAATTAAACTAATTTAATTTGAAATTCTTTTTACGAAGAAATTCGGTTGTTTTACAAATACTTGTTATGTCTTATTTTTTGTACAATATTATATAAAAAAAAAAACGTTTAAGAATAATCCTATTTCCAAGCGAGTATTATATTTGCCAAAGAGTTGATTATCTAACAAAATTAGTATCAAGAAACAATAGTCTATTGTGAAATCTTTTATTTCTTTAAGTGGTCTTTAATGAGATATAATTGATATTCTTTTCTTTGGGTTTTTTGAATGATTGAAATGTCAGTTTTAAATTTCTAATAAGGGTAATCAAAATCATCTTCCTTACCCAAAGTTTAAAGATATAATCAATAGGTCTGTTTTATTTGCCATACCCTACTCTGGAGCAGGGTAAGTGGCAAATAAAACGAGCATGGCTAGGAGAAAGTTTTAATTCAAATGTTTGTAGTGCTGCTTAGCAACCATATTGTAATGAAATGAGAAACGTTTAGCTAATACACTTTTTATGGGAGAAAACTGAACTAATTTCGGGTGTGATAGTTACACCTGGTCTCAAATTAGTGTTGGATTTGCTCTTTTGTCGTTTTTGTTTTCAATGTAAAAATTTGCTCTATCCCAGAGCTAGTAGCAAATAAAACAGACCTTATGTGTTCATTTTAATTCATAGTTAATTAATAGCTTTAAAATATTTATCATATTATTTCTTTCACTCTTTTCCAAAAGGTTTTAACACAGAGATTGGAACAAACAACAAAATCAAAAATATTTTTAATGAGAACATTAGACAAATCAAAAGAAGATATTGAAAATATGCGATTTCAGGTAATTCTCAATAAACTAATTAAACTAAAAATTCATTCTAAAAAAAAAAAACATATTCTTTTCGAAAATTTTCTAGCTTGAAGAAAAAGATATTGAATTAGAAGGAACAAAAGCACAATTAAGAGTTCTCGAATCAAGAACACCATCAAAATTAGATTATTGTTTAGAAACGAATCGTTCATCATCAACAATAATGTTATCATCAAGAGATTCACCAATAACAGTAACGCAAATCTCAACACCAAGTATGAAAGCAATGATACCGCTACCAATGGATGAAATACAACATCATAGTAGTAGTACAGAATCGGCACAAGATCAAACTGAACGTGATTCAAGTCGAAATTATAATAATAATAATAGTTCGAGTAGTGGTGGTTATCTTCTTGATACACCAAAACGTCGTCCAAGTAAAATTCCATTACCTGGTACAAAAGGTTATCTAGCACCAAAACCACCAACTGGACGTTCAAATAATTTTGGTATACAAAAAAGTTCATCATCATCAACATCAACAATTGTTGCTAATAATTGTTCAACAATTGTAACAAATGTAAAAAATTTAAGTCGTAGTACTGGAAATTTATTTGGTAAATCTGGACCATCATCAGTTAAACGTGATTTGTTACAACAACATCAACAACAACAACAACAACAAACACCAAGTTTAAATACACGTCCAGAATCAGCACATAGTTTACGTAAAGATAGCAGCTCATTAGGAACAAATAGTCGAAGTTCATCATCTTCGATACCGATATCATCATCGGCAAAATCTACTCCGTCCCCACATAAAATAAGTTGTTCACCATTACCAAAACCAAAAAGAGATTCACTAACATCACGTGTACGACATTTAGATTCGTTATCGCGTGTTCATACAACAGCAACAACAGTAACAACATCATCAACAGTAACATCTTCCGGATCATCTGGAATTATTAATAATAATTATAATAATCATAATAATAATAATAATAATAGTAATAATAATAGTAATAATAATAATATGACAAGTTCTGCAACAAATTTATATAAATTTAATTCAAATTCTAAAAAAGACTTAAGCTCTAGTTTTACACAAGGACAATTACGTGATCGTAAACAAACGGCACAATCGGGTACGGTTCGTCGTGTTAGTAGTGTTCAAATTGGACGAAATTCGGCCAGTTCAGCTAATAATACCGGAAATAATTTAGATACACAACAACATAATGAAACGGATAGTGGAAAGGTACGAAATTTGCGATCAACATTTTGGGGTTGGCTTAAAATGTAACAAAATAAAAATAAAACTAAAATAAATAAGCCAAAATTAATTAAAGTTGTTCAAAGAAATTCTTAAGTGAAAGGTCTTAAATTTTTTTAGAGTTTTCCGTTTTTTTTTTGGTTTAGAACTTTTCGCCAGAGTAAAAAAAAATATGTTGTTTCATTCCGAAAATTACTCTTGTTTTTTTTTTTAAAGGAGTTGTTTTTTTCATAGTTTTTAACGAAAAAAAAAGAAAAATTTGAAAAATTAAAAAAAATATATATAGTTTGCTTAATTATTGTGCTATTTTTTTTTTTTTTAATTAAGAATAATTATCTTTTCCTAATTTTAAAATTTTTGATTTTTTTTTTCGAGATTATAATTGATAGATTTGTTTCTCATTCCTAATTAATTAATTAAAAAAAAATTTTTTTAATTATAATTTTTTTTTGCATATTTTTAGTTAGAAATTATATAATTTTTTTTTTGTTTTTAGGAAATTTAACATATTTTTTTTTCTTTTATCTTTTTTAATAATTAATTAAATTATTTGTTTTTCTTCGTCGAGAAAAAAATTGATTGCATATCAAAATTATATTTAAAAACGCCGCGTTTTTTTTTTTAATTATGTAAATAAAAAATTAAAAAAGAAATATTTTTAAAAGTGACATTATTTAACCAACCACACAAAAAAAAAGGGAAATGAAAAGAATGGAATGATTTTTATTAAGTATAATTAAATTAATTAATAGAATTTTTTTTTCTTAAATTATTAAAAACTTTTAAAAAAATTTTGGTATAATAATCGTTTTGTAAAATTGATTTTTTCATTCTTATCATTGATTAATTTTCTAATATAAAAAGGGAATATCATAAAAATTAAATATTTCTTTAAATGTTGACACTACTTTCAAGATTCAGTGTAATTTGGAGTTCGCGCTGTGTGATACTCTTGTTTAGTCACAATTGCATGTAAATCTGTGATTAAAATTGATAAAACGACGAAGGAAATGCATGTGACAGGATCGTTTTCTAGTTATCCTATTTGTAGTAATAAGAGAAATAATATTGAATTGAGAAATATTTTAAACGATTTTCTACTGGAAGCTAGTCACTTCTATATTTAAAAAAAACGATCCTTTTAATTGAATTTAAAAGTCCAATATTCTTTTAATTTATTTATTTTCAATAAAACTCTTCTATATATGTATAAGTTTATCCATCGAAATATTTCGGTCCCCATTAAGGACGTTCAATAAAATCATGATTCAACATTTATGCTTTAGTTTAGATTAGATTTTTAAATAATGTAAACCCAAATTCAATAGTTGAGAATATACTTTCGTATACTTTCTTTTTTTGGAACATTATGCAATTAACGTAATATATTAGCGGCATGTCGATTTCTTCCAAATAAATAGTCATGGTTTTACACACAAACAATATAGTTCAGGTCTCGCGTGACGTAGGTGCGCAGAAAAAAACGGAAAATGTAATCTGTATACTCTTTCATTCATGTATTCCTTGTATTCCCTTAGCTATGTAAATCATGCTGTACTGAGATATCTGTTATTGATTCGGTTTTTTTTTTTTTTTTGTATAGAAAAATTCGGAATCTTACAACTATGCAACGATACAACATGTTTTACAACGCTGAGGGAATAGTATCCATATTATTTATAACAGAAATTTATAATTCGGACATTTATGCTTGTCGCAGACTAAGTTAGGAACAAATAAATCAATTGTATCCAATCTTTCAAGAATTTAAACTATTGTTTTCAGTACAATTGCAAAAATGGAATAATATCTAAGTCAGTAATATGAAATTCGAAATTTGATTTATTACAATTTCACAGATACAATATTTGGAACATATATCGTATTACATATACATTTCATTCGATATATGGATGGTCTTACAAGCAGCGCCGTAACTAGGAAGGTGCAACAGGTGCACCCGCACAGGGCCCAGAGATCTAGGGGGCCCTAAAACGAAATTGTTAATTGAATTTTCTTTACAAATTTGTTTTACAAAAATTTTATTCGAGATTTTAAAACACAAATTTTTTACAAAAATTTCCATTCGAGATTTTAAAATAAAATATGTATTCTCAGTAGAATAAATTAATTATAATTATATGATATCTATTTGAACTATAATTACTTTTTCCCAAAAAATATAGGGGCCCTAAAAATTTTTTTGCACGGGGCCCTAAAAAAGCTAGTCACGGCGCTGCTTACAAGAACTTACATTTAGGGACAATTAAGGATGAATTCCTGAGTGACATTCTGTAAAACGACAGGCGAATGTCGCTTGTGACCTATTTGAAGGTGATCACCGCATTTTACGGTATTATATAAGGCGATCACTTAAAATCACATAAAAATAAGAATGAAATAAAATAAAAAATACCCAAAAACTTAAAAACATGAACTTCTAAAATTATATGAAAGCGACAGGTTTTGAGCTGTTCTTTCAAATTCATCTTTATACGGCGATATTAAAAACGATATCGCTTTAGAGAATGCCGGAAAACTACAAGCGACAAGTGATTATCGACTGTCAGAATACCACTCCAGAATTCTTCAGCGTTCTACTAAAACCGCTTAGTTTTACCCTGGAGGCAATCTCGACGGACGCGAACGACGCAATTAACGCGACGGACGCGTGAAGTGTCAAATAAAAGTTAATTTCATATGAAATGTATGGGAGGTGGCAATCTCGACGTAGACGTGACGGAGGCGACGGTTCAGACGTTGTAAAGTTGATTCGTGTTCAACTTTTACGTGACGGACGCGTTCAAATGTCATTTTAAAATTTTTGTGTGGGAATTATTTTGTGAAAATTCCATTTAAAAACGGTATTTTAGTTCTTTTTATTAATTTACACTACTTAAAAAACTATTTTAACTTATAACACAAAGATTATATCAAATAATAATAAAAATTACAAATTTCATCGACGGCGTCGAGTTTGCCTACACAAAAATATTTATACTGTCACTAACGTTTTTGACAATTCACGCGTTCATTGCGTCCGTCGCGTCCGTCGAGATTGCCTCCAGGGTTAAGCAGATAAAATTGTTTTTTAATTGCTAAGTGTATGTCCACATAGATTCTGCGCTTTCTACGCGGAGTGAGAAAAATATTAACGCAGTCGTCGTTGAACACATTTATATTTTCTCTAGTTTGTCAGTTAATTCACAAATACAAATACAAATCTTCTCAATTGAAAAAAAAATCATGGCATTCTTTTTCGGAAGAGGCGAAGAATTGAATTTCAATTCTTCTCTTTTTTTCAGCTTCCAACGAACTCGGCTATATGGCCACTTCCATTTAATTACACGCGTATATTTATCGTTGCTCTCATCTTCGAAAGCGCGCGCAGTATAAGCGTAGAGCCTATGTGGCCGCACACTAAGTGATTAAATTGATTAAATTTGAATTTAATGAAAAAAAAGTAAAGAGCTGAATGCGTTGTTTTGTGTTAGTGAAAAATTTTATGCTGGAATTTGCAGAATTCTAACCGTTAGAATTAACTCTAAGCATTTTCATCGCGAACAAGTTTCGGATATACTCAATCAATGTTGCTAATCTAATTCGATACAATTTCAATTCTCTTATTTATGATATTCCCTTCGTGAATAAAATACTGTTCTGTTTGTGATACTATGCAAAAAAAAAAATATACCAACATTTTTAAAAAAAATTCTAAAAAATAAAAAAAAAAATTAATAAAAATTAAATAATTATTAAAAAAAATTTATACATAAATTAATAAATAAATTTTTATGTTGTGATTAAACTAAAAAAAGAAAAAGAAACGAGTTCATAAGTTTTCATTTTACTTATAAATACAAAAAAGAAATTTATTATAAAAATAAAAACAAATTCATTTTACATTAAATTACGAAACAAAACTTTATTACTAAAAAAAAAAAAAAAAATACCAAAAACAAAACTCTTCCATATTTCCATTTTTAATTTTTTTCTAATTTTTATTTTTTATTTTTATTTTTAATTATCCTGAAACCATTTCTTTTTTTTTGTTTTTATCCCTAAATTACACTAGTTTACAAATTTCCTTTATATTTTGACTCGCTGAATTTAAATCTGCCATCAAAAAAATTCTATCAGCTCAAGTTTTATGTTTTTAGTTGCCATCCAGGTCGGTTTTAATATAGTACACCCATATCTCGCTTTACGACTTACCTATGTCCCGGAAAAGTTGGCCGTAAAGCGAAAAAGCCGTATAACGAATCAATAATTTTTCGTAGCAGTGCTGCCTACAGGAAAAAGCTGAAACTAAACAGAAGGCCGCTAACTGTATGTACAGCATTTTTTTTTGGCCATATAATGAAACATTGGGGGCCGTAAATTGTGCCATAATTAAAAAAGGCCATTATAGCGAAATGTCGTATAAAGAGCGGCCGTATGATTCGGTTCGTTCTGCATCGTTTCGGTCTAACGCACTCGGTTTGCGTGTGTTCATACGGATTAGGAGGAACATAGTTACGATTTTATATTTCTTGAATTAGTTGTCCCATTTTTAGCATAAGCTTATCTTTTTCGACTTGTTGATCTTAATTTACTAAACATTTCTCTAAAATTCCATCAGACTTAAAATATAATAATACTATTTTGAGGTTAACGCTTTCATAAAAAGTTGAACTTTGATCAACTCGTTCGTTTCGATTCGGATAATGTGTCTACTTTTCCGTTTTTTCCCATACATTTTGACATACTTATATATTTAACTTTTGGGATGCGAAGCTGACCGAAACGAATAGGAACATTTTGTCTGGAACTTAAGAAGGGCAATTCTTTTTCGGTACAATTTACCCACTTATTCTAGCATTGTGACAGTTTTGCTGTCATAAATATTTATGATACTAGTATCTGACTGAAATTATGACTGCTGCGTATTCTAGCGAATTCAATTGAATCACTCAGAGAATACATAAAATTTCGTTATGATGTAAAATATTTTCGGTCAGAACTTATGATATTTTTTTATGACAATTTTTTGTTATTACGGGGTCAAAATATCGAATAGTCTTAAAAAAAAGTTATGACAGTCAGAACTTGTTAGGACTGCGCTCAGAATAAAGGGGTTAGTCTCATTCGAATTATACGATTCCACTCCAGGATAAACAATGAACACTGAACTTATATTGTAACATCTAAAACTGTTTTACATAAAAGTTAAGTGATGATTATCGCCGATAGCTCCTAGTGATAATATGAGCAATACTACTCCTGTATCGGACTCATCTCTTATTTAGCAACATAGAAATAAATAGAAATTTCTCAAAAAACCAGGCTTGATAGAAAATTTTCGACTACAGATTCGATTTTATCATCGAAAACATAGGAAACAAACGTGTTTAGATTAGCACAAAATCTTGTAAACTAGTGTCTTTTAAAAAATTTTAATTAATTAAAAAAAAAAATGCGATTAAAAATAAAATTAAAAATGCAACTAACATTAATTAATTTCTTTTTTTTCTAATTTTTATGTTAATTTGTTTTTAACACACAAAAAATATGTTATTAATTATTTTTGTAGGTTTTTTTTTTCTTTATAATTTTTTTTATAAACAAAAATTATATGTTTCTTGTCCAAAATTAGCTGCTGTTTATTTTTTTAATTAATTAATTTTTTTTTTTTTTTAATTTTATGTTTTTATGTGACTGCTTGTTTTTTTGTAATAATTATTTATTTCAAAATTTATTACAAAATTAATATAAAATATTTTTCAAAAAACCAAAAAAAAAATTAAAAAAATTACAATACAAAAATATAAGCTTCAGCCCCGTCATCAGCAACAAATCATTGCCAATTTAAATACACAACTAAAATGGATTTGTTAAATTCAAGAAAAAAAGGATTTAAGGACTTTTGTTTAAAAAAAAAATTACTACAAAAATTACAAATTGAGTTTTGATAGTTCAACAAAAAATGGCAAAAAATAAATTAATTGATTTTCTCTCTTAATTATTTAATACTAATGAGAGTGGGAGTTAAAATATGATAATTAAAAGCATCATAAAAACCGCGTTACAACAACAACAACAAAAAGAAAAGCTTTTTTTCTCATAAAAAGGAAATAAAAAAGGATATAATACAAGTGATTAGCTGATATTAAATATTTAATTATTGTTGAGGAAAAAAATGTTTTTAAAAATATTTTAGTTTAGCCACAAAGTTAATCAAATACTTATATTTAAAAAAAAAAATTTAAAAATTTCCTTCTTGTTTTTATTTTTGAAAATAGTGTGTTGTTCATATATTATGAAAAAAAAAGGACAATTTTATTTAATTAATTTTTTTAAAAAAAAAACAAAATGAATTATGAACGAAAACTAAGAACTTTTCATCACAATATATGGAATGAGGTCTACACTACTACTACTACTACTACTACTACTAGTACTTTGCTCCCATTTTCTCGTAAGTCCCTAATCCCATTTTTATCTAATTTAAAATTTTTATCATTATTATTAGTTTTTTTTTTTTTCTTTTTTTTTTAAACTTAATTTCATGTTAATTTTTTATTTGTTTTTAGTTTTTATTTAAAGTTTTTGTTTAAAGTTTTTGTCACACAAAATAGAAACAGCGGATCATGAAATCTTAAAATATCCTTTTAAGAAAAGGAAACTTGGGCAAGTTTTTCCCAATTTTGGACTTTCAAATCATATTAGCTATCAATGATGTAGCTTCTGTAGTTTCGAAGATTTCCAACTACGTCGATGATATGAAATTGTACGTAGAGATGACCCAGTCGGTTGATTTTCTCCAAGAAGACTTTACTAATTTTGTTACGTGGTATCGTACAAATAATTCCGACACTCAACACGGACAAGTGGAGGATTATCACTACACGTTATAACTCTTATCGCAATTATTATATTGACTACGTTCCTCTACAAAGAGTTGACTTGGTCTTGCGACAGTGACCATAACTTTAGACTTCACTTTGACTTTATGCACAAATTTTTGACTTTTACCTCAGTTAAAATGAACTGAAAACACTTTTATATAATTCCTAATAACCAATGACTTTATTATGTATTAATTTTTACCTTTAGGCTCGATTTAAGCTGTTATGATTGTCATTATAATATTTGATATTATGTATTTTAAATGGTACTTTGGGAGAAAGATTTGTAATCGGTTTAGTGTGCTACAAATTTTGGAGAGAAATTTGAACGAAAATCATGAAGTATTTATAATCCAACTGAGATAATATAGTCGCGTTTAAATTTATATCAAAACTGTTATAAAACCAGTTCACACTTATATGAAGACAAAACCAGTCATATTTGCCTTGTTTGAAACCTTTACGAACCATTGTTTTGAACCAGAACATAAACCAAGGTTAGGTGCCACACCAAATGACTGATATGGTGATAAAAAATCACCTGGAAAATAATCAACTGATTATCACATCAACTGTTTATGCCATACTTAACAAACAAATCACTTGATTTGAATGTAAATTTGTTAATTTTTTAAATTTTTGTTTAAAAACCGAATACCTTAAAAAAGAAACATCAATTAATTTCTCGAAATCATCTAAACAAGTAGATCACTCGAAAAAAGTCAGCTGATAGTAACTACATCAACCCATCACTATCACTTAGGCGTGGCACAAAGCTTTAGAATATTCATGTCGGTCATAATCACTACATCACATTGCTAGCATCATCACATCGCCACATCACTCGTAGATGTGACATTTGCCTAAATTGTTATTCATAGCTAACGTGTTAAGAAATTTTAATATTTTAATGTTTCGTTTAAAAATAGCATAGTTAAATTAGTAAAGTATATACGATATAGATTCAATAAAGCGAATGAGGCGCGGAAAGTTCCGCGAACTGAAGAACCATGATTTTCGAAGTAAATTTGAAAAATTTGTAAGCGCTGTTCTGATGTAAATCTATTCATGGTGAAATGGCAAACCAAACTGAGCTATCAGCCTGTTAAATCGGCTAACGCTGGAAAAGGTGTTAACGATCCGAAAAACAAATCTCTATTGTCAATGAGAATCACGAGAAAAATTAAAAGTGGGTTAGTTTTGAGAATCACTCAGGCGTGTGCTTAAATTGAAACGAAAAAATCTTTGTGAAATTCTATGTCAGTGCTAATAGCAATATAAAAGGGATTCTAATAGAAAAAAAATTTAAGTAGCTGGGCTTGGAACCTAAATTCTCTGCTGGTCAAGAAAATGCTCATCTTATCTAAGGCTGACATTAATTTGATGATGTTTAATGTAGATTATTTTTAAAATTTGTCTGCTGAGAGTGTATTTTGTGTGGCAAACCTTTAAAAAGTTTATTTTATTTTTTATTTTCTAGTATTTTTTTTAGTATAATTATTTTTAGTTTGATTTTTAAACTTATTTTTTTTTTGTTTGTTTTTCAATTATTTTGAACTGTATTTAGTTGCAAGCTAGTAGAATTAGGAAAATATTAAAATTGTTTTGTTTTATTTTTTTATTTTAGCTTTTGCCAAAATGTAGTTTGTTGCACTTTTAATATTTTTAATTCTTGTTTTTAAAGGAAAACAAAAATAGACATTTAATTTATTTTTTATTTTTTGTAAACAATTGTTGAAAAGAATTCCTTCACCATAATTAATTTAAATTCAAAGAAACCATTGACCGAGGGATTGGAAAATAAAAAGAGGTGCTTGCTTTTAAAACTTCTAATCGTGTAAAAAAAATAAATTAAAATGAAAACCTATAATTTAAAGGAAAATCCTAATAAACGGATTAAATTATAAAATAATAATTAATATAAATTTTTCATTATATTTTTTATATAATTAAAAGTTTCACAATAATTTTAATAATTTTTTTTTAAAAAAAAAAGGTAGGTACATGTGGTGGGACTTTTTTTTAAATACACAAATATTGGTATTCACATTTGTTAATCGTTTTGATTTAAATGGTTAAAGGGATTTATTTTGGGTATAATGACTGTGTAAATGAAAGACAAACGAAGAAAAAGTCTTTTTCATAGGCTATTTTTGAATTCAAATTCACACCATTAAAAAGCTCTACAGGGACCGAAATAAATGGTGGTATAATGGTGCAAGATCAGGAATATATGATGGTTACAATAAAAGTTGGCAATCAAGTTCCTTCAATTTTCCACGAATTACTAAACTTTTAGGTCTAGCAATCTTAGGTTTATCAATTTTAGACGCTTCTGTTTTGATGCTTTTCAACACTTTATTTCGATATGTTAAAATTCTGAGCAATTCCTTTTATTGTTGAACATCAATTGGAGTCGATTTTGTCGTCATCAAAACACAATAACAATTTGGCTTATCCAATAATTCTAGATAAGAATATAAACTTTGATTAAAATGTTCATATTACTCTGTAGGAGTATTAGGCGTTTGTATGTAAATAATCAGATTTTTATGATTTAGTTAAAACCAATGAATTTAAAACCATGGAAACCAGCAAAAAGAAATGGTTTCGTCGTTGCTGCAACTCTGCAAGTCGTACTCGTACTGAGTATTAATTTAAAATGATGAAAGCCAACAAAAATAAGTAGTTTCCTCGTTGCTGCAAGTCAGCAAGTCGTACTAGTACGTAAAACCATGAAAACTAGCATAAAGAATTGTTTCATCGTCGCTTGAAGTCGTACTAATACTGAGTAAGTTCAGGTTCGTTTCCTGATTCCTGTCTTCGATTTTTTCATTATATATTTCAGTTATTTACAATTAATACAATTTTATGGATTAGATAAAAAGAGAGAATTCAAATCCTCATATAACCTGTACTGGAATCATTTAATTCGATTGAGATGAAATCGTATCGAAAATGTATTGCAATTGCTATGATTTTTCAATACGATTTGAGACAAATTGACTTATACGATTCCAGCCCTGAATTCATTTCGATCATCATCGTCAAATTCCCAGTGGTTTACAACCTTAGCATAAACAACTTTTGCAATAATTTATTCGAATTCAAAGGATTTGTATATCAACTGAAAATCACTCTACATTTCCTGTAAAAAATATATTAGTTTTTAACACATTAGTTTTTACACTCAATTAATTCATTTTTAATAATTTCAACATAAAAATTTATCTAAAAAGAAAAATTGATGTTAAAAAAATGATAAATCAATTTTTTATTCGGTTTAATAAATTTGTCTTAAATTTTGAAAATATAATTTGCATTTTGTAATAATTTGTAAGATATTCTATTTGCATAAAAAGTAATTACTTAACTATATAAAAATTATTCCAAAAAAAAGACCTGTAAATATTGAAAATATTACGTATTTCACCTAATCAAAAACTCGGGTACAAATGTTAATTGAAGAGTATAAATCCCAAAGGGACCTAGGCGGAAAAATAAATTTTTTACTTTAAATTAATTGATTGTGCTTTAAATTACCATCCCAGTAATGTAGTAATGTGTGCATAAGCTTATTAGTACTATGGCATGGTTTGAGTAATTGATTAATTGAGTAAACAGAATAATTCCAATATGTATTTTGTTTATTCAACCGAAAACTGATTAATTGTTTCATTTAAGAGAAACAAAACAGAATAAATTTTGGGAAGAGAAATCCTATAATGGAAAAATATGAAAAGCTAGTAAAAAAACGAGAATAAGTACAAAAAAAACATATTCAAAATCTATGTAACTCTTATGAAATGTCTCGAAAATCATATATATTTTTTTAAGAGAATATCTCCTCTCTTGTTTTTATTACGCTTTATCTTTTTCTTTCGTATAATAATTTACTTCTCTTTGTAAGCAGTCATTTTTGCTTAAAAATTTTAACTTCCGGCTATTGTAATCAGAACCGAATTTATTGGTAAAGACTATCAATTATTCAATTATTCACAAACTTCGAAAACCAATTAATCAACCATGCCCTAATCAATATTCAATTGTATTAGTCATACTTGAAGAATATGTTATGTTAACTCTTTAGATCGCTTTGGGATTTATGCTTTTCAATTAATGCTTGCTTCTTGCTTTTGAAAATATAACTTAACTTCTTATATAGCATGAAAATATATTCAATAATATTGTATATAGCACAAGCATTTTTTTTTCTTTTCTATGGTGTTTGTTTGAATAAGAATATATTTTAAAAGGAAATAATGTATTTTTATATATAAAATGAAATAAAATACATTAAAAAAACCAACTATTTATATAATTTATTATATATTTTCAGAGAAATTTCAATAAAAATGTTGAATATTTAATGGATTTATTTGCAATACAACAAGAACAGCTAAAAAACCAGCCACAAAAAGAACTAATAAGTAAAACAATAACATCACAAAATCGAAATGTTGTTACAAAATCACATGATTTAATTAAAGAATATATGATTAAAAATTGTACACCAGCTATATTAAAACCATCATATACACCATATGAAGATGTTGATGAAACACAATTGGAATTGGCCTATAAACATCCGGAATTATTATTAAATAATGAGAATATTTCGACAAATAATGATAATATACGTAATTATCATCAGAATGATAGAAATTCGATTAAACTATTCAATAATATTCCATCAAATATTTCCAAAACTTGGGAGCAATTGAATATAAGTGATTACAAAAATCTCCACCCGAATAATAAACCAAACCTATTACGTTCGGTATCAAATAATAGTGATGAAAGTGAAAAATTATTATTTTATCAACCAGTTTATGAAAATCAATCAAATTTTCATGTTAATAAAATTATCTATTCCGAAGATGAAGATGAAGATGATGATGATGTAGATGTAGATTCTGGTGATGATTTTTATGATAGTATCGATGATGAGCATAAAACTAATAATAACAATAATAATAAGAATAATATTAGTAGTAGTTGTATTCATTTAAATAACAACAAAATTAATAATTATGATAATATTATTTCGATTTGTAATGAAGCTGGTGAAGATATGGCAGAAATAAATTCATTTGATCGTGGAAAATATTGTTGGTCACTCGAAAGTGAATATAAATAATAAATAATAATTATGTTGTTTCGAATGAGAATTAATTCGAGAGGAATACTTTTTTAAAGAAATTACCATTCTATTTTCAGTTAAATTCCATGATATTCATCCCTGCTCTTAGGATACGTCGTTAATTTATTAGATATTTAATCGATCGGTACTCGATACTCTATTTTCGGTGTTCTTGAATACGCAACGTTTCATTTGAGTTCAACCGGGAACAAGGCATGCCAACACATTTCATTCTATTCGATATTTATTGTTCTGTGATTTGTCGGAATGTAATTTTTAAGATTAAACTATTACACTTTAGTTTCGTTTCGTTTGGTGCAAGTGTCATAAAGTCTGATGGTTGAAAATGTTGGTAAAGAGTTTGGTAAATATATTTTTAAATAAAAAAAAAAAGCAAAGAGTATTCTTTAAATTAAGAGTGAAAGTAAAAATTTAAATACAAATACTGCCTAATTCAACATACTAATCGACACAATGAAAGAGCATCCTGACTTGGCTAATGGTTACACACGAATACCAATGGAAGAATCTGTCAAAAGAATTCCTTGCTCACGTAGCGAATTTATATCCTCTCGTCTTATTAGTAAGTAAATTGGAATCGTAGCCAATTCGCCATTTTTGAGAACACTGATCTCGTTGCGAATCGAATTCGTTACGTATACTTTTCTAACGTCATATCTCAAAACATTTTTACTTTAGATTTTTCAATATAAGCTAACCGATTTACATTGCAAATTTGACAAAAGATAATTAGAAACAATTACTATGTTTACATCGGTTACCTAAAACCTACCTAAGCGATGACATTTACCTAAAACATCGATGTAAACGACACCCTAACTAAAACCTACTTAAAAATTTAGGAAAATATTTAGGGACGGATAGCGCCTTTTTGAATTTTCCTAAATCAAAATATTCTGTCAAACATTATGGTTACAAGTTTTTTAAAGCAAACATCAAATTTGGGTAACACGATGTAAATTGATACGAATTTTTACCTAAACTTTATCTACCTAAATACTGCTAGTTAGGTAGGTTTTAGGTAACCGATGTAAACATAGTAATTGTCTATTGTTTATAAAACAAAATTGTTGACATAAAAATTGGGTATTTGAAACCTAAAGTAATGTCATAAAGTCATGCCTTCTTGTTAGATCATCGTTTATAGAAATTAGTCATAGACACTCCATATAAGTTTATCAAACTTGAAATCATGCACCCAAAAAATTTAAACATTTCAATCTTTTGCAAACAAAGTTATTTTTCGTAAGATTTAGTCTGTACAAATTGGCCCATAAATGTCCAATTTTTATTTCAACCTAACAAAGTAGTTAAATCTTCTATGATTAGCTTAAAATGTTTTGATTTTTTGGACTTTTGGTTTTAAGTTTGGACAAATTTATTGTAACGTTTATGTCTAGCCTTAGATTATGTTCTGACTGATTGATTTTCTAATAAAAAAAACTAATTGAAATCCGAAAGTCAAGTCAAATAGTTAAGAAAACTGTAATCTTTTATAAGAACCTTCCACCTCCTTTTTTATCATCAAACATTATATGTAAAAGTATTCTTCTCAATTGAATTTATTAATTACAATTTAATAAATAAATTTTAAAATAAAATTATAAAATATAAAATAACTTATAACATTCCAACACTAATTAAATTTTTACACTTTAATAGACCACAAAAGGCCTTATTGAAAACAAAATAAAATATAATATATTTTTGTTTTAAATTAATTTCAAGAAATTGTGTAGAATTTTTTTAAATTAGTATTTTTTTTTATATTAGCGTATTTTTAAAAGAGTTTATATAAAACAGAAAAAAAATGTTCTATGCATTTTAAAAATTTCATTTCATTTAAAAATATTAATTTAACTTATTTAAAATAAAAACAAAAATTGGATTTTTAAACACGTTCATTAATAATTTAAATAATTTTTTGATGGTTTTTGGTATCTCTTCATTCATCCAGAAAATGATTAGAAAATGAATAGAAAGCATTTAATTTTTCAAATAAATTCATAATTTGTAAAACCTTTCTGAGATATTGTCCAATTAGAACACAGCAGTGGGATTCTGACGACTTTTTAAGTAACAACTCTATTTTGAAGCTTCGGTTTTGAAAATGACCAATCACTGTCATCTTATATAATCCCACTGCTTATTTTCTCAAAATATTTTCGAAATACCACAGAGAAGAGTAAGCAGGAGTGGTAGTAAGTAACTTGTTTCAGACCGTGTGTTTCGACTTTTCATAAAAATGGCAGAACGTAACTTGTTTCAGTCATATGAAAATCCAAGCTAAGTTGAAACGACTTATTGTTTGGTGGAATCAAAACTGTGAAAGAAGTTTCTTGGGAACAGCCCAGAGTTCTCATTCTGATTATTAGAATTTGTAAAAAAAAAAGTCTGTGTAATATAAAAATAAATGCATTTACAGTCTTTTTTCTTTTTACCAACAATTTCTTCTCTTTTATATTGTATGGTAATATTATTGATAATACCGAAGTATCAGTAAAAAAAAAAGTAGCCAAAGCTAACGCAGCAACCAGAATAAGTACAAAACACGTTGCAATAACTGCAAAAGAGCAAGGGTGATTTTCAAATGCAAAATCTATCAGAAAGAAAGAGAATGAAATTTTTTTTTAGAGAAACACGTGTTTGACTCTTAAAACTCTTATTTTTTTCTAGTATTTGTGCATTGACATATAAATTTCAACATGTTCTTCTTTGCTTACATCATATTCCCCTTTCACCCATACGTACAATATGTAGCTATCTATGTCCGGGAGTGGATAGAAAATTATTTGAAAAATTACAAAATTTGAAAGATGTCGTCACGGTAGAGATAGGAAGTTGGGGTACTGGTACTAGTTACTTATTCTTTGATAATATGCAGAACATTCTCCTTCTTGTCCGGTCAAGTAATTCACATAGTTCTCTAAATCTATTGAACAAAATCAATAAAATAACAGTATGTCCCAAAGAATTAACTCAAGTCTTTTAGAGATGAGTCAAATATCAGGACCTATTTACATACAAAAGATAGTAATTGCTTTCACTTTTCTAATCATCGTAATATTCACATCAAAAATTCAAACAGTTTTGGTCTACCCAAAAACTTCTTAAGGTGGTAATCAAATAAATACCTTTTGTACAATCAAAAATTTTGATCTTAATAAATTAAAAAATCCAAAATTTCCATTTTAGGCACAATTAAGACTTTTCTAAATTAATATTTCTTTTAATATTTTATTTAAACTTGCTCAAATTAAATTTTATAATGCCAAAACTTTATACAATTTTTTTATTAATTGAAGTGAAATTTTTATAAGAATTAAATTTAAAAATATGAAATTTTAAGCTCTAATTTCAAGTATTTTTTGGCATACAGTTAAATACGACTCCAAATTTCATTTTATCAGAAAGATTTTTCTGATTAAATTAGAAATAAACTTATTTTATTGGTGTCACGAATTTTTGTGCAGGTCCAAAATTGAACTCAATTTATAATATTTAAAATACACAAGACTTGATTCATCTTCAGACCGAATAACTGATGTTTAATTTCAAATTTTTAAAAATATAATTTTTTGTCATATTTTCATTATAAAATATTTGTTGGATCATAAATTTAGAAGAAGAAAAAATTAAAATTAAAAAAAATTAATTAAATATTTTATATTATTTGTGATAAATTATAATAATCATTATTTATTTATTTCAAAGTTTTGTTTTGTTTTATATTAATTGAAAATTTTATTAATAATTTTGTTTATAAAAAGGGGGTCTTCTAACTTGCAGACAATAAAAATCGTAGTTCGTGATTTAAAAAAACATGTTGTTAGCTTGGGGGTCATGAAAAAAACGCGTTTTACGTTTGCATGAACGTGTGATAAATTGTAATTTGTGTTTGTCCATCGTGTCTAGTATATTTTGTGAAGTTACTCCAAGTTTCCCAGTCAATTAAAGATAAACTGGTACCAAAATCTATTTTAAGAAATTACTAGTTGAAATTTTTCAATTGCTAGGTGTTGGTTTTGTGAGATTTCATTAAAAAAAAATAATAAGCTATTTGAAGAAACATGTATTTTATTCCTACCTTACACTGACAAAAAATCAGATCAATAGCCTACCAACAAAAGACATTAATGGTCTCATAAGGGAGATACTCGTTCCTTTTTTTCTAAGCATTCACAATTTCTTATTTATTAATTTATACAATTCCAAAACATGCTTTTAAGTAAACATGTCGACGTTTTTTTTTTCGTTTCCCCACAATGCCATCATTCGGTTGGTTTGGATCAGTAATCAATTAATCAAACCATGCCCTAATAGCAATCACTTTAACACAAAACGTTTCAATATCCAACTATTTTTTTTAATTAGTTGTAAAAAAAATTTGCAAGAAATACAAATTTTAAAAATCTTTGACGTTCAATAAGTCACGACAACCAAATACATATGTGCAAAAGAGACTAATATGCAGAAAAATGCTTCAACAAAATATGTATATACATATGAGAACCACTTTTCCTGTGTATCTCGAAGTTGCTAATCAATTATTCCAATAGTTTTTCGAATTTTAGAAACTAATTCTCTGGACTTCGATTTTTGTTCTCTCGCAAAGTAAATGACTCCCTTAATAAAAAGGAAAAATTCAATAAAAAATAAAGAACTGAAAATTTTTCTATTTTTTGCAAAATTAATTAGCAACTAAAAAAAACGGATAAAAATAAAACAGAGCTTATTAAAGAGAATAGATTTTTTATCCTCGAAAATTCAGTAAAAATTAAAACAAGAATTGTTCGTTCAGTTCAATTAAAAATAAAATGTTTTAATAGTATTTTAAGTGACAAAACACTAATATTTTTAACAATTTTTATTTTTATAATTTAAATAGAAACTTGTAGTATAAATATTTAATGTTTGGCGCACTTTTTAAAATTATTCAATTACTTAAAAAAAGAAATATTTAAATAAAAACATTCGTCAATAAAACAAAACAAAAAAAAATAATATAAAAAAAATGCCTTGACGATAAATATAAAAATATATTTAGATAAGAAAAGCAATTTTAAAATTAAAAGGGAAATAATTTTATTTTGTTTTTTTTTAAGAAAAAATATGATTTTGAAAAGAAATTTTTTTTTTATTTTGGCGAAATAAAAACTAAAAAGAATTTTTAAAAAATATTATTTAAATTTAAATTAAATTAATATTTTAAATATAAAAAACAAAAAAACAAGAAAAAAAATGGAATATTAAGAAACATAAAAAGGAAAATATTAAATATTTAACGCTTATTACCTATTTTGATAAATAATTAAGGAAAATAAATAAATATAAAATAAAGAGCTACTATTTATGCATGTTTAAAAATCTAAAAAAAAATGAATAAATAAATAAACAATTGCTATAAAAGTTTATTAAAAACAACAAAAAAATGCTAAAAAAACGAAACAAAAAAAATATATATAAAAATCTTAGATATTTCATAAATAATGAATTAAAAAATTATAAAATAAATGACATAAAATTAAGTAAAAATAAAAACAAAATTTTTTTATTTAATTTTTAATAATTTTTGTTGCAAATAAATTTCGATTTTTATTTTTCATGTAATTTTCTCGAAAATTTATTATAATTATTGTGTTTAAAAAAAAAAAATTACTTTGTAAATTTTTTAGCATTTCTAAATGCATGTACATAAAAATTAAAAACAAAACAAAAAAAAACAAATAAAACAAATAAAATTAATAATAAAGAAAAAAATAAACAATTTGCTAATTTGAAATTATTTAAAAATACATTTTTACTTAAATAATACATTTTCTATCTCTATCTCTATCTATTATATAAAGAAGTTTTCTCCGCAAACCATTTATAAATAATTGTATGCATACTGATAGGCAATATAAAAGTATTTAATTAAAGTATGCATAGTTTTAGGCGAATATATACAAGGAAATACTCACTAAATTTGTTTGTGTTCGTTTTATGGATTTGTAAAAAGTTATTAAAAATGTGTAAACAAAGTAAAAATGAGAAAAAAACGTATTTCTGCTACAAAAATCCCAGTGAAGAAAAGCACTTTCAATTTTTCCCGAATGTTCCAATTTTCTGGGCAAATTTTCCCATTCTCCTTTCCGTAAGAACCTTATTAGGAATACTACGAACATTTTAATAAAAAAATGAGCGAAATCGGTTCAGCCGTTCTCAAGTGATGTGCTTACCAACGGACAGCATTTAAGTTTTATTTATATAGATTGTGAGCTAATACACTTAAATAATTTAAAGATACAATATGTTATGATAAATGTCATACGAAATAGGTAGATAAGAGCTATCAAATATGGTAGATAACATTTATATTTGTTTTATTCAACAAATTTGGAAAATATCTTTAAAATTATACAATTTATATATTTTTTTTTTTTATTATTTATTATTTTTCATATTACATGAATTAACATTAAAAACTTGTATAATATTTAAGTCAAAGAAAACAAACCTTTAATTAAAACAAAAATCTAAAATCGATTATTTTGAATTGGATTTTGACGGTTGGGATGACCATCCATCATATTACGGCTTCATGAGTGTTTTCAATTTTTTATTTTTTCCCTAAACGACTCAAAAAACTATCCATTTTCATAATTAAAGTATCCATCAATTCTTCAAGATTTTCAATCCTTTCATTCATTCTAGAAAGTATTGATTATTTTAGTACATATTTTTAAATCAATTAAGCTAATTATAGTGAAATCGAAAATACAAGTAAATTTCAATTGGTTTTAGATTATAAATTTCAAGCAGCAAAATATAATTCAGTTTTATTAGCATTGTTTAGTTCTATAAATACACTATCAGCAGCAATAGCCCGAGCCAAAAATAGGCAAATATGCGCATCAAGTGAGTTTATGCGGAAGTAAACGGACAAAATTATACAAATTATAATGTATTATTTCTAGGAAATGTTCCACGATTTTCTTTATAAAGAAAATTGGAGCTTTCCTGAAAACATAGAACACAAAACACACATAAAACATTAATTGTAAAATAATTTAAAATATCTCATTATTCTTTTAGGAAAAGAAAAACCATGAAACATACAAAAATAAATAATCACTGAAATTTCGGTGTGACATTTATGACAGTTCTAGAAATGTGTTTCCGTTTTGAATGCAAGTAAGTTTTAAAACGTCTACATTGTGTAAGGTGGAAACATCGCAACGCGAGTACAGTTCAAGTTGAAATTCACAAGTGATTGAATCAAAGTGATTATCAAAAAGATTTTGAAAGTGATTGTTTAAAATGTGTTTACACTGTTAAAATATCGAATCAATTTAATAGTAATAAGTGAATAAATTGAAATTGCTATTTTTTAACATTCGAATCGGGGTAACACGTAACAATATTAAAATATTAGTAAAATGTTTAGATTGATACATATTCCAAGGACCCTGTAAGGAAATACTAACAACTAATCTTCTATTCAGGCTGATTTTAACGAAAATCCAACGGTTTGCTCTACAATTTGTGTACTACACTAGCCTATATGGAGACTCAGTTACCTACCACATAGACTAGTATAGGAGTAAATATGGTCAAAACAAAGCTTTACAAAGACATCTACAAATCGAAGATTCAAAAAGTTCAAAAATATTGAAATTAATAAAAATATGAATATGAAAAATTTAATTTAAATTAATTATTTGATAGATTGGTATGACTGTTGTGAACAGCTAATAGAAATCTCATGATGTTTGCGTTGTTAGTTTACAAATTTCAGCGTCTTTTGTAATTGTGAAAAATTTGTTGCGGCGAATTCTCTTGGATGACTTCTACTGACTCAAAACGATGTCCACGAAGTGGTAATTTCAATCGAAGAAAAAGAAAAAAATCACACGGAGCCATATCTGGCGAATACAGTGCTTGCGGAACGACATTCATTTTTGTCCATAATAGTATTTAACATCACTGGCTAAAAGGACCTAACTCTCATGTATTCGTCGGTCCTAATGATTTATCGGTAAAGTCCACATTTTATTAAATTACAATAACTTATTTCTTCGCAGTCCTATAAAACTTTTTATCTAAATAAACAAACCTATTTAATTCATCTTGATTAAAATTTCCCTGATTTTCTTCATCATCATTTTCGATTACTTCAAATACTCTGCAAGAAAAAATTTATTAAAATCACTTAGAAAAAAAAAGTTAATATAAAAAATTACTTTCCAATAATTTCTTTACGTTTTACATAAATTTTATTATCACCAACATTCGATGTGGATGGTATTTCATCATTTTTTTTATTATTCAAATCTTGAACTTTCCATAAATTTCGTCCACAACATATAAATTGAGTAATTCGATTCAATTGTTGATGAAAATATTTCCCAAAATTCAGATTTTCAGTTTTAATTTCAGATTTGACTTCTGAGTAAGTATCATTGATAATTGCTAGAAACATATTCTTTAAAGAAAATAGATGAAATTATTAAGGATTTTTTAATTAAAATCGAAAAAAATCAACTTACTAAAAGTATAAAAAATACAAAAAATATAAATGTTAAGAAATATATTGGACCTAAGATTCGATTTGCTTTTTCAATTGATAAATAATCGAAATCACCCAAAATTGTTCGAATCATTGTTAAAATTGATGTCATAAATGTATGAAAATTGACATTTTCAGTGCCAAATAATAAATATCCTAATTGGGCAAATGCTGTGAACACAATAAGAAACATAACACCGAATCCTAACAGATCATATGAACACTGTAAGAACAAGAGTTTATTTAATTTATTTTTTTAGTTATAGCTAGTTAGAATACGGATATAGGACTAGAATCCGTATACGAAGACACTGAATATATAAATGAAACGAAAGTTATTGATTGTCCATTTATAATTTAGGAACATAGTGATCTGCCTAAAGTTTCAGGACATTTCAAGCTTAATTTTTTTATTTAGTTAACGATTCTTTTTTGCCATTTTAATGTTAGAGCCTGATATCGAGTCACTATACTATAGAAACGTATGAAATTTCTGGCCAAAAAAACAAGGCAAGTCATTTTCTTTTAAACATACAAATTTACACCATTAAAAGAGTTATGAAGAGACAGAAACAAAAATGATGTAGTTTGATGATGCATCCTCAAGACTATACTGTGGATGCGTTAAAACTTCCCAAGTAAAACTCTTTCAATTTTCGATCGAATGATTAAACTTGTATTTGGCCTAGCGTTATGATGATAAGTCTCACCAATTCAGGACACCATGTTTGTTGGTTTTCAAAGTTCGATTTCGATTTTTTAAGATACTGAGCAGTCTCTGGACTTGATTTATGGCTTTAAAATTTAAAATTCCGTATTCTAGTTAATAACCGATCTATACTTAAGCCTTACCCTTTTTAAAGTGGTACTAAATTGTCGCATTGTTTTATTAAAACTAATATATTTGAAAATTTTAATCCATATTAAAAATGTACAAATTCCAATCAAATTATTAGCTTGGAATTGATAGAATACAAAATAATCGAAATTCAAATAATCGTTGGGTTTCGAATTGTATTTTTCTAATAAATTTTTAATTAAAAATTGACGTAAAATTAAAAAAATTCCTGACAAATAAATTATCTGTAAATGAAATAAAAATATTTAAAAATTAAAAATATGGAAAAATTTTTTGATTTCAAATTATTTTACGAATAAAATTAATAAATCCAACCAATTCCAAAATGATTTTGTATAATGAAATTTTTCATGAACGATTTCAATGATTTCTTCAAATGTATAATAAATAGTTTGTAGTAAAATAATTGTTTTACAAACTATTATAAAATAATCATAATTTGTCCATAAATATAAAAATTTGAAAATTTGAAATTTTCTTGATGTTAAAATTCCTCCGGTTGATGGAATTTCGGCTAATAATCTTTGACCAAGAAAAAGAAAATGAATAATTTTAATAATTTTAATTTAAAATTAAAAATTCAAATTTCTTCTTTTTTTTTTATACTTTGCTGAACAAAATAAATTCACATTTGCATTATATAAATTAAATTCAATTATTACAAGTCTTGTGGCACGATCAAACCATAAAATTCTTTTTAATTCATTTAGAATTTCCTTATTCTTTTTATAATTTGTTGTTAAATTTTTTATAAGACCACCTCCCCCACGATAAAATGATAATTGACCCCACGAGAATATATTTGGACTCTGATTTGATGCTAAAATTAGTAAATATTATAATTAATCAAAACTGAAGATTTAAGGTAGATAGATCAAGTATGAGAGACGAAAAAGGTTTAAGAAAAATGTAAATTTTCATCAAGAAATTATAAATTCATATTTTCAAGCCCCTACGAAAATGAGTGAGATGTTCAAACCAAAGGAATTGTGTGGTTTGATGTTGTTATGCGGGTATTTTACATGAAACAAGGGATAAAGATCAACAGCAGTATAATTATTGTGCTCTTATAATTTCATTTTTACAAGTAGAAAGTTCTTCAAAAAGGGTCTTGGAATACATATTCTTTTTTGTATGCAACATCTTATACCATATGCAAATAAGGTGATTGCCTAGGTTACCCAATTTTAGAAGGCATTTATAAAATAATCCTTACTAGTCAGAACTGAACCTGAATACCATATACTATTAAATCCTTCTCATTCTTTTCAAAGAGTAGATTTATGCTTTCATTTAATAGTACCTGCTATTTTTCAAAAGGACATATGACTGCGGTAAATACGTTCATATAAGAATACTTTTTTTTCGCTTGAATTGCGTCGATTGAGGATCATACATAACGTAATCAATTGTAGAGTAAAGTCCATTATCGTCTTATAAATTACATTACAATAAATACCTTCAACAATTTCTTCATTCTCATATGAATAAAAACTGAAACAACTTCGAAAATATCTTTTAAATTGATCATGAATTTCACAAGAACCATTTTTAACTTTAATTTGACGTATTCTTGGTGGTCCCAATAATAAATTCTGTTGTAATAAAAACAATGATGAATCTTCGGAATATTCTGTTTGATTTTCATGAATTCCATTTAAAAATGATGTTTCTAAAAATGTCCAAAAATCATTAAAATTTGTAATATCTTCAAAATTCATTTCGATATCATTTTCAGTTAGAAATGATCTTTGAATAAATAATTTCTCTAACATATTATTAAAATGAAACATTGTTGAATCTCTTGTTGAGAATGCAACTAGAAAAAAAAAATCAAATTTAAAATTAATTATAATTTCAAGAAATTGAAGAAGAAAATTACCAATTGTTGTTAATAGAAGAAAAACTGAATATAATAAAAGTTCAATTAAAATTGATTTGATTGCATTTTCTTCAGTTTTAGGTTTTCCTTTCAAATATCGCAACATTTTTTTTGACATTTACTTCTTTTTTTTTAATATAATTAATTTTTCTTTATCGGCGCAATTTGATCAAAATTAAAAGAAAATGTAAAGTTTTCAGGGAAAATCTTTTATAGTAGAACATTTTCTGTAGATTAGGTTTTTATTAAATTGGAATCTTAAAAATTGTATAAACAATGTAAAGATTCTAAATTGGTGTTTACTATACACTGCACGGTCGTCACAGAGAAGAAGAATAAATGAAAGTTTAATAGTACTTTAGTACAATATAATCAATCCAATCCTAGTTCTATTATTAACGTCTCTGTGCCACTATACAACTTGGCTTAACCGATTTCAACCAAATTTGCTGGATGACATATATGTAGGAAAAAAGGATGAAGGTAAAGTAAAACACTTTATTTCAATATATGAACTCCTTTTTATACTTCGTTTCTCTAGTAACGATCCAAACTAGACTGACTGACTCAAGATCGTTGTCGGCCTTTTTTCTACAACAATTATGTTTTCTACCTCGGATAGCTATTCTACAATCATGCCTAATATTTACTTAGGACTTATTTCGAGTTTTACCATGCAGCTGTCCAAAAATGCTTACATTTTCAATAGTCCGTAAGTTAACAATGATCTCGACATGAATCATGTTTCTTACATCCGATAGCCATCCTGCATATATACCGGTCCAAATTCGAATATGCAGTACTTTTTGAAAGACAGTCAAGCCGTTTTGGAGTTATTCAAAATTCTAAAGTTTTTTTTTGTTTTGTTTTTGTAATCCTGTTATTAACAAATCAGAAAATTCCATTTTCATTTAATTTCCATTTGCCAGTGTTCTGACAAACTTTATCAATAGACACTGGTAAGGGTATTAGACTTCGCTGACATAGAAAAACTGACAAAAAACCTACAGTTGGCTACATCAAGTGTAGCCAATTTTCCGTACGATTTTGATTTTTGTATAACGGGCCTTTTTACTAGTCATATGATAATTGAATAATTACTTACAAATGTTCTATGAACATGTTTCGATCCTTGTGGGTAGCCTTCTTTAATAATTTTTATTCAGCTTGCGGTAACTTACACAAATCATTGTTGTTTCAATAACATGGCTCCCAACTCAAAGAACCAATTGCTAGTAAAACAAGTTACTATCACTACTATAGTAATCCCTCGCTAATTATTGTGTTTTCCACTATTGGAAATATTGTATTGTTGACTCTTATCATGTCTTATCACTTTTTTTTCGAGATTTCTATTCAAAGTTATTAAACCTTCTTTCTTGCCCTCTCTTCAGACGGGCAAATAGTTATTTTAATCAGTTACTAATTTAAATTAATAATAAACATTTAGTTTTGCAACCCATACGAAGGTTATGAAGTTAATCATTTAAAGACTCTTGTAATACTGGTTATATATTTATTAAATTTAATTTTTAACATAAACTGAAATTTAAGACTGTTTTTTTACAATCATATAATCCACCTACTGGTACATATGACCCCGTAAATATCATAAATAAAAAGTCAAGGGTATAAAAATTTTAAGGAAATGGAATACGAAATTACATAAAAAATTAATTCCGGCAAATTTTGTAATTTTTTTGTAATTAAATGCGTCATATAAGAATTTTCCACAAGAACTATCATGAACTTGATATTGTTTTTTATGCCTTATTGTAAGTACTACTGTAACATATCCAAATAATCATCGTAGAAAGGTTTCAAGGATATAGTTGTGTAGATAATCAAAACTTATATCGATTTATGCATGTCCGTCCGTCCGCCGTGTACAAGTAACTCAAAAACCTGTTATCAGATTTTGTTGAAATTTAGAATGTGAGTTGGTTATTCCCTAACTGGATGTGGTATTGAATTTCAGCAAAATCAACCCAGGAGAAACGAAGTTATTAAGTAAAAACCAGTGTCTCCAAAAAGTTTGTGTTTTTTATATGGTTTTTCGGATTTAAAAGGAAAATTTGTGACGCAATTTTCTTTAAATTAATTATATTGGTTAACCACATGAATGGACGATAGCATGTTAATTTTCAATCAAATCGATCCAAGAATAGTGGATAGTGGAGGCATCAAAAAATCGGCTATAGGCCGATTTTCAGTTACTATGTTTTTTTAATATGATTTAAAGATTATTCTTGTCACTATTGATAGCGACTTGACAGACCAGTTATTTCATTTTTCTTAATTGTGTGAGATATGAAATGGTTGAATAATAATTTAATTAACACAGCACTTTTTTTGTTGGACTAGAATCCTACTTTTTCCTAACTAATTACAAATAAGCTCATATTTAAAGGATAATGTCTCGAATATGATAAATATTTCTATTAGGAACACAATAGTTAGTATATGAGGATCATCCCAGCTAGCGTTTTTCATGGTTGGTACGATATTGCCAAGTAACTGTCATGTAACGGATACTGAAAATGTTAGTTAGGATGTGTACTCCTTTCGGTCTTATGAACAATATCACCAAACATGAGAAATGACGGTGCAGAGTTCTCAATTAAAAAATAATTGTAATTAAAATGACTTTGTTCAAGTATATTTAAGAAAATCTTGTTTCATTTATGAACTTTTGATTAATAATTAAGAAATAATGAATGTAATTATTGATAATATGTTTACTTCATAATTTCTAGATGACGTTTAAAACCACTTAAAATAAAAATAAATTAATGCACTACAATAAATTCAAAAGTAATATTTTAAAACGTATAGAAAAGTTTCTTTAATTTTAATTTGCCGGAAGAAAAAGTCTAAAGACAAAAGTCCATTGGTAATAGTCGGTAGCGGCTTGTTTTTCTCGTAGTTATTTCCATAAAAGTTGATTTGATTTCTGTTTAACTAAACTTACGAACAACTTTGTTCTAGAAAGTTTGAGAACCTATTAAAACAATTAAAAATCACATCATTGTTATTTTATTATTCATAAACTTTGATCGTGTTTAATTTTCATAATTCAAATTTTAATTGTTTAATAGAATAATTATTTTATATTTATTAATTTTTTTTTATTTCAGCTAACTAGTAACTCTAATCTTTTCTAGTTTTATGATTTAATAAAGAATGGAAATATTAAGAGTATTCCTGCAATGTATTAGGTTTATTTTGGTGTTTTTCTATGTAAAAATCTGGGCCTCTAGTCTGTTTTAGACAAACATCTTCGACTTCGACCGCAACTTCTGTATTTATATTATATTGTTAACATACTATTAAAGCTAAATATGTTCGGATTTTTGTAAAAATCTAATAACATGAGATCGGAGTCCGGCTCCAACGATCAGGAATTCTTTTAAACTACACCTTACGACTTCGACTCCGGCACACCTAATACACGAACACTCCTATTATATATATAAATTTGGTAAAAGCTTAAATAATAAATTTATAAAATTTTATAAGAAGTAAACTTCTATAATTTTTCACGTAAAAGATATTAAAAAGTTTTCACATTGAAAATATAACTTTTTAGAACGTTAAACTTTGTCTTTAAGGTCAAAAGTCATAAAACTAAAGTAAGTTTAATAAATTTCTCTACAATATTGTTGTGTTCGATAACTGGGAAAATGTTCGTTACAGAGTTTTAAGGTTTCAGTCGTCATTTAGAAGGTAATTTATTATATAATTCAACTTTATATAATCACCTTCTATGAAATCTCATGCCAGTTATTTGACTGAATTCTTAAGCTTAAATACAATTTGTTGTCTTGATCCAAATACAACGTAACCTTAATGTAATCGACCAAAGAGTCTAGAAAGTCAATAAGTAATATTCGATGGTCCAACTTTTTTAGCTCAGTCGGAAGAAACCCTATTTTTGTCTTTTATCTCATTTATTTATTCTGTAAAGTGACAGTTATTATCATTTTGGTGATTTTTAAAAGCGATTGCTTTAAAATAAGCCGATTACTTAAAATATCACTTAAACATTATTTGAAAGTGACAGATTATTAGTTGTCACCTCACATCTATCACTTCCCGGTGACAAATTGCCTCAAATTTCCTTTTATTATATACAATATGAAAGTGACAATCAATTGTCGCTTGTCACAGAATTTCACTGAGAAGTAGGGGAAAGAAAGAAAACATTCTGAAAATATTTGTACCTGTACCATTTCCAAAAAATATGATCAATCTCTTGCTTGGTATTGGCATTATGATCTACTTTATTTCTACTAATGTTTAATAATGAACTATGGCAAGAACTGATAGGTAGTACCAGAGGATATATTAGTTTTGTCACTAAGTGTGTAACACATCGAAATAATCATCGTAGAAAGGTTTTGTGTGCAGAATTAAAAGTTATATCGATTTATGCATGTTCGTCCGCCGTCCGTATACAAGATAACTCAAAATACGTTATCCGATTTTGTTGAAATTTAGAATGTGAGTTGGTAATTCCTTAACTGGATGTGGTATTGCATTTCAGCAAAATCGACCCAAGAGAAGTGAAGTTATTAAGCAAAAATCAGGATGAATAGATAGTGTATGTCGTTTTTGGATTTAATTGGAAAATTTGTTAACCAATTTTGTTTACATTAATTACAATGGTTAACTACATAAATAGACGATACCATGTTAAATTTAATTTAAATCGGTCCAAGGATAGTGGAGAAAAAAACAATAATCCTAGGAGAAAATAAGCCTGTTCATAAAGTTTTTTTGATGTATAAAATGTTTAGATTAGATTTATGCTATTAGGGTCTTAGCTTATCTGCAAATTAGGGGAAATTTTAAAATGAGGAAACAAAGTAATGAAGTAAAAACTTTGAAATATTGTTAGCTTTGACAGTTTTTCTGTCCCATCTCTATCATAGGGCCGATTTTCAATTACAATATGTTTTTTAAACCAATTTAAAATTTAGAGTTTATCATTTCGTAAACAATTTTGAATTAGTTTGTTCTGCCATCGAACAGCTAATTACAAAACATGACAATTTTAATATTCAACAATAAATTAATTCAATTATTTTGTAATTATATTTATTCATTTATAAACTTGTTTTTTTTTCTCTCTCTTAGTATTATTAACAAGCAAAAAGACCTGATGTTTCAAGAACCCAAGAAATCAGAAGATCTTGTTGCATTTAGTTGTGTACTTCCAAGTGCATATAAAAGGCCATCGATAGTTGTATTTTAAATTTAGATTTAAATTGGATTCGTTGTTAAGAACAGGGTTTTGTTTTCGTTTAAAAATAAAATAAAATAAAAAATAAAAATGTTAAAAGTGAAATTGCATATTTTGACGGCATTTATCTTATGTCAATTGTGCTTTGCAGCCGATTATGTAACGGATAGACGTGAGAATTTCCAATATTATAGAATTACTTTGTTAAAATCACCTGCATCTTGGAATAATGTTGTTTATTAGAAAATGCTTGTGTACAGAGTGTTTGAAAAGTTGCAAATTATATTTACACAGTCCTAAAAGTGATCCTATTCAAAAATAAAGATCTTAGTGAAGTGTGGATGGAAATTTGAATTGAACTCAAATCTGTAAATTTCTTGAAATCAAATTAAATGGAAAACTTTCATTTTTTAAATTTCATTTTTACTTTCTTAGACTTTAATATGTTAGTACTGTAATAGAAAAATTCGACGGAAATACATGTTTTCAAGTTCCCGCAATCCAAACTCACTATTTTCTGATGTGTGTCCGTTTTTTGTCTGTATTTTTGTGTAACACATAACACAATAATTTCAATTTTATTCAAATTTTCGTTCAAAGTTAGAATGTAACAAGGGAATTCGGCTGATTAGATTTTGCCTGTAAATGCTTTATTGAGTAGCAAAAAAAAAGAGATTTTCACCAAAAGTACTAACTAAACTTGGAAGTGGTTAATTTTGGATAACGATGTCCTAATCACTACTTTGATTATGATGCTAAAATAAAAACAATCAGATACATTTTTAGAAAAAATGACAAACCTGAAATGGATTCTGTGAATAATTCAATTTTGCTCAAATTTGGTACAAAATTAGTTTATAATTAGATGATGATTCGATGTTGACGGAAATATTTCAACATTACGTAAATTATGCGGTACTATGACAAAAGTGAAGTACTAACAACTAAAGGCCAATCTCCACACAGCCGACAAACAGTGTACAACGGTATCGTGTGTGATTATTGTGGGAGTATGCACCCGCAGATGAAGTGCCATATAAATCAGATAAACATGTTCATCTGTTTTTGAGGGGAATCATCTGCAGATCGAAAATCAGTTGGGGGAATGAGAAATGCAGAAGCCGACAAAATTTGTAGGATAATTGTTTTCTCCCTTTCTGTTTAACCAATCTTTGTATAGTGTTATCGCATACTTGCATCAGAAGTAGGCTGTCGGCTGCGTGGAGATTGGTCTTAAGACATCTACTGTTAGAAATTATTTTTGATAAAAGTCCATAATTCCTTTCCATATATTAATATAAGCCATTCTCGTGGCTGGATGGAAACAAGTTGTACTTCTATATAATGTTAAAATTTTATTCTGTTCCGGAACAAGTGCCAAATAAAACAGGCCTATTGTTAATTCTCTACCACGAATTGATATCGTTCGAATCATCTGACGTAGGGCTTTTCTTTTTAGATTATATAAACAATTAATATGAATTAAATTAAATTAATTAATAAAATCTTTTTTTCTTTTTTTAGCTAAATATATTAATCCATGTGCATTGACTGATCCAAAGATTAAAGAATGTGCCAAAGTAAACATGCAAAAGGTGTTCGATAAATTAGGATCAGGTAGAAGAATTTTAAACTAAAAAATCTCCAAAAAATTTTTAAAAAAAATTTCTAAATAAATAAATAGGTGAACTGAAAATTAAGTCTCTGCCACAAATCGATCCATTTTTACTTAATAAAATTAAAATTAATCAAAATAGTAATAGTGGAGTGAATGCTGATGTTGAATTGACCAAAGTTGTTGTTAGAGGAATTTCAAAGAACATCGTTGATGTCTTGAAGTACGTTTCTAAAAAAATATTAAATTGAATTTTATAAAAATTATAATTATAATTTCTTTTACAGAGTGGATCCTCAGAATTTAAGTATGGAGAATTCATATTTTACACCAAAATTAAGAGTTGAATCCGATTATAAAGTGGCAGGACGAATTTTAGTAGTTCCATTGAATGGTAAAGGAAAAATGTTTATAGAAATTGGTAAGAAAAGAATGAAATTTCTTTAATAAATTCTTTATATTAAGAAGACCGAAAATTTCAGAAAATATGTTATCAAAAGTTAGTATAAAAACTAAAATTCATAAAAAGAATAATATTCCATTCTTGAAAATTACTAATTTAAAACTTGATTATGAGATTCAAGGGCTTAAGGTGAATTTCGAGAATCTATTTAATGGAAATAAAGAATTAGGTAAATTATAAAAGTTATGCGGGAAACAGAATGACGGATTCACAACGGACTATTTTTAATATAATCTGAAAACAAAAACTGTGGAATCCATTGTAGATACGTCATTCTGTTTCCACTATTAATCTATTTAATACTCAATTCTAAATAAACAATTTAATTTTCCAGAGGATAGCACAAATTTATTTTTTAATGAAAATTGGCAAGATATTGGTGTAGCTTTAAAACCAGTCATTTTAGAAACTGTCGAAGGAATTATAAAGGATATTTTGGAAAAGGTTTTTACTTATTATCCAGCGGAATTCTTCTTCACTGGATTACCAGATCCAAAATAAAGTTATACAATATTAAATAAATAAATTATGTTAATTTGAAAATTGTTTTCTTTTTTTAACCTTTATATGTCTATAACAGAGTACCTATGTCGAGTGCAACTATTTGAATATAAATTTTTCAATAAAGAGAAAATCAATTTTTAAGATCAATGTTTTCTAAATCGATTGGATGCCAAAACTAATCTACTATATAAAAAAAAAAGAAATTCATATATTAGAAAACTTGAACTAAGCTATGCGGGCGAGTCAAGCTGTAGTTACATAGCTTAACTGGGCTCGCTAACCCCGTTGCACAGCAGAACTAAGCTACGCGGCGATATTTTTAGTAAATTCATTCCATCAGTTCTATTTAAGCCGTCAGAGAGATATAATGTGCGAGTACAGTATCGATGAATTATTACTAGACCTTTTCCACTTGACACTTACACATTTATGTAGACAAGATACTACCACAAAATAAATAAGACATACTACACTTTTGCAAGCGTCGATTCTACACTGTATAATACCGAAAGTACATATCAATTATAGTTAGCGATGGCACCGAAGCTCGTTCGCGTAGTTGAGACCTGAACTACGCGAGCGAGTTTAGTTCGTGTCGCTCATGACCAGGCGACATAGTTTCAAAGCTTCGCTGAAGTGTGAAATCACCAATACAAATGCTGAATTTTTCACTTTCAGCGAGAAACTTAGTTTACGTAGTTTAGCTCGCTTAGCTCAAGTGTGCGGCTGGCATAATTGTATGAAATTTATGGACCTATGATACCTAGGCAATTCTACTACCACTAGAACTACTAGAACTTCTTTAAATGTGATTCATCTAAATAAATATTATCATGAAAATTGCGAAAATTTTGACATATATGATTAACTTTTATTATGAACTCGAAGATCGTAAATCGATATCCATTGGGTTTATTTAAAAAAAAGTGTCTAAAGTTTAACTCGTATTTGCGTTGTAAACTTGGTGTATTTATGTTGATATTTTTTTTTAGGAAAACACAATACAAATTTCCATCATCTGACTATGTTGCCCTTATACTATTTTTATTTTTAGAACTTTAGCCTCTCATACAACTTTCGACTAAAGTTTTACATGAAATGAAAATCATGGAATATTTGCAAGGGTATTCAATTGCTGTTATGAGGGCTAGCAACTTTTAAGTGATTTTTACCGTTATTGACGGATGAGATGCAATTACTTATAGTAGAAAAAAAAGGTAGTTGAAGCTCACATGGAACTCGTATCTGACTTCTTGATTAACCATATCTTAATTTCTGATTACAGCTTTCTTAAGACCAATGTTCATGCTTTATCCGCATATTGAAAACTTTTCACTGGTACCGGTTTCTTATAAATCAAACTGGTTTAACATAAACATAAAGAATTTTTCACGTTTTATAAAAATATTACTAATCTTTTGCATAAATTTACCAATCATTGTACTCTATATTAACTATTTTTATAAAAACAACTTAATTTCCATATTCATTTCATAATAATATTAATAATAAATACTAACTATCATGAATAACTTAATATAAAAGGCCATGTTTATCAAAAAATTAAACATTTCCGTATTTCCTAAATTTAAATTAAACTAGAATTGAGATTGAATATTTTTAATTAATGAACTTGTAGAGGGACACAACTGAGCCAATGCAGTTTAGTGTCATAGTAAAGATAAAACTGGAAAATGATAAAAGATAAAAGATTTCTTCCTTGTCTTAATCCGTAAAGTCTGGTGTCTAACGTTCGGAGATCTGTGTATGTGTCTTAAAAGATATCCGACTTTGCTAATTATTTATTCAGGTTGAATAGTAATTCCATTTAATCCAGCCAGTGTATATATCAACCTACCCTGCCATTTTATGACATGAGTCAACTTAAAATCGACTAAAAAAATTCAATTTAAATTTTTGTTGAGAAAATTAAATCGGATTAATTGCATGTTTTCTTCTTTTTATTACGATTTAATTTTTAATTTAATTAACTTATCAGTTATGCTTTTTTTTGTGCCAATTAGTAAGAATAACAATAATTATTGTGCGTAATAAGTTTAATTACGCAAAATAATGTTTCTATTCAAATGTTGGCAAGGATAAGGATACGCAAGGAGTGTAGGCATAGTCCTGTAGTAGTCCTAGTAGTATTAATACGTTGAAGTGCTAACTCTAGTTCTATAGCTTGTTAATAAGTTGCCATATCAATTAAAACCACCTGTGGTTTTATCATAGTCATAATAAACAAGTGTTTTTATGCCCTGTGGTAGGTACCACCAGAGTTTTGTCACTATTTTTGTAATACATAGAACTAATCATCGTAGAAAGGTTTTAAGGGTATGGTTGGGTAAATAATCAGCAGTTAAATCGATTTCTGCATTTTCGTCAGTTCGTCCGTCTGTATATAAGATAACTCAAAAACGTGTTATCCGATGGTTTTTCGGACTTCATTTGAAAATTTGTGGAGCAATTTTGTTTAAATTTTTTGCATGGATTCACTACATAAATAGACGATGCCATGGTAAATTTCAGTGAAATCGGTTCAAGGATAGCGGAGAAAGAAATAGTCGTAGCGGAAAATTAGCATGTTTATAAAGTTTTTTCGATGTATTTCTTTTATAAGCTAATATACCGATTTCAATCAAATTTGGAAAATGTGTTTATTATATTAGGCCCCAGTCTACCTGTGAATTTGAGCGAATTAGAAAAGAGGAAACAAACTTATGGAGAAAAACCTTGAAATATTAGTAGTTTCGGTGTTTTTTTCTCAGAGTTAATTCATTGAAATATAGATTTGTTAACTACAAGTCCTATTTCTACCATAGGGCATCAAAAAATCGGCTATAGGTCGAATTTACGTTACTGATTTTTTTTATTTTAAAAAGGCAGTACAAAGTACTTATCCTATTTTAAGACACTACATTATAATATTATATGAAAGTGTAAAAGGTCGCGAGTTTTCATGCTTAGGCGCCTCATTTTATTGTGGTATAACTTAACTGTCTAAACCTGCGATATGCAAACTATGAAGCCTGTTTCATATATATTGTAGGATAAAGTAATATTATCTCAGAGGAGAATAAACATTAATTTGGAAATTAGATAGTTGCAAGTCGATTTTCACATTATAGTAGCCGAGCCGTATTCTCTTACCGATGTAAATCATGGTGTACTGTGGTATCTGTTGTATAATTCGTTTACATACAACTATCCAATGATACACTATGTTTTACAACCCATATTGTATAGATATGAACAAAACACTATTTTTAAAGTTTCAACATCTCTGTGCAAGATTTTAATTTGGACAGTTAAAGATCATGTCCTTGGATTTTATAACTATAATCTTTAGAATAAAATTAACAATTAAAATTATTCTTAAAAACTGCAATTTTAATGCTAAAAATACGAAAACCAAGAAAAAGAAAAATGTTATGGTAAAATAGACACAATTTTTCGAATTTAATTTTTCATCAACAATTTTTACATAATTTTGATCGATATAATAAATAAAAGAGAATATTAGTGAAAATTCCAATCCCAAATTTATTAAAGATTCCATTTAATCGGAGTTGGCACTTAGAAGTTACCATTACAAGGAAGAGGATCGTAGTTTTTTGAAAAAACATATGTCCTCCTCTATTTGATATGAGAGATAGTTTTATTGCTAAACCAGTTAAGGATTAATCTAACTAAATGGATCTTTATATCGTACGTACAAAGTGTTGGACTAATTTAGATATTTAAAATAAGGCTAAGGCAACATTTCTTCACATCAAGTATTTTGTCATGTCCTGGAGCTAATTTAAAAATTTAAATTACTTCATTTTGCGCACTGCATAGACTTCATTAGGTCACGATTATCTGATGTACGAGTACTTATTCGAGATACAGATGGGCACAAATTGAAATTTTTATTTTTTATTGCAATTTTTGAAATTAAAAATTGTACCAGATTTTGGTTATTTTAACGGATCTGGTGTAATTTCTCGGACCCAACAACAGCTATCAACATTTGTTATTTATTGTTTTTTTTTTTAATTTTCTCTTATTTTTATGTTATTAGTAGTGACTTAATGCATGCTCGCTGCGCTACGCTCCGATCGCTACCCCACTTAAGGATTTGTACTGACTGGTTGCAAATATATGACAATAACTCTGTTGTTCGGTCCGGGATATTACATCAGACCCCTCATTTATTTTAATTTTACTATTTGTCTAAAATAAGAATTTTTAATTTGATCTAACCTCAAAAGACATAACTGTGAAGTTAGGTGCGTGTTTCATCAATAGTACCAACATTCGGAATTAAAAGTTATAAGGACATATATTAAGAAATCGTTTTTTTAGATAGTAAAATAGTGGCCGATAATAATTCGCAAGAAAACAACATATTTACATTAAAAAACACCATTTAGAAGTACTGTATTCGAAATACCAATATACAATATTTAAGTCCTTAAAATCCCTTTTTTTTAAAATATGTAACAAATTAAAATTTATTTTTAAAATTTCAAAAAAAAACCTTTTCTTCCAAGACGTTTGTGAAAAAGTATTGATATTAGGTACACACGTTGATATTCGACCATAGGATATAAAAATAGTATAATAATTAAATCAACAACAAATAAAATGTTTAAGATTAATCATTTTTAAAGTTTTTTTGTTTCATTTGCATTGTGTGAGGGTTAAAATTTAAGAAAACAAGTTCTATAATTTCAAAATAAGACGTTTTTTTTATAATTCCGAAATGGAAGAATACAACTACTAAAAAAAAACAAACTAGTTAAGCTTTTTTTTGGGGGTATTTTAAAGAATATATAAAGACCAGTTAAAGTTTTTATTAATTTCATTAATTATTAGAAACTTCTTGAAAATATAACAAAAATATATAAAATTATATTTAGTTTTTTGCTTTTTTTGTTAATTATGATTAAATTAATTCCGTTTAAATTTATTGCATTTATTGGATTTTTAGAATTTTGTCATGGAGCAGAATATTTAACTGAAAAACGTGAGTTTCAAAAGAATATTAATAAAAATAAAAAAAAATGAAAAAGTGTTAATTAAATGATGATTAAAAAATAAATATTAAAATTTTGTGGTTGCATAACAAACGTCTTTAAAAATATGTTAATTAACTAATTAAATGAAACTAAAGTGTTTAGTTTGTTTTTTTATTAATGAAAAATTCTATTTTATGAATTCGTTACAAGTCCTAGGGCCTAGGTTCTATATTAGCATTCACATTAGGACAATAATGTCGATTAGTGAAAAAATTAGATCGTGAAAATTTAACCCAATTCTTATAATTTGTATTTATAGAAAATGAATTTTTAGTATAAAATTTAAAGTTTAAGTTTTTAGTAAATTTTAAAGAATCATAAAAATCTACAAACCATATTTGGAATAAGTTGAAAATTCACAATTCCACATGCATATCCAGAAAGTTTTGTCGTTTTTTTTAATAGTTTTTCACATTTAACCGGAAAATTTATAAAGCAATTTTGTTTAAAATAATTATATTGGTTAATTACATAATTAGACGGTAGCATGGTAAATTTCAGTAAAATCGGTCTAAGGATAGTGGAGAAAGAAATAGTTGTAGGAGAAAATAAGCCTGTGATCAGAACGTTATTTTAATGTATTGTACTTTAAAAACTAATACACCGGTTTGAATAAAATTTGCAGAGCAGTTTTATGCTATAAGGAAAAAGAAGAAAAAGGATTAAGTACGCTAAAAATATATTTGGAATACGCTTAATATTTCGAACATATAAAACCATATAAAATTGAACGACTATTTAGTGAAATAGAACGCCTTAAACTCTGGTTTATTGAAAGTAATCATTTTTCCATCTGACGAGGACTGGTTTCATCATCATATTCCTGATTTGGTTTAAAATCTATTCGACTATTATCCACATATCATTCTTAAATTGAAATTCTGAAAAGTTTTCAAAATAACACTTAAAAAGCATACAAATTTTCTGTTTGAGAAAAAAAAACACATTAAGGGTAGGTTTGTTCACTCCTGGTTAAATCTATGGTTTGGTTACCAAGGTGACAAAAATGTGAACAAACGCATTTCGTTAACCACAGATTCATAACCATGAGTTAAGCAAAATCTTTGGTAAGCTAACCACAGATTTAACCAAGAGTGAACAAACCAGCCCTAAGTATTTTTCATTTTATCAGCCAAAGGTGTTATCTAAAGCTACGTACCCAAAGGCACGCTGTACCAAAAAAAAAAAATACTGATCTATTTCTTTTAATTTTTGTTTCAGCAATTTATATTCAAACTTGTGCATTATCAGATCCGAACTTTATAAGCTGTTCAACACAACAAGTTTCTAAACTTTTCACACAGCTCAGATCAGGTTTGATATAAAACAAGAATACAGAAGCAGAAAAAATGACGAGAAAAACCAGAAATTTGTTAAATAACATTTTTTTCTATTCACAGGAATTCCTGGATTAAAAAATTTCCCAAATATTGAACCATTTCACATAAGCAAAGTTCAAATAAGTCAAGATACCAGTCAAGTGGTTAATCTTAAAGCTGATTTGACAAATGTTAATGTATCAGGATTTGGTAATGTGATAGTTAAAGAAAGTATGTAAGTACAAGAATAGTCAAAAATTTAAATTAAAAATCGAACGAAATTAGGTTAGTTTCTTATCTAATATTTTTGTTTTAAAAAAACAGAGTAAAAGCATCGGATTTGAGTTGGGATACAAAATTATTCATGCCAAAAGTAAGAATTGATTCTTTATATGATCTCAGTGGAAGAATTTTGTTGATACCTTTGAATGGAAAAGGGAAAATGTTTATTGAAATTGGTGAATAATGGAAAATCAATAATTTGGAATTTAAAAGTATATATATTTGTTTTTTTTTTTTTGTTTTTTAGAAAATATGGACGTTGTGATGCACACTAAAACAAAACTTTATGAAAAAGGAGGTTTCAAATTTTACGAAATATTAAGTGTTAAAATCGATTATGTAATTGATGGACTTAAAACGAGATTTGATAATCTCTTTAATGGGAATAAAGAATTAGGTAAGCGAAATTCAGAATTTTTATTTTTTTTTTTTTGCAAATTTTATGAACGTTTTTGTTAATTTGAATTCGTAGAGGATAGCACAAATCAATTTTTCAATCAAAATTGGAAAGATTTAAATGATGCATTAAAACCTGTTGTACGGAAAACAGTATCTGAAATATTTTTTGATATTACAAAAAAAGTTTTTGAATTTATTCCAGCTGACTTTTTTATATCAGATCTTCCAAATGTCGGTAATTAAATTTATTTGATTGTGTTTTAAATGAAAAGAAAAAGGAGAAATAAGAATTTTTAATGTACTACAATTAAAAAAAAAAGAAACAAATTTTTATTACATGTTAATAAAAGAATATTTAAATTTTAAGTTTAATTAATATAAAAAAAAAAATATATAAAATTGTTATTTTTTTAACAAAATATTTATCATTTATTATTTAATAGCTGACCCGACAGACGTTGGTCCTGTCCAAATTTCAATAAATTAGTTTGTGATCGTTTTGTGGATTTGGAAAAAGCTCTTGAAAATGTGTAAACAAAGTAAAAATGAGGAAAAAAACGTATTTCTGCTACAAAAATCCCATCGAAGAAAATCACTTTCAGTTTTTCCCGAAGTCTCCAATTTTCCGGGCAAATTTTTCCATTTTTCTTTCCGTAAGAAACTTATTCGGACTACTACGAATATTTTAACAAGAAAATGAGCGAAATCGGTTCAGCCGTTCTCAAGTGATACGCTTACCAATGAACAGGATATAGATTAAAAATTTAAAATGTATTTCGGAGACGAGTTTACCTTTAATTTTATTTAGTTCCTGTACGTGGCGACTTCAAAATTGACTTGAGATCGACTTGAAACTCAATCCAGGGTTTTTATCTTTACCAGATTGAAAGATTTGACTTGAAATAGTCTTTAAATCAACATGAATTTCATAGATGCTTGCTTTAAGATTATCTTTCGAAAAAAGAATAGAAATCGAAATGCTTTTACAATTTAATCTCAATCTAATTACATGATTCCACTCTTGAAAACAAGAAATTACTCGCAGTCTTGCTCGCATTATTCTTAGAATGAGATTGTCGAAACTATGTGTTTCAAAAATTCGCATACTATTGAATAATTTAAGGATGAGTTTCTATCCTTGTTCCCCACAGATATATCCTATCTTACCCTATCCAGAATGTACATTCCAATTTCCATTAAAATTCCCCGATTTTTGGCTGAATGAGGTACATTAAAACCCCAACTGGACATATGGTATGGTATGTTTTTAGCCCGCCTATCTAGACTATATATATATTGGAAATTGTATGGAAATCCACACATGTCTATTTTTGGTTCTCCACAACAACGGGTTGTAACATCTCCTATATTTTAAGTACATACATTCAAAATTTCATGAAAATCGCAAATAATTGTCGTTGAGAATAGAGTAACTACCTGTTAATTTGGTCTATTTACGAATTTATGTACATTCAGAGCTTCATGACAATCCGGCCTATATTGATCGAATTAGAGAATTTTTTACATTTTACCACCTCTGAAAATTAAAATCATTAGCACAAAACTCTTTAATACTGGACGAAATTACAATTGATACTCGTATTTATTGATTTGTAATATTATTTATTATTATTTTCGTTTTTTAATTGCCAAATATCAAAAAAGTTAATTTTGTAACAAGAAATTTTATTTATATTGGTTTTGAAATAAATTTAATTCGCCAACCTTGGGAAAGCGGTTACTACAAATGGAGCCGCACCAGGATTATTTTGTTCTCCTTTCTGATGTCGAAGGACGACTGTGACAGACACAATTTCCTTCTCTTCATCATATTGGTTTCCTCCAGACCACCAGGATCCCGTTAAATGATTATACTCTCTTGGAACATGCAAATCTTCAACAGCAACTGTGAAATCTTCTTTTATTCCACCATTATTGAGCGCCCGCATTGCATTTTGTCCTTGGGTAGTTAATAACGCATGATGTACGAACACATCTTGATGATCTTCACATTTAAAGGCGGATTTCATGCCTCCACTTCCTCTTGAATACAATTCAACGCTACCATTTCTGTCTGTTCTATTTGGATTGGAAACATGTCCTCGAGGATGTCCTGGATTACTTCCACCGTAACCACTTCTACCTTGTGAATTATCTAAAATATTTTTAGCATTTTCCTTATTATTACTGCTATAAGCTGCACCACCCAAAGAAAGATCTTCTATCTGATATATTTCTGCGATTTTTATATCGTTCACCTGTTTTGCAAGTATTTCTTTATTCTTCTTTAAAAATTCGACACAATTTATTCTCAACTCTTTTGGATCTTGTCCAGTTTGTTCAGCAATTACATTAAATAAACAATTATTTTTGCCAGTATTTTGATAGACAACAGGTTCTATATCGTCAGGTAGTGTCCAATGACCCGATTTTTGCTCAAGTTTTGATTCATGAAATTGTACTGAAATTGGTTCTTTGATTTCGTTGTTTCCAATTGTATATTTCAGTTGTCCTTTCGAATCAAAAACCTTTATTGGAGATTTAGTAAATCTACTTAACATACCCAAATGTGGGAGACCAGCTTCACCATTAGCTTCTAAATCATTTATGAATTGATTCACAATTTCTTCAGAGTTTTTTTTAAAATTCTCAATTTTATATACATTATTATATTCGGCATTTCGCTTTTGAATCATTTCATATTTCGCCTTGAAAAAATCCATGCTTATCAAAAACTTTTCTAATTGCAATTTACTTAAACTCAACACTGCCATTGTTTCTTCTACAGATCCATATCTATTTCTCATGGAATCTGGTAATTGTATTTGATCCTGATTTAGATCTGTTTGGCTATTCGTGACGTTTTCAATGGAATTATTTGAATTCCTAATTTCATGAAAATTCCATAAATTTCTCACAAATACAATTATGCTTTGTATAATTCCTTTTGTTATGTAATCCTTTAGAGTACTTATAAAATTATTTAAATTTTCCATTTTTTATGATAATATTTCTTTATTTACAAAATTTAATATAAATAGTCAATAAATTAGTTCAGAAATTATACTAATTATAATTGAAAATTTTCCACAATAAATATTTAAATATTAATAAATAAATAAATGGAAATTTAATCCAATTTTTTTGATGAAATCTAAAGAAATAAATTTGTAAACTATTTAGACTACTTTTTTAAACTGCGAATTTATGTCAAAATCCTTTTTGAATTGTAACAAGTAATTCATGCATAACTTTTGTGGAGTTCTGGGATTGTTCTAGTAAACTGAAGATGCAGAAATTTCAAATTTTATTTCGTTACATTAAGCTTATTTAAGAAGAAATGTAATTTTTTTAAATAGTTTTAAACCTCTTCTCTTTTGTAATGAATTGTAAACACTTAAAAATTCGGGATTTCCAATTGAGTCCACCCATTTTCTATATGTATATTTTAAAGAGCTTTTATTATCAATGATAATTTCTATATATTGTTCATTTTTTTGGATATTAAAAAGAAATTCCGTTAAATGTTATATTTTTGTTATAAATTTTAATAAACAAAAATCTCCGATAGAATAACTTTATTATCCAAAATAAAATTGGGAAAAATCAAATCCTCGTTCTATCTAAGGCCTGAATGTTTTATTTATTTATTTAATTCTTCAAACAATTCAAACTCGAACTATACATAAAAAGAGAAATAATGAATTACTTAGCATCTAACCTCAAATCATCTACAAAAATCTAAATCAGTTGAATTTAGACAAAAATTAGAATTTAACATTTGATATAATAAGTAGAAAACCCATCAAACTTTGAATATTGAGCAATAGCCTAAACTTAGCAGACAGACCAAGAAACATTTGAAGCAGGATAAGCTTGAGAGTCTGCCTTAAGAGGACGACAAAGATTTAAACAAGGGCGCATCTTTGTTGAGAGAGCTGTAGTCCATAAACGATGTAGAATGCTTTGGTGTAATTAACACACGATTGCACACACATCTTTTTCTATAATAGACTTTGCATTACTATATTCTGGTAAGGCTTGGGCAGATATCTATTTCCATTTTAGGCTAATCAACTTTATTCCATTTAGAAATTTTCCATTCCTTTTAACAGATTTCTAATTCGCAAATACGACATTCTAACGGTTACTGATTATAGCAGTCTGTGGTGGGATTGGATCTAAAAATATTGATTGCCAAGAGATAACGGTGGCTCACTTACTATAAAACTGTCATTTAATTTTATTAGGTAATTCCAATTTAATTCGGCGCTATCTTACAATCGAATAAGATGACATAGCCGGCCACTGATAGCAGTTGTTGATTAGTTTAAATAAGTTTGTTCTAGTATTTATTTTTAATAAAACTCCTGTATTAAAATAAAATGACTCTATATTTATTTTTAAAGATTTTTGTTTTGTAATTGGCAAATAAATTGCCAATTTAAGGTTTTAACATTAAATTTCATTAAAATTGTTTTAAAAATATAATTTGAATTTAATCTTCTAAGATGGGATAGGCGGTGACAACGTGTGGAAGAGCACTTGGATTGTTTACTTCTCCTTCTTGATGTCGGAGAACAACTGTGATGGCAATAATCCTCTTGTCTTGACCTTGTTTTTGTCCTTGAAGCCATTTACTACCTAGGGAATTACTATATTCTTTGGGTAGTTTAAGATCTTCAACTGCAACTGTGAAGGCTGCAACAAGTCCACCGTCATTCAAACTTTGCAATGCCTTTTTTCCTTCGTCTGATAATAACGCATAATGTACGAACACATCTTGATGATCTTCAGATTGAAAAGCAGTTATACTTCCTTTTGAATACATCTCAACACTTCCATATATGTATTAGCTGGATTGGGAACATGACCTCGTGGATGACCTATGACAGATCCACCATGACCTCTTTTACCTTGGGAATTGTCTAACATACTTTTAGCACAAAATGGATCATAACCTGCCCCGCCAAATTCTAATACCTTTTTTTGATATTTATATAAATGTTTTATAAGATCGACTTGTTTGGCAATTAAAGTTTTATTATTTTTCATAAATTCGACACAATTTGCTCTTAATTCATTTGGTTCCTGTCCAGTTTGTTCAGCAATTACATTAAATAAACAATTATTTTTGCCAGTATTTCGATAGACAACAGGTTCTCTACCATCAAGTAATGTCCAATGACCTGATTTTTTTCCAAGTTTTGGTTCATGAAATTGTATTGAAATTGGTTTCCCATTTCTATTGTCTCCAATTATATATTTCTGTTTTCCTTTCGAATCGAAAACTTTTATTGGGGAATTTGCAAAATCACTTAACATACCCAATTGTAGGAGACCAGCTTCACCATTCGCTTCTAGGTCATTTATTAATCTATTCACAAATAGGTTCTCAATTTGATTCACTTTATTAAATTCGATATTTTTCTTTTTAATAATTCGATTTTTAGCATTTAGAAGTTGATTATTTACTAAAAGATTTTCTAAATCTAAATTAATTAAATTGTTTGAATTCTCAGTTTGATGGAAATTTTTATTCTTCCACAATTTTCTCACAAACGCAAATACACTTGGCATGATTCGTTTAATTATGAAATCTTCTGGGTTTCTTATAAAATTATTAACTGTTTCCATTTTTGAAATACTTCCAAAATTTTATCGAAATAGTAAAAAGTTAATCCAAAAATTATAGTTTTTATAATTTTCAATTTTCCACGGGAATTTAAAAATAAAATTTGTTAAAAATTATTTTTTGAAGTCTAAAAATAAATTTAAAAGCTATTTAGGCTACTACTCCAAATTTTTAGCCAAATTGTTTTTAAATTTCAACAAGTAGTTTTGGCAGCACCACGACTTTTGGTTGAAGTTATTATAGAATAAAAGTGCAGAAATTTAAAAAGAAACTTTTGTGATACTAATTATTCTTTTCTTATTTAAGTAAAGCCGTTAATTTTCTTGTAACAATTCGATAAGTTCGGAGAAGGCGGGCGATTCAGACCCATGATAGAGTTTTCTACAGGACTAATTAGAAAGTAAGGAGAAGACAATACATTTTTTATTTTTGACTGAGATAAAATTAAATTCAAGAGAATACAAAATTAATAAATATGATATATAAATAATAATTTTACATATTAATTTAATGGACAACGATTAATTTCAGCCATTTCCTGAAATTATTAAAAAATTATACCATATTAGTAATGACACAAACCATTAATTTGCGGCGAAAAGCTTCGTATATCTTCTATGTAGTTTTTGTTCTTCCCCTTTTAATAAATGTCATTTCTTCGATTTGTATTGAAAGAGTTTCACCTCGCAATGAGTAAGCTGTCATTTGATTTTATTTGGTAATTTGATTTTTATTTAATTTTAATCAAAGTGAACAAATTTTGATTTTTCAAAAGCATTGCTTTTTTTTTTTAATCCAAGAAGGTTTATATTTGCGTGTGTTTGAAATCATTGCATACTAATTTGTTAAATTGAAAAAAAAAAATTACTGAAAAATTTCTAAATTGAAAATTTGTTTTAATCGAATTCTTTTCTTTTTTTGTTTTTAGATGAGAAAATTTCCTGGAAAAGGTTAAATAATAATTTCATCAGCAGAAAAGAATTAATAAAAATCAAATCTCCATAATTTATTTATTTAAAAATTATTATAAAAAAATGGCGGAGATCGTTGCTAAAGCATTAGTTCCGACATTCTTTGAAGCGGTTATTGCAAATAATGTGAAAGACGTAAAAGAATTCTTAGAACAAAAGAAAGTCGATGTTAATTGTACAAATGAAAATGATGCTGATCGAACTGCTTTACATCTTGCATGCCGTTGTGGTTATGAAAATCTAATAAATTTGCTAATTGATGATTATAAAGCTGATATAAATAAGAAGGATCGACGTGGAGATGCTCCAATTCATGTTGCCAAAAATAATTACCGTGCAAATATTGTTAAGCTACTTATCAAGAAAAACAGTCAGTACGTGGATGAAGTTGCAGGAATATTAAATGGAGAAAATGTTGATGAATATTTTGAAGCAATTTCCAATAATGATATTGAGAAAGTTCGAGAATTTATTAAAGTGAAAAATGTGGACGTTAATGAACCGGATGTTGGTAATTATCGGAAGACTGGTTTAAATATAGCTGCATCAAAAGGTTATGAAGAATTGGTTCGATGTTTAGTTGAAGAATTCAATGCAAATGTAAATATTGAAGATGAAATTGGTGATCTACCTATTCATTGTGCAGCCGATCATAATCATATTAATATTGTTAAATATTTAGTTGAAAAAAATAGCGACTGCGTTGAGGATGTAGAAGATTTCCTTAAAAATGATTCTTAAGATTTATAAAATTTCATAATTTTTGTATATTTGAAATTAAGAATTTGTTCCGAAATTGATATAAAATTAACATTTTGAAATATAATTTAATTTGTTTCAATTTATTATAATTATGGGCATTCCAATGGTTCGGTTTTATTATAGTTCTAAGTTGCACGAATATCATCAATTATATAGTTTTTAAATGAAAGAATTGGAGATCTTGAGGGTTTTAATTGGAAAAGGATTGCTTAATCCTATTTCCTATGACTGAGCACTTCTCAAATCTAGAAATTTGAACGAAACAACCTGGTTATTCTGTATTTGGAGCAGATAATATGGTGTAGCGTCGAATCTATCCCTGAACTTCAATTTGGTTACAGAATAGTATGGAAATTTTTGCCGCTCTTATGCCGTTGAACAAGGAAGTAAAAAAAGCATACTAAGTTCTTACACGCTGGGATATTTGTCTATTAAATTTGTTCAGAGATTATTTAGTGACAGTTTCTTGTAATTTTATGTTAAATCAATCAATAATTAAGGTCGACTAGACATTCATTTTCGATAGTTTTTCATAAAACACTTATTTCACTTCCCACGGAATATAATTTGGAAAACGCTCGCTTAATTTATACTCACTTGAATGGATTCTTATTTTGGAAATGAAATTTATAATTAGTTTCTATAATTAAGCCAATAGTACTTTTTCAATATTTAATCGATCAAAGTCTGGAATAAGAATTGAAGCTAATTTCAAGTACATGTAAAAAAAAAAACCAGTTATTTTACTCGATTACAGAATGTGTACTGTAAATGTTTAAACTATTGTTTCATATTTTCCAGTAGGACTAGGAAATATAGAACTAAAATAACCTCCTAAATGTATTAATTTTAAGCTGATCGATCTGATTGCGCTGTAATTCTAAAAAGAGAACAAAATACGATAAAAGAATGTTCTAGATACATTTTCGAATGGCTGAAAGGTTACCTTGTTTATATTATACAAAAATAAATAGATAAACTGTTTCCAGTTGGTGTATCCATTCTGAAGAATACAGATTTTCACTTATTTATTTATTAATCAAAGAAAAAAGTACATTTTTTATCGAAAACTTTGTTAAAATGGATTGGGAAATATTTTGATGATTTAAAATGACAGTTCTTTAGGGGAATCACATTAAATTTTGAATGCATATGTGTTGAGAAAAAGCTCTCTTCTGTTCGATCGGAATGGAGAATAATTTCCCAGCGGTAAATAAGACGGTCAATTCCATGAGTTGGAGGAAAATTTGGAATTTTCTTGAAAATATATTGAATTAATTACTTGGAAAAGATAAAGATTTTAGGTTATTTTTATTTAATATTATTAAATTTTCATAATTGTTTTAAAACAGATTTGTTTATTGTCAATTATGCAATGGTATAGAACTGTGAATTACACATAAACCGCGATTTACACGATATTCGAATTTCGAACGATTTCGGTTTAACACGGTTGAAGAAAAAAAAAACTTCCATTTAGATAGAATTACCATGGTCACAGAACACTTCTAATTTGTTTTTTTTTTAATGTTTTGTTACTAAAGTTATGAAAATTAGTATGCATCTATTTTCCCGCTAGGTTGAGCTTTTTTTTTTAAAGATCTTTTATCATCTGAAGGATGCATGAACAGTTCGGAATTTATTTAGAAGAGGAATCGTCATAAACCCGCTTGATTTTTAACAAAGTGTAACTAATGATAAAGTAACCAGAAAAACACGTGGTAATAAGTGCGAAAGAATATGCAAGAGTACATTAAGTTTTCAAAATCCATCAGGAAGAGAGTGAAAGAAATGTTCTTAAAAAGAACCTTGGAATCTCAAATATAGGACCAAATTTTATAAAATTTCCCACACATACCAGAAAGAAAAAATTGTTTTTTAAAATAATGTTTCTCTTTCACCCATATGTAGAATTTTTAGTGTCATCTATGTCAGTAGTGGAGAGAAAATTTTTTGAAAAAGAACAGGCGAAATTTGGAAAACGGCGGTACGGTAAGGATAGGCAGTTTCCGGTTATCATTAGTTACAATTTGATTTCACTCCGGGCGGGAGTTTTCTTTTCAGTAGCGTGATCTAGAATTTTCCGTCCCGACTTAACAACAAGTAGTTGAAAATAGTTTAAAGAATTTCGTTGTGTTGGAAAAAAGAATTGTTATAAAGATACCGGCTACAAAAAAAGTTCGAAAAATCGTATAAAAATTTTTGGAAAGAAAACATGAGGCAATAAAATTTTAAGTAAGTAGTGAAAATTTAACTTTTTATACTGTAAATTTCGCCGTCAACTTAGGAATTCAAATTCCAATCTAATTAAACGATGCGATAAAGTAGTTTTGTGACGTCGTCATTTTATTATTATTATTATTATTATTATCACAGAAAGTGGTGTGCGCTGAATTTAGATTTCGCGCTGGCTTTACGTAATTTACGACAAAGAATGAATTTAGTGACTTTATCAAAACTTATGGCACTCTTCATATCAGCGTTTTCTTTTTTTCTTTTTCAAATATGATTCACAAGTTCAAAAGAGAAAATTTGTTTACATTATGATTTCCGAGAATTTCTAAAGTGCTCAACTTGCTAATTTAACTCTTTCAAATTTATTCGTCTATTTATGATGCCATTAAATGGAATTGTAAGAACAAATAATATCATTATAAGTTTAGGTGAATGAAAAAAAAAGTCCAGCCCGATTTATAGTAACAACAACTTATTTACAAGCCTATTTTCAGTCTATTGAAAAGTGAAATTTTTAGATAGTTGTATAATATAAAAGGCGAATCCTGTCCGTCCTTTATTGTTCGAGAAAGAAAAATTGTTAAGCAAAAAAAAAAACATGTGTGTAGAGAATTACTTGAAACGTGGCGTAATTTTGTTTCCGGTGAGATTGTGGCTCGGAGGGGTTACAAAAGTGGGGCTTGAAAGCTCATTTATTATCTGAAATATACATCGGACATGATTCTGACCTGAGGCAATCTTATTAAGATTTTTATGCCGGACATTCTGACGTATACGACAAAGTACCATCTACCGCCGCTTTGGCGCTGGAGGCAATATAAATTTATGAGCTTTTTATATAGATGTCACACGTGATTAGAATGTTCAACAAAGTTGTGGAGCTTTTCATGGGGATTATTTCTGTTGAAAACCAAATAGTTCTATCTTTCACCACTTTGGTGCTGAAGTCAATAAAAGCTTTTGATCATTTTATATAGGGCACACACGATTAAAATGTTCAGCAAAGTTGTGGACGAAATATTAATCTACGTACAATAATAATTTTATTATACTTGACTATTACCGTAATTTTATTGCCGTTCTTATTATACTGTATTAAATATATTTTTCAAATCTTTTTTAACTGAAATTTTTTTTTTTTTATTTTTTATTTGAATGAAAAATATTTTGTGTGATTTATCGATTTTATCTCTAAATAATATGGCAGCTTCTTGTGCACAATGTAATGGGAAATCGTTAATGGATTTGATTGTTACTTGTGATGGAGTGTGTGATCGTTATTTTCACCGCTCATACATGCATTTCTCTAGTGGTATTAAGAATTTTACGTGCTCAGAATGTTCTGAAATTAGAACTTGCCATATTCTAAAATTTTTAAAATATTCAACTGGTCACATAGATCAAATAAGTGCAAATTATAACACCATGTGTAAACACTCGGCTTATATTGCAACTAAAGTGAAAGCTATGGATGACAAACTTATTGCTTTTAATGAACTGGCAGATGATCTGATGAAATTTGATGAAAAGTTTGACATCTTCATATCCACATGTTCACTATTACAACATGATATATCAAGAATTGGTAAAAAAACGACGCAAGCTGAAGTAAAATTGACTTCTTTACAAGGTTTCATTATCAATTCTTTGTATCCATCCAATGCCAACAAATCAACCGAAGCATAATCGTGAAACTTGAATCGTTGTATGTTGTCATCCATAGTATCATCCAGTAATGAAGCAATTAAGGGTATTAAAAATTTGACGGAAGAATTAGTTCAATCTTCTAAGAGAAATAAACAGTTCGAGGTTCTAGTGGTTGCTGAAAAGAACGTCTCCACTAGTAAGAAACCAATCTGTGAGGGTGTTCTTGACGTAGTACAAGTCCCATCTTTAGATCGGGAGACTCATGTTGAAACCTCATTAAGTGAGGCTTCTACTGATAAAGGCATTCTCAAAGTAACACAATCATCGTCTTTTGTTCAGGGGGAAAGTGTTGTTGAGGTCTCACATAAACCTGTCTTGAATAGAACTCTCAGAAAGAAACAACATAGTAAGAGAACTCCAATAGTAGAGACTCATGTTCAAATCCCTTTATCTGAAGCATCTATAGTTTTGTCTCAGCAGAGAGTAACTCCTGTGAGTAGTTGTCCTCCGATTTTGAAGACGGTACCTGCTCCTGGGAACATTTGTATCTCACGATTGGACCCTGGGACAACTGTGGATGATATTATAGACTATATTAACTCGAAGGAAACTAATTCTTCTTTCGTTAAATGCGAAAAAATAAATAACTCCTCAAGTCTGGTCTCGTCCTTCAAGTTGAAAATCCCTTTCCAGCTGTCTTACGGAAATTTTGGCCCCCTTCCGTCTTCGTTAAAGAATTCCAGTGGAAAGTTAGGACAATTGTATTGCCGTTGAAGAATTCTCCTAATACTTCCAATATGACGTGTCCAAAAAACCCAAGTGCTTGTCCTTTACTATCAGAACGTAAGGGGATTCCGTACTAAAACGCGTGAATTGCATCTGGCTTCTATTTCATTCTCACAAGATGTTATTTTGCTATCCGAAACGTGGCTTAATTTCAGTGTCCTCAATACGGAATTGTTTTCTGCTGATTTTGAAGTTTTTCGCAAGGACAGGTATGAATCGGATTTAAAATCTTTGGGGGGCGGGGTTTTGATTGCTGTTCACAGAAATTATGAAAGCTCGACTGTTTTTGTTCCGGATACTGATAGTCTTCAGTTTGTCTGTGTCAAATTAATGTTACCACGTGGGAACATTTTCTTAGCTAATTGTTATATTCCACTGAATAGTTCTTCGGAGAAGTACCAGTCTTTGGTGAATGCAATGAGCTATTTATATGATCTTACGGAGTCGAAAGACGATATTTCAATTTTCGTAAAACAGAAAACGTCCCTAATTCGAAATAGTAGGTGAATTTTTATAAAGTGCACATTCAGGACAGACATAGATGTGGTAGACATAGATTCGTCTGTCATATACTAAGAATAACGCGAGCAAACCTGCGAGTAAACTCTATACATATTAGACTAAACGCTAAAGCATTTTTAAATACGTTAGTAACAGTTTTTTGTTCACCTTTAGATACGTTTCAAATATTATAAAGGACACAGAATCCGTGCTCCTTAAAATGTTTTCATTTTTTGAATAAGTTTTTTAATAGCATTAATAATAAAAGCTAGATATTTTTTTCTATTTTTTTAGGAATTGCTTCGAAAACGATTATTTCACTGCGATTGAAACAACTGCTTATTACTGCCTAATAGTATTTTATTGATTTTAATTATAATTCTGAGAAAAACAACGAAATTAATTATGGAGACATTAAAAGTTTTATCAGAAATGATTTCTAAACTTATCTCAACATCTCCGGAAACAAATAGTTCATTACCATTATCCAAATTGAAGGAATATGTATCAGGATCAACTGAAAAAGATAAACAATATTTATTAGAAATCATAAATAAAATTGTTTTCTTAGATTTAGAAATTGACATGAATATTTTCATTGATTTCCCATCGAATGAGTGGCCTAAAGAACTCTTGTCATATGCTTTACTAACGAGTACATTTAAAGTAAAAACATCTGAAGATGTCGAAGATATATCATTTTATATAAACATATATCAATTCAATACAAATACTGAAAATTGGTTTAATTCGAATTCAATTGAAAAAATTCTACGTTTATTAATCCATAAACAAATTGAATATAAGTTAGGATTAAAGGAAATATGCGATATTTTGTATTTATCACGATGTACGTGCAATTATGCATTTGATTATTTAACTAATGACAAAAATGATTTTCTAGTAAATTTGGAGAATTTGGAGAAATTATGGCTTTTTCAAAAACTTTCATTTCATGAGATCAAATCAATTACTGATGAGAATTTCAATGAATTCCATCAGTTATTACCATATTCTTTGGAAACAATATCAGATATTACAGACATATTACCAACGGCTACACATATTAATGATTTAATACTATTTTTTGAAAACTTAACAAAATCTGGAGTAACAATTGATGAAAAAATCATATTTCGAAGAATTTAACTATTTCTGATTGGAAAATAAGACTATGTTTCTGTTTACTTGAAAATGATACATTCGCAAATCAATCTATTGATGAATTATTATTGAAAAAATTGTCGGATAATTGTACAAAACTTTTATTAAATGGATGGTCTTTGAATGAAATTCGAAAAATACTGAAATCTTTAAATTCAGAGGAAAAAATTAAAGATTTAATAAATGCGATTGAGATAATTCTCGATTACGATTTAAAACAAAATGATCAAATCGAAAGGAATTCTAATACTTTGAATCAAATTCTATTAAATTCGGAAGATACTAATTCAGTTGCAAAAAATGTTCATGATTTTGCGATGTCATACATTTTTACTGGATCGTATATCAAAGATTTGAAGATATTACGAAATGAATTGAAACAATTAAATCCGAATTTGGATATTGATAAAATTACGCTTAAAAACGATTGTGATGAAATGTTACTCAGTGTGCTTCCTTCGGATATACACCATATTTTAAAGAAGAATTATTTGGATACTATTAAACTTCAATTTGATAATTTGATAAAATATTTTGATAACGAAATATCTAATTGGACTCAAAATGATATTAAAAAGTGGGTGATAAATAATCCTATATCTACTCGTAATGCTCATTACCGGAAATATCGACAAATAGAACTAATAGCTGTAATAAGAAAAGCTATGGAAATTCATACCAAATTTGCGATACGAGATATTCAATTAACAGCATTAATTTTATTCTTAAATGTTGAACAAAATAAAGGTCGATTAGCTGAGATTAAAACAGGTGAAGGTAAAACTGCTATTATCGGAATGTTAGCCGCATATCATGCTTTAACTGGACATGATGTGGACATTATCACTAGTTCACCAGAACTGGCCGTACCGCAATCAAAAGAACTGGAAAGTTTTTACTCAACACTAGGTCTTACGGTATCCGAAAATTTTAATTATTCGGGAAAAGGATATAATGCGAATATCGTGTATGGAGATTCTGTAGATTTTCAAGCGGATATTCTACGTGATGAATTTAGTAATATGAATAGACGTTCGAAACGAAAATGTGATGTTGCGATTGTTGATGAAGTTGATAATATGTTTATTGATGGTAAAAACTATATTGTTAGATTAACATCTTCGATGCCAGCAATGAATCATTTAGAAACAGTTTTAGCGGCTATTTGGGTACAAATTGATGCAATTCAAAGTTCTATTATCGAAAAAGATGGTCAAGTTTTTTATATTGATCATTCAAATTCATATGACGAAAATGGTAATCTACGAAATGATATTCAGGATTTTGGTATACCCTTGAATGTTACAAAAAAAGATTTCATTATTAATAATACCGAAATTCATATTAGAAAATTACTACGGGATATTGAAAATTTACCCGAAACAGAGAAGAAAATCGATCCAAGTTATCCGAAAATAAATGTTCCTTCGCATTTAAGAGAACTCATTATTAAGGTACAATTAAAGAAGTGGATAAACAGTGCTATATCAGCAAAATATTACTACGAGGTTGGCAAAGATTATATAATTCGTAACAATCGAATTCTACCAGTTGATGCATTAAATACTGGCGTTGTACAAATTAATACACATTGGTCGGATGGGCTACATCAATTTTTACAAATCAAGCATGGCGGTAAAATAACACCAGAATCTTTGACAACTAATTACATATCTAATGTATCATTTTTTAAACGATATGATTCAAATATTTACGGTTTGACTGGTACTTTAGGTAATGAGAAATCAAAAGAATTATTACGAAAAGTTTATAATATTGATACGATTATAGTACCGCCATTTAAGAAGAAGCAATATTACGAAATAACACCGATCATAACTGATAATAGAGATGAGTGGTATCAAACCATTGTAAAAACTTCAATTAGAAAATTAATCTATGGTCGAGGTGGATTAATTATAACAAAATATATTCAAGAAACTGAAAAATTAGCAGAAATTTTTGTGAATGATTTTAAATATGATAAAAATAAAATAAAATTATATAAAACTGAATTAGATTCATCGGTTGTTAAGAGTGAATTGAAATCAGGTGAAGTGATAATAACAACAAACATTGCTGGTCGAGGTACTGATATCAAAACATCGAAGGAAGTCGAAGCAAATGGTGGATTACATGTTTGTATAACATTTGTACCGTCCAATTCAAGAGTTGAACAACAAAATGTCGGTAGAACATCAAGGACTGGAAATTGTGGCAGCAGTCAATTAATTTTATATGAACAAAAAAATGAAAAGAGTTGGAATGAATTAAAGAAACAACGTGATGAAAAAGATGAAAGAAGTTTGAATTATGCCGAAAAAGAAATTGAAAAAGTCCTATTAAAAGATATGGTATTTAATGAATTTTGCAAATTATTAAATAATATGGAAATGAATGATATAAATGAAAGTAAATCACAAGTAAGACGAGCTATTGAAGAAAGATTTGGAATTTGGTTAAAAATGAACATAAATGACTCTGATGTAAAATCCAAAGAAGATATTTTGAATGAGTTTAAGAGATTTGAAGAAAGAATTTTAAATGATAGTTCAAAAGGTCAAATCATTCAAAATCCATACTTTTATGTATTAATGGGAAATGGATATTTAAACGAAAAGAAATTTACAGGAGCCATTGAAAATTATACAGAGGCGATTCTGTTAGATGAAAATTTTGCTGAAAATGCACGTTTTTATCGTGGTTATTCGTTATTAGCCAAATATGGGAAAGATGTTAATTCAAAAAGATCATATATATATGATGCTGTTTATGATTTTGAAAAAGCAAGAAAATTATATGAAGATCGAGAAACTGAACTTATGTTTTTAAAAAATGCATCCAATTCGGAAGTTTTTTCACAACAAATCGGGCGTAAAATTAATTTAATAAATATAGCCAAAAATACTATAGATGTTGCGATTGGTATTGATTCACAAAAATTTAACGAAGAAATTCAAAAATTAGAAAAACATAAAAATTTGAAAGAAAATGAAATTCGTTCTGCTCCCCGAAATAAAATTCAAGAATTTAAAGATGATATAAAATTAATTTCTGATCAAATAAATAATTTAAAAGAAGAAATTAGATTGAACGGTAATGGTGGAATCATTGGGGACGCATTAAGGAACAATCGAGATATCGATATAAAACAAGTACCATTTCAAGATACTTTACCAGAAACAGACATATATTCATATAGCGATGAAATAGATGAATTTAAACGGAATGGTTTTAACGGAGGTTTTCATATATCCTTGATAAATCCAATTAATTGGTCATCTGTATTTGGTTTAATATTACTTGGTGCTGTTCAATTAATTGTTGGTGGAGCATTAGCCGTTTTCACATTAGGCGCTGGTGCCAGTTTCGGTATGGGATTGATTACAGAAGGTATAAGTGATATTATAACTGCTGTAAAAGATGGTATTATAAATCGAAATTTTGATTGGAAATCATGGGGTATACAAAAAGCAATTAACTATACAGTAACTATAGTATGTGCTGGATTGCGTTGTCTTAAAGATGCTGCCAAAACAGCGTACGCAGGTGTTAAAAATGCAGTATCTGTTGGAAAGACTATTGCTACACAAACTATTAAAGAAGGTTGGAAAATTGCAGCTAAAAAAATAGGAATAGAGTTAGCTAAAGGAGTTGGTAAGGAATTAGTACTTAATTTAGTAAATTATGGTGTTGAGAAAGCACTAATTCCTAAAATTCAGGAAGCTATTATCAATATAGTCGAGCAACCAATAGAAAATGCATTATTAAATAACCCATTAGTGAAAGCAATGTTGAAAAGTGATTGTGAAAATAAAAACCATAAATATGAAACATTAATAAAAAATATGGCAAATTCATTAATGCAAAAAGAGAAAGATTCAACATTTGTACATATAGCGAAAGGAATTGCCAAAGGTATTGCTGATCATAAAGGGCTTGCAACATTACGCCAAATTCAAGAAGGATTGTTAGCTGTAAGTGAGTTAACTACTTATGTGCCAATATTTATAGGAAAATTAAATAATGGAATCGATACTATTGCTGCAGAAAATAAGTTGAAGAAAGAAAACTGTTCTAATAGTTCAAATATAAACGAAAATCAAACAACTGGTGAACAAACTTCGTATATTGAAGTGGAACCAAATCCTAATCGAGAAGATGATATTGATTTCAATAAAAGTAAAAATCAAGAACAAATGAAAGATGTACCAAAAACTATAGATGTTAAGTCTATGTCGAAGGGAATAGTTCGTGGTATTGCTGCTGATATGGTTAACATTATAAATGGAAAGATTATTACGCCTTTCGTTCAAAATCGTGTAACTGCGGGTATGAATAGTTTAACATCTAATTTAGATAATCGTATAAATTCTGAATTGAAAACTTTTAAAGCGAAAAATCGAATTATACATTATCAAAATAAAGGTTATACAAAAAAGAATAATAAACCTAAAACGATCGAAAAGCAAAAAGTTCCTGAAGAAACTAATAAGACTGTGAATGTATTAATAAAAGATCTAGAAGCCAATGGCGAAGCTGGTCTTCATCATTTGGGTATGTTAAGTGACTTAGCGGAATCACCAATAAAGGTTTTAGATTCGAAAGGAAGAGTGAAATATGTAATTGGGCAAAATAAAAATGGAAAACCACTTGTAGTTCAACATCATGAATCTCGTAAGGAAAATGAACCAGGTCATTGGACATTAGCTGATGGTAAAGAACCGATTAAAAATAAAAATACTGGTAAAAATAATTGTCTATTTAATGTAATTGCTGAACAAACTGGAAAAGATCCAAATAAATTGAGAGCAAATTGTGTTGAAATTATGAAAGATAATAAAACTACAATTGCTAAGCAAGTCACTGATATCAAACGTTTATATATGTATCAGAGAAAAGCGCTTGCTTTAGGTGGAGCAGCTTACAATGGCAATAGTTCCCAAGATGCTAAAAATATTTTAGACAATTCTCAAGGTAAAAAGGGTTATAAAGGATCTAAGCCTGGACATCCGCGAGCACATGTTCCGAATCCCAAAAATCAAAATAAAATTGGCAGTGTTGAAATGTATTCGAAAAAAAGTGATGAGAAATTTCTTAAAACCGCTTTTGAATCTGAAAATCATCAAGATGTTTTCGTACATCATGCGCTACTTTCAGATGAAGGACAAAAGGCAATGAAGTATCTTAATGAGGGTGGAATTGTAAAAGATTTTAATGTAGCAGTTGAAGATCTTAAACTACCCAAAGAATATAATGATTCACTAGGTAGTAAATGGGTGAGAGGAAGCGAATATGGTGATAGAAATAGAATTACTGGTATCACAATTCGCCTTAAACATCAAATCGGAAAAGAAAATACTCCAGATGCACCCCCCCATATTGATACAGCCTTTCCTAAATTATAATAAAACAATAATTGATATTTTTTTATTAATTTATATATATACTATACTATACTATACTATACTATACTATACTATACTATACTATACTATAGTAAGCTTGTAAAAGAAGTTGGTGATATCATCGTAAAATCAATCAAAAATGAGAATTCGTTTCAATTTTAATGTAGATTAAATTTTAATATTTCATATTATAAAGTCAGCAAATTATTTAGCTAAAAAACGTAAGTAATTTTATATTATAAGTTTTTTTTATTGTATTTAAATTAAGAAAATATAACATTTTCCAGCAAATGCATGTAATTTAAATGGTCCGGAATTTGCACAATATTCAAAGAAGAGTCTTCAAATACTTTATAGACAACTTTCAAAAGGTTTTATTAATTACATAAATGACAAAAATTTATTAATATAAAAATATTTGATTAGGACTACCGGATTTAAAAACTGTGCTACCATTGGATCCAATCAAAATTAATCGTCTTCATATTAATCAGGACGAGTAATCAAATTAATTTGGAACTTGATTTAAATGATATTCTTGTTTATTGTAAATGAAAATAAGTAAGTAGATTATTTATTATTTAAACTATTATTCTATCAATTCATTATTTAATATTTACAGTAAAAGCCTTGCTTAACTACTTTTGTAGTTTTTGGAAAAATGTATGGAAACTAAATTAATAAACATAAGAAACCTAAACTATATTTTTAAAATTAGTGACTACTTTATTTGGAATCTGCGCAACAACTACAAAATTGGTAAGTTAAGTCCAGAGAGATTTACGACTAATTTAGCTTTTAGACAGGGCTTTCATAACGGTAGATTTCAATTTCTGAAAATTTTATTCAAATCGGTTATTGTATTAAAATCGAGAAACGAAAAAAGCAAATCCACAAAACTTTATGACTAGGCCAATTTCGGTATATTACTATTTTTTCAGAACTATCCTTGGATCAATTTGACTGAAATTCACACTCAAAGAAAATATTTGAAAAGCGACTATTCAGCATTGCTAAAACAAGATTCAAGTACTTATAAAGTTCAAAATTAGAAGCCGTTACCAAATTTTAGTTAGGAATCAAATATATTTAGTCGGAAATGTCATGAAATTTAGTATCTAGATCTAATTTAGTAAATACGTTCATAAAACTTAGTTCTCTAAAGATATGAATCGAATCACTTGAATTCTTTGAGTGGATAACATTTTTTTCTTAATAATTTCGTTTTCACATTATCGATCTTGCAAAAATAAATCAAAATCGATGACTAAGAAGAAAATAGTTTAACAATAATTTTTTTCACAAATTCCGAGTGTAAAATTTCATTTACCTTAAACAACAATATTGAAGGTAACTACAAAGCCGGAGAACAATTATTATTAATTCCTTTAAATGGAAATTAATAACATTAGAAATCTGTACGTGAATAATAATTTTTTTAAAAAAAAAGACTTTAATTTCTATAAAAATATAACATTATAGACGCCATGGATGTCGATTTGAAACTTAAAGCAAAACTTTATAATACAATAATACAATGTTACTCATTTGCATGAAAATCATATAACTAAAATTTTCATAATTATTTTCTAACATTTTAAGGTAATAGTTTTTTCTTTCGTTCTTGATTTACAGACCGAAATACAAAATCGAATCAAAATTGATTCTAAGCCCTAATATGCGAAAAATTAAAAATAGAATTCTTCTACATGTTTTGAAAAGAATTAATAATGCAATTCATGCTGAATTTTTAATATCAGATTTATCAAAATACAGTCAATCCTCGTATAATATGGTGAATAGTTTCCGTGGTTGTATCGAAACCGTGTTAAGAGAAACTTGGAAATAAAATGTGTTATATCGAAACTGGATTCCGTATTATATCGAAACCGTAGTAAGGGAAACGTAGATGAAATGGAAATCAGAAATAAAGTTCTGTGTTATATCGAGGTCCGGTACGTTCTTTGTTATATAGTGGATAAATTGTTATCCATGAATAAAATACATATGTGTAGAACTACGTCCGGTATATTTTATATGTGTATCGTAGTCCTACATTAAACACTATTAGAATTGTTATTAACTTGGACTAACTAGTCCTGGCGCCCGTACAAACGATAAGATTCGAACGTCGTCTTCGAATGCTCAAATTAGACTACTCTCCACTACATATTCGAGCCACGTTATCACCAGAGCTAGCTGCCTCCTCTTCTTCTAGAGGCAGAACACACTTGCGATCCTGACTATATGGATAAGAAGGGATTTCATGTTATGTCATATAACCGAACAGGATCTTTTCGTTCTACACATGTTTATTGTATCATTATTGTCGTCTCGGTCTAATTCGTTTTCTGATAATAGGTTGAAAATCATAATCAGATTTTGTATCTTCATTATTATGTCTGATTGAATTAGATGTAAACATCTTACTTTGTAATTCTGCCAATAGTTCTTGATAAGGAGCTAAGGCTTTATGAACACGAAAACGCATGTAATATTACATGAATAAATTTTCTGAAAAAAAGAAACTGTACTAAATACTATGCACGGTTAAATTCCCTGTTTATTTGACATATTTAATTAGTGTGACGGAAAAATTAGTGTTATATCAAAAGCGTGTTTGCAAATTGCCCTGTTGTAGGAGGGATATCATAATTTTTGGAATGTGTTATCAGAGTGCTTTCTTATACAAGGGTTAACTGTATAAATTAAATGCTAAAAATTAATTGAATTTAAAAATGTTTAGTCTTTGAAATAGAAATATAGAATAAGTATTGATGATTAGTAATTAAAACATATAATAACTAAAAATTGGCCTATAGTCGATTTTTTGATACCCTATGGTAGAAATGGGACAGAAAAACTGTCAAAATTAACATTATTTCTAGGTTTTTTCTTCATAACTTTGTTTGTTCTTTTCAAAATTTCTTCTAATTTGCAGGTAACCTAGACCCTAATAGCATAAGTCTAATCTGTATTCAAATCGGTGTATTAGTTTTTAAAGTACATCAAAAAAACTTTATAAAGAGGATTTTTTCTCCTAGGATTATTTATTTCTCCACTATCCTTGGACTGATTGGATTGAAATTTAACATGGTATCATCTATTTATGTAATTAACCTATATAATTAATTTAAACAAAATTGATTAATAAATTTTCGATAAACAAGAAAACGACAAAACTTTCTGGTGACCCTGGTTTTTCTTTTATAACTTTTTTCCCTCTGGATCGACTTTGCTCAAATACAACACCAAATCAAGTTCAGGAATAAGCAATTCACATTGTAAATTTCATCAAAATCGGATAACGTGTTTTTGAGTTATCTTGTATACGGACATGCATAAATCGATATAACTTTTCATTCCTTAAAACCTTTCTACGACGATTATTTCGATGCGTTACAAATGGAGTGACGAAACGAATATACCCTCTACCTACCATAGGGAATAAATATATTAATCTAAAGTATTTAAATTAATGAATTAAGTTTGTACATATGAAAGGAGGGAAAAAAATTAATTATTACCAAAACAACAAAATTCTTTTAATAGTATAGTTATATCTTTACCGAATTATTTACAATTACTATTATTGAATTCAAGGCAAACTTCTCTTTTTTTTGGTTGTGCTAACAAAAGTTCTAAACCATTGCCAAAAAAAGGTTATAAATTCGTTAAACAATTGGAAACTTAATTCATAATTAAAAAAGTACTTGAATTGAAACGTTTCTAAATATTTACTGAGAATAATTTGTTCTAAATATCGTAAAATGTTCAAATTCAGTTTAATAATTAATTTAATAATTTTTTTAAATATATTAAAAATTTCTTATTCTGCTGATTATTTAGCAACAAAACGTAAGTTAAAAATAAAAATTAAAAGTAAATTTTAAGTAGTTTTAAGAAGGAATTAAATTCAACATTCTTAAGAAATTACTTGCCACATAAACTAATAAATCTGAAAAGTTGTCATAAAATTCCTGAAGAACTTTAATGTAAAGCCTATTAAATAAGTTTCAAAATATATTTGGGTGTTTTAGATTTCAGTGAAGTGCTTTAATTGTACAAGATTGAGAACAAAATAATAACTGTGGAAGTTTTTAAAGTTAAGATTAATATGATTTAATACGATTTAGCGCATCTTCCAAACGAGCTCAAACAATCACGTTTCTTCATATTTAAAACTTCTTTGTCACTTTTTCGAAATTTTTAGTCCATTAATTATTTTAATTTCACAATCATTTACTTAAATAATATTTTAAAATAAAATTTAAACTCGAGAAATCTACAGAATAAGTTAATCAAGACTTTAAATTGGAGTGGAATCGTGTAATTAGATTTGAATCAAATTGTATCGAAAAAGCATATGAGAAAAGCAATCCTTTTTCGATACGATTTAGTCTCAATCAGATTTTATGATTCAGCTCCTGAATATACAGTTTAAACTTGAACTGTAAAATTTCCGAAGCACCACATTTAGGATATATAGATCTAAACTACTACTTCGTGACTGTATACTATAATACAGTGCTCCGCAACCTTTATTTACATACGGTACACTAATTTTTTTCTGAAAATTTGAGGCACACCACAATAGAAAATATATATAAAAAAAAAAATATTATAAAATGGGTACAAAACTATTACTAAATAACTAATGTGATAGCTGGGCTTGTTTCAGGGAACACAAATATTTTATATTTGACTCGATACTTGACAGTGTCACCCGAAGTTCGTGGTCGAGGTCCCTTAAGCATGATCGCTTATCATTTTTTATTAAAATTCGAGTTGAAAAACTTAATTCACATAGAAATATTGTAGAAAATGGGAGAAGAACTACAGTAGCCTCGTCAAAAATCTTCAGATATTCTTCCTTTATTGAAATCCAGAAAACATCTAATGGAATTTCATTAATTTTCAGTTTTAGATTCCCGGCAGTCCTAAATTCCACAAATTACTATCGAGTTTATAGTAGGAGTGCTGATATGAAAGCTGGAATATTTCTTTACTTTTACCATCGAAAAATAAAAAATCAACCAAGACACACCTAATATCGTCCCCCCGACACATTGATTGCGGAGCACTGCTATAATAAAAAGCGTCATTAAATCTTATATATACGTTTAATATTCTGCTTGAATTTAATTCCTAGTTTAAACCTCAACGAAAGTTTAAATTTCCGCTGAAAAAATGCTTATTAATTATTTACATTCATTTACATTTACATGTTTGAAAACTTTGAAATCTTCGAATTAAATTTAAATAAAATTGACATATTTTACTAAACCATTACTTTTCTAATAAAATCAATTAATTTAAACGGCGTTTAGCTAAGATAAAAAATGTTTAAGGTGTATATTTTTAAATATTTAAATATTTTCAATACGAACTTCTCAATACGGATTATTTTTAGACTTAATATGGTAAAAACTTTAGGATATCCCAATAAGAACATTGGATTAAATACGCGCAAACCGAAAAATATATCTATCTCGGGTATTTTGGCTGCTACAGATAAGCCACATATCTTATACGACTGGGAATTTAATTAAAAATTTCTTTTTGTATCGGAAAATACGAAAAAATCTTTGTATATTTCTAGTATTCCAGATCCTACAAATATCACCCATGTCTCTTTCGACGAGGAATTTCATTACGAAACAAAAACGCGTGATTTGAATTAATTTACTGGGACATCCTGTATATTTAATAACGGAAATCATTAAAATATTCATGTAAAAACGCAAATGGATGTAAATTTTGTTGAGATTTGATGAATCAAACATGTACCACTATACAGATTCCAATGTTCGTGTTTCTGAAAGAAATCACATCTAACCTTTAATGAAGGTGAATTTTTCGGTAGCTATGAGGTGTATCGAATTTTGACAATGATAATGAAAATGGCAATAAAATTTCTATTATTTTTGACCTCCAGGCAGCTTCGATGAAAACCTGTTTTAGTAAATCTTCGAGCTCGGATGAACTCGAAGACTACTGAATTACTATTACTATTTATATTCGAGTATGGAAATAAGTAAAACTAAAGGGTGTCTCCATAATAGCGCCAGATTTAAATGTCGTGCTATTTTTCGTTTCATTAAGTTTACAGTACTGAAATCTTCACGTCTGTCATCTACCATTGTTGCGATTAATAATCATGGAACTTTGCATGAACGAACGACAATATTATTGACAGTTTGGCAAGTTTCGAGCGCCTACTGTGATTAAAAAGACAATTCCATAAAATTCAAATTGTGCGTTTCTTTCGGAGCATTATTTATTTAATTAATTATTAAATTCCCTATCGAATGAGGTATAATTCATACCTGTAGGACCCAGAATATCTGACATATACGTATACCTTCATGCAAGAGAATTCTTGTGTTTCCAGTCCTAAAAAGGAATATTTTTGAAAACGGTGAATGGCATTTAATTCCTTATTAAATTGATCGTCGAATGAGGTATGGGTCGTCTTTATAAGATGCAGAATACCCGAGATATACACAAACTTCAAGTTACGCAATTAAATCTTGCACTTTTATTTGGGACACCCTATATATATTATCATGTAATCTCATCAAATAAAGAAGAAATCAACTAAAAATCTAAGACTAGTTTTTTTTAGACGGAATTTTGGCAGGTCATGCTGATATGTTATGTAATTGTATATTCATGTTTTTATTCAATTAAAATCTTAATATTTTCTCTGCTTCAATGAGGTTACAAATTTTGACTTCATGTCAATAAAACCAGTAAAAAAAAGTAATGAGTTGAATTATTAATAAAATAGTATTAGTTAGTTTTAAAAGCGTCAACAAAAATACTACGTGGTTATTAGATTGGTTACCCACAATTATCTGGCATATTATTTACTATAAGGATCATTAGAGTTTCCTCTTCTAATTTGCGATTGAAGCTGAAATAAACTTAAAAATAAAAATTAATAATAAAATCAATATTCTAAATGATAGTAAAAAAACTTTATTTCAACTTTGTTGTATAGTTTCTATTATACCTGAAAGATTAATTGAAATCTAAATATTTCTAATTACTAGGTACCGATTTGACTACTTTTTTTAACTTTCGTATCTTAATCCTTCCTTTCAAAATTCACTCCCACCAGAGTCCGGTTTATCTATTTGATATACTTGAGTTTGGGCAATCTTGCCGTACCAGAAACCTGGCTACACTTTTCGTTTTATCTCTGGCAATGGACCGTTCTTTTCACAGCAGGGCTGTTAGACTCTGGAATTGTTGCCGAATCCAGTCAAGTTTTGTACTTCTTTAACAAATTTCAAAGCCATGTGCAGCAATTTTCTTAAAATTATCCAGTTCATCCTCTAACGCTTGCTCAGTTTGTTTTCTTCATCTTCTTTTTCTATTTCTTCTTTTTCTCCGGCCTTATAGTCTGTTGCCCGCCTTCTTCCTATTTTTCTTTTTCTTTTATATTTCTCTGCTTCGGTGTTCGGTTTTGGTTTCAAAGATGGAATTCTCGGATCCCGCCACAAATTAACTGCATTTTTATCTTTCTATAGTTTCTATTCTTGGGCACAGCTGGGAACGGAGTCTATGCAATTTGTGATGTCCTTAGTCTTAATTTTTATTTTTATTTTTTTTAAACTATGTAAATAATATCTCTTGAATTATCTCTTTTAATTGTTTGCCTCTGCTCTTGAATTCTATCTAATACTAATTTGTATAAGGATTTCAATCCTTTTCTTAAATAATTAATAAATAAATAAATAATTAAATATAAAACAAATTATGATTATTTTTAGCCGATTATATTAAAGGATGTAAATTTTCTGATCCGGATAATGTAAAATGTTCAGCAAATGATGTACAATCATTATTTAGAACAGCAGCTACGACTGGTAAACATTTTAAAATTCTTTAAAATTGTAAACAAACTATTTTCGAAATATTGTTTATCTTAAAAGGTATTTCTGGTTTGGACAGTGTACCAGTAGTAGATCCACTTCAAATTAATAAAATTAAAATAAGACAAGATGGCACAAATGCTGCTAGCGTTGATATAGAATTAAAGAAAGTAACTGTTATCGGTTTCAAAAATGTTGTTGTCAAATCAAATGAGTAAGTTTAAGTTGATGAATAATAATTTAGATTCGAAAAGAACCATGAGTTGCTTGGAAAGAAAATGTACACTACTATACTAATTCTATTTAATATTTTGCACAGAATTGATCCAAAAAATTATAATTGGAAAACCGAATTATTTTTACCAAAATTAAGAATTGAAGGTAATTACGAATTAAATGGACGTGTATTGTTAATACCATTGAATGGAAAAGGAGAGATGTTCATTGATTTGGGTAAAAACATAAATAGACTTTTTCTTTTTCTTTTTATAATATAAAAAATTTTCCAGAAAATATGAATGTTTTAGCAAATCTTAAAAATAATCTTTATTCAAAAGATGGCTTCAATTTTTTTAATTTAACAAATATCAATGTCGATTATACTATTAGCAGTCTTAAATTGAATTTTGGAAATCTATTTAATGGAAATAAGGCATTAGGTAAAAATGAAAAAAATTTATTTTCAAAACTTAATTAAAATTTTTAAAAACATTTCAGAGGATGCCACAAATTTGTTATTCAATGAGAATTGGAGTACACTTGCTGATGCTGTGAAACCAGTTATTGTCGAGACTATTGAGGAAATTATTTTTGGTATTTTAGAGAAAGTTTTGAATTATATACCAGCTGACTATTTTATAACTGATTTACCAAAAATATAACTCAAAATTATGAATTCATTTTAAGTAAAGTTTTGAATGTATTTTTTTTTTCTTATTTTTTAAAGCTATTTTTATATAAAACATTGTAAAGGATTATAAACAAAATAATTATTTTATAGTTATCTACTAAAATCTGCTTGTAATTTACAGTTTTTCTGATATACATATATACACTTTGGTATACATTTGCTAAAATTTGTGTTATTAATTAATACATTTTTATATATTAATAATTACAAGATAAAAAGAACTTTTTGTATATCACGTTTTTTCCGAACTAACTTTCCATACAAAACAAAATTTACTGAAAATGAACTCAATTTTGCTTATAGATGGCTAAAAGTATTAAAAGATTGCATTGTCATCGTCTTGTGAGCTATTCTAAAAGTTTTAAATGTCTAGCTAGTCGGGAAGTTAGTTAAAAATCGATTACAAGATTTGTACTGGGCAAATAAACAAGAAAGTTAATAAAAACGTGGTAAAATAGTGATTCGTTTTCTTTTTAATAGTAGATACGAACGAATTATACAATCCCCTAATATCTCGGCTATATATTTTCATCAGGAAATTATAAGTTGCCTATTTTCAGGCACAGGTTAAAATAATGACACAAAAATTCAGGTATAATTTATATAATATAGTTACCTCTGCTTTTCTTTTTGGACTTTTATAAATTCATAAATATTGTATTTTTAAAATTATGGGAATAATAATTTCACAATTTTTTGCACGTTTTCGGAAACCAAAACAAGTACGAACATTATTGATTGGCTTAGATGGAGCTGGGAAAACAACAATTTTATATAAATTAAAATTTGGCGATATTATAAATGCGATTCCAACAATTGGTTTTAATGTTGAAAAATTGGTATATAAAAATATAAATTTTAACATTTGGGATATTGGCGGGCAAGATAAGATTCGTTCACTTTGGCGGCATTATTTTCGAAATACTCAAGCATTAATATTTGTTATTGATTCAAATGATCGCCTTCGTATTAATATTGTTAAACAAGAATTGTATTCTTTATTAGCTGACAATCAATTAAGAAATAGTATTTTATTGATATTTGCAAATAAACAAGACTTTCCAAATTCGATGACTGCCGAAGAAATAATAGATATTTTAGAATTAAAAAAACTACAAAGATTTTGGTGTATTCAAGGTTCATGTGCCACAGAAGGATATGGTTTATTTGAAGGATTTGATTGGTTAACCGAGAAAATATTACAAAAATAGATATTATGTAATTTGAAAATTTAAAATAAAATGTTTTTATTATTAAGAGTTTTTATTTTCAACCGATTTTAAATTATTTTTTCATCTTTGATCTAATTTTTATTTCATTCAAAATTAATATAAATAAATATTACTATATATATATATATATACTATATTACTAAATTGTTTTTTATTTGATTTGAAAATTAAATATTTTTGAATGTAAAAAATCCGAAAAAAAATATTCAGTTACAATTTAAATATCTAACAAGATTTATACGAGTTTTTTTCTATATGTGAATTCGCTTTATCCCATACAAAAACCATATAAAAATTTATTAGGGCGAAAAACAATTTTTCTTTTATTTTCTCTTCACCAAAATACTTTTTCACCACAGCTAATTGTCAAAAACTTGACGTGAAAGAACGTCATAAGAATGATTTTTATTGTTTTTGTTTTATTTTTTAATTTTTAATGAATATCATGCCCAAAATTGTGTCCATAATAAAAAGTTCATTGTTCTAAACGTTTATGAATTAATTAAAATGTTGTGTACGAAGTAGTAATATCGATTTGAAGTGAATTTTTTTTACGGCAATTAAAATTCCATTAGAAAATTATAGAGCTTTGGCGATATAAAAGAAAACACGAAAAATAATGTGGAAGTGTCATAAATGCGGCAAGCCCGTTTATTTTGGTAAAAAAAAGAAACAAAGAATAACTAAAAAATTTTTTCTTAGAGAAATTTTCATTAACGGAATCAATAATATTTATTTATTGATAGTAAAACTATAAAATTCGGAAACAAAGAATATTGCTTTTAGATTTGAAAATTTGAGAATCAAATAAAAATCAATACGAAAACATATTAACATATTCTCTTTTTCTTTTAAATTTTTTTTTTAAAGCCGAACGAAAACAATCTTTGGGCTATGATTGGCATCCGGAATGTTTGAGATGTGAAGAATGCGGTAAACGTTTAAATCCCGGCCAACATGCAGAGGTAATTGGAATTAAAACATTTTAATATGGTTGATCAAGGAAAAAATTTTCTTATCTTAATTAGCATAAAGGTGTGCCTTATTGCCATGTTCCATGTTATGGAGCATTATTTGGTCCGCAACTTTTTGGACATGGTACCCGAGTTGAATCTCATAAAAATTTTGGACAAAAAGGTACACCAAGAGCATCTGGAGGACCATCACTGCCACGCGATCATTTGGAATCGAAATTAAAGGTATTCAAAATCATAAAATACGAATTAACAAGAAACTCTGGGCAAGGATATAAATTTTTTTAATTCGTTTCCTTTTGTTTAGTTATACAATCAATTTTTCGATAATAGAAGTATGGAAATACGTAGTCGTGAAGTTAATAATCGTTTAGTTTTGGAAGGTGCTTTAAGAGTTTACTGGGGAGTTCATGGTGTTATTCATTTGAAAGAGGATGATGACCAAAGAACCGTTGTTACTGTTAGAAAACGTAATTCATGTCGTTATGGAAATGCCGTTGATGTTCGGGATGTAAGTTTTCAATAATTTCATTTTAATTTGTAGTATTTCTAAATTTAAAATTTTTCCTAAAAGGATGAAGATGTTTCCGATAAAGAAAACGATAATTCAGATACCGGAATCGAGACAAGTACATCAAGTGTCATGGATGATGATACTGCTGATATTTCATTAACAGAAAGTATCACTTTTGAAACATGTAGTTTATCTGAAGATGCTGCAACTGAACCAACATGTTCTTCAGAAGAATCATCTCCAATACACAAATCATCGGTTACGTTACCAACAAAATTGGATGTTAAAAATATCGATTGGGATGAAATCGATGATTTGTTACAAGTAAATTGAGATTCATTAATTGTAATTACTAAATGATCAATAAATTAATTTAGGTCGAACGAAAAGTTGAAGATTCTGATAAACTATATCAAACGATGCCATCACCTTTACCATCGCAATCATCAAGTGAAGGAACACCAAAAATGTTATCTGCTCAAGCTAGTACTGAAAATGACGAAGAATCGAATCAACAATTAAATTCAGAATGTACACAAAATGATACTACTGAACAAACTAAAGATGATGAATTAACATTGAAACCAATGGATTTTGAAGATTTTAAACGTAGTGTTCATCAAGATTATATAAATGGTACAAATGATTTTGTGACAGCCAATGATGATACATTAAAATCAAATCAACCAATTGATCCATCAAGAATTAATGATTCATTGAAATTATATAGTGAGAATATGATGAGTAAAAGTTTTAATTGTGAATCAGCATTACGAACAATTGATCCATATCAAATTCATGATACATTAAGTTTAACAAAATATGATTTTCAAAATTCAAGAAATTATATTTTACAAAAATCCGAATCAGCATCATCAAGACAATTTCAAGAGAATAAGAATATATTCGAGCGTGGTATTAATCGTTCAAAATCTGGACCAAATTGTTTTGTTTATACAGATAGTGAAGATGAATCAACAATGAAACCATTAACAATGAGAAGAAATGATTTAAATCAATCAAAATATATTAATATTAAAATGAATTGTTATAATGAAAATGATGAACCGCCACAAATCATGACAGATTCGTTTAGTACAACAGGTACAAGTATATCAGAATGTTCAAAATGTGCGGCTGCAGCTGCTGCTGATATGGAAAATAATATCAATGAAGATGGTGTTGTATTAAGACGACGACAAAAAATTGGATCGACAGCTATTAAACGAAGATCAGGAAATAAAAGGTAAAAAAAATTAACTTAAATTTAAACATATTTCTTTATATATTAAATTTTTTTTATTTACTTGAAAGATCTCGTGCTAAACTAAAGAGACGCTGTTCAATTAATGGTCATTTTTATAATCGTGAAACATCATTTTTTACACCACCACATGGTTCACAAATGAGCGTTTGGGTAACATCATTGGTTAATTCACATGAAGTGATCAATTTACTTCTTGAAAAATATAAAGTTGATAGTCGAGCTGAAAATTTTGCATTATTCGTTGTAAGAGATAATGGTGAACAGAGACGTTTAAAAGAAGATGATTATCCGCTTATCGTTCGTGTCATGTTAGGACCGCATGAAGATGTTGCTAGATTATTTTTAATGGATTCTCAAGAAACTCAAGAAATCAGGTAAATATTTACTTCTTTTTTTATTAATTTTGTTTATAAATATATTATTAATTGATTTATTTTACAGTAGTGAAGTGGCACAATTTTTGAATCTTTCATTACCCGAATGTCGTGCAATTCTTGATCGTTATACCGATGAAATGGATCGTGAAATTGTAAAAATTAAAGAAAAGTATGAAAAATATAATTTTATGGGGATTTAATTCAAATGTAATAAATGTTTCTTGTTTTTAATTTTAGATATTCCGAAATGAGACGTAGAATTGTCCAGCGAATGGAATCTCTTAAAGTTCGTCTTTAATCTCTCAAATAAATAATTTTATATGATAATTTTTTGAAAGATATTTTGTTTTTATGTCAATTCATATACACAAGGCCCTCAATTTATGCGACGTGGATATCATTTACACGATTGAAAATCACGTAAATAGAATCGGTGTGGGTTTTTCTCTTTCTTTAAGTCTATTCAAAATTATCATTTCCACGTACAAATGCATAGATATTCTCTTTCTACGTGTTATTGAATGTTTTATTAAACATGCTTGAGTTAAAATTAAAATATATAAATTATAAATCTAAAAAACAGTATAGTAAAAAGGTTGCTTACTTAAGTCTGACTGATTCTAAGGTCTGAAAAAAAAATGTTGCCTTATATCGATGCTATTTTATCCAAGTACACATATGATAAATGGCATAATGTAATTTATTTTTTTATATTAAAATAATCGAGACCAATGCTTTATCGTTTTGCTCATTTATATGGGAATTCCCTGAAGTGCTAGTACGTAGCTTGTTTCAGACCGTGTGTTTCGACTTTTCATCAAAATGGCAGCGTAACTTGTTTCAATCACATGAAGTTTGTTTGTCTGTTGTAAGTTTGGTCGTAAAACAACCTGTGAAACAAATTACGTACTACTATCCAACTTGATTGTAACAATTTCATATTTTCATATTTGTGTCAACAAATAACGACCTTTTTGACTGTATATGTAAACTTGTTACTTTTAAAACTTCTAGGGAAATATATTTTCTGGCAAGTTTAAATTCAGATCGCGTAAATTGGATATCACGTATAAAATTACCGCATAAATTGAGGTCCTGGTGTATTTTTTATTATAAAACATATGTTTTACTAATTATATTATTTCAGATTTCTTTTTTCTTCATATATTTATTATTTCGTTCATACGAACCTGAATTATGAAGAAAGAAAAAATCGTTATTATTTAATCATATCAAAATCAATTTACTCAAAATTTAGATTTACTTTCATTCTTTTAATTACCTTTCATTAAAACATGATCAATTAATCAAATTTCTATACAAAACTAAATTGTTTTTTAAACATAGAAGGTATTTTGCGGTTTTCTATTTTGATAATTTGTTGGCAAAAGGACATCTCTTTTTTGATATAAAATTTTATATATATAAAAACGTTTGTAATTTGATAATTATAAATATTTGTTCTTTATTAGATTGTTAGTACAAAAACTTAATAGGGCAAACAATTTCTTTTACAAATTTATACTAATAATCTGCATTTATAATATTATTTTGTAGTTTTTTTTTTCGATGCCATTTCATGAAACCAACAGATTTTGTTGTTAAAATTAGATTAAGTTAAATAAAAACAAGTTAATTATATGATTATAATGATAATTTTAAGGGACTGCTAAAACTAAAATTAATAATTGGAAATGCTACAAATGAAACAAACAAATTATATTACTAATATGAAGTATTTCGTTTTTTTGTACTTCATGTTAGTTTTTTTTTAAAATTTAGGCTGATGCTGAAATAAAGAAACAATAATATTATTAATAATATAATAACAATTTTGAGTAATATACATAAATAACCAAAAAAAAAAAAAAAATTTATAACTAAAAAAAAGGTTTTTTTTTTGATATTTAATCGAAGAATATTTATTATTACAATTTCTTTTTTTAAATTGTTATTAATAAAATTCAAAGTTTTAATACAAAAATTAAAGTTTTTCTATTTAAGATCATGTTTTCCTATGAAATTGTGAATATTGTTTTGAAAAATCTTCACATAGGCGATAATCAGGAGTGGTATCGTGTAACTCGATTTGAACCAAATCGTATCGAAAAAAGCTTAAGAATTACAATGCTTTTATGATACGATTTATTAGTGTGAATCGAAATACACGAGATCCCACTCCTGACTTATGTCACATTTCACGAAGTGTCACGATATTATGAAAGTCGAATTTGTCGTCGTTTTGTGGAATTTTATATCATGTAAATTTTTAATGATGGAAAGTAACATAAAGCAAATCTAATAAATTACCTAATTCCGACTTTAATTTGAATAAAGTTTTAATAGAAAGAACTGGAAAAAATATGGAAACTCAATTTTTAAATAGAGTATCCAGATTTTGGATGTTCGGAGTGAAAACGAATTAGAGTATGTTTCGGATTCAGTTTTTTTTGTTTTTGATTCGGTCCGTTTTCGTTTCGGTTCCGAATCGGTCTGTTTTTGTTTCGATTCGGTTCGTTTCTGTTACGAATCGGTTTGTTTCGGTTCCGGTTTCCTGCTGATTCGGTTCCAAATCCTTAAAAGAACGAGGATGTTTCACACACCTGATTGTATCCAGAAAAAATGAACAAAAAATATGACTTGTTAAAAAAACGAATTACAAAAAAACACTGTAGTTAAATAGTCTAATTGTGGGTGTCTACTGGTATAGACGTGTCTCAATTGCACTCAACATTTTTTTTGTTTAGTATATTTTTTTGTTTATATTTTTTTTGCAGTAGACGACTGGATGGCAACTAGTAGTGAGGGGAGTCTTATCTGGTCTCCTCCGAATAATTATTATTTTACTGAATAGTTTTATTTATTTTGATATAAAAGCGGTTTGCTTTCGTTTTATGTCCATGGAAATAGTGTTTTTTTAATTTGGATCTCGTGTTTTAGAAGAGATTTATTCCTGGATTCAGCCTTAATGGAAGAAGGAAATAGAAACGCCATGGTTGATCAACAGGAAAAGGAGAGGTAAATAAAATAGTTCTAATTTAATTAAATTTTTCTTGTATTAATTAAAATCTCTTCTTTTTTTACAGGAGCTTATTTCTAAAAGCGGCTTCGCTTTCGAAAAGGTTAGTACCGAATTGTTTACTTTACTAACATAACACTACACAGATTTTGATTTTTTCCAATTTGATGAAAATTGAAATTGATTCAGTTTAATGTCCTTTTTCCTAAATTTTTGTCACTTGTACCTGTTGGTGTTTCACTTTTTAGTTTTTCTACTACTGCTTGTTTATCAATGATCGTATATATAGTTCTTGATCCTGCTCATCAAGTCTTTTTGGTTTTGATATTATTTTGCATATAAAATGGAAGATATTTTTTCAAATTTTTTAGTGAGTTGGGTATTTATAAAAATGTTGATGCTTTCGTAAACAAGTCAGTACAAGATTTAATGGAAAATTAGAATTCCTAGTCGCTCATAGAAACAAATCAACAAAAACAATGCATAAAATTTGAATTTTGAATATAATCGAAAAGCAACGAACAATGGTAACATTTTGGTCTGTGAAAAAAATACACGCCTCAAGACTTCTTAAGACTTAAATTTCTGATAAGTCGTTGAAAAAAATCTCGGATTAAAAATAATTTTTAAGTCTGTATTCGTATAATAGGTTCCCCAATATTGATTTTATACTATAGATATAGATATAGATATAGATTATTAATTTTAAGAAAATCAATCTTTAGATTATAAGAAACTTAATTTCCAGCGATTTCTTTTTTTTCTTATGGGAACACTAAAGTATTATATTACTTTAGTTTAACAAGTCTATATGAATAAAATTAAAGCTTTAATTATAACAAAAAAATTCACAAACAAATTAAAATATTACATAAAAACTTGTAATAACATTTAATCGCGGCTGGTAGTCGATGAAATAATTTCCATTTCGGAAGAAGAAATAAAAAATTAAAAATTTTTTTTTTTTTACCAGTTCCGGCAATTCTTTCATCAACATTTCCAATGAGTAATTAATTATGTTTTTTTTTCTTTTTGTGTTTTTAAAATCTCATGGAATATTGATTTATTTTGTAATTAAATTTACAATTTTAGTGCAAGTTTTATCACTTTTACAAAATCTTTATTTAGTGAAAGTGAATTGAAATTTCAAAAAAAAAAAAATTTCATGTGAGATAATTGTAAAAACGAAAATCATTATCTTAAAAAGAAGATCATTTTTTATAACATTGTTAAATCCAAGAGAAATTTTGAAGTAATTGGAAATTTAATTAAAATGAAAATTATTAAAAAAATATTCTCTTCGACTTTGTTTTGTTTAATAAGATTTATAAGCTGCTACTAGCTGCTATTTGCGGTTTTGCTCGCGTTATTCTTAGAATATGACCGAACTGTTGACGTTTTTCTATTTATCCACCGGAATCCTCAATGAGTGGAAACATATTTTTCTTTTTTTGTTGGACTATCCAGATTGTAGATTCCAAGTTTCATGAAAATCTGCTTATTATTGACCGAATTAGGGACGTTTTTCTATTTCGGTCCCCGCAACTCCCCGTGGAGTGGCATATTTTATTTTGAACTTGGCCTATTCCAACTTTCTTGAAAATGCGCCTATTGATCGAATTGACGTTTTTCTATTTCGGTCCCAGAACCCCCCACCGAGTGGAGATGTATCTTATATCTTTTCAGTTGGCCTATTCAGAATGGACATTCCAAGTTTCATTACAATCTATCTATTATTGACCGAATTATAGACGTTTTATTCATGTTAAATTTTGTAATCACCATCACTTAAATACCAATTCCCCAAAGTTTCACCTCAATCAGATTAATGGTTTTTGTGGTTTGTGGCAAGTAGTCACACGCATATTCACATCATTCATTTTTATATATAAGAAGATTTAGCAAAATGAACCAGCCAAATTTTAGGCCATTAAAGTTTCAAAATCCAGAAAACCGGTTAAGCACTGAAACCGGAAGTACTATTTATGGTTTCTTCAAATTTTAATTATAAAACTTTTGCCTTCCAGAAGCCTTTGCTCAAGGAATACTTGAATATTGCACCAAACTTAATAAAATACTAACTATTTATCTTTCTTTGGATCCTATTAAAAAATAATTTCAATCACACTTCTAGAATTTCAGAGTCTGATCATTAGGCATTTAACTATTAAGATCCAGGCTGATAATTGGGCATAGTTGGCAAGGATTATTTTTTGTCTGTGACCAACTTTAGAGATGTATATCAGTTTTGACTCAGATTTTTTTATAATTCAAATGAAAACGAATGAAGATGAAAATTTTTTCGAAACACTCAAAACCACATAAAATTAGCAAATTATTCTTCTTTCTACATTTCCATTCCCATTTATTAATTTCTTGTCTGTTTAATTCGTGATGTAAAGCGTAAACCAAGGTGTTTACTGTGTTACACATATGAACACGTTTGTAGCACACATACTATATACTATGATACCAGTCAATCCAAACAAATTGGATTTGAGGATTGATTATACCGGCTCTGAAAGGTATTCAAAAGTCGCTATCGTGCAGGAATTTATATATTTCCTTTTTATTTTTTTATTTTTTTTCCTTTTTTCGAAGAACAAGACCAAGAAGAAAAAAAAAATAACATACACGTTTCACATTCGATATAAAGAAATCACTCAGTCGTCTCTTGGGGTGCCATTTTTCGTGTCTTCCTCTGAATAGTCTTAGCACGGCGGATTTTTCTTAAATCCAAATATTTTTCGGTGCGTATATTAAAATGTGGTTTTTGCGTGCGTATGACTTTGCTTTATGTTATTTTTAAATATATTTTATTTTCGAAGAGTGAGTCTGTCTTGTAGACATCGTCGTTGTCATTATCATCCAAATATTGTTGTTATCGAAGAACTTATAATAGTTTAAGAATAAAAATACAGGATGTCTTTGAATTTCAGAAAGTAAAATAAATAAATTTCAAAAATCTATGTAGCCGGATATGCACATTGAAAATTTATAGTTTCCTACATTTTTGTCTGTTTCTATGCTTGTTCTAGGAAAACTTCTGAAGCGATTTTAATCTTAATTTTTTTGGATTATTAAGTAGATGGTTTTGAGAAATTGGATTGTCTATTAGGTATCATCTCTTCCTTTTTTCTTTCAACCATATCATACAAATAACGTACGAGCACGTTCTGTAAATCTATATTTATACAGTTCACCCCAGTTCTTGATCTGATTAAGATCAAACCTGGAATCGTATAATTCGATTGAGATCAAATCGAATCGAAAATGCATTGTGATAACTATACTTGTTCGATACGATTTCGATCAAATTGAATTACACAATTCCACTCCAGAGTAAATAGCCTTGTCCAAACTTACTGTGGCTGACGAAAGTTGATGGTGTTGATTTATTCACATCAAGTCGGGGTTGACATTAAAGTTTCTGGAAACTTGGGATATTAGGACTTGGTGAGTATGAGTCCCAAATTTTGAAAACTCGTTGAGTCCGAGTCGAGTTCGGATCTAAATCTAAACTCAAATCAATAAATCAAAACGTTTAATATTTTGGAGTTCAACAACGATTCTCATAGCTGAAGTTTATGTTTTTTGGAGGAAAGTGTGTTGTACAGGTCATTAGGATTACTTGTTCGTTTTCCAGTATTTCTGAAAAGCAAAAATCCTTGTTTAAATTTGTTATAAATCTCGGACTCGTACTCGTAGATTATTAGAGTCCAGTCCCGAATCCGAATAACTATCCAAATACTCGATGAGTCCAAGTCGAGGCGAATCGAGTACAGAAACCCTAGTTGCCATTTGTCCAAGTTTTAATTAATTAATGTATGATTTTTAAGGGTACAATTTTAGTAGCTTTCATAGTGGATAGAAATCACCAACTTCTATTGTATATATTCCATTAAAAAAGAGGTTCATGCTAATCTATATATTTGCAGAAATAGAATTACTTTTGTATGCCTCTTCCTCTATATACGATACATTCCGATCTCCAAACCAAACCAGGTCGTTGATGAACACTCTATTTCAGAAAACCATAAAATAAAAGGAAAATCAAGAAAACTTTTGTCAAAAATCGAATTGTAATTTAAGGGAAATTCTCGAAAGTATTATTTTACTTCGTATTGTATCTTGTTAACACATATTTTAATCATAAATAATTTTGATTAAACAGAATCTTAACGAATTAAAATCATAAAAATATATTTCTTGTTTTAAGAAAAAATTTCGATCGTGTTAAATAAACTTAATTTCGCGGCATTTATTTTCAAACAATTTTCAATTTAATTAAGTGTTTTCTTTTTCTTATTATTTTAAATGAATTTTCCATATTTTCATAGTGAAAAAAACCCCCAACAAAATCGGCAGTTTTTCTTCTTTTCCTCTTTTTTTTCCCGACACGGGTGTGTATCTAAGTAACTAAATTTTCGTGATAAAAGTTTGTTGATTTTCCATATAAAAACCTGTAAATTTGAATGTTGTTTTTATGTTAAGAAAAATTCAGTGTTTTTATTTTAGTTTTATAATTTTATTTTACTATATTTAAAACAAAAAAAAATGCTTAAAATGCTTTTAATGCTATTAGTTTGTTTGTTGTTTTTGTTTTAATTGTGCCTAAATAATAAAGTTATGTTTAGTTTAATAAAAGTGTTTATAATATTAACGTAATAATGTGCTTTAAAAATTTTGATTATAATTTTTCACCGGGTGTTAAGTAGTGATTAAGTGAAACAAAAAAAAAAAAATATGATATCATATTAAAAGTGACTTATTTTAAGTTTAATTAGTTTTTTCGTTTGTTTTAAATAAAATAATTACGTGAGTGAGGTGTTTTTTATGTTTTATTTTTATACTTTTTTTTTGGTTTTTTTTTAAAGGTTATTAATTAAAATTATTAAGGTAAGAAGATTTTAAAAAAGAAAACAAAAATTATTTTTAAAGATTTTTAATATTAAAATTTTGTATAGAGAAAATTTATGTTTTATATTTATGCCCTATGGTAGGTACTACCAGAGGGTATATTAGTTTTGTCACTCCATTTGTAACACATCGAAAAAATCATGGTTGTGTCGGGAATCAAAAGTTATATCGATTTATGCATGTCCGTCTGTCCGTCCATCCGTCAGTATACAAGATAACTCAAAAATGCGTTATCCGATTTTGATGAAATTTACAAAGTGAGTTGCTTATTCCTTAACTTGGTTTGGTATTGCATTTGATTAAAATCGAATCAGGCGGAGCAAAGTTATAAAAGAAAAACCAGAGTGACCAGAAATTTTTGTCGTTTTATTGTTTATGGTTTTTCGGATTTAATTGGAAAATTTGTGAATCAATTTTGTTAAAATTAATTATATGCGTTAACTATACAAATAGACGATAACATGGTAAATTTCAGTCAAATCGGTCCAAGGATAGTGGAGAAAGAAAAAATCCTAGGAGAAATTAACCCTCTTTAGAAAGTTGTTTTTGATGTAATTTAAAAACTAATACACCGATTTGAATACAATTTACAGATTGGACTTATGCTATCAGGGTCTAGGTTATCTGCAAATTGGAAGAAATTTTGAAAAGAAGAAACAAAGTTATGAAGAAAAACCTTGAAATAATGTTAGTTTTGAGAGTTTTTCTGTCCTATTCCTACCATAGGGCATCAAAAAATCGGCTATATGCCGATTTTAAGTTACTATATATTTTTGTATTATTGTACGATTGTTGTTATAGCAACATTTTTATATAGATGTAAGCTTGTTTGGCGTGTGCAATGTTTACCAATATTTGTCTGGTGTCACCAAAAATCAAACATTTTTTTTTTCTGGTGTCTACAATCCTTATTTAACTTAGATACGACCTATATTAGAGAAATTTATTGAATATACGTAAAAATATGATTTATGATAGTTGCGAGTACGTGTCAAAAATTGTAACCCATTAAATATGTTAATAAGGATTTTATCCTTTTTTTTTATTTAAGATGGTTTTGTGTCTAGCACTATTTTATAGGTAATAAGATATACAAATATAGTTATTATTGGATTGTTCATTGATTAGTTATTATTCTTTATTTTTCATTCATTCATCTTCTTCGTCTTCTAGACGTCTACTCATGGATGTTGGTCTCTCCTATTTCCCTATTGGCAGTTAGCTTATTATGGTAGAAGGGGGAAGGCCCATAACTAGCATTTTGCGGGCCCCCAAGAAAATTTGAAGAATACTTGGATATGTTTGGAAATTTTTTATATATATATTTTTTTATATATTTGTGGTCCGTATTTCTTTTTTATTTCAAAAAAAATTAAATTTAAATTCAAGGCAGAATTCTGTACAATTTGCTGAAGTTATCTAGAGATTTCCCATCGGCTATCTGTCCCTAATAGGGACAGGGCTGATATTAGAAATCTTTTTGTTCCGAACTGATGTTTATTTAATTAAAAACTGGCAAGAAACTAAAAAAACTATGTAAATATTTACAAATGTAACACAATTTACACTTCACTAAGTTTTATTTCTTCCTGAAAATCCATTGGGTACGAAAACTTATTTTGCAGATTTGATTCACTCTAAAATTAGGTGCTTTAGGCAGCTGCCTTATTTCCCTCTTGGCAAGATTGTTCTGTGCAAATAACCTGCAGTTTTTCCACAGTCGTCTATTCCACCTTGCCAACCCGTCTTGATGCTCATTTTAGGTTGCCTTAGTGTCTAGTGCATAATATGTCATCTGAGATAAAATATCCTGCTCAGTACCATTTGTTCCATAGGACCAGTAACCTTTGTGTTCCTTCTGTTCATTTCGTTCTTTAGTCCATCTCTAAAACTAATTCTTAGTATTGGGCGTTTCATCAAGTCCTCGGATATCTGTTCTTATGCAAAATATTGAAATATCACATAAAACATTTTGGTATATCATGTATTGAAGTTATATCGAAATTAATTAAAAAATATGTTAAATTCATCAAAAATGAGAAAATCGTTTTAAATAAGAACATTTTATCAAGCGTAAAAGAAAATTAGACTAAAGAAAATTGCTTATGTATAAAAATTCAAAAAGAAAATAAACTAAAAATTAATACAAACAATAACAATTACCTAAACAAGGATATCTTTCTTAATTAATATTCAAAATCATTCTTGTTTTCTGATAATTAGTGATCTTTTCTAGGTGGTAAAATTTTCTTTTGTACAATAATGATGAAATACTTTCCTATATAGTACATCTTAAACAATATAACATTTAACTTAAATCAATTTATTGTATAACACAGTTTCATTGCGAAAGTTAACATAATCATAAGATAAGACTATCTGGTTTTTAGTTAACTGTAGGAGGTTAATCAACAGCCAACCAGGAAGGTCAATATTGTGGTAAGTTAAGGTGAACCACAGAAGTCAGCCCAAAACAACAATTTTCAATGGAACTTTTTTTTTTTATCCAGTTTCATTTTAATTGCCATTTTCCTTATGTACATATATAATTTTTGCATATACCGTCTTGTGTAATCGGTCTTCTTTTTTTGAAAGAAATGATAAATTCACGAAGTTGTGAAACAATAAGCACTTTATTTACCAAACGCTTGGAAATACCAAAAAAAAGAAGAAGTAAAATTGTAATATGTTCAAAAATAAAGTACAATTTCTTCGATGCAATTTAAGAACCAGTTCTAATATCATACAATAATGTATATATTACACTATTATGGAGATGATGACTTCTTGAAGTAAAACTATATGTAACATGGTATAATAGTAAATCTGCATATTGAAGTTAGCGAACATTATTACTTCGTTTGCATGGCAACTTTAAAATTGACTTGAGATTGACTTACTCCGGGCTTTTATTTTGGCTTTACCAGATTGAAAGATTGACTTGAAATTGATTTCAAATCGGAACTTTAAATTCACAGACATGAGTTAAGTTTCGCCGCTGTTCATACACCAATTTGAATTTTCAAGTCGACTCGAAGTTTACATGCAAATTTCAAGTTGATCAAGTGTGTGTGATCGAATCGACTCAAGTCAAATTCAAGTCGATCCAGGTTTATATGGACGATTTTTTTGGATTGAAGTCGACTTCAAGTAGATCATGTAAACAAAGTATATATGTTTGTTCGAGGATGTGTTATTTTTTCTTATAAATCTGCGATAAATATTCTATAGAATTTTTTTTATCAAAGAAGAAAAAGGTCAATGGAGTTATTCATTCGCGCGTTGTATGAATTCTCATAATAATGTCGGTTGTAATGGCAATTTTAACACGCATTTTACATTGTATTTATGGTTTGTTTGAACGCAATGTAAGTACCTTACTTTGTTGGTTTCTTCTGTTTTTTTCTAAAGTCTTGGAATTTTCACGTTTTTTATACCCATTCTGAATGTTTGAACATATTCAACAATAATCTTCGTTTAATATATATTTATTATATTCTTTCTTTCGACATATCTATATAAACATGTTGGAATAAAATTTCGCTTCTTTCTTGAATGGTCATCTTATCTTTGAAATAGTTAAGATTTTTTATCTTTGATAAAAAAAAGTTTTACGCTTTTTTGTTTTAAAAATATAATTTAACAGTTTAATGTATTTATTGGTCAATTCAAAGCAAGAATTTTTAAGAATTGTGAAATATATTCAAGTTAAACCGTTTCGTTCGGTCATTTGTTATTTCTTCTTTATTTTTTTTGATGGCACAACAGTCTCCAAATCAAGCCTCTCGGTCTGTTCAAAGAGAGATTTCATGAAAATTCATATATGCAATGCACGCCTATTATGGAAGCTAAAAGAACATTTGTAATAAAATATGTATTCATTCATTATATTGCAACTTTGTAGTGTTTTAGTATTTTTTAGTTTTTCTTTGAGTTAAATTGATTTATATAGGATCGAACTTATTATCGGAAAATTGCATCTTATAAAGGGTGATTTTTTTTAGCATAATGAATTTTAAATTCAAAAAAATAGCACAAAAAGTTAACTTTAAATCAAAAATCTTTTTTTATTCGAAAGACCTATTTATGCCATTAATATTTAAAAATTACTTTGGGCATATGACCATTTTGACTGCTCTGGACGAAGCGCATATTGTTAGTCCATTTTTGGTAGCGTCTTTCTTTTTAAATCACATCTCAGCAGGATCAATGTCATCCATATTTTCGAAGAAATATTCATTGATCATGGTCCGGTAACGCTCTGATTGACCATAACACGAGCTACCGCCTCATTTTTAAAGAAATAAGGGCCAACGATGCCACCAGTATGTAAACTTCATTTTTCTGTATGCAATGGGATCTCTAGAGTCTTCTAGGTTGGTCTCGCTCCAGAAGCGACAATTTTGGATAATTCTTGATTGTTTCTCACCCGTGATCATGATGAAATGGCAATGCTAACTGAGCATGTTTGACTTTGACATATGTCACGAATCACGGCCGAAATGTCAATAAGCCAACACTAAAAAACCAAACGCCTAAAAAATCACCCGCTACAAGAATATCATTTCTATGGATTTCCTAAATTCTGGGATTTATCCCGTTTAACTATTTATATTTCGTCAATTACTATCAACTTGGTAAACCTAATTCTAGAAATATAAAATTAATTTATGTCAATTGGGCGTTAAATTATTTCAAATTTGTTATAACAAGAAAAATTAATTTTGTTATATTAAATGAATTGAATTTTCATGTCTAGCCTGAAGGGGTGGTCATTTGGAATTATGTAATTTTATGTTACAAATTATGAACACATGTACTGCGGTTCTGTACTATAACGATTGTAAGAAATTATGTTTTATTTCATAAACAAAATTTTTATGTCCAAAAAACAAGGCACACCCTATGAACTTTTGATTCGGATCATTGTAACTTAAGTTACAAATTTAATTGACTTATTTCAATTTATGCAACTCTTTTTAATTAAAATTGTATCCATTTATCCTTCAGTAATCCTCAATCATGTTATTTTGTGATAATCGGCAACATTCTATCGAAAAAGGTTTCTTATGCCAAATTACAAGTAAATTTATTAAGAAATAATGTTTCTTGAATATTCCTGTGTACAATTCACACTATCATTTATTGTCCAGTGACCATCTCGCATTTATCTATTCTATATATGAACAAATTTTCTTTATGATATTAAATTGGATATTATAAGAACTGACAAACAAAACTGTTCGTATTCTCTTCACGTACTCTATTTTATGTTTTATTATGTTCATTATTTTCATGCTTTTTTTATTACATTCTTTATGCTCAACATTATTTAAACCTGTAAATTGCATTATGACAACCGCATTAATATCGGACCAAAGAGATATATATGAAAACATTAGTTGATGTTTTGATTCAAAACGCTACCATCGTATTTTCTTTAGGTTTTTGAAAGGCATGAAATTTAGAAATTACTATTTTCTTAAATAAAACATCTTTTAAAAGGTGAAAATAAAAACTTTTTCTAATATTAGAATAAAAGATTCAACAAGAAATATGAAAAATTACATCTATTGTTTGTCATTAAAATTTAAAGATATATTTGCAACGGTCATCATTCTTTAGTACCGAATTGTAATAATATTTTAAGTATTTTAAATTTATTAAATAAAAGAAAATTCAAATTATTTTAAATGTTTGTTTTTATTTAGTGAGTATATAACGATCACGATCATTTTAACGATACCATTTTGTAGTCATGAGCAATGCCAATTTATATTGTATATACTATCTGTACAACAGTTTGACTTGTCTGGAAATTTACACTATGTTATATTACACTCATTTACTCTAGATTTAATGTTAATATTATTTCATAAATTATTTTTAACTTGAATATCCGTCATATAAAGGACATTATGAACAGTACAGACATGTATTCAGTCTCGCATTGTGCAGAATTAAAATTTACAATCACAAATTAGATTAGATTATTTTCATTTCATTACAAACTAGCTGACCCGACGTTGTCCTGTCCAAATTTTAATAAATTTGTTTGTGATCGTTTTGTGGATTTGTAAAAAGCTATTGAAAATGTGTAAACAAAGTAAAAATGAGAAAAAAAACGTATATCTGGTACAAAAATCCCATTGAAGAAAAGTAGTTTCAGTTTTCCCGAATTTTCCAACTTTCCAGTCAAATTTTCAATTTTTCTTTTCGTAAGAACCTTATTCAGACTGCTACGAACATTTTAACAAAATGAGCGAAATCGGTTCAGCCGTTCTCAAGTGATGCGCTTACCAACGAACAGCATTAAAGTTTTATTTATATAGAAGTAGCATTTTTAGTATCCGCCACGTGCCAGCTACTTCTTCACATACCATCACGTCCATACGATAAAGAAATGCGTGTGAAGCGTCTTTTAACTTAATTTATAGTTGCAGTTGAGTTGTAAACTCGTATCTTTTATGAAAGACGCATATATACCATACATGCATACTATGGTATCGATACTATAGTAAATCTGATACTATTTCATTATCATATTTATACTTCATTTTTTGAAGTGGTATAAAGTGACACACATATGGGATACTACATGGTATTCTTAAATCATGGTATCTATAGCATATGTGTGCATCTAGTATAACCCACTCAAAAGTTGTTCAAATTTGTTTGGTGACTTTCAAGATAAGATTTAAGCCTTTCCCCTGAATTGTTTTCTTTTTTATCGAATATTTGAATTTCTTTCCAAAACAACTCAGTATAAATACCCTGTTGAGTTGAGTTAACCAAATTTGAACTCATCCTCTATTTCCATTGAATTTCCCTATAGTCCAAATCAGTTTCAGCTCAGTTTATAAAAACTATATTAACATATGTACCTTCATACTATACCTTATTAACTAACTGTTTCATTTTATAAATAAATATACTAACTAGTCTGATATTATATTCCCTATAATTTGAGTGAGATTTGACTCTATTCAAACTATAGGTATAAAAGTAACATATATAAAATTACCGCAAGAAAACTCGTCAGAGATCATATGAAAATCTTTTATGAATATTATTTTCTATTTTAGATTGCGTTTGTTATACTATATGTGAAAGAAAAAAATCCCTCTAGGCAATAAAATTCTTTCCATATCATAACCTATTCGTATTATAGCGACAATGTTCTTATTCTAGGAAGTAATATTTGCAACTATAGAAGGAGTAATGTACAAAAAAAAAATAGTATAAAAAAGAAGAGACAGAAAAAATGACATAACGTGAATTTACCATCAACAAAAGACGATGGCAGAAGCACAATATCTTAAGAAGCCACTAAAAAATTCCCATATACTATTGGGATATGACATTTTGCAAGTAAACGTTATAAGAATTTTATTTTATTTTTTATCTATAATAGACATTGAACACTTTGAATGTTTTTATAACTATAGATACTTGTATATAGTAAGGGTATCTACATATTGTTCTTATATGGATTTCGTACTTTAAATGTTCTTTTTCCAGTTTAAAAATATATCGTTTTTAAATCTCGTTAGCATATATTGCATATACTAAACTCTAAACTATATGAAATGAACAATATTCTAAAATAGATATAAATTTTGAATACAAAAGAATGTTCTATAATACAATGTATATCTCTATATATGAGTTGGGTTTTGCGAATTTTATGAAGCAGTAAGTGGAGTATCTTTCACATAACTTTCAATATTTTTTTTTCTTTTTTTAAATACCCGACAATATGGAACAGTTTGTGATTATAATAATTCATAAATATAGAAATAAATATCATATTCCGGTTTATAGAACTATTATAAGAAAATTAAATGAACACCTATAAGGAGAAATTCGTATATTTATAATTTTCTAAACTAAAATAATAATTTTGAAATATATTTTCAATTTGTATACCCTATGGTAGGTACTACCAGAAGCTATTGTTGCGAGCTACCCCTCTGGTTCGAATGTTATTGAAGGATAACACTTTTTATTTATGTGAATTTAGTGCATAAACTTTATTTACAATTATTTCTGCGTTAACAAATAGTCTTAAAAATATTTGTCTATCAATAATTAATTATTACAAAATTAATTTATCACAGATTATTTAAAATACACAATCACTATTTCTAACAATTACTAATTAATTCACTTATTTATCAAATCACTGTTGTAATCACTTTCCAAAATTTCTTTGATCATCACTGGTCAAGTTCTGAATTTGAACTGAATTGTGTTCTATCGGTGTTTCCACCTTATATACTTCTTGAGTTCAACTTCGAGAATATTCCTGCATGTAAACGTACTTTCTATGAGTGTGAAGAAACTTATTCTTGGAATTTCTCGAAATGTCAAATCAACAGTGATCATTTTGTGTTTTAGAATGTCTTCGTGATTTTATAGAATATTTGATGGTTTCGAGAACCATCAAATGTTTTAATTTATTCCTTTTCAACCAATAACGTGTTTAGCGTTTTTTGTGTTTTTACAGGAAAGTTTCCGACCCTTCTTTTATCAAGAAAAGTCGTGGAATCTTTCCTAGAAATATAGTGCAGTATGTTAGTTTTGCCACTACATTTGTAGCACATAGAAATAATCATCGTAGAAAGGTTTCAAGGGTACAGTTGCGTAGAGATCTTAAAAGTTATATGAATCTCTGCATGTCCGTCTACCCGTCAATCCGTATACGAGATAACTCAAAAACGCGTTAACCTATTTATAATATAAGTTGGTTCTTCCTGAACTTGACTTAGTATTGCATTTCAGCAAAATCGAGCGAATGGGAGCGAAAATCAGGATAACCAGAAAGTTTTGTCGTATTTTTTGGTATCGTTTTTTGAATTTAATTCCGAAATTTGTGACGCAATTTTCTAAATTATATTGATTACATAAATAAGCGATAATATGTTAAATTTCTCAGTAAAATCCCTCCAGTTGTAGGAGAAAATAAGTTTGATCAATTTTTTTTGATGTAGTTCAAAAACTAATATACTGATTTGAATACAATTTTCAGAATATACATATTTATCCTATTAGGGCCCAGGCTACCTATGAATTAGTGTAAATTGGAAATATAGGAAATAAAGTTATGCAGAAAAATCTTTGAGATATTATTAGTTTTGAGTGTTTTTTTTGGGTAACTACTAGTCCTATTTCTATCATAGGGCATCAAAAATTCGGCTATAGGCCAATTTTCAGTTACTATTTGTTATTACAAAATTTTCATGAAGGCCTCTTTTTAAAACAATACTGTAACAGTGGGTGGTAAATTTTGTAGGTGGATATATATTATTAAACATACTAATTCTTATTTTCTTCGTGATCAATTTCTAATAAGTCTCATAAAAAATAGAAATTATTACAAATCTTAAAATTTTGAACTATTTTATAACTTTCTTAATTTTTAATCTCGTACAATTTTTCGTGTCACGATATTTACAGTCCATTAAATAAGTGTTATTTCTATTTATCAGAAATTATTACCAATAAATAAATGTTCAGTCAACGATGACTAAATAAGATTCGTATATTGTTTAATTATTTACTAATAATAACAATCTTTTTTGGGGGATTTTAAGAAATTTTAAATGAAAATTTTGAGAATAAAAATTACCAAATCAATGAATAAGAAAATTCCGAACGCAAGGGATTCACATTGATGTATATTTTTCTTCAATTATTTTGCCAATGTAGGCCAATTCGAACTTTCACATAAAACAGGTGTAAATAATGCAATGAGGACATTATTTTTTTAAATATAAAAATCCAGCTGCCCGTTTCGGATTTTTAAAAAAACAATGCATTAATTTTCGCTTTCGATTTTATAACAACTAAATATAAGATAAACTTTTTGTACTGGATTTAAGAAGTTGAATATTGATTTAAAGATATTTAATATGAAAATAAAAATTGATAGAAATATTTAATCCATTCTTGAAAGTTTTACAACCAAAATATAGCCAGAAACAATCTGGCCAGGTCAAAGGTGTTCTTTTAAAATATGAATTAATAAATCGCTGCCGGCATCCTTTATGGAATTGCAAAAAATTAAACAGTTTCTACTTATATTTCTCGTACACAGGGTGACTAGGTGTACTAGGAATTCAAAATTTCAATCCAATTAAACCAATAGCTTGAATGGCTACTGATTTTGAAACTAAATCTTAATAATCCGCCAATATTTTGGAACACAAATATTCTTAAAATACAGCAAACATAATAACTTAATAAAAACAGAATATTTAATTCTTCATAAAAGCCAAGGCGGTTTCACCACTTAAACTTTCAGTAAGTTACCCATTTCTATACATTCCACGGAGTTTATGTGGATATATGTACTTTCTTTCTATAACAAAAGGGGTTTTTCACCTGAATCACATTTGTGCAATGCATGCATTATTTTTGTCGATATTATTTCCCGGCATACATCCAAAATTGCATGAATTACAAAAAACTTTTGTCTTCGTATTAGTTCAAATCTTTACTTACTATTTTCTAACCGTCGTGGAATGGGAATAAAGTTAAGTGATGGTAAAAAAAATGCAACTTTCAGAATTTGATGAACATTCGCATTTAGAGATCCTTGATTTAGAAAAAAAAAGTATTTTTACAGAATATCCGTTCTTCTGTCTGTCTAGCTGGCCAATTGGCTGTCCGGCTGGCTGTCTGAATATGTCGAAATTTAGTTTACACCGTATTTTTTGAAACTTATCTATTATTAAAAGGAACAGATCTCTATTGATTTTGGTATCGATTTGAAAGAAGGATCCGGTGCTAGAGAGTGTTTTATTTTTATCTTAGAAACCCCTTAACCCATTTTAATCAAATTTAAGACATTGACTCCTTAGATAATTTTATTTATGCAGATTTAATTTGGTGAGAATCGGAAAAAGATATTATGAAAAGAGTTTGACCTCTTTTCATAATATCTTTTTCCGATTCACATAATACCGACTAAAAAATGTCGAGTTTTACTAAAAATAACTAACTCATTTAGAGGCAAAGCCTACGTACTTCGTGGTTACCCTAATCCTTATATTCTCCAACCGCTAATGACACTTCCCAAACCCACTCACTCCAGTTTTTGCAAACTTGTAACTAGCTTCATATTCATAACTTCTGACCCAGCATACCAGTTGATGCCGAGTTTCATTCGAATCGGTCGAATCGATTAGATATAACACATAAACGTTTCAAATTTGAAGTTATTTTTTTATATTGCATAAAAGATAGTAGAAAATTTTTCCCAAAAGGATAATAAAAGACATGATCTTTTTTTTCTAATTTAAAGAAAGTATTCTTCCAGTGGATGCATTGGTAGTGTAATTCATATTGTTTTCTAGTAAATTTTCTTATACATACTTTTATGGTATTCCATCAAAGAAATATTTTTAATTTTTCTTTAGTTGTATTTCATTGCAATTATATTCCTTATCTTCTCCACAAACCCTAACCGCCCTAACCTATTCCAATATGAAAATATATTGGATATTTTTTCTATCATTTTACAATCGTTTTTTTTTTTTTATCCACATTTAAAATAAGTATATTTTTCCCGATCAGAACTCAATAAACATTTTTTCTTCGATATTTTTGTCTATTAAACAAAACTGCACTTTTGTGCAGTAACGGAACAACATACACGGAATGCAAGCAACTGCTGCCAGGAGCCCAAGCAATATTATCACAAACCAACTGAAAAGGTACACAAAACTCTTCAACAATATTCTCATAAAACCCTTTCTCTTGGTACTTGGTACTTGTTTTTTTTTGTTTTATTTACCAGTTTTGTTGCTTTTTTAGATTCATAAAACTAGTTGGTTGGGTTTTTAGTGGCTGCATCATAAAGTTGCTGTTGTTGGTTTCGTTTTTTTTTTTTTTGGTTGTAAGTTGCGGTTTAACTTCTTCGCGGTTTACCTGATACAACATAAACAATTTGGCCGGCAAACGGAATGGACACGAACGTGTGTTTTTTTTTATAAAAAAAATTATAATTTTACATTTTGTTCGTATAATTAAATAAAACTGTTTTTTACTTTTTTTTTTGAGGAGTTTTGTTTACTTTTTGTGGTAATTAGTTTTTATTGGGCATTCTTTTGGAACCATTTTTTTTATTTCTTTAAACTTTTTTTTAATTGTGTGAAAAAATAATAGAAATTAAAGTGTTTAAAATTTGATTAGAAAATTTAAATTTCGCGCGTATTTTAAAGTGTTTTTTCGTTTTTTGTTTTGTGAGAAAAAGTAGAAAAAAAAACCTTAAATGTTTATTTTAATCGGTTTAATTATTTTGTATTAATTTAATTAAAAAATTTTTTTATGAATTATAATTTTTTAAGTATTTTATTTAAACATTATTTAATTATTTACTTACGTGCTTAAAGTGTTTACCTTTTTGTGATACTGTTTGGTGCTTTTTTTTTTGGTTTTAAAAATTTCCAAAGAAATTATGATATTTTAAAAAACGTGTTATTTTTAAAATCAATTTTTTGTGGAACATAAAAATTGGAATTTCTTACAATTTTAGTATCAAAAATTTTTTTGTGGAGCACTTTTTTTATTGGTTGTAGAACAAAAATAGTTTATTCAGAAAATTTATTATCTATCGCCATTTATCAAAGCATTTTATTGGATTATAAAAGGAAGCGTTTTATTCTAACATTTGTTTTTTAAATGATGTAAGTGATTTATTACTTTGTATTTTTATTTATTTATTTATTTACATTTATTCATAAGTATATCAGGTTATTTTTTTAAGAAACCAAATTCTAATATTTAGGACAATATATTAACTCGTTGGTATGTTTTAAGCATAATTTAGACTTACTTAAAGTAGGTTTGAAACTTGATACTAGAAATCATACTGGAAATGGTTTTTAATTACATGCCACTGATATATGTATATTAATTATATTTTTACAAGTTTTTTTGTACTTCATGAATATGTAATAAAAAGAAATTAAAATATTACTTTTACTTTTCTTTTAATGAGTTTATAGAATTAATTAATTTCGCTTTTTTTTTTGCAAATTTTGTTGTTTTGTTAAGAATTTCACCTATTTTTTAATTGTTATTACATAAATATTGTTTTATTTTTTATTTAGTATTTTATACATTTTAATAGACTTGCATTTTCTCCCAAACAGACTGCTAAATTTACATAATAAGCACCAAGTACGAATAATAATTAAATTGAAATTTTCTAAAAAAAAACGTCCTAAAGTGGAAAATGAGACCTCTGGCCATTTAAATATTAACAAAAATAAGCTATTATGCAAAACCATTATCAAAATTTCTTTACATTGTTATCTTAAATAAAAAATACGAGCTTCAGATTTTAATGAATCTTCACGTTTTAAGCTAGGCATGGACGATCTAACAAATTTGTCTAACTTCCAGCCATGCCTTCAAAAAGTAAAAATATTTTAATCCCTTTCCAAACAGTCTGTGAAACGGTCCGACTTTAAAAGCCTATATACACGGTCAAATTTTGCATCCATCTTTGGAATGACAAATTAGATTAGACGAAAAGTTTGTTATAGTTTCTGGGTATACACACGATCAAACTTTTCATCAGTCCTTTCATCAGTGTGCTTTGTGTTTATGGGAAAAAAATTACACCCCAAGAATTATTATTCAAAAAAACAACATATAGTAAGAAATACTAAAGAGATTCCAATAGCCATTTCTTATTAAAATTTCAATAAATTTGTTAGTAAAAGGCGTATTTGATGGAATTTTTGCATACACGCGATCCGTATTGACGGCCACATTACTTGTACCCAATAGGATTTTTTGTAATTTCATCGTAAAGTATTCCATTAAGTTTTCTATACACACGATCAAGTCTAGAGTCTAGATTGGACTCAGTCATTCCAAAAACGGATGGTATAGATTTGATCACGTGTACGGGCTTTTAGGTTCCCTAAATTTAAAACATATATTTTTCGAAAATATCCGTTGATCAGTCCGTCTGGTTGTTTCAAGAGTTTACAGGTTATCTTCTTATTCAATGTTATTAAAATTGTTTATAATTTCCAATAATTTTGTTAAAGAAGATTTAATTTGAGGAGATTCGGTAAAGGTCACTATACTAAAAAATATCCAATTCAACTGCAAATAATTCTTTGCATTTGTCTTATATATTTATATATTATTACAAAATTTTATACATAATTAAGAACAAGATCAAGATATGAAACCACTTTGGCTATATATTCAACTGCAGCGCATTTTCTTCTTAATCCAATCCTTGAACCCTTTCAGTTATGAATTTACTAAAAGAAAATAATCCAAGATTTCTTGACTACGTATTATATCAAATTGTTTAATAAATCATAATCTAATTTAATATTAATTACCTACTAGAATATTTTTTATTTTATTTTCACGGATTATTTCGTTTTATAACTTACAATCTTACATAATAAATCTGTAACTATGTTTGTTTGTCCCCTGTAAACGCGAAAACTACCGAACCGATTTTTATCAAATTTGGTACATGTGTAGTTGCCTTTCCAATTTAGGGTATAGGTTATTTTGATTTTCAATGGGGGTTGCAAGGTGGAAGCGGGTATATAAAAATCTCTCTAATTTGGTCAATAACAGGCAGATTTTTATGAAACCTGGAATTTACATTCTGGATAGGCGAACTGAAAAAATAAAATGCCTTTCCTACTTAGACTATATTTTTCATTCTTTGATGGGGATTTTAGGGAGGAATGAGAATATATAAACTTCCATGATTCGGTCAGTAATATGAAATTTGGAACGTGCATTCCAAATAGGCCAGCTCGATAGGGGATTTTTCAGGGGGTCAAAATAGAAAAACGTCAATAATTCGGTCAAATTGAAATTGTATTTACTTTCATATTCTAGGAATAACACGAGCAAAACCGCGGGTATCAACGACTTTTTAAATACAATTTTAATAAAATAAGCAAACGCATTTTCTATTTAATTTCTGAATTAATTCAATTCATTTATTTAAGATTATTCACTATACAAATTCTTACATATAAAAAAATGTAGGCAATTTCATCATTAATTTTGGATTAAAATTTTGAGAAACCTTTAAGTACAGTTAAAGCTTTAATTTATAAAAATTCTTATAAAACTTCTCATGTTCAGTTTTCGTCAAAATTTAAAAAGTAGCGTACTTTTTTTTTGAAGTACATTTCTAATTATAAATTAAAACTTAACATGAAATAAATACTTCTTAAAGATCATTGAACTAATATTGCAGTTAAAAAACTTTTGATGAATTTTTTTTATAATCCAAAAAAAAAAATGATTGATTGGATATTGATGCTTATGGGGTTTTTTTTGTTTCTGAATTGATGTCAAATATTTTTCGTTACCAGAAGGTTAATAGCATTTAAAATCCATCCATTTAGACGGTTTTCAATTGATTACTTATTTTGATTCGTTGAAGTTTTAGATTGATAAAATTCTTAATGAACTTTCGGTCCTGATGTAATTTGCAATTTTGATGTAGAAATTCGAAGTTAATAAACTAAACAGAAATAAAATAATATTTTAGGATCGGCGATAAATTTTAAATATATTTTTCTAGAAGCTTTTTTTTTTATAAAACTTGTACTACAAAAGTGTATTTCTCTTGCTTCCTTCCTAATGAATCTTTTGATAGTAGCATTTTCAGAATTCCTACCACAAACAGATTACAGATATCGAAAGTTTTATGTACAACTTCTCCTCACATTTACTAAATATATTTATTTATTTAGTATCAGGTAGTAGATCGTCAAGTGGCAATTAGAAGAAAGACGAAAAAAAGATTTTGAGAATGTCTTTATTTCTTTTTAAACTACAAACCAGTAACTACCAAAAAAGGATGGGAAATATTGGAAAATTTTTAGTACAAGTATTTAGATTATATTTGTACCAATAGAAAATGTGCAAAATTCAAAAGAGGTTTTATCGACCATAAGCAAATTACATATATTAGGTCTTCGGGCAACAGCTTTTAAGGCCTAAGTTATAGTACGATCATTATGAATGAATGAAGAAAATGATTTTACAAAGGCTTAACCTATTTCAAAGATTAAATTTCACTGACAATCGGAAAAAACGGTATGAAATACCAATATTATTAATATAATAATAAATCCTACAATATCCTTAAATATAAAGTAGGGATGAATGGGAATTTTATCTCTATTAGAATTAATCCCTAATGGATTATTAGATCCAGTTTGATGGAGAAATAATAAAAGAATTATTGTTGCAGCTATTACAATAAATGGAAGAATAAAATGAAATGTAAAAAATCGAGTTAAATTAACTTTTGTCAACTGCACGCTCTCCTCAAATTCACTGAACTAAATCAGTCCCTAAATAGGGAATAGTAGATATTAAATTTGTAATAATAATAGCTCCTAAAAAGGATATTTATCCTCATGTTAATATTATTATTCCACAATTTTCTTCATTATAATTATCGTGCTATAACTTAGGCCTTTCTAGAATTTTACATATCTTTACTCATTTATATCTTTGCTAGTACCATTTAGCGTTATTATTTATATAGAGAGTATTTGGTTGAATGATTATTCATTTTCATTATCAAATGAGAACTTCATTTAGGTAATGAAGTTATCAATAGTCATTGCGGAAATAATCGGATGATTGACTGACTACTGGTGTACTGGTTATTCAGAATTCCTTATCTGTCTAATTTGTATATACTTTGAAAATTGGAACGTTATTCAACAACAATTTCTTTCAAGTTGATTGCAATTTTTATTTTACTTTTAAAAAAGTGAAATGCACTTACTATAAAAACTAATTTCATTTTCTTATTTATTTTTGCAGTTAGAAGTAAATATATTTTTATGCAGGTACTACCAGAGTAGTTTTAATGTTATGGTTGTGTATGGAATCGAAAAGTATATCGATTTATGCATGTCCGTCCGTCCGTCCGTCAGTATACAAGATAACTCAAAAACGCGTTATTCGATTTTGATGAAATTTACAATGTGAGTTGATTATTCCTTAACTTGGTTTAGTATTGCATTTGAGCAAAATTGATCCAGGGGGAGCGAAGTTATTAAGCAAAAACCAGGGTGACCAGAAAGTTCTGTCGTTTTCTTGTTTATGGTTTTTCGGATTTAATTGGAAAATTTGTGAATCAATTTTGTTTAAATTAATTATATACGTTAACTACACAAATAGACGATATCATGATAAATTTCAGTCAAATCGGTCCAGGGATAGTGCAGAAAGAAATAGCCCTAGGAGAAAATAACCCTCCTCATATAGTTTTTTTGATGTACTTTAAAAACTAAAACACCGATTTGAATAAAATTTGCAGATTAGACTTATGCTATCAGGGTCTGGGTTACCTGCAAATTAGAAGACATTTTGAAAAGAGAAAACCAAGTTATGAAGAAAAATCCTTGAAATAATGTTAGTTTTGACAGTTTTTTTGTCCCATTTCTACCATTGGGCATCAAAAAATCGGTTATTGGCCGATTTTCTGATTTATTTTCTGTTTTTAACAGCTACGAATATGAACATTTATTATTTATGATTACAAAATAATATGCTATTAAAATAGTTATATATTTCTGTTTTTTTTTTATCTTATTTTGCCGAAAGCAAATGAATTGCATATAGTAGAAGATTTGCAACAGCGAAAAAAAATGTACTTTAACTTCTTTTAGAGTTGTGAACATTATTCATTTTCACACTGTTATGTTAAACTTAGTTTTCAGCATGCAAGTAAATTTAAAAATTTTAATAAAAAAGAAAAATTATTTTTCTTAAGATCGTTTCTTTTTTTTCTTTTTTTTTGGTGCACAGCTCACATTTCACGCCTTAAGCAAAACTAATGATTCCAAGATGTTATTTAGCATCATAGAATAAATGAAGTTCATAACGAGCTAAGCGATTATCACTTATGATGAGGTGTTTCAATGTTAAATAGAAGTGGATATTATTAAACTAGACAAAAAATAAGCATAGAGAAAACATTTGAACTTTCACATGATCTTAAAAGACACAAGATACAAGGTGATATTGCAGCATTTGTATTTATTGGATTTATTTCTGTCGGAAGATTGTCAAACGTTATTTTATATTTCATCCGAAATTTATTATTATTTATTTCATTTCTGGTTGTATTTAATTTTATCATTGTATTTCTTTGGTTCAAGATGCATAATGTAAATTACAAAGCTGCAATTAAATGAAACTGGGTGGAAAATCTTGATTAAAAAAGACAATCTATGGAGAAACCATATCCCGTAGGTTTACGTAGGTGTCCCTAATCGTAATAGATAGTAAATGTTCAGTTCAAGACAGTTTCAATATGTCATACAACTTACGTCTACAATTTCATATGTGAACCATGGAGCGGAAGTAAACACGATAGTATGGATTGATCTAGGGGTCTAGGGTTCAGTGGGAGAGTATTGCTTAGTGATTAAGCCATCGACATCGTACTATTGGCGGCAATAAATACCGTCATGACTTTGAACTAACAATTTTTTAAATGAATATAATAAATTTGTTCATTATTAGGCATTTTTTGTTTGTTGGAGGTAAATTGAAGTGAATTTCAGCAAAATTGGGTTTTTCTGTTAAGAAGCGTTTAAGTGTTGATATAGAAATATTTATGGCACACCTAATTACATTCTAAACATTTAATTTAAGCTCAATTTTTGTTTAGAATAACTAGTATAGAAAAAGTCAGTAGTAATATAATATTTTTCTTAGTTTACATCGTCCTACACCTTTTCTTATTTCATCTGATATTACTTCATTTTTAGCATAAAACAATTTCTAGAAGGTTTTCAGTTGTTAAACCAAGTTTGATAAAAATTTTGTTATGTTTGCCATGAGAATTTTTATATTGTTTATTTATAGTTTCATTGACAATAAACGAAGGTATTCAATTGAATCGTAAATATTTAGGATGAAATAAAGTAAGTTTTCATTACATTTGATTGTTTCCTATCTTTGGAACTTCTAATCTCTTCCTAATTGAAACTCAATGCTATTATTACAGTAATGAAGGTTTTTTTTTTTAATAAAGTTTTTCTATGATGAAATTCTTAGCTTTTATAGTATTTTAATAATATTTAAAACTTTTAATGGAAATTATTAAATTATGTATCATTTATTGTTTACGAGCATTGTAGGCTGCTATGACGAGATAAGTGCGATTACAATGTTTTAAAAATATATTTTCATTACTTCAGGGTAATTTATTTTTTTATTACTATTTGAATACGTTTCTTTAATAATAATAGAAACAATTTGCAATATTGTAATAAGATATTAGTTAAGTAAGATTTACTCCCAATATTTGGTTTGTAGCTGACTAATTCCTGAGTCATTTTCTGTACATGATGTGGAGCTATTTATATATACCTCGTTCCTTGGTTTTATAAAAGAATTACCCTATTGGGAAACCTATTCCTCTTCAAAGCATTTAATTTTCCTACAAAATTTCATTAGCCTGCTCGTGTTCGTCGCTTGAAGCATCCCTAGATTCCCGAAGAAATGGTTACCCAAAAAATTATTACGAGCTGAGCATTCGCATAAAATGTGCTTGATGTCTTCAGTCATTCTTATGTCTCCACAATATCGACAGAGGTCTGTCGGAGATAGTATAATTGAACAAAATTCAATGGCATTCTTCTTACATTTATGATAATCAGGATGAAATTTCAGTTAAGACTGTATTTTTAAGACCAATTTTTACTGCTCTCTATGGACATAAGCGCGAATGTCTTCTCGTTGAATTTAACAATATCGATATTTTTGTCTGTTACAATTTCAAATATGAATTCATATTCAGAGATATTTTTATTATACAATTACAATTTTAATACAATTATTGGAAAGTAGATATCCAAAGTGAAATGCTGAAAAAATACAATATCCTCAAGTGTTTTTCTCATCTTCATAATTTTATTGTTTAAAAATAACTTTCTACAATTATGTATCAATAAAAGAAATCAAAAATTTATTACAATAATTTTTTTTAAAAAGAAAAAATTAGATTCAAAGAAATTGGAAATAATTTTAACGGTCGATTGATTAAATAATACAATAAATAACGTACTAAATAGGATTTTTATTATATGGTATTTATTATATTTTATTTTTTTGTGTACTTTGATACCCATTTACTATATTTATTACTCTAACGTTTATATACAAGATAGTTCAAAAGTTGTTATTAATAAGTTGACTTCAAATGAAGAGCAGTACAAAATGCGATTCAAAATTTTGAAAAATGTATGGGTCGTTATTTTGAGTCAGGGATGAGGACTCTTTTCATGTAGGAAGAAGGCTGCATTAAATTAAGCATAACCTACTCAAGAAACGGATGAGTGTAGAAGGTGACGAAATTGTGCTTATGACTTACTAATGTATTATTTATTTGTGTCAGTTAGGGAAGGTTATTTTCTTAAATCTTCGTTTACTTTAATACTTTAAATATGTTCAAATTAAGAGTAAAAATCAAAGGATTTCTTCCGCAAAATTTCGACTAGTTCACAAGGCTGTACTTAATAGAATACAAGGCCGCAGGATTCCCATTCTTGCTGACAAGATAAATAGGATTTTATCACTTTGTTCCTTCCTAAAACGAAGCTAATGCAAACAAGTTGAAGCTATATAGTACCCAGGGCCGAATAAACCATGGGTGCAATGGAACCACCGCACCCAGCGCCAAAGTTCAGAAGGCGCCAAAATTGATCGTTTTTTATTTAGTGTCGGGCGTTTTTTTATTTTGGTTTTAATTAAATTTTGTGGAAAATTAGGAAATTTACTACATTTTTGCTTTGATTATATTCTATACGATGTATTTAGTATTGAAGATGCAATTTACCTAATCTGCACCCGGCGCTGAAATAGCTTGATCCGTCGTTGATAGTACCTTGGTGATATTTAAAACTGCACTTTTTAGGCAATTTTCTAATAAGTTGTAATTATTTTATTTTCATATTCAAATATTTACAAAATACTTTTACTTTTACCTCACCCTGTATATTATTTGTGATACTATTAAAACTTCCTATTGTAAAATTTTACAATTTATTTTTTTTATCTATATTTTCTTCCTTTAAGTGTGATTTTAATTTCTTAAGAAAAGTTCATAAAGTATAAATTTCATTCTTCAAAGTGCTTTCTAGACTTTAAAACTTTTCAAAACTATTTAAAAGAAAAATCCGCATGCAGCACCGATTGTTGAAGATAAAATGGCAAAAAAGAAAAACTAATAAATAATATAATTAAGTCACATGAAAATCATGAAGTAAAAGTCATGAACACTAAACTTTATTATATTATATTTCATACGAGGAGAGGCCGGTATGCCTGTGTGTCTGGAAATGCATTTCGAACTTATTTGAAATTGTTTCAAAACAAAAATAAATCCTATATGAAATTAAAAAGAAGTAATTCGAAGATAAAAATGAAGACAAACTTTTTGTTCGAGGAAGAATTCGAATTATGTGTGAAATTTTCACGTACTAAATTTAAAGGTGACGAGGTGAATGAAATATAAACCGCAAATAGGTTTTATATCAGAAATAATAACAATAAAAATAGTTAAAACTACATAACTCTTGTACTTTTACTTTAGTTTTGGTATTCCTATTTTTTTATAAGACATTATTTTGTGCTTACGAATATTGTAGACTTGTGAAAGTTTATATAATACTATTCTGTAATAATGTTATAAATTCATTATAAAAAGTCCTCGAACACATCGTTAACTTTGACAAAGTTTTTCTTTTGAGTTAAATGTACTCAAAGATATTTTTTTCCTAGCGTGTCACACAAATTCAACAGGATATGACCCAAATACTATTATAAGTAAAAGAAGTAAGAAATTGTCGACAAAAAGGATTTTATAATAGTCTAAATAGAATGGCATTGCCATGTATATAAAGTTTAGTACATAATTTGAAATTAATTTTGTTTTTATGTACTTTTTAATGCGAAAATAATCTTTTTACGTGTATATAGAATTTATTCTAAAATTTTGAGAACAAAAAAATGTCACATATAAGTATAAAAATGGGTAAACATTAAATTTTGTATGAAAATATGCAATTTCAAACGGATTTTTCATATGTTTTTACATTTGAGTTTTCATATGTTCTAAGCAGATTCCAACATTCTTGTTTATTGTATTTATAACTACGTGAACCAAGTTTAAATTGAATATAAAAAAGTTATATGATTTCTCATATGTCTTGTCATAAGAGTGTTGGTTACATGTTAATACTATCTAAGCCTGTATTTTCTTGACCAAAAGAGATAGTCTAAAATCGCTTGGCCTGTTGTAATAATTGTGTTATATCATAGGCATTCGTAAAAAATATGAAAATCGAATGATTTCAGTTATCAGGAATTTAAAAATGTTTAAAATTTCTCTTTGCTTTAATTTCATAAATTTTCTATATAAATTTATTAGCATAAGTCTGGCAATGATTTTTATCAATTAAATGCAAATTTCAGAATATATTGTAACATATTAAATTACCTTACCATGGCTTTGGTTTGTAGACATTTACAAATGCGCGAGTTACCTTTTCGTTTGGTCAATTTGGTAACTACAGTAACAATTGTAAAACTACGTTTGACCACATTCTCCTTAATATACATAAAGGATATTTCATATTTCATTTGTATATATATGTTGTGGGTATATATTTTCATTCATTTGCATACATTTACATGAAAATTTACATTTAACTTTTACATAAATACACTCTTTTCTTGTATATAACTTAACTTTATTCACAATTGATCATATATTTTTCTATTCATAGAAAATGGCTATCCAAAGTATGAATATTTCACATTTTAAAATTTACTATTATCAATTTACAGCTCTATTTATGGATATCCTTCCTAAAAGATTCGCGAAAATGTTAACAAGAATCGCGCGGTCATATGCTAAAAAAGAACTATACTAATTTAGTAAAATGACCTTTTCGTTTATAACATTTTTAACAATAATAACTTAACTATTGTTAAGTTAGTAAAATAATGTTTCTTGCTGTTTTGTATAATTGTGAATAATGAATATTTCCATTGGAAAATCCCATTTCTTTTTTTCTACTTCTTTCGATGGGTTATGGGAAAGTAGATGTCCATACTATGAAAATTTCGATTTTCATACAATACAAATTTTGTAAGACATTTTAGATACGGTCAAGATTTCTAACTAAACGGACGTTAAGTACTGAAAGTTAAAAAAAGCACGTGCTTTTTTGTATTTCTTTCATATTAAATATGTCAAACGTGTTTTATTTTTTTAAAGTGAATATGGTATCTTTTCCTTATTAATTTAAAAAAGAAAAAAATTGTTAATTTCAATTTTAGTTCAAATGTGAAGATTTTGTGAAAATTTTTAAAATAAAGACATGAATTTCTTCTTGTCGTAATTTTTTTTGTTTAGAATTAAAATTAAAAACAAAATATTTAAAGTGTTCCAAAGTTTGTGATAAAAGAATAAAAAAAAATAGTCTCAATAAAATGTATTTTATAAGAAATTCTTACTAATATCCTCCAAAGGAAATTCTATCATATTTGATTTCTAAGGAAATTCCATTGGATCATTTTCTCGGTGACCTTTCTGATAATAATGGTAAAAACTTACTCATATAATAAATTTAGTATTTCTTGTAAATCATTAACAAATATATTAATATTATATTTCGTGATATAAAAGTATTGTCCTTCGAATAAAATATATTTTAAGAGTTTTTTTTTATTTTATCTACGACTAAAATCTCGAAACGCGTTTCTTTTCGTTAGGTCAAGTCTTGGGGAATTCAAGGATATTCTGATATATGGGCATTTTATGTTATCAACAATAAATGACCTAATAAATATTATTAGATTAGAGTTAATATTATGTTTTACCGAGAAAATAAAAAATATATTACTTTAGACATGTGATGTCCTTGATGGACAGGACGAAAATTATCCAAAATTCCCGAGTGGAATAAAATTCAGTCAGTATTTTGTCGCGGTTTAACGAGTTAATTACTATACTTAGGTGATATTTTTTTTTATTTTGGTTTTTTTTGAAAAACTTCCTTAAAAATTAAAAATGTAAATTTATATTTTCAAAAAGTTATGAAATATTATATCTTAAATTAGGTAAGAAGACATTTTATTATTTACTAGTAAATATAATTTATTCGATTTTATTTCGCATAATTTTTTGTATTAACATTTTTTGTTTTTTAAAGATTTTAAGATAATTAATTAAAATATATTTTTAACAAGATTTCGAATCGATGAAGGAAATTATTAATTATAGGAAATTTTTAACGAACATAATTTGATTTTATAGATTAAGCAAAAATTTTTTTTTTAATATTTTTGGCTAATTTTGCGGATCTAAATAAAACCTTGACATTTTTAGTTTTTTAATTTTTATTAACATAATTTTAAAAGCGATTTATTTTAAACTCTGCTTTTTAGATATTATCTAGAATTTTATTTGGTAGAGCTTGAGATTATCACAAAGAAAAACAACATTCCTTTCCTAATATTTTCGAGGCTTGTTAAGTTCTAGAATCACTCTTGTTGTCCATAATTATTTTTTGAATTTTTTAGTTGATACATTTAAAAACCGATCAGGCTACTAAATAAGAACAAATAAAAGATGTCTGATCTATAAATGTCCTTTCGATCTTTTGTTATACTGATATTTCGTTACAGGGATAGATTTTGTTCGACATTTTCATCTTTACATGATAGAGAACAGGGTTTATGTATTCGATTCGACTCGACTCATACTCGTCGAGTATTTAGGTAGTTACTCGGATTTGGGACTCGACTTTAATACTCGACGAGTCTGAGTCCGAGATTTTTAGCAAACTTAAGCAAGAATTTTTGCTTTTCAGAAATACTAGAAAATGAACAATTAATCTTGATGACCTGTCCTCCATAAAACCAACTTCAACTTCGTACTCGCCGAGTCCTAAAAACCCAAGTTTGCAGAAACCCTAATAGAGAATGATTCGCAATAAAAAAAAAACTTTTATTGGGATAAAATTTATCGAATTTACTTAATTAAAAAATTTTAACACTGGACGTTGGCACAATGCTGTCCAATATTTAACAAAAAAGGTATTTTATTAAGCAAAAGTAAATTGAAAGCGAAAATGTTTTAACTGCAGTTGAGCTTGGTTCACATCCTCAATTCCATTCTAAATTTCTCTTCTTATTTTATAAAACTATCGCTAGTCAAGAAATATTTGTTTCATCTTTAGTTGTTTGACAATAATGTAATATCATTGTCTATTTTAACAAAGATATCTAAATAATTGAGATAGGCAACTGATTATAGTGATTTGAATCAAAATTAAAGTATATATTTGGGTTTTTGTTTTTGAAAAACATTTTCATTTATTATTTAAATAATTATATATAAAAAAATTTCAAAAACTTAAATTACATTTTATCTCTGGATTCATATAACTTCCAATTGGGCATGAAAAACTATCACCGAACCTTTGAAAATTTTGCAAAATTTTCATCTCAAAATTATCAGTTTGATTATTTTTAAATGAACATCGATTTTGAGCATAATTTATAAAGAAAAGTTTCTCTGAACTCATATCAAATCCTGGTAATTGCTCATCTACAATATTTTTTGAATTCCTAAATTTATTTCGAAATATTTCAAAAGCTACTTTTACAGAATTATATTCTTTTAAAATCGTCTTAACATAATATAAACGTTCTTCAGCGAGGCAAACTATATTTTCTTCAGCTTTTTCTGTCCATTTCTTATTATAACGTTTGATAAAAGGCAAACCATTTATGATATTATTAACTAGAAATACACCAACACCACCTAAATTAAGTGAATTTGGAAAATTCAAATGAAAATTTGATGGTTGTAAATTAGAAACTGGAATTGATAATGTTTTTGAGTTTGTTAAATATTCGTATCTATACAAATCTGATCTTGGATAAATCCATTTAATTTCGATGAATTTTTGTTTAAGATGTCGTTTATGTTCAAATTCACTAGCGTTAAACCAATTTTCAAAATATTTATTTGAACTAATTTCTAAATTTTCATAAATTTTATTAATTATATCAATCGAATTTGGCTCAGGATATTTAATATACGTTAATAAATTATTCAAATATTCAAAACTATTTTGTTTTATATTTTTGCCGATCAAATTACTTTCACTTAAAAAAATCTTTAGCGTTTCTTTAATTTCATTTATTATTTCATTGAAGTTCTCTTCATTGAACTTGAAGTGTTTATCAAAAAACGTTGCTACTGGAATTAGATGTAAGATTTGTTTAATATCATTGAAACATTCCGAATGAATAGATTCAATATTTAAACTTTCTTGGGGGAATTCATTAAGACTTTTTTGGTATTTTTCAAGTTCATTTCGATATCTTACATCGAATAAATTAAGTTTTGATTTTAAAATTTGCCAAATCATAAAATTTGCAACAATTTCAGGTCTCTGAGTCGATATGAATTCAATCATTTCTTCAGTCTCTTTAGGCATTAACATTGTATCACCGAAATTAGAAACATTTACGTTCACAAAATAATTTCTCCAATCATTATTTTGAAAATTTTTAATCAAATAATCAATGACTATTATTTTATTAATATAACGTGGAAATTTTGAAAATATCTCTTGAAGTTCATTTTCAAATTGAACAATCTCGTTGGAAGTTTCATTTGCTAATTTCTCACTGATTCCTGTTAATTTTAATATATTCTGAATTAACTCTTTGTACTTCTGTGTCTGATCCACGTTTCTAGAACTCTTCAAGCGATCATTTAAATAAAACGTCGAATATTGATTTTTATGAAATGATCTATGAAAGAAAATTGGAATATTTGTTATTACACCAAAAGTTTCTAACTTTACCCAATCGAAATTTTCACTTTTCCAATTTTGATTCCACAGCGGAGATCCACCATAAGGTTCGATAACTTTTAAAAATTCTGTAAAATCAGTTACTTCCTTTTGACTTTCATTTATACATGAGGAATAATAAATTTTCATTTTTTCTTCAGCACTAATAGCTTGATCGAAATTCGTCTCGGAATTGTATTCATTTAATGAACGAATAAATGATTTTATCCCAGCTAATAGATTCGAATAACGTCTCTGATCTTCATTAGATTGATGATAATCCTGATAATTATACTTTAACCAGTTTCCACATGCATATTCAAAAAAATTTTCACAAGGATCCACATTTATGTTTAAATAATTTTGCATAATTTCTGACTGTTTAAAACGAACTTCGTCTTTTGAAAATCCATTCCAGAATACATCAAAATTATTAATATCACTTTCACTGACTTCTAAAGATGTTTTCACGGAACTTTTAATTAAAATACCGAATATAATTAAGAATATTTTAAGATCTTTCATATTTTATTTATTTAGTTTTAATTCTGCTGTGAAAATTATAAACAATTTAAACAATTACATTGACTTTACTAAATTGTACTAACTCGATTTTAAATTTCTAATCAGAATTTCTAGTTATCTCGGTTAACCCGATAGGTTATAATGTTGTAATGAAAATAAAATATTGTAATTTTTTCCAACTTTAGAACAAAAAACATGAATTTTAAATGAATCAGTATTTTATTGATTAAAATAATGGAATAAATTTTTGATTCACAAAAGTTTTCATTCAGTAAATGTCTGAAAATTCTTCAAGAATACAGTACTCTCTTCGAAATTATACTCGATATGATAGTATATAATAAAGTACACCGATTTTGGACACATTTTCTATATTTAAAGTTGAGAACATTCTCTTCAACGTCGGTTATGTTTAGATTAAGGCGTTACACCATCCCTGACAAGCTCCAAGCGTTATCAAATTTGACGATTTTTTATATAAAACTATGTAAATGGAAAATTATCTCTATTGCCGTTGTTTAAGGCATATATTGATAAACATATATAAATATAAATATTGTATAAAAATAGGTATAAAAAATTCGCGAAAGTTATTGTAAATAATTAGGATATTTTTTAAAAAAATGCCTGTGGTCCTTTTCGGATATTGTCATTAGAAATATGTGCAATTCAGGCGAAATTGAAATTTTTATACACAACTTTGAAAACAATGTAATTTCGAAACAAACAAAAAAACGCGATTGAAGTTGGACGACTTATCTTCACAAGGTATCACCTGGCTTATAGAAACTTTTTAATTTTAACCAGCTACATTAAAATACGTGCAGGTATTTTTGCGTAATTCAGTAACATACAAAGAAAGGGCCTGGAGGGCTCCAATGGTTTCCTATCAAACATATAAAAACGCGAAGTTCCGTGCACTGTTTAAGTATTTCTTTTGAGCATCTGGAATATCTTTTATTGGCAAGGTGACGATTTAGGTAACTTGTTAGGAACGTTCTTATTCGGAAGTGTTTAAGAAGGTTACAAATTGTTATTTAAAAGTTCCGGACTGGGTGTTAGTAATGAAATAAATCTTTTATACGATTGGAAATCCTCACTAAATTTTCTTCCATATCTTAAATAGTTGATTTTAAGTTTTTCTGTTTTTTTTTCAATAATTATCAAGTTCTTAAAAACAATTTGTTGTATTTCTTATTTTTATTCTTCACGACGGGATCACCTTCGATGTGAAGAATGTAAAATCGTGATTGAAATGAAATTTCTATTCTATTTTTATTATATTTCCATTTTTTGTCCAACTTATATAAATATATCTTTCTGTTGGCATAATAAGTTAGAACTTTGACTTTAAATGAAGATTTAATTTAAAATGAAATACTTTTATGAGAACTGACCAAATGCATTGGCTACATCAATCCTTTCCATATTATTCGTGATAACTTCTTTTTTTTTTGCTTTCTTATTTATTTGTTTAGAATATTTCTTTTTGGATTTACTTCTTATAATTTTATTGATTGAAAAAAAGAAAAAAAAATTAAAAAAATCAATCAAAACTTCATAAATCATAATATTCAATGAGAGAAAAATTTAAGAGATTTAGTTTTATAAAATCGAAGAAAACAAAAAAACTAGAAACTAGAGAGATTAATAGTCATATTCAAATTGTACATCACATTCAATAAAATCCCACACAATATGAAATTTTTATCTATTAAAAACCCGAAAAGAAACTTCTAAGTTTCTAAATCATTCTAATTAATTGTGTTCAAATATCGTATTTCTTATTTGAAATGAAAATTTCTATTCTAGAAATTGTATTACTATCAATTCGTATTCTTTATATTCGGAAGGCAAATTTTAAGATAACAACCATACCGCTTTTAAAACTACAAACTTTAAAACCTAATTTGATTTAAAACAGAAACTTAATCAAATGAAAAGAAAAAAAAAAAGGAAAATTTAATAGATCTTATATGATGCTTAAAAAATCAATTTAGATAAGGTTGATGTGTATTAAATCTGCTTTAGCACCTGAAATACCTTACATAAAGGTTCACTCAATGAAAAATCGTCCAAGCTAACAAGTAAGTTATGCGAAGATCGTTTTTTTTTCTTCTGCTTTTCATCTTTATGTTGTAATAAAATTAAATTATTACCTTTTTTTTTTAAGATAACATGAAACTTATTGGTTCAATAAATTTTAAAGTTATTTATATTTTTAAAGGATTAATAAATTTGATATTTGAGATTATATTCATAATTTGAATATGTTATATCCAAGAGGATTTACAAATCGGAATACTAAATGAACTAATCTTTTTCAAGTAAATTTCATATCATATTTCTTAAACTAGATGAAACCGAATATAATAGAAACTATTATGTAACTAAAGTTAACATGTGCTGGACATGCGGGCTGGTATGATAAACTATTTAATAAGTAACCACTAAGAATTTCTGGTTAGAAGCTAATCAGTTCTTCTGTCATTACACAAAGTTTTAGCAAAATTGGGTTAGTCGATTTCAAGTTATCGTAAATAGAAGCAAAAATACCACCCACGTTCGACAATTTTGTTCAGTATTTCATTGTAATCAGACTATAGCGGTTACGGTAGAGTAATACTTAAACATAAAATTTTATTTAGCATTTTCGCTCAGAATATCTGTGGACCTGCCTTTGTTAAAGGTGGTTTATTTTTCATTGTTATTTATTGTTCTAGAAAAAGAAAAAAAAAGGAATGTTTTTGGCTAACCGAAACCATTTTTGATTTAGCCTTTAAAACCTTTAAAATTTAAGAAATTAATGTATATTAGTATAACCTACCTTTGCACTAACAACATTGGATAAGTCGTTCTCGATTTTATCCTCTGTACAAAAAAGACACGACACCATTATTTGGATTCAGGTGCCCTCAAAACATGTGTATACGTTGTAAACCGAAGGTCGTATTTTTTGGATTGTTGCAATACTATTAATAACAGCTAATTTCTGATAACTTGGAAATTCGTATACAAACCACCATGTACTGACCACATTGCGGTATGAAACGAAAAACATAGTGTAGGACAATGTTGTAAACTTTTTGTTTACGACTTACAAGTACTATACGTGTATCTCGAATATGGTATACTCAATTTTGTGATCTATATAGCAGTCTACTATTGTACTGTCTTTTTTTTTCATATATCATAAAAGTACAACAAAAGCCCAAAACTTTGTAATATATATTTTTCCAAAAATCCATTTAAATTAAAGCTTTCTATTTTGATAAAAACTTTAACAAAGAAATTATAATTTTGATAAAATTCAATTTAAAACTGAAAATACAAAATTTTCTTTTAATTCAATTAGAAAGCGTAATTGTTTATGCTGTTTTTCAAATTTTCATTTATTATTTTTTTATGTTCATTAATCATTTGTTTATTTTTCATTTTAAATATTAAAAAAAAACGACCTTTATTTAAACATGATGAAACAGAAAAAAAAATTAATCCAATTGAATTATTTTAAACCAAAAAGATATGATAAACTTTCACATAGTCGCCATAATGATCTCTGAGAGTCATTCCAGTAAATGGAAAATACCTTCTCAACTGTATCATTTTGAAAATAAAATTTTTAAAACCGTGTAAAATGCCTCCAATTTAAATTCGGCAGATGGACTTTAAATATAAAATATAATTCCAAATAAATACAGAAATCTCAGAGAAATCTAATAATTCTGCCTGGATTCATAATTCGTGACCAGTCATTCGTTATATTCGAATTAAAAAAAAAAAAAAAGATTAAAAACAAGAAAACAAAAAAATGCATTTTCATAAGAAAAACCCATAAATATATCAAAATTTTATATCGAATTCCTAAAAAGTCGTATATCAAAGAAGAGGAACATTTTTCTTATTTATAACTTTTATAGTTTTCTCTTTCGATTCCGGTCCTCGTTCAAATATTAAATTTAATTCGGTTTTATTTGAATTTTATTTATAACTTAAGTTTTCTGGGTTTTTTTTTTTATTGCGAATTCAATACCTCTAAATGGGCATCGAAAGATAAAACCGTTGAGAAATTATCATTAGTAACTTATCCTTGGAATAGGGATTAAGAATCATCGCGATTTTACATTAGTAGTATTAAATTCGTTTCAGTTTTTTCAAATAAACATTTTGAATAAGAGTGTCAGAAGTGGGAATTCTTCAGCAAATGCCTAGAAAATATTTGAGAAACCAAGAAGTTTTGGTTCAATACTATATGGCAGATTTATTATTATAATTTTCTTTCCTATTATAGTATTTATTCAATTTATATGGGGTCCTACATTTACTACTGACATTTATTCGGCGAATTTCTGTGATTACGAAGTGTAAACGCTTTGACATTTCTCCATGTAATGCTTTTTATACGAGAATTGAAAATTTCTTAAAGATACCTTCAGACTATCTGTTTTGTCATATGTTTTCGTAAAAGTTTTGCCAAAACTGTCCTTTCAGGTAGCGCGAAATAATAGGGAATAGTTTGGTACAAATATATTTGATAAATTTTATGTATTTGTTGATATTAGAAATGTTTAGCGACATCTCTAACGTCTCATTTTTGACAAAATTTATGGGAAAACATATGACAAAGCAGACAGTCTGAAAGCATCTTAAGTGTAAATGGATAAATGTTAGTTCTAACAAAACAAAAATGAATCGTAAGGTTTCCAATCTCTAATGATTAATTGTAATTTAAAATCGAAAAGAAGTTTTTTCCGTCATCTTGGATTTGCCAAACATCTTTTGGCAAATTTATAGGAAAAATCCTTAAACATATTCGAATCGCGTCTAGACAATAATATTTTTGAAGAAAAACATTTTGCCAAGATGATTCCAGACCCTATAATATATTTTTCCACTGAAACATTAATTTCAATTTTCAAAAATTTAATTTCGAAATAATTTTATATTCCAAAATATGTTCGCCAAAAAAAAGGCTTGGTCGTGTTAAAAACTGCGATGAGAGAAAACTAAAGAAAAAGTAAAACATATTACATATTAGACTCGAGTAAAGGTAAAAGGTCTGGGTCTATTTTGATTATGACATTATAACCGATTCAGGTGTTATGATAATGAACAAGAAAAAAAAATTGTAATCGATTGAAAATCACAGCTTGTACTAATTCAAATTTTCACTAACATGAAATTTTACTCAGATAACGTGACTTTCTGGTCAAATTATAAAGATTACGCGAGATTTTGTATTAAAAGTTTATCATTGGTGCGATATCTTGAACATATAATGACATTCACTTTTTTCAACTTTTCTATTTTCTTTCATTAATAAACAATAAAAAATTATTAAAATACGAAAGTAAAAAAAAAAAGAAAAACAAATTTTTGTGAAGAAATTAAATTTTTACGTTTTGTACAAAGTCATGTTAATAAAATTAAATAAGACACAAATTGTTGCACGCACTGATTTTTTTTTTTGCCGCGCTAAAATAAAAATTTCCTTTTATATCGAATTAATTGTGAAATAATATAATATAATAACTTAAAATTGGCTTATAGCCGATTTTTTGATACCCTATGGCAGAAAAGGAACTAAACAACAGCCAAAACTAATAATATTTTAGAATTTTTCTGCATACCATATCGAGTTAAGGAATAACCAACTCATATTGTAAATTTCATCAAAATCGGATAACGCGCTTTTGAGTTATCTCGTATACGGACGGACGAACGGACGGACATGCCTGCATAAAGGGGCCCATAAACGACCAACATTGTTGTCAACCTTGTTGTCAACTTGCCATGCTGGTGTCGATGTTGGACGTCTGTGGGCATGTTGGTGGTTGGTATCTCAATGTTGTCAACGATGTCGGATGTTTTGGAAAAATTTGGAAAACATCGGATATTCGGTTGGAGGAGTGTGATGTTGCGATCAAGTTATATCGTCTGTAGAGAAGTTGACAACATCGTTGTCAACATCAGTTGTAAATTGTATTGTGCGCTGTGAATTTACTGTCAAAAATAAGCATCCAGAGTCGATGACAATACCTCGAAAGTGATGTTGACAACTTGGTTGCCAACATTTCGTTTCGTCTGTGGCAAAACCTGACAAACACGTTTACAACATGGTTGACAACAATGTTGGTCGTTTATGGGCCCCTTAAATCGACATAACCTTTGATTATCTACACATTTATAGACTTGAAATCCTTTTCCGAGGATTTTTTTATGAGTTACCAATAGAGTATTAAAACTACAATATTATACTCGATGGTAGTATCTACCACAGGGCTTAAAAATTAAATAATATTATTCAAAATGTAAAAAATATTGGCGGGCCTCACATTTGCTTGTGTAAATCCATTCAAATATCGTGAACAACTTTTTTATACTAAAGTTTTGTACTAAGAAATCAATTAATTCTTAGTCAAAAATTGTTTAGCAGTTCTTTTGATTTAAAGTTGCTACAGAATTACTGAGGATACCTTAAACAGAATTTTCCCAAAATCCATAGTACACTGTCAATACTATTTCCACAATATAGTGACCAAAGTTATTTGATACATTCGATTTTCTCGAAGTTCCAAACATGTATAAGAAAGCTAAAAATTAAACTACAACGAAAAAAAAGTATAGGTAATTGTTTTCGAAAGTAAATCATATTCCATTAATTTAAGTCTTGTACTTCCTATACATTTTGTGATTAACATCGAGATTAAAGTAGCTTCTAGTAAGCTTAAAATAATTAATTTTTTTTCAAATAGACTTTTTTCGGTGATATATCGTGATAATATTAAAAGATAAACTGCCATGAGGAAGTAAATCCGTTATTTAAAGTCTATAGACTTTCAATTCAGATTTATATCAGGAATTCGAGAGTTATGCGTTAAATAATTAAATTATTATTCAATAAGATTTGAATTTATTTTGTGAAGTTTTAAAACAAATCTCAAATCACCGAAAATGATTAGCAGAGTTACACGTGTAATAAGTACTGTGGTTTAAAAATCAATGAAATTGATGATAAAGAGTTGACCTAACCGAAACAAGTGCATTTTTTTGGGAAATATTGGATGCCATTGAGTACCGATGGTATTAGAAGATTAGAGATTATTTATGTAATATTGAATCTATAGTCTCTGCATAAATTATTCCTCCTGAAAGACAATTCTTTATTCTTTTACTTTACTCGTTCTTCATAATTGTTTCTTATTTTGCCTGATCAGAGAGTCATTTTCCTGCTTTTTAAAAAGGTGTTATTTTGTTTTCGTTAAGGAAAATTATCCAATAATTTGTACCCAATAATCTTCAAACGAAAAGTGAGTATGGTCTACTATTTTCTTTGAGGCCCATGGTACTTTTGACGGCATTAAAAAAAGCTTCAACAGTTTTCCATTAAAAAGAATTCTCAAAATTAACACTTAATACTAGCTTTATGTACTCGTATGTATTTCTTGTTCGCAATTAGGTACATTGTTCGAAAGTTCAAGAAAATATTTGTTCATTAAAAAATTTTCATTAATTTTTAACAGTAAATTATAATTACTACTTTCAATTTTGGGTGATGGTTATTTAATGAATACGGTTTTATTTTCATTAACATACAAAAAAAAACAACATAGAAATGATAAAATAAAAAGATATAATTAAAAGTTTAACCTCATATGTCGTAAATAAACTGAAAATTCCTTTTTACATTTTTATAATACTTTAAATTTAATATAATTTCTATATTCTTGAACTTTTCATAAAAATAAGTTCATTTAAGTAGTTTTCATTCACCTTGAATATTATGCTCAAAGCTTTTAAAACATAATTTAAAAATGGTGTAAAAATTTGTTATGGATCAGAAAATTTTTAAATTTTATTAACAAAATTTTATTATTATTAAATAAAATTGATAGAACAAAGTCCAAATATATTTAGATGTGAAAATTTTATTATCTCTAAAATAATGTGTCTTTGAATAAAGCTTTTTTCTTTTTTAAAAAAGTTATTAAAAAGTTAGATATTTTCAAAGGGAAATTGGGAGTTTAGACAAACTGTATAAGCCACCATAACATAACAGGTTAATGATATGCATAACATAAAATTTTGGAATAACTTTTTATTAAAGTTAAACTAATAAGAATAGCATATTGGCATAGGGTTTTCAGTAGACTTTAGAATGAACTTAAGGTGTCCCCTACTATCTCTTTTGTCATATAGAATTTCATCGTATAAGTTTTGTCAAAAGTGACCACTCAAATAGCTTGAACTGATATGGAATACAATGGTACAGTGGCATATGACAATATTTATGCGTTTTTAGATAATCTAAAGGCTTTTCTAGATTGACAATTATCTGGTTTCATCTAGTACAGCGATTGGAAACTGTCTTTCCTTTGACAGAGGCTGAAAGATGATAGTGGAGATGGGTGATTTCAGTAAAGATTTTCCATATTAACGGTTTTTAGTATTAATTTTGCGTTACTAAATTCAAAAGTATTTGAAACACCGAATTTTAGATAAGAACAACAAATTATAAAATAACTAGCAATGAATTTATGTTTGTCAGTTTAATAGTCAGAATTATATTTCAACTCTGCAGTGCTATTTGTATTGGAATCATTTTACAAAACTGCTTATAACTCGAAAATCAATATACTTAGGTCACTTTCAAAATAAAGGGCTTATATGTTAGTCTCTACTGCTGTCACAAATTCACAAATTTTGGGACTAAGCAGAATGATAAGTTAACCAAAGGTTTAGTTCCAACTGGAAATCGTGATCATAATTTCTAATAAGAAGATTCTATAAAACCGGAGCAAAAGGAATCAGACTGAGATGGGTGGGAATCATTGCAATCTCCATTTAATAGGGTAATTCTAAACATTGAAAATATTTTTCTTCATAAAACATTTTTACTAAAGTCTAAAGTATTTTTAAAAATTAAAAAGAATACCATTTTTTTGTAATCAATTTTTTGAATAGCAAATGTCCTTAAATAAATTATTCATATTCATTAGGATTTTCTTTCAGAATAATTCTAAAGATCCGTCATTCCATAAATAATTACAGGAAAATGGAAGGATTAATAATTTCATTGTTATCATAATTTCATAACTAAAAATATGAGATTTCATAAAAGTATTAGAATTTAACTGACATTAATATGAAGAATATCGTATTTCAGAACTTTTTCGAATGAAAACTATTCGCTTTTCAAATACAATATGAAAGGTTTTAAGATCTGAGAAATTTTTAATCCGGTTGAGTTTTTGTTCATCTTTTGATAAATAAGATTTTTTACAAAAAAAAAAAAACGATGGATTTCAAAAGAATGCTTTTAGATTATATTTTCTGTTTTTTTTGGCAGATTTTTAGTTATTTTTATAGGTTCTTTTTTCGTCTTCTTTAGTGAAGATTAATTCCTTTTCTTTTTAATTTCCTGGCTCGGATATTTTATGATAAACGCATGACAAGTTGGTATGATTTTGGATTGGAAGAGAAGACACCTTAGAACAGGTATATTCCGCTATGAAAATTTACAAAATATTGAAGGAATTTTTCTACCTGGAGGTAAAAAGATTAGAAGATTTACTATAAAGATCGGGTTTTGTGACAGGTGAAGGGAAATTATTATTATACTGATAAATATCTAAAAGTTCTATTTTCTTGTTTTTTTTGTTTTAAAACGAAAGATTTGACCCAAAGTTAATTCAAATTTGGTGGATTTTTTCTTTTTATTGTTTTTGCCATCGGATCCTCTTATGGTAATAATATGGTAATCGATCTTATGTTCAGTTCTAAAATTTAGACGAATTAACTAATATGATGGAAAAATAACTTAATATGAATTGGTAAGATTTTTGCTATCGATTATATAAAGCGGAATTTGAATAAATAATTCTTGGAAATCTATTTTTGAATGCACACACATAAATGAGTTATGCATTCGAAACAAAGTATTTTAATTTTATTCATCTTATTTTGAGTTTTTTGATTAAACAAAAACTAGCTAGTTTTTTTGGGTATTGTAGAACCTGTTTTATTTTTTGGCATTCTTTTGAATTTTAAATTTTGTTTCTTTGGGTCGATTAGTCAGATATTAAGGCCAGAAAAAAGCTAATCTAATTAAGATAAGATACCTATTGCAAAAATATTTGAGAACTTGTTTAATTCAATATTTAAGTATACAGTGACTCAAAGTCAAACTCGTACAAATCAAGAGGAAGCTAGGAATATAGTACAAATTTATTAGAACTTCTGCTTTATGTGGTTAAGAATCTACTAATTTTACTAGGAGGTATCTCCTTAGAATTCTTATTTTGAATGTGTATAAAACTGATGTTATCTATTAAGCTTCCAAAATTACCAATTAGTAGCTTATTTACCTAGAAATATTTTAAGTCTATTGTGCAAGCAATATCAGTATTCTATTAGTGTATTTTTGTTTGCTAATACTTGAGCCACGCATAGGGTGTTCTTACCATAGTTTCAGAATATCATCCAGTATACCGCATAAGTGTCATTCAATACTAGCTTAATTCCATTTCAAGAGCATTGCATAAATATGGTTTTGAAATCCGAAAATGGAGGTGGTTCATACTTAATTTTTTTTTTTCACTTTGATATATTCTTTACTAATTGCTACATCTTTGGAGCGGAAAATAGTAAATCGAATTTTGTAGCTGAGCTGAGTAATTGACAATATTTGAAAATATTATTTAAAAAAATTAAAACAGTGTTAAAAAAGACAAAATTTTATCGTTGGATAAAACTTTGATACTACGTTTAATGTATGCCAATGCTATACTATAGTATGGATATAAATATATGAATACTAGATGTGTGCTTCCAGTATAGTTAAGTAACGAAAAAGTCTACTAATGGGGCCTTCGGACTATCTTTTTGTCATATGTTTTCATATCTGCCAATCATAGCATTCTTGTTTGCTTTGTTCACACCTATCTGATAAACCGTTTGACTGAAATGTCAAAATCCATTTTTGAAATAAATTGACGTTTTTTCTTCCTCTTTTTTTAAATAGTAGAACTGAAGAACAATTTTATTTCTGATACGAAATTAAAAACATTTCTAATGTCAAAAAGCGCATATGTTTTAACATATACTATTGTCATACAAGAGTTCCTTATGAGTTCACACTATCTGAGTGGGCATTTTTGACAAATCTTATGTCAAAACAATTTACGAAACAGATAGTCTGAAGGCTCCTTAATAGTTTTTAAAAACCACTTTAAGGTACTTCTATAATCTTTTTTCTATTTCTATATCACGAATTAACATAGGCTTGAATGATCTTATCATGATTTCTAAACCTTTCAACTATCCTCCTACTCAAATTTCCACCTTTATGGCAATTTGTTAAAATTATTTGTATGTAAACATGTGCATCGTCTTGATTTCTTTGGTGTCTTCAAACTATAGTATCGTAAAAGTGAATTAATTTATTCACTTTCTTATACTCAATTTTTTTTCTTCATATATTTAATTAATATCTTACAAAGCAATTATTTAATATCAAAACTAAAATTGATCAATTTTTTTTATAGATTATCTATTTTAGTCGAACGCTAAAAATTAATGTACTCGAAATTAAAATCTATTTCTTAAAGAAATTAATTAAGAAAAGATAAATCAGTGTTTTTTTTTTGTTTTTGCTATAATCACAGCATGTGATTAACTTTTCGATGAGAGTCTCACAACATGATATTTGGTTTATATGTGAATGCCTATAAACATAATTAAATCTTAATTCATTTCACTTCCTTCAATAATTTATAAAACAAAAGTCAAATAGAAAATTTATTGGATGAAGTTAAATATTAAATTTGTTTTAAAATTTATTGATAAAAAATTGAATCAACAAAATGTTGTAGGAGGATTTATTAAATGAAGTATTTTATTAGGATTTAATTGAAAATACGTATTTTATTATACGTAGTAGAATAATTAATATCATGTTGTATAAATGATAGGCCAAATTTAAAATCGGTTAGATATGGATAAGAACTGGTTTAAAAATGGATGCTTATTAGGTCCGTTCACTTTTATCCAAGGCGTAAGTGTAAACATTAATTTCATGTAATTTCTTTATCAATTTTTTTGTAATTATTGGAACAATATTATCTAAGACAATATATATGTACCATATTACCAGGAAACCGATAAATGACAAAGTTTATCACGTATTCGAAAAAAAAGTTACTTAACAACTAATTGATCTTAGCTAATTCGATCTGATATCCCAATTGGGCTATCCATTGGGCATTGTTCTCTAAGGTATCATATAAGTAAAATGGGAAAAGCTGAGAATTACCTGAATCATCGGAGCATATACACTTATGTTATGTAGCGTATATTTGGTTTTTGAATGTAAAGATATTGCACTAAGATTAATTTCGCACCTAAGCAACTACCAAACATTTCGTATAGTCCCAGAAGCTTAGAGTTAATCTTAAGAAGAAGATAAATAAATAAATAGATTATAATAGATATTTTAGGGTTGCAGGTGTCACATGTTGAAATATAAAATAATATCTTATACTATATTGTCCGTCCGTCCGTATACAAGATAACTCAAAAACGAGTTATCCGACTTTGAAGAAATTTACTTGGTTTGGTATTGCATTTCAGCAAAATCGATGCTGAGGGAGCAAATTTATAAGGGAAAAACCAGGGTGACGAGAAAGTTTTGTCGTTCTTTGTTTATGGTTTTTAGGATTTAATTGGAAAATTTGTGAACCAATAGTGTTTAAATTAATTATATAGGTTAACTACACAAATATACGATATCATGTTAAATTCCAGTCAAATCCGTTTAAGGCTAGAGGAGAAAGAAATAATCCTAGGAAAAAATAACCCTCTTCATATAGTTTTTTTGATGTACTTTAAAAACTAATATCCTGATTTGAATAAGATCAGATTAGACTTATGCTATCAGGGTCTGGGTTACCTGCAAATTGGATGAAATTTTGAAAAGAAGAAACAAAATTATAAAGAAAAAAACTTGAAATAATGTTAGTTTTGACAGGTTTCTGTCCCATTTCTACCATAGGGCCTCAAAAAATCGATTTTCAGTTACTATATGGTTTTTCTTCTTTGATTCAGTTGGTATCGATTCTATCGATGAGTACACTGTTAGTTTAATAACTTCAAGCATTTCCCCACTCCAGTACTAATTATGCAATAATAAAGAACTCTTCCATTTGAATGAAATCTTGTGTATTTTAATTTTTAATATAACTTTCACACTCATATAGTGCTAAAACCAGGCAGTGTAGTCATATCACTTAGCTGCAAATTACATGGAATTAAAATTTAATCTAATTTGAAATCTGGTAGAGATTAAATAATTTAAATATTCATAAACCTTATTCAAATTAATTAAACAATTTTCGATTAATTTAGTTTGAATGAAATGTTCCATAAACGAATTTTCCCTGAAAAATGAAAACTCAAAAAAAAAACTATAACTAAAAATTCTTTAGGAATGTAAATTCAAAGTTGCACTTCAATAAATTCAAGTCCACATTCACTTTTTAATTTTTTATAATGTTACAAAACTCATGAAAATGGGGAAAGTTATAAAATTCATATAAATGAAAAATCATATACAATTAGAAAATTACAACAAAAACAGAAAAAAAATCGTACATGCTCAATAAAAATTTATCAAACAACATAAATTTTCTATTTGTCAAAAATTTAACTTCCTACTGTCACAAACTTGAGTAATTATTATTTTTAAAAGTTATAACCGAAGAAAATGAAAGAAAAAGCATAAATCTTGTTTGATTTTCAAATCTAATTTCAAATATATACAGCGAGAAAAGTAAAACCAAAGATATAAATTAATATAAAGATATGTAAAATTTTAAATAGCTTTCATTTAACTACATTAGACCTTATGCAAGGAACTTTTAGGAGCTTTAAGCTCTTGCCATAAGACCTAATGTAGTTTACCCATGTTACTGATGTTAAATGAAAGCAGTTTAGAATTTTACATATCTTTATACTCATTTATATCTTTGGTAAAACTATATAATAAGCTTAGGACAAAAATACCTCATGTTTGATATTCAAAAGTCCGTAACAATTACAATTACAACCAGTTAAATGGTTAAATGAACGAACGGGGAGGGTTAACCGATATTATTGTTACCATAAGTAAAAACCGCATTATATGCTATTATTATGCAAGTTAATGTCAGGTAATGCAATTCTGGTGGCTTTTAATGACAAGAAATTAATAATTTCATATATTTTACGTTAATTTTGTGGGAGTTAGTTTTTTTTTTTATAGTTTACAGGTTTGGCTTCCTTATCTCAAAGAAAAAATTTCCATTTTTAAAGTACTTCAATGTTGTTTACTTTTAAGAGTTTCCAATACCTTTAAAGATATCAAATTATTGTGAGTGCATAAATGCATTTTTGAACTTTCACTATAAAAAGGGTTAACACGAATTAAATATTTTTTCAAATTTCTACACAAAACCGAGGTGAGTGTTTAATAATCGGAAAGAAAGATAATAGCTGTTGGTATTATGGTTAATTTCTATGAAAAAAAAAAACAATTTAATTCATGTATAATTACATATGATCTGGTGTAGTCCTACAACAATGGGAAGTTTGAGACACAATCTCTATAAAGATTGTATGTAATTTATGCAAAAATTGTTGCCGCTATTACAATTACAAACTTCTATATACTATAGGAAGTACGAATTCTTTGAGATAATAGTCCTGACTTTTTTCACGAAGCGGAACCAGAGCGGTATTTGGAACAACGTTTTTATACAAAATTTGAAGTAGGCATCTAATTTACAATTATACCTTGATGTACGAGATTTAAGACTTATGTGCAAAATTTTTATTATTGTTGAAATTAATTTTCCGAAATCCTCTGCTTCAAAATTACATGATTATTGCTGTATTTTATTGGGAATTCTATCGGGCGCTAATTTACTTTCGATTACTTTCGATTTTTTTAATCAATGTTCTTATAACATTTTATTTCGGATGTTGGTACTACTGATATTATTTGACGGAACAAAACAACAAAAGAACAAAAGAGATCAAAGTTTTAGTTTGCACCATCTACCATCTGGCAGATGTCGCTTAGTACATGTTTTCTATCGAGCGCTAATTTAGCGCCCGATATTATACGACGCTAAATAAGAACCTATAAAATGTATGGTAACCGCCGGTAGAATTCCCAATAAAATACAGCATATACCAACCTTAAATAATGGCATGACTAAGAACTATGACTTATGTATTAGGGACCCTTAATTACTTGACTTACAGGTATGGTATATCATTGATTTGGAATTAATAAATATAGAAAAGTTTGTTCTCAAGTTATAGCATATGAAATTAACTGTGGATATATTTTTTGGTAGAACTTGATTTATTTTCGACTCAAAGTCTCTGAAAGTCTCTAAATAGGTATTCAAGTTAGCTACACATTTATTTATCACAATCTACTTTTGATAAGGAATACTTCCCAAAGAAAATAAAATAACGATGTTTAAATAAATTAATTTAGTATCAATTTCGTAAATCATTTCGACATACTAAAAGAAAATATTACAATTTAATTTAGTAGATATTTAATTGGCACAAACTTTAAAATAATATAATTGACATCTTTCTTAATGATTATTGTCGTAAAAAAAAAGTCTTAAAATATTGGCTAAGGGAATTAAAAGTCATTGTTTTTTGCATGTTAGTTCAGATAAAAAGCATATTCATTATGGTGAAGCTTATGAGCTTGAAAAAGCAAACAATGACTTTCAGCAGCATTTTTTTTTTAAATTAAAAAGTGGTGCTTCTCATAAAAATTTTTCGGCACAAATTTTCCTTTTCAATCAAATGTGATACACTAAATATTTTCACTTGCTAATATAGTAAATGTGTTGCCGATTTAACGTACATGCAAAGTGTAAGTAATGATAAAGTATGGAAACTTGTTATCCTTACCTTATCCTTATCTTTGACTGTTCTTTTTCAAACAATTTTCTCTCCACTGCTGACATAGATAGCTACATATTGTACGTATGGCTGAAAGGGAAATATAATGTAAGGATAGAAGCACGTGTTGAAATTCATATGGCAATGCACAAATACTAGCAGTTCGATAAGGATTTTAAGAGTCATTCACGTGCCTTTGCTTATTCTGGCTACTTCGCTAGTTTTCCATACTTTATCACTACTTATACTTTGCGTACATGCAACAAGTACTATACTAACGACCGTCTATTAGATTATGATGACTTTTAATTCCCATACCTAATGAATTTAAATAATGGTGAAATTAAATTATTTTAAGTTAAAATAAACATGTTTACACAATTGCCCAACATTATACATGAGAGAATGATATAAAGGATTTCATTTCATTACGATTAAAACGAATCATTTATCTTTTTAAGGTGACACAATCGCGACCAAATAACAGAAATTTTCTAACCTATAAAATTTATAGTGACTTTATAATGATAGTTTCGTTTCATTATATCTTATATCATGGATTTTTTGGTTTTTTTTTTGAGACTTTTTATTTGTAAGTAATAGCATTTTATAAGAAAAGAAATATCCATGGGTGATTTTAGAAAGCAAATTACTTATATACGTATGTTGTTTATGGGCGTTTCCATTCAATTATATTTTTTGTACTTATACTATATATGTACATATATAGTATGAGAAATTCACTTTTATCACTGAATAAATAAAAATTGTACTAAATATAAATAATCTAATAAGAAATATTCAGGAATAAAAAATTTTCTATATTTTTTCTATCGAATTATTTAATCAGAAAAGAAAATAAATTGATAAATTATTTTATACCGCATGTTGAGCATAAGCTCGTTTATATTTGCAAAAAAATATATTTGTTTCTCTATCGATTAAATCTATCGATTTACACTTTTCTTATATACTGTTAAATAATATACGCGACTTACCTTAAAATAGTTGAAATGGTAAAGCATATTTTTTTTTTTTTTTCATTTGATAATCATCTTAAATTTCGATCTCCTAAATCAATAATATGCTTCATCATTTCTAGTCTAAAATATTAACAAATTATTTCCATGTCGTATTCTAAAATTACATTTAATGTAAATATGACAATTTTCAAACAGAATCTTGTACTTTTCGGAACCATGAACATGCAACTTGTTTTTAATTTTTATAATTTGCAGATGTTTAACATTCTTTAAAAAACTGATGAAAACTAAATTATGTAGAAAACTTTTACGAGCAGTTTAAGAAAAACAACTAATAAATAAATAAAGAAACATAAAAACTTAAAATCATTTGAGACTCCTATTTTATAAATAAATAGTTAAATGATTTAAGTTAAATTAGATTAAAAAGCGTAGAAGTACTTGTCCCGAAATACGAGAGATTATAAAGTCCCCCAAATTTAAGGGAATAAACAATTACACCAATCAGAACAAAGTAAAAAAAAAACATAAAACAAAATTTGCGTTGCAATAACTTCAAAAGAACAGGGACAGTTTTCGAAGGCAAAATTTATCAGGAAAAAGGAGGATGAAATTTTTTTAAAAAGAAATTTCCTATGGCGTCTCAGACGCTTAAAACTCTTATTTGTTTTAGTTTTTGTGCATAGGTATATAAATTTGAGCACTAATTTGTTTGTTTTCAATTTGAAATTGTAAAATTTTATCATATTGGTATATGTAGCTAAGCTGCTATGTCAGTAGTGGATAGAAAATTGTTTGAAAATTTTGTTCCCTTACTCTAGTATATACTAGAGTTCCAGTGGAAATCCGTAAAAATGTCAACATGACAGAGATAGGAAGCTGGAATAATTTATAATTGTATCAGGAATTTACAGAGTACTCTTAGAATTCGAATTATAATATTAGTATTCGCAGAGTACTCTCAAATTTTAGCTGTGCGCTTATCTGATAGCAAAAAATATATAATAAATAGAGTTCTAAACTTGGATTCTGATTTGGTAAAATTTGCAGTCTGCAAACATGCCATCCCATTAATAATATTTGTATAAAAAATTCTGTCTGTACCTTTTGTATCTTGAGCAGTAAATATTTTCTACACTTTAGCAATTTTACTATGATATCAGACCATATTCAACGAATCGTGAATACCCATAGAGTAAGAGCAAAGATCCTATAGGATAATATAAGATCTTTGTTAAAAGTTAAATGATATCCAATAAAATTTCAACTTGAACGTAAACATTTTTTTTTACATATAAGATATCTTTATTAGACTGAACTTCTCCATTAGCTTAGACCATCAATAATGACTTAAAAATTTAAAAGAATCATGGATAAAATCCTCCTTTAGCCAAACATTGTTATTTTTTAAAATGTTTTTTCATTAGGTCTAGCTAAACCGAAAATTATCATTGTCGATTTTTTTTCTGGTTATTCCTAATAAAGTCTCTTCTCTTAGTATTGGAAGTAGCCCTGAAATATCGGCTCCTAGTAGATTACATAATATTATACTCAAACAAACGTAGTGTAATAGCTACAATTAACAAATAATTTTTTTTTAAAAAACATATCAATTTTTATTGATTTAAAAGTTATTGAATTCAATTTTCCTTAAAAAGATTTATTACAAAAAGAAAAAAATGTTTGTGTTAGAAGAAACCAATGTCACATTCAATTTTTGGAAAAGAACATGAAAAAGTGTCGGCAAATTCTTGGAGATTCCTTAAAGCAATCTGTTCCGTATCGGCATCGGTTACATTCAACTTCAATATACACCTATTTTGTGCATAGTTTATGAAGAAAAGTTTCTCTGGAGTATCGAATTCAACAAATTGTTCATCAGTTGTATTATTTAAATTTTTTAACGACTTTTTGTAGATATCGAAAGTTGTTTTAATAGCATTATGCTCAAAAATAATGGGTTCAGGGTCATAAAATTTGTAATTAAGACAATCCCTGCTTTTACCAAGTTTTGTTAACCATTCAGCATCAAATTCCTCATTTTTCCCAATCACAAAAGGGATTTCAAATAGTATATACTTTGCAATAGATGTACCAACGCCAGCCAAATTCCATGGTCTTTGTAAACGAGAAAACGGAATTGAAATTACATTGGAGTTTTTCACATAATTATAATAATTTGATTTGGAGTCTGCCCATTCAAAGTCAATAATATCCCCTTGGACACGCCGTTTATGATCAAATTGACTGGCTTTGAACCAATTTTCGAAATAATTATTCGAAGTGACTTCTAAATCTGAATAATATTCATCCAATTTTTCGATCGTATCATATTTAGAACGTTTAACATTCGTTGATATGTTATTTAAATAATCAAGAGTATCTTTTCTCATGTCGCTTGTCATCCATTTACTGTCACTGATAACAATTTTCAAATAGTCTTTAATATCATTGGTCATTTGAGCTAACTCTTTTTCATTTGAATCGAAATATCTATTCAAAACTAGAACTCCAGCAATTGGATGTAGAAAACTTCTAACGTCAAAGAAACATTCTGCGTGAATTAAATCAGCTTTTGAAAATCCTCCCGCAAATTCATCATTATATTTTTGATATTTTTCAAATTCATTTCGATATCGGTCATCAAACAAATTAAGTTTTGCCTTTAAAATGTGCCAAATCATAAAATTTGCAATACTATCACGATTTTGTTTCGATATGTATTCTATTGCGACAGGAACTTTGATTGTTTGAGAAAAATTTGAAAAATTTACACTTAAAAAATAATTTTTCCAATCATTTTCCTTGTACTTATTAATGAAATCTTCAATTGATATTTTGCTTTCCTGGAAATATGCATTGGAACTGTCTAATTCAGCTTCAAATTTAACAATTTCATTTGCAGTTTTCTTTGCAATTTCTTCATTAATTCCAGTTAATTGGAGAATATTCTTAATGAAATCTTTATAGTTTTCATAGTAGGTATCAGTAAATATCTTAGAATTGAGATAAATTAACTCGATTTCTTCGTTGAAAATAGTTCTTTCTAGTATAATTGGAATATTTGTTATTTCTCCAAAAGTTTCTAATCTTACCCAATCGAAATTTTCACTTTTCCAATTTGGGTCCCACAGTGGTGATCCACCATAAGGTTTGATAATTCTTAAAAATTCCATAATATCAGCTTTCTCCTTTTGAGCTTGATTTAAACAAGATGAATAATAAATTTTCAGTTTTTCTTTAGCGCCTACGACCTGATCAGAATTTTCGTCGGAATCTTCACTATTTAATGAACGAACGAAACTTCCTACTTTACTGATTAGACCGAAATCAAGGTGTCTTTCTTCACCAGATATACTGTAATATGGATCCTTATTATATTTTTCCCAATTTCCGCATGCGTATTCAAAAAAATTTTCACAAGGATCCACTTTTGTGTTTAAATATTTTTTCATCTTGTACGACTCTCGACTACGAACTACAAGTCCTGTAATTTTCTCCCAAGACAAGTCGTCTTCATCTTGCTCACTTCCATTTTCTTGTTTATTAGAATCTCCTTTCACAAAAATTAATGCGAAAATTAGTAATAGGATCGGAAATTTTGTAAAGTTGAACATAGTTTGAATTAATTGACTTTATTAATATTTGCAATAGTTACGTGTTTTTCTTCACCGAGAAGGGAACCAACTAAATTTTAGTCAAAATAAATTATTTCACATTTCTGACTTTTTGTGAATTATTTATCTCGATTAGTTCAAAGAGGTTAGAATTATGCGAAAACAGTTTATTATCATTATGTCATTGAAGTTATCAAAAATTTAATATTTTATTAAACAGAAAAAATTATGAAATCACCAAATTCACAAAAAAGAATTCTGAGAAATAAAACATTCTGTCTTACAAGCGAATTGATTCAATTTTCGTAATTGTTCCATAATCTACATTTTAGACGTATTTGATACAAAATTGTTATTGAGATGACATTGTCGATCATTTAGAGACAATGTCATTTGAAAAACAATTTTGTTAGAATAATTTTCCATATGAAATAATAAACTTTTCGCCGTCTTAAATTTAAGTTACCAGTTCCAGTTTTGGTCCCGTGTCCAACAATACAATACCAAAAAAATATGTCCACCATAACATACCATGTCATTCAGATTATCGGTTAGGGAAGATCTGTAGTTAGCTGAACTGAATAAATATTGAACAGATATTTGAAACGTAAGCTCAAATCAGACATGACCCATGACCTATTTTATATGACAAATTCTAAAAGAAATTTTTAATTAATTCTTAATTCTTCGTAAAAGAAGTAATCAGAGGAAAATGTTTACATTTAGTTTTCACAACAAGTGTATGTACTATACATTCGACAGGAGCATTTTCCGTAGCTGCACTTTTCTTTTTCTCTACCAAGGTAGAGATTCGCTTGAGGAAACAAAATATGTATGCGTACTTTGCAAATTTTTAAAAGTTGCAAATCGCATCCACTCAAATTAACTATATGCGTTGGTCATTTAAATACACATTTTCTCATGTTTAATTTCAGTAAAATCGATCCAAGGAAAGAAATAGTTACAGAATAATATTATCTGATCTTTAAAGTTTTCATTGGTTTCCAAATCTAATTCAAAAATAGCTCAACCTACAGAAAATTTTCTTGCGTAGTAAATATTTTATACATTTTGGCAATTTTACTACGATACCAGACTACATACAACGAAACGTGAATACCCAAAGAGTGAAAACAAAGATCTTATAGGATACTATAGGACCTTTGGTAAAAGTTAAATAAAATCCAATATATTTCCAACTTTAATCTATATGTATATAATAAACATCATCAACGTAAACATTTTTGGAAATTTTACGAATAAGATATCTTTATTAGACTGAACATCTCCATTAGTTTAGATTGTCAATAATGACTTGAAAATTTGAAAGGAACCTGTGTCCAGGGCCGCATTTAGGATCTGTAGAACACTAGGCTGAACTTGCGGTGCGGGCCCTACCGCAAGGAAACAAATGTTGTACTTTCTACTATCTGGCGAATATTATGGACTAATTTGCCAAAAATTATAATAGAATATGTTTTACATGCAAAATATCGATAAATACTTGATAATGTCCTTTCCATCATTCATTAAATGAAATTTGTTTTTGTTATATTATTTTATAAATTGATATGCTAATTAATTGACAATTTGGAAATTTTTCGGTTGCGATCATTTTGTGGTGAATGTTATTTTAGTCTATTTAAAAATAAAATTTTTAAACAATTTTTTTTCTCTAGTGCGGACTCCTTTCTGGTGCGGGCCCCTAGGCTGCAGCCTAAGTTGCCTAATGGGAAATTCGACCCTCTTTGTATCAGCTTCAGCCAAACCATTTTATTTTTTTAAAATGTTTTTTCAATAATCAAAAGTTATGATTATCAAATTTTTTTCTGGTTATTCCTAATAAAGTGTCTTCTCTTAGTAGAAGCCCTGAAACAGGGGCTCCTAGTAGATTACATAATGTTATACTCAAACAAACGTAGTCTAATAGCGACAATTAACAAATAATGTTTTTTTAAAACATATCAATTTTTATTGATTTAAAATATATTGAATACAATTTTCATTAATAAGTATTCTTACAAAAAGAAAAAAATGTTTGTGTTAGAACAAAGCAATATCGCATTTAACTTTTGAAAAATTACATGAAAAAGTGTCTGCAAATTCTGCGACATTCCTTAAAACAGTCTCTTCCGCATCGACATCGGTATCATTCAACTTCAACGTACACCTATTTTGTGCATAGTTTATGAAGAAAAGTTTCTCTGGAGCATCGATTCCTGCAAATTGTTCATCAGTTGTATTATTTAAATTTTTTAACGACTTTTTGTAGATATCGAAAGTTGTTTTAATAGCATTATGCTCAGAAATAATTTGGTGCCCTTTTTGATGATCATCAATACAATCCATGATATGAAAACGTTTTATAGACCATTCATTTTCCATTTCAACTTCGTCATCATCCGCCATCACGAAAGGTATTTCAGATAATATATAATTTGTAAGAAATGTACCAACGCCAGCCAAATTCAATGGGCTTTGTAAATGAGAAAACGGAATTGAAATTACATTGGAGTTTTTTACATACTTATAAAAATTTGATGTCGAGTATGCCCAATCAAAGTCAATAATGTCGCCTTGAACACGCCGTTTATGATCAAATTGACTGGCTTTGAACCAATTTTCGAAATAATTATTCGAAGTAACTTCTAAATCTGAATAATAAACATCTAATTTTTCGATCGTATCATATTCAGGACGTTTAACATTCGTTGATATGCTATTTAAGTAATCAAGAGTATCTTTTATCATGTCGCTTGTCATCCATTTACTGTCGCTGATAACAATTTTTAAATTGTCTTTAATGTCATTGGTCATTTGAGATAACGCTTCTTCATCATATTCGAAATATCTATTCAAAACTAGAACTCCAGCAATTGGATGTAGAAAACTTCTAACGTCAAAGAAACATTCTGCGTGAATTAAACCAGATTTTGAATTTCCCTCAGAATATTTATCAATACTTTTTTGATATTCTTCAAATTCATTTCGATATCGGTCATCAAACAAATTAAGTTTCGCTTTTAAAATCTGCCAAATCATAAAATTTGCAATACTATCACGATTTTGTTTCGATATGTATTCAATAAACAGAGGAATTTCGATTGTTTGAGAAAAATTTGAAGAATTTACACTTAAAAAATAATTTTTCCAATCATTTTCCTTGTACTTATTAATGAAATCTTCAATTGATATTTTGCTTTCCTGGAAAAATCCATGGGAACGTTTTAATTCCGTTTCAATTTTAACAATTTCATTTGCAGTTTTATTTGCAATTTCTTGATTAATTCCAGTTAATTGTAGAATATTCTTAATGAAATTTTTATATTTTTCCTTCTCTTCAGTAGATTTGAAAGTTATCTTAGAATCGAGATTAATTAACGTGAAAAGTTCGTTAAACATTTTTCTTTCTAGAATAATTGGTATATTTGTTATTTCTCCAAAAGTTTCTAATTTTACCCAATCGAAATTTTCACTTTTCCAATTTGGGTCCCACAGTGGTGATCCACCATAAGGTTTGATAATTCTTAAAAATTCCATGATATCAGTTTCCTCCTTTTGAGCTTGATTTAAACAAGATGAATAATAAATTTTCAGTTTTTCTTTAGCGCCTACGACCTGATCAGAATTTTCGTCGGAATCTTCACTATTTAATGAACGAACGAAACTTCCTACTTTACTGATTAGACCGAAATCAAGGTTTCTTTCTTCACCAGATATACTGTAATATGGATCCTTATTATATTTTTCCCAATTTCCGCATGCGTATTCAAAAAAATTTTCACAAGGATCCACTTTTTTGTTTAAGTATTTTTTCATATTGTAGGACTCGCGATCAGGAACCGCAAGTTCTATAATTTTCTCCCAAGACAAGTCGTCTTCATCTAGCTCACTTCCACTTTCTTGTTCATTAGAATCTCCTTTCACAAAAATTAATGCGAAAATTAGTAATAGGATCGGAAATTTTGTAAAGTTGAACATAGTTTGAATTAATTGACTTTATTAATATTTGCAATAGTTACGTGTTTTTCTTCACCGAGAAGGGAACCAACTAAATTTTAGTCAAAATAAATTATTTCACATTTCTGGCTTTTTGTGAATTATTTATCTCGATTAGTTCAAAGAGGTTAGAATTATGCGAAAACAGTTTATTATCATTATGTCATTGAAGTTATCGAAAATTTAATATTTTATTAAACAGAAAGAATTATGAAATCACCAAATTCACAAAAATAAAACATTTTGTCTTACAAGCGAATTGATTCAATTTTCGTAATTGTTCCATAATCTACATTTTAGACGTATTTGATACAAAATTGTTATTGAGATGACATTGTCGATCATTTAGAGACAATGTCATTTGAAAAACAATTTTGTTAGAATAATTTTCCATATGAAATAATAAACTTTTCGCCGTCTTAAATTTGAGTTACCAGTTCCAGTTTTGGTCCCGTGTCCAACAATACAATACCAAAAAAATATGTCCACCATAACATACCATGTCATTCAGATTATCGGTTAGGGAAGATCTGTAGTTAGCTGAACTGAATAAATATTGAACAGATATTTGAAACGTAAGCTCAAATCTGACATGACCCATGACCTATTTTATATGACAAATTCTAAAAGAAATTTTTAATTAATTCTTAATTCTTCGTAAAAGAAGTAATCAGAGGAAAATGTTTACATTTAGTTTTCACAACAAGTGTATGTACTATACATTCGACAGGAGCATTTTCCGTAGCTGCACTTTTCTTTTTCTCTACCAAGGTAGAGATTCGCTTGAGGAAACAAAATATGTATGCGTACTTTGCAAATTTTTAAAAGTTGCAAATCGCATCCACTCAAATTAACTATATGCGTTGGTCATTTAAATACACATTTTCTCATGTTTAATTTCAGTAAAATCGATCCAAGGATACTACAGAAAGAAATAGTTACAGAATAATATTATCTGATCTTTAATGTTTTCATTGGTTTCCAAATTTTTTTCAAAAACACCTAAACCTATTGAAAATTTTGTTCCAAAATATTGTATATAGTAAAATATTTATAGTATAAGTGAATGGCGGTAATTTATAATCACTCTGCAATCAATTATCAGTTTTCTCTGAACACAAAAATGTTGGAGTTTTAAGTGTTTGTTTAAATAATTAATACAAATAATTAACTTTGAATATGTTAAAATAAAAATAAATTCAAATTAGCAATTTTATTGTTTATCTCAAAACAGTGGAGGATTATTGATAAGAAATTGAAACAATAATATCTGTAAATTTGTTTAGCGCACGTAGTTTAAGTACTATAAATATTGGGAGTATTTGAGAGGTCCCGAGTTCAAGTCCAGTGTTCCGGATTTCGACAATATTCACATTTTTTTTCAAATTCCTACAAACACGAGGATTATTAATTCTTCGGTTACGAAGAAAATAAATTTTTTTATGTACTATAAATTGGAAAACATTAATTTTCGTATTTCAATTAATTCGATTTGATAAAAACAACCGAAGTCTTAAGGGATTTAAAATCTTATCAAATATTTTCATTCTTTTAGATATATAATAAATCATATCTGATTTAAATTGTTGATATGATTTTTTCATATCATATGTTACATAAATAACAATTCTTCAGTATTCTAGAATAGTCCTCATTAGTTCCATATCGCCTAAGGATAAACAATAACATATTATGGCTTTGGCTCTTGTGTCATAACCGTAAATTTTGTATCTAACAAGAATAGAATTTCTTTTCCAATATTCTTAAACTATTTCCTGATTATTTTGTAGAAAAATTCGAAAAATATACTCAACCTAAAAGCAATTTTATGCTATAGTATATTAAAACAAATAAATTTAAAAAATCTCATAAATAATGGTACACACAGTTGCTGATGGGCAAAAGCTCGTAAAGGTACTCTGCTCAACTCACCTTCAGTTCCGAATCGATATCATTTCAATGCAGTTTAAATTAATGGAATTTTCTCATAAAACTTATTTTTGTTGTTATTCTTCGCAAATCTTGAACAATAATTGAAAATTAATTTCTTTTTGCATAAATTTTCATGGATCAATTTGAGTTTGACTGTAAAAATGTGTATTAGTTTTTTTTTTTTTATATATATAAAGAAGTCGAATATAAACCACGTCGACGTTCAAATTGAGATAAGCTTCATATACAGGCAGCCAAGAAAACAATAAAAAAAAAACTCCAGAAACGCATAATCATATATTTTATTCATGAGCCGCCATGCTGTGACTATGATTATCGTATATACTCATATGTGAGCATATTTTATGTTTTGATTGCTCATATCTCATAAGTTTCTTACAGACCTATTGTGGTCCGAAAAGGTAGATATTCTGCAGGCTGCGCTTTCGTTATTAAAAAGTATATATGAGATTTTTTTCTTGAAAAGGAGGTGAAGAGTGCTTCCGCATGATCACTTTGGAATACACGCAATTTTTTTTTTAACACGGTAGATACATTTCTTAGAAATTCGTATGAAAAAAACGTGTAAAAAAAGTAAAGTTTGCTATAGTAAAATTAGGGATACGTTCCATGTTACCTGAAAACCATGTAAGATGAAATACAGAACTCGACATATTTTGTTTAAAAACCGTTTAAAAAAATGCTGAAACTGTAAATTTGAAGATAAAAATACCTTTTTTCATTTCTTAAGGTCAGAAATGTTGAAATATACTTGATAGCACTATGTAAGGCTGATAACACGAAGAATTTATTAAATATTGCGAACTAATAAATTTAAACAATTAAATTATGCAGTATGTTATGTAAGTGTCATACGAAATAGGTAGGTCAGAATAAGGGTTTCCCCAATAACTACTACATTAAAGCAGTGCGAACAGCAGTGTGCCTCCTTTTTGAAGTGTTGTAAAAACTTAATTGTTTTGGTACTTTGGTACCAAAGACTGCAATTTATACTAGACCGCTAATGGTCACGTACATAATTACAAGACAAATACTTTGAAATCATGTTAGATGAAATAAATTGTTCAAAAAAGGAAAGCTTCTTTTAACCATGTAACTTCAAATTCGTGTAAAAAAAAGCGTGTAAAAAAAGAGTTGGATGTATGTATAAAAAAATATCCCATAACATAGTCAACAGTTTCTGTTCATATAAGATTTTAAAACTTATGCTATTTCTTTTGGTTATTGTGAGTTTTTATTTATTTTTATTAATGTAAAAAAATGCACCCAAATCGAAATTGGAGAGTGTAGGCGGTTGCGAAATAATTTTACTTTCATATGAAATTTTTATTTATTTATTTATTCTTTTTTTCGCGGATAATATAGTACGTCTGACTACATACGACTTTACCACGAAAAAAAGAGGTTTTGTTCGAGATGCTGTGAATTCACAGCAAGCATCATTTCAATATTATTATTATTGGTTTAGGATTCGTGAATAGTTTATTCGATTTCGAAATGAATATATCGCAAAATGGTTGGACTTTGTGTGAAGTGATTTTTTAAAAATTCAAAGACGAAATGAAATTGAAATTGAATTTGAAATTGGAATTTATATTATTGTAGTCAATTTATGAGAATTTTTTTTTCGTGACAGGATGCTGCAGTCAAAGAAAATTGGAATTATGGTGCCCCGATTTTAACACTTGCCAAATTTGAATAAATTAGTAGAAACTGAAAGCTAACATTTTTTGTTGATCGTAAACTTGAGTAGGAATATGTCTTTTGAATGAAGACGATAACAATGGGTTATGTATGCTACTTTCAGGAAATTTATACTATATGAATTTAAACAATAAATCAATAATTGATATCATACCGAACTAAAAGGAAAAATCTTGGAAGTCAACTAATTCTCGCTACTGGAATTAGGTCTTAGCACCTATGAGAAATTAGATACAGTTACAATAGTTTAAATTTGGTAGCCAATTCCATTTATATGTATTAAATATTTGATCAAACTTAAAGCTGGATTATAATTGGAAGACGAAGACTCGAACCATAGGCGAACTTACGGAAATATACTAATTTTCATGAAGCGTATGCTGTAATTATAATGAGCATAGCCGTCATTAAATTTGATCTCCGTTTCGTTATGTTTAAGGAATACAAATCAACAAGGAACAAATCAATAGACATTTTAGCAGACGTGCATTAGCTAGAATTCGTTAACATATATTATTTTTTCCTATTCTTGTCTCTGCCTATTGTAATTTTGGCTTTAGAAAGAGCGTCCAAAAAATTTAGTTCACTAAAATATGGATCGGATCACCATGTCTTTTCCCTGAATGCGATATTAGTTTTATTTTGTTGGATTAAATAACAACTAATTAAGTTGTATATTATTTCTATTTTTATTGATGAAGGAAAGCAGTACTTTCTTTAAGCTTTGATGCAATCAAAATAGTAGCATTTGATTGGATTGGATCTAATCATTTTTATATCACATATAATTCCCAAATTTTAGATGTCATTATGAATTTCTCAATACTATCGGATGCAATATTCTTATGCAATAAAACTCCATCTACAAAATAGTTGTTTTGCGTGATAATAATTTAAAACTTTTAAAAACTTTTGTTTTGTGAATTTTTCTATGAATTTCATTTATGAATATTATTATTTGAATGAATAATAAAATTTATAGTGACTGACTGCACCCACAATTTCGTATATAAAGTATAAAATATTGTAACTTGAAGGCTTATGATGCAAAGAAAATAAAGAAATATCTTAAAATATGAATAATATTTTCTATAGGCATTGGCAAATTTTTCTGTGCATTCAATATTTTAGCCCTAAGCGGATTTAATTGGGACCAATATGAATTACTCTATTATTGGCCGAATGAATTGAATACAAGTTTAAGATGATTTATATTGTATTGAAATTATTTTTATTAAAAATATTTTATAACCTTATTAACATGAGAATTTAAAAATTTAGAAAACTCTAAAATTTTTGGTCAAGAATTAGCGAAAAAGTTCTTAGAATTTGATTCAAAAAGGAATTAAATTCTATTTTTGATTTATTTATCGTTTCTTTTATCGATTGTTGTTTTTAATGTTCCTGAAGCGGAATATACCCTTTTGATCTGGTTAAACACAATAAGTAACACAGAATATATTGTATAAAACCTATGACAGACTGTAACATATTGTTGCGTGTAATTATTACAAAATTATTTTATTACAGTTTATTCACAATAGAAAACACTAATAATCACTTATTAATCAAATCACTTTTATATTCCCTTTAAAAACCAATCACAAATAATCACGTTTCAAATCTCTTTGAACCAATCTCTTTCGAAGTTTCACTTCAACTGTACCGATTCCTACGATGTTTCTACCCTACATAGTTCATAGCTTCAAACTCGAGAATGTTCTTCTATATGCATGGAAACGTACTTCCAGAATTCTTTAGAACAACGTTTTATTTAATTTGAGATTTTAATCATTTTCCGCTCTTTCATTTATACATCGATATCAATGCTGCTGCTTAAGTTAATTCGCTGAAACCAGTTTCTAAACTTTGGAGTTAACGGAAATACTATCTTCTTTACAGTTTACTGTATAGTTCAAATTCTGCAGGATTTAAAGACTAGATTGAAAGATTGAATACCAGTTACCCGTTCTTTCAAAAATCTGGAATAAGGAGAAAATGGAAGCATCTCATTCAATTGATTATAAAACAGTTTTAGAAAATATGTATTTCTTTTAACCCAGATATAATTATCTAGTTTTATAATGATTAAGTATGTTCTCAGTGTAGATCTAAAGAAACAAATTATTTCTTTCAATATTTTGTATCACAATTAAATCTGTCGAATATCATATTTTGTTCTTTACTCCAAATACATGTATTTTTTTCTTTGGAGAAAAGGGTATTTTTTATCTTAGGGCTTGGCACGAGTGGACGGTTGCTTGAACACGGTTTAAAATATTAAAAGACAAGAACAATCTTAACAATTAATAATTTCCTGACCAATTGAAATTGATAAAGTATTGAAATTTTAACTATGTTGCAGATTTTTGTCGTTAAAATGAGAAATACTTTGAAATTTTCCTGTTTCGATAATAACATTAATATCAATTTCCCGACGATTTTTATATTGCAAATAAACAAAAAAAAAAAACTTAACAGTATATAAAATTTAGCATACTGTCATTTTTAAATCATCAATCAATCAATCAATCAATATTTTAAAAGTAGTTTTATTCAAACAACAACCGGTTTATATTTCCTTCTTATTTTTCATTATATTGAAAAGTTCTTTTGATTACCAATTCTTCACGATCAATCGTTTCTAAATCGGGTAGATTTATTTATCATATTTATCAAGAAACAACTCAAGAACAATTTCGTTCAATTACTCAATGTCAGAAGTTGATAGACCCTTTTTTCGAATTTCAAGGAAATTATTAAATATATAGTATACTGCTTAAGAAATATTAGTTCTGATCGTGTAGAATTTTAACATACTGGTATCCTTTTTTTGCAAATACAATATTTTCAAATAAATTACAATCCATTTATTTTATTCAAATAGTTACGTGGATCTTTTGCAGCAGAATAGATTTTACTAACTAATAACATATTTAATCATATGAGGATCGTTCATTTAATTGTGTCCAAAGGATCTGCGATCTGTAAATTAAACTATTTCATAATAGTAAATCTTTCATAAATAAGTAACTTTTCTTGGACCGTATTAAATGTACAGACTCTACTGTTGTGCCCTATTTTGCATTTTACGGAATTGAAAAGTAAAAATTTAATTAAAACCATATTCATTTTAGTATCTAATATTTATCGATTTGGATATTTTTTGATTTGTTTCAAATATAGACTATCCATAAAATACAATTTACTATAATTTACTATTTCCAATTCCATAATAACGATCTAGTTATATTTTATAATTACGTCACATGAGATTTGAACAAGTTTTAACCTAAACATTTATATTGTTTTAAATTGAATTTACCAAAATTAAATGTAAATTTTTTTTCATATTATATTAAAATCTTGTATGTTTTACAAAACATTTGTGATCAATCAAATATAATAATATTGTAACGTGTTATTCTTTCGGCTCGATGTTATTAGAATGATAACACTTTTTATTTATGTGAATTTAGCGTATAAACTTTATTTGTACTTATTTCTGCTTAACAATTAGTCTTAAAAATATTTGTCTTTCAATAATTTAATTATTACAATTATTTATCACAGTGTTAGAGCTTCACTATTTTAATTACTTTCACAAAAAATAATCTCGTTTGAATCTCTGCTTTGTATAATCTCTGACGAAGCTTTTCACTTCAACTGATCGATTAAGAATGAATTCAGGCTCGACCCCACGGCTGTTTATATATCCAATTGGTATATTTCTAGAATATTCTCGAATATTCTCGTTTGGCTTTCTAAAACTAGGTGGCAACGTTTACGCAAAGAAGATCTAGAATATTCCTATTCAATATACAAACAATAGTTCTAGAAAGCTCTAATCATTGTTTAGGTTTGTGCCAATGATCTATTATTATTTCCTCCTAAAAATATCTTTTGTATGTGCTATGAGTCATTGCTATTGTATTCTATCGATTGTGTAAACAATTGCATTTTGGAGTTTTCTGGAAAATTCCCTATTCACCGAAAATTCTTATCCAATACACAAAGCAATGATTTATAATTTAATTCTGGAGCTTTCTGGAAATACCTTTGATTTATTTATTAAATCAAAATATTTCCAGCAATTTCTAACTGAAATATAGTGCACTACCCCCTTCTTAAATCTGTTCGTCCCGAACAGAACTCTTTTGGACTCGTGCCGCGATTCTTCGCTAACTGATTTGAATGAATCACCTTCATTTTTACTTTCGATGATTTTCGCTTTCGCCATACCACGTCCAAAGAGTTCATCTCGTTGGTGCAGTCACTATCTTTTAATTTGTTGTTTGCAGGTTCCTCAAATACTTTGTCCACCGGAACCCGTATATGCTGCCCAGATGATCTTTCCGGTGGAGTCTGTCTGGTGCTATCCTGTCCACTCGTGTCTTGCTTCAGTTCGGCGTCAACATATTGCCCCACTGCAGTTTCAGTTTCCTTTTGATGTCCTACAATCTTTGTGCAGGTGTCACAATTCCTGCACCAGCTTTTGACATCAGCTTGCCAGTGTACCCAATAGAATCGTTCTCGCACCTTCGCTAATGTTCTGTTGACTCCCAAATGTCCCCCTGAAGTTCCAGCATGTACTTCACCAAGTACCTCATGTACTTTGGACTTAGGCACAATCAACTGCATTAGTTTGGCTTTTCCATCAGGAGAATCCCATTTTCTCCTCAGAACGCCATTTTCTATCTGTAACGAGTCCCACTGAGCCCAATAACTTTTTGTCGTATCACTGCGTGTTACAATATCGCTCCATTTTGGACGCTGACCCCTTTTCTTCCATTTAAGGATTGGTCCAACATCTTCATCCTTTAGCTGCGCGTTTCGGATGCTCGACATGTCATCGCCTCCAATCCTTAATGTACGGATAGCTACTACCTTTTTCACATTCCTGCAGTCCTTACTCGTTTCTTCAAAAACCCCTTCAGCATCTACGACACTGGATTTGCTTCTTTTCCTTCTATTTTTATTTTTCGACGGCTCCGTGTCTTGAGTTGTCAGTCCAATGTCGTCCGTTCGTTTCATTTCTACAACAGCATTTGCATCTGACGTAACTTGTTGGTCTCGTAGATTTGATTTGGTGTCACTGGAATCTGCTTCCTCCAACGTTAGCGGGAACTCAATATTTCCACATCGCAATAACCTATCTTCAATGTTCACACTCACTCCATTCTGCTTCATGAAGTCCAGGCCCATGATACAATCGTCCATTATATCAGCCACCAAAAACGTATGTCGAAACACATACTCATCTAGCCCCAATGCTAGAATCACTTCACCCAGAATCGGAGATGATTCCCCTGTAACCGTTTGAAGAACACTGTTACTGCTTCTGCTCATGTGTTTCCTACTAATGAGCTTCCTGTTCACGATGGATCTACTTGCACCCGTATCTACGATGATCCTGCATCGATGACCAGCAATTACTCCTTGCGTCGTTAATCTGTCGTTACTCTGTTGTAGGAGAGAGACTGATACCATAATCGGTGCTTTTGTCTGGTTGGGGCACTGCCGCTCTAAATGTCCTTCTTTACCGCAGCCCCAGCATTTCAGTCTTCTTTTAGTATCGTTCAATTCCAATTCCTGGATAGCTTGTTGCACATTCGCCTTTATCTTTTCAGTTAGTTGGTCTATCGCTAGCTCTGTTGAGTCTTCATCAACCATAGCAGCTCGTACCATTGGAACCGCCCTTGTTGCTCTCTTTGCAGCTTCCAATGTCAACGCGACAGCCAACACATCGTGCAACATGCGCTTTCCACTAATCCGGACCTTGAACTGAATGTCTGCATCCCGAATGGCATTGGTGAATCTTTCTGCAGCCAAGTCATTCTGCAGCTCCAGGGGATAATCGGGGTATGACAAGTATACTAACCGCTCAATATCTGCTGACAACTCCTGAAGTGTCTCTCCAGATTCTTGCATTCTGTTGACGAGCTCCATTCGGTATACGTCCTTCATGTGGTTATCCCCAAATCGAATGTCCAATTGTGTTACAATGTAATTGTAATTCTTCTCATTTTCTGGTGAGATTGCCCGCAATAAATCGGCTGCGTTACCCCGTAGAGCCAGAATTAATGCTGTGGCTTTTTCTTCATCGGACCAGTTGTTCGCACCAGCAGCCGCTTCAAACTGTCGTTTATATACAGGCCATGAAGTTTTGCCGTCAAATATTGGTGGCTTCATCCTTTTACCTGATGACTCAATATTTGGTTTATTTTCTTTGATATCAGCCATTTTTGCTTCTATTTCTGCTACTTTTTGTTCAAATTTCTGGTCCAATTTTTGTTCTACGTTGCTTACTTCCGCGCGAACTGTTGTAACTTCTGTAGTTATTTTGTTCTCTAGATCTGTAGTATTGCTTTTCATTTTATCTTCCAATCTCTGCTCAACTTTGCTTACTTCTGTGCGAACTGTAGAGACTTCTGTAGTAATTTTATTTTCAAGGTTCGCAACACTGGATTCAACTTGGGATTTTAATTCACCCATACTAGACTCCATTTTGGTTTCTAGTCCAGAAACGCTTGTTTTAATTTCATTTTCAAGACTAGAAGCATTTGTTTTCATTTCTTCTTGCAGACTAGTCTGAAGACCGATCATCATGGTCATAAGCGTCTTTAAATCATCCTGAACACTTGCTGTTGTTTCAGCTGCGTCTTCGTTGGTAATTTCTTTTTCGTTTCCCTCTTTCAGAATTTCACTAAAGTCGAATGTGCTGCTATCTAGTTCTCTTTCTACACATTCAGCGATTACTCTTTTCTTCTTTTCTGTTTTAGTTCCCGTGGAAACTGACTTCCACACACGCAGAACTGTGGATAGTTCTGATGTACTCAAGCTGTCTAATAGTTTACTTTCCATTGTTCAAATATTTTTTTTAGTTGTTCACGAAATTCTTATGTTCTATAGAAACTTCTCGCACAGTATCTAAATACCACGAAATTTCCCAGTATAATCTTAACTTCTATGAAATTTCTCGTACAATCGAAATTTTCACACGATACCCGACGTATAACCTCAAATTTCGCTCAATCGAAATTTTTATACAACTCATACAAAATTTCTTGTACGCCCCTGAAATTTCTCACACAGTCGAAATTACTATACTCAAATTTCTTAATAACGAATTTCTTCGAAATTTTCCCCACAGAAGTTTCTAGTTTAATTTCGAATTTTCTTGCAGAAAATTTTAGCACAATTGTCTTTTCCGTACTGATTCACAATAAATAATCCCACTTCTGACACCAATGTAACGTTTTAGTCTTTCAGCTCGATGTTATTAGAATGATAACACTTTTTATTTATGTGAATTTAGCGTATAAACTTTATTTGTACTTATTTCTGCTTAACAATTAGTCTTAAAAATATTTGTCTTTCAATAATTTAATTATTACAATTATTTATCACAGTGTTAGAGCTTCACTATTTTAATTACTTTCACAAAAAATAATCTCGTTTGAATCTCTGCTTTGTATAATCTCTGACGAAGCTTTTCACTTCAACTGATCGATTAAGAATGAATTCAGGCTCGACCCCACGGCTGTTTATATATCCAATTGGTATATTTCTAGAATATTCTCGAATATTCTCGTTTGGCTTTCTAAAACTAGGTGGCAACGTTTACGCAAAGAAGATCTAGAATATTCCTATTCAATATACAAACAATAGTTCTAGAAAGCTCTAATCATTGTTTAGGTTTGTGCCAATGATCTATTATTATTTCCTCCTAAAAATATCTTTTGTATGTGCTATGAGTCATTGCTATTGTATTCTATCGATTGTGTAAACAATTGCATTTTGGAGTTTTCTGGAAAATTCCCTATTCACCGAAAATTCTTATCCAATACACAAAGCAATGATTTATAATTTAATTCTGGAGCTTTCTGGAAATACCTTTGATTTATTTATTAAATCAAAATATTTCCAGCAATTTCTAACTGAAATATAGTGCAATATGAATTAGATTTAAACTTTTTTAGCTATACAAGATTTCCAAAATAAGAATAATAGAAATTTCATTTTTATATGGCATTTGTAATGATCATTCAATTTAACTATTCAAATTTGAATATCCGCAAATTGAAGATGTAATAAAATTATACTTGAAAAATTAGTAAAACTTTATATATTTATGTGTATTATTAAATTTATCAAAAAGAAACTAATTTCATATGATTTGTACATTGAAACAAGTTAATAAGACAATTTCTATACAAAAATTATCATTGATTGATTACGAAAGAAATACAATATTGCATATGTTTGTGCCTTTTTTTTATAACAATATGGAAATAAAATTCGCATATAAACAATTTAGGACACGTTTAGGTTTCTAGATTTGATTACAGCTTTTGCAGAATAACAAGTCGCCTTTTAAAAATTTTAATTTTATATTATTGTAGTTAGTTAATTCGAAGTTAGACAGAGTTTTACAATTTTGTGACATTCATTTAGCACTGGTTTTTGCCGGTAATGAAATAAACTTCATGTACTTCTGATCCATAATATAGTATGTCTGCATGGTTGGAACAATCAATTACTTGAGTAAACAGAATAAAACCAATATTTTGAGTATTCAACGCCAAAATAATTAATTATTTCATTTAAGAGAAAAAAAGCAAAATAATTTTAGAAAGAGGATTTTAGACGCGATCTTCCCAATACCTTCTATGAAAATGACTTTTGGCTTTTAACATAGTTAGGTATTAATCACTTTAAGACCACCAATTACTCGATTATTCATTAACGTCAAAAATTAATTAATTAACCATGCCCTAATCTGTACATACTATACTCGACTATTATTTTGTTGGGAATAATACTATAATATCGAAATTAGAATCTCCAGTTTCTTATCACAAATAGGATAACACTAATATCTAACCAAATACTTTTTATAGAATAAGACCTATTGGATGGGACAAAAATTTGTCGCGTCTTTTTCTGCGTAAATTAAAGGTGAATTTTTCATAAACAAAAACTTTATTAAACCATATATAGTCAATTTTGATCGATCATGTTTTGTCATTTTCATTACATGGCCATTATGCTGTCAGTATAGTAGAACTTCTAGGTTTCTTCGTGAAAAATGAAGGCAAGTCATTATCAAAGGGTTTTTTTTGAACTCAAATTTACACTAAATAAAGGAGTTCTGCAGAGGGTAATCTGATGGTACAAGATCAGGACTATACGGTGAATCCAGCTAAGCTCTCTAAATTTTTGAGGATGCACCAAATTTGATGAAATACAAAACATATATGCGATTCATCAATTGTGGGTGTTATCATAGACTAATAATAAAGATTTCCAACGACTGTGCATTCAATTGATTCTTTTTGTACCGTGACATCGCGACACATATGGCGTTGTTTTAGACTTAGGTCTAGTACGGTGTAAATACCTGTAACTAAACCTAACTTGTGGTTAGGTGACCTAAAAATTTGTTGGTGTGAACGAACCGATAGATCCACGTTCTTATACTACTTAAGTACATTTACATAGATCAAGATTTATATGTGACCAGTTCTAGTTGCAAATTTGTAAAGTGACCGCAAGTGTTGTTACGATACATATACACAATTTTAATGTTTTTTTTTTAACAAAATGTAAATATTTACTACATTATCAGAATTTTAATAAATTATTTTTTTTTTCAATTTTCAGATATGTTTGGATTAGGGTTATCAGTTAATTTAGTGAAAATGGGTTAATCATAATTACATTAAACATGAAATTGAAAATAACAAAAAAAAAAAATTCATATCAATTTAATTATAATTTGTTTTGATTTGTAATTTTTGCTGAAAATTTTTGGATTATTATTATTATACGTGTAACCATTTTGGATTTAATTTAATTGCATGACGCCATACACTTCAAGAAAATCACTCGACTTCATTTATCTAGGAAAAAGTCATGAGCAGAAACAGGTGAGCGTTTATTTTTGGAATTTTTACCTTAATTAATTTTTAATATAAAATAACATCAAAAAACAAATTACCCGAACATACCTAATATTATAGAAACTTTTCTAAGAAATTTCATTAACCAAAAAAAAGTCACAACATATGATTCTAAAGTTTAACAATAGAATAAAGCTTTTGTTTTTTTTTTTGTGTGTGATTAGAATTCACCTGAAATCAATCAGTCTTATTGATCGGTCAATTTTTATGTGTTTTTCAACCTTGAGATCGAAATAATAGAAAATTAGTCGTCCTAATTTCTTAGAATAGGTCAAACTTTAGTTGAATTCATTAGCTTTAGTTTTTGTACTTTTGTTAATGAACCTTAATTAAACTTTTTTGTACGAATGTAAATTATTTTAATATGTAAAACTTTGAGAAATAATTATTGTTGATAAATAATAAATCGAAAAATTAATTTTAGTTTTTTGTTGGAACTAATATTGGAAAGAAATAATATGAAAAGCAAATGAGCTTCAATAATTGCAAAGCGACTCAATTTCTAAATAATGGGTAAAAATTAAGCAGAAAATAAAATTAAATTTACATTATTAATGAATTTGCTATCGAAGAATTTTGTAGGATTCGTTATAAAGTCTGGGTCTTGCTTCCATTATTATAATGAATTGTTACCATTCCTCCTTTCGAAGGAATACAAATAATTGAAGAAATAGTAAGTAGTTTTGTGAGGAACTTTATAATTTAGTTAGTTCGACCTTGTGAGTTCCAAATGGACTATTGAGGGCTTTCGTCTTCTTTTTTGCATTATTAAATCATACAAAAGTTGGGAAATGTTTTTACTTAGTTTCTACTCTCGCTGTAGCGCCAAATTATAAACAATCATTAATTGCAAGAACATTTATGTATTATATTTACAAGTCCGCGTAAACGTCGACTGCTCAGTAAACTGTCTTTTAAAATCATGGAATTCCCAAACGTTTACATTCTTTCGTCTTGTTTACATGTGAATTTTATTCACAGTTCGTATAAAAAGCATTACAAATAGAAATTTGAAAGTGTTTCCATTATCAGATAGAAATTCGGCGAATAAATGTCCGATATTTAATTTCAAATTACCTCACATTTAGGAAAATTTTTCTAGACTTCAGTTTAATGTCCATATCTATTTTAATTAATGGTTAGACCCTTCGAATTTGGATTTATCTTAATTAATATTCGTAATAACGTAATATTTAAATTACAAATTTCATAAGTTCAGAGAGGATTCGGTTTTCATCAGTTAATGTCATGGGCAGAAAAAAAAAGTATTCTTATATTTATGATATTAAAAGGTCTGCAAAAGCTGAAGTTTATAACCCAACCCAAGGTTTGTTTTTTCTTTTTTCTTAAACAGATCTCTAAGGTCACGAATGCATAATATTTGAGTTATTGTATGCAAATTTTTTCATTTCAATTCCATCGTCTTGTATATGAGAATAAATTCAGTTTACTAAATCATAAAATCATGTTGAAAAATGAACATTCTATGATTTATATAAAGAAAAGTAAATATAGAAATTTATTCTTTTACGCGTCTTGTAAGTTAATAGTTAGTTATTAATATATAAAATTGAATTAAGAAGAAAATTTCAAGACATTTTCTGACTTAAAATAATTACAAATATTATATTACAAAATGTTAATTATACAAAATTCGAAGCATATTATATATAAAAGGGTTTTATTATTTAATTTTATATTATAATTTTTCACTAGTTTATGATTATACTAAAAATCAACTATTATACAATTTAATACGTTTAGAAACATTTAATATCAACCATATTTTAAATTTTAGTGTTTTAACATGCTAATTTATTAAATAAAATATATTCCCTTTTGGCTATGATCAATTCGAAAAAACACCTTTGGTGGTGGTGCCCAAAACAATAAATGTTTTGAAATTTTTATAGTACTCTTCATAAACATGAAACTTTTAATAATTGTCTTCTTTATATATTTATTTACATTTGTAATGGCAAAAAATGACGATACCAAGAATGAAACTCTTCTAAAGGAAATAATGCACTTTTAGATTATTATTTTACTTGGCGGTCATAAATGCTATTAAGGACAAACGATGATTACTTAATAAACGCATCATTCTAATATCTCAAAAGAACATTATATTATACTATCTTCTATAGAATATAATAAAATTCCTATCACTATATTGTATTAGCACCGCGAAGACTTCATGGGGTTTTTAGTATGAGGGCATTAATTTGACCTTTCTCATCTTATATAGCTATATAGTAAAAAAGATAAACGTGTTATTGAACATGATCTTTCTTTACTGGTTCTATGTCCAATAGTGTACATTTCTTCAATTTTAATAGAAAACCAATAATAAATGTTCTATAAGGAATATTATGAAAGTACCCTCTAAACACTTTTTATGTTTATGATTTTTGATTTTATTACAGATAATAAATTTAATACTTTTTATAGTTATTTTGTTGTTTCGTTAAAGTCGTGTATAAATAATGCCGACAGTTTTAATATTACGAAGTACAATACAAGTCCTATAAATATATCTAAACTGAATGATTTGAATATTATATAATTTTTAATTAAATTTAAATTTTTTTTCGAAATTGAAAATTTCTGGAAATTTTCTAAGAAGTTCGTACTTTTTGTAATTTCTATGGTGTTATAAGTAATCTACGTAAATATCCAATGGTGATCGCTTTGGTCATTTGTCTGCATTCAAAGTTAATTATGGATTTTAAAAGATTTGTACGAAATTACTTTCAATGCGTGAATAGTTCCTTATTTTAAGCTTTAAAATAAAAGTTCTGTGTGTAAAATTGGTTTTCTTGCATATTGTACAAGGTGAATTGTTTAATTCTTCTTATTATAGTTATTAAGTACCCTTTGACAAATAAATTCAGTTTTAATTTAGATCAAAAAATAGTTAGAAACAATTGACCAACCGACACGAGGACATCATAAGATGAAGTTCTAAATTTGATGTTCGATTCGAAGATATGTACTAGCACTGCTGAAATACAAACGTTTTCTGCATTTTTTTCTAAATTCTGAAACAATTTTTCGTGGATTTGGTTATGTGCTTGGAAACTGCGTTTACTCTAGTCGTCAGAACCAGATTTTTAAGAACCTACATTTTTATTTGCACACATTTTTGACTATTTTAAAGAAATTAAAAATCAATTTTGGACAATACTACAAATTATTTGAAAATCTAAATTAAACTTTTCTATAAATTTGATGATTATTGAAGCTAAAAGCTTTATTTTTTAATATCGCGTTCAAGTAACCAATTTTTTCTGTGACATCTAGTCACAGCTTTAGTGAACGTTTATATAGAAGAGATAGGGAACCGATCAATTAAAAAAAATTTTCCTTTCGATCTGTTTTATTTCTCCAATTTCCCAATTTTATTTCATCGCAATCAAGTTAGAAATACTTATTCGAGTATTATAGTATATCAATAAAAAAATTGAGAATTAAATAAATCCAAATAAACACGCCCAAGAAAGATATTACTGAAAATATTTGTTACATAATCCCAGCTGGGAATAGCAATTTCTCTTAAAATTTCATATTCTTGATTTAGTTTTATTCCGCTATTAAATGTACAAATAATATCTGTCAAATATCAGTCGTAAAAAAGTTCAATTAAAATGAAATCTGGGCCCATAAATTTAACGTACACGATGTGATATGCAATATTTTAATTTAATATAAATGTAATGAAATTGTATTCGACTTCAAAGGGGGCCAGTATAGTGTAATTATTTAAATATTGACTTGATCAACATTATTATATACGAGTACATGATTTTAATTAGATGGCGTTTAACCAGTTACAAGATACAAGATAAGAAAAGTTTTTCATTTTCTTTTTTGAAACAAAAATATTCCAAATATACTTTTAAATATATTAAAACAAGTATAATTATTGTAATAATATGCTTTTATTATTTATATTATGAATGAGAAGAATGAAAATTTAGCTCTTTTTAATTCACAAATTCAAACTGGTTCGATTTGCAATTTTCCAAGATTTCCTTTGAGTTCATTATATACGGTTTGTGTACTTCCAATTATAACTTAAAATATGTCAAATTATTAAAATATTGATCCCTCAAGCTTTATTTTCTGATCTACATGATCATGTCAAATAAAATATTTTCATTCGATCAAGTCTTATTTGGAAGTGAAGGATCTGTTTTTACAAAAATTTTATAGACTTAATGAGATGCCCTGAGGTCTAGTTTATATATAGGATTCTGATTTATGACTTCAATTCATCTCTTAGTTGAGTGTGAAATTTGAGAAGACAACTGAAGTTACCAATATGATTTTATAGTAATTTATTGATCAGACTTGATCATTTAGATAGCATAATTTGTCAGTAAAGGAATGTGTAAAATTGAATTTGCTAAACTGACTTGATCATTCTTGACTTCAAGGGTGATTTTAAGAGTACCGGATATAAGTATTTAAAAATTCAGAAGTAGTAAATATTTTAAGTTTGAAAAACTCAGTAGAAATGTGTAATTTAGGGTAAGCAAGTTTATAAAAATTTTGTTTTTAGTCAAAAGTAGCAAATCAGAAAATAATTTTCGCCATGAAAAGAGATCGGAAATTCATTTTTGTTGTGAAATAGTTTAAGGTAGATAAAACAATTAATAAGATATTCTGGAATGATTTATAAAACAGGATATTATCAGATATTTATCCAGCTTTCTTTGCTGCGCAATCTATTTCTTAAGCTTGAAAGTGTAACCTGATTCCAGACTGTGAGATTTTACATCAATCAATTTTATGGAAAATACTTTAGATTTCAGAATAATTGTTAGTATTGATCAAAAATGATTCCAATTTTGTTAACTTAATTCTTTAAAAATTAAATTTAAGCCATTTTTGTTTCAGTGTCAAAAAGTTGTTTGCCTAAAAAGACGCTTTCTTTAAAACTTCTGAAATACTTTCGTTAATGGTCAATTAATATGCCTATCCAAAAGATAATCGTTATATATGTATTTTCACACTTATATCAAATGTGAAATTTTCACAAGTTTTCATTCATGAGAAAAACTGGAGTAGTCATTTTAAATTATTATACAACTACTTAGGACCGATATCTAGCAATAAATCTTATCTTTATAAAAAAAAGCTTTCATTAAAAACTTTTTTCTTTTTCTCTCATCAAAATAAGAAAATCTTACATGAATAATCTAATTAATTTTTTTTTATTGAAATTAGTTTAAAAAAAACTGTTTTAAAATGTGAGAATCCCTTTCAAAATTGCCAAAAAAATATGTTTCTGTAACGACGATCACTTTAAATTTATATAATAATTAAAAATTGATTAAGTAATAATTTTTGTTGATCGATAAAATTACAAAATAATTATTTTGAAGAAAAAATATAACATAATCTAAGAAAATGCGATCAGATTGATCTCATTTTTTGAGGGAGGAGGATTGATCACGACTCCAGGAGAAAAAAAAACTTCCTGATTTAATCGCGAAAATAAAAAAAATATAAATACATAATTTCATTTCGCGTTTTTTGATACTTTGGAATTTTTATATCCGAATTTAATTTTAATATCGATCATGATCGTGATCGCGCTTCCAAAAAATATGTTTTTTTTTATCGTGCTTTTCTCCCTCTCTCGCGGTTTATTATAAACGATAAATAATTGCACGAAACTTTTTATAAACATAAAAAAAAGCTATGAAAAAAATAGTAGTCAAAAAATAAATATGCAACATTATTTCTTAAAAACTGATCGAAATGAATTAATGTTGAATTTATTATGTTTTGATTGAAATTAATTACTTTCAAATTCGCATTCAAAAAAATGGAAAATAACAAACTTTCCCTTTTCTTTTACCATAAAGTATTGGCTGCCACTGTTTTACACATAAAGTTGACATTGTTTTATATTAGTTGAGAATTATTATAGAAGTTAGAGTTGTTAAAGTTTTCAATAAAATTAAGTTTGCATACGGAACCACAAATTGTAACGATCGTGCCGAAGAGAAATTTCTTCATGTCGATATGATGAAACATGACAATGTTAACTTGGCGATCGTGAAGGATGAAATTCGAATCCGATTAAAATCATAACTCCGTCGTGATATTTTTCTACTTGTATGAATTTTAATATTTATATTTATTTATATTGAAATATCATATTTTGGTATTGTTCGTATTTGTTTTTTTTGGTTTAAAATACAATTTTATAGCGAAAACTACTCGTATTTTAGAATAGCGGTCGAGGTATTTACTTCGCAGGACTTAAAATAGAAATTGTTGTAATTCTAGTGAAGTAGGCTTTGCATCTAAGTACATATTAAGATTAAAATCATATGACATTTTCTATGTGATCATCCTTTCAGTCCTCCCATGAGAACCTTCCTTATATCGGGTCTGGCCATTGAAGTGTCAAAGTGTAAAAACGCTGTAATTTTTTTGTTTATTGGTCGGTTTCATTAAAATTGCTGGAAATGATAGTTTATAATACAGAGTTAACTTTATACTATAGTTATTCGAATGATATGTAACCGCCTTTTGCCTTTAGCCACTAGCCTCAATCTCTTTTTAAATGATGCACACGATGCTTGCACGATGTCTTGACTTGAAGGGTTGACTTGAAGGGTTCCATTCACGAGTCAAATTTTGTTCACCTTGTTTTCTTGTGACTCTCAAATGCTCAGAATTATCATTGAAACGCCTCTTTAACCAAACACGATCGTTTTTTTTTTGTTGAGAAATTGTTTAATGCAGAATGTTTTTTCATCCGAAAATATCAAATTTGGTAAATCACTACGATCGAGCGTACCAAGTAATTCTTTTCATTGTACAAAAAATATTATTTTCACCAACAAATAATTTTTACGACTGACAGACAATATATCAAGCAATATTCATGTCAAATTTTAGTATTGTAAGATGTGCGGTTTCCATTTGACAGTGATATGAATTAGATGGACACTTCAGTTGTCTGACCCGGTATATTTGATGACGTACATATTTAAGCGATTGAATATAAATTTCCTCTATCCCAAATGATGGTTTTTGTAAAACTTTCTGATTATGGAAAGTTGTAGGGATCAATATGAGTTCACTAGCTTAAAATAATCTAAATTAAGTTCACTTTTTTGATAGGTGATGAAGCTACTAGGAATTGTTCGTTTTTTGAGTTACAGTAATGTCATATTATGTAGAAATGAATGAAATTGAAAGCGATACCTATGGTAATTGCATTAAGAAAATGATATTTTCATTGAGATAGCAAATCAATGCAATTTACTGCATTATTTCAGGTATTGGTGTACCGAAAATTGGGAGCAATATAAACCGAAGTTAATAAACGTTCTGTTACGCGTCTAACTTTTCCGGATTTGGTAAAGATCCAAATACTAATATGATAAAGAAGCCATTTGTTCCGATATCAATCATCGTTAAATTGAATTTAAATAATATTTCTATAAAGAAATCTATGAGTTATGTACATATACCATCGTTTGGGACGAATCTAGAAGCGTTATACATGCCATATTTTGGGATAGAGTGAGTACCGATTTAAGTATCAAATTAATTTCATTATTCTCAATTCGTCAATGTTAAATATTTACTTTATTGATACGATTGTCGAGACAATTGCCATCAAAAATTCGTTTTTAATTTCATAAATTGCATTATATCTCCATTTTCTTATTTATGAAATAAATATAAAAATAATAATTAATGCACATGAATTTTAATGGATTTTAATATGACATTAAAAGCCCACACACACGCTAAGGAAGACAGCAAGTTTTTAATACGAATAAGAAATATTATGATAAATTAGTGTTTTTATTATTTTTTTAAGAATTGAGAGTATTGCAATTGCAACATCATCATTATCATGATTGGATTGGCGGAATTTCCATTACCATTAAAGCAAAAGATTTATTCAAATAAAATGTCAAGCCGCGGTTGACTCTTAATCGTATTTTGTGCTTTATGATTTTTTTTATAATATTTTCAATTTCATGTCGTTTTCTAGCATATACCAAATAGGTAGTAAAATAAGCTTGTTTTCGGTTTCTATACAATATTTGAAAATCTAATAAAACCAAATTAGCTTTTATAAATTACAGAAACGCACTGGCACTTAACCTAAAAAATACGTCCATAACTATTATTGTATCTTGAAGTATAAAATAAAAGAAACCATATTCGTAGCATACAAAGTCGCCAGTTTAATTAAAATTAAATTCATATCTTGGCAATATCTTTTATTGTAAATGGTTTTTGTAACGTTGCAGTGTACACAGTATTGTTCTTTTTTGCTATTCAATTTAATCCTTTTAATTTTTATATTATTGATTTTTCAATTTTGAGTTTCATGCTATAGGAATGGTAAATTTTTCTTTCCAAACTTGCCATTAAAAAGTTGTTCGAGTTAGGTTGGTACCAAATTCTTTTGAAGTTTAAACTGATAGAAGCGAAAATATATGATGTATAAATAGTCACCGAAAGTATTTAGTTCTGCCTCAAAATTAATAGTTTGCATGAACCTCAATGCACTTGTCCCAAGGATTCTCTAATTTAAGGATTCCATGCATGAAATAAAAATCTGGTAGGCCTCCAAAATACGCCTCTACAGCTGCTATGACCACTTTTAGCTTCTTGGTCCGATTCAGTATAATGATGGTGTACCCAAGTCTCATTCATAGTGATGAATCGTTTTACGAAATACATTTTATCCTTCTTAAAACGTCCAAATGTTGTTGAGAAGGTCGCATTCAAAGGTGTTTTTGTTCCATTGTTAGCGCAAATGCGGCACCCATTTTGCACAAAGCTTTTTGAAACCTAAAATTTCATATAAAATCTGGTATGTTGATCTATGGGAGATCCCTATGGTCTCAGCTATCTAATCCACAGTCACTCGTCTATCTCCCAAGAACATATGCTGTATTTTTTGTATGTTTTCTGTTGATACACTTTCTGGACGTCCTTGACGTAGATTATCTTCAAGGCTATACCAAGGATATACCAACATAACAAAAATTTGGGCTACTAGCAGCGTATTCTGTTATCGAGGCCGATAACTTTTTGACTAGACTAGGATAGTCTTCTTCCAATTAGAATTATCACAATAACATAATAATTTTTCTTTTAGAAAGTATGAATATCAAAACGAAATAGATCATTCATCATAAAATCAATTTATAAAATTGAAAGTAAAATTCATATCGCGATCTATAATAGAACTTGTTTTCTGTACATCATTTCACATATTCATATTCATACATGAATTTCTTCCTATTATAAAACTTATGCAATTACATAACATCTTATATGTGAGTTTTTCAAAAATCGTGTCTTGCGAAAAAAGCGGAACTAATTTCAAATAAAATTGAAACTGAAACGCTATTATCTGGAAGTTACATTACACAAATCTATGACGAATATTAAAATGATTAAAAATATGATTTTAAATTAATTTTCTAATAATTTTCGCACATACATGAGTTTTTCTTCTATCAAATTGTTTCAATTGAAATCTAGTTTTGAAGGCGTTCATCTTAATATTTATTCGTTTCTAGTATTTACTATCTTCGAATATAGTTACTACTATTATTTTCCTTCTCACAGAAGAAAAACTAAACTATAAATTTACATTGTTCAATTGGACGTCTTTTTGTTTATGGTTTCTTTTAGATTTATAAATAGTTAAACGGGTTTTTCACTTATATGAGATGAAAACTTTCACTTTAGTTTTTAAAGAATAGCGGGTGGCGATTTTTTTTCTCGTTATTACTTTTGAAAATTCATTTAGTTAAAATGTGCACATTATTACTCAGTATGTGTCCATTTGTACTATTGTTTGAATTGTTTTCATATGAAAAGAGAAAAAAATATTTTTTATTTCGAAATATAAATTAGAGGGACGGGTGTGTCATCCCATTCAAATGAACTACTTTTTTTGTGTCATTAGAAGATGATATTGTAGTGAAAGAAAGACTTTCCAAGAATATAGTGTATGGAATACCCAAAAACTTGGCCACCAATCGAATTCGTTCCATTATTAACCTCATTACTATACTCAAGTATATTAACTACTTAATTATTCTTATCTTAATTTATAAGTTCATAAAAATTTTAAGTTAATATCAACTTGTTAAGTCACAATAATTAAATATAGTTAGCGAAATGACTTTTTGTTCTTGCCTTCTGTTATTTCCCGAATAATTATGTTCGATTTATTAAACTGAACTCAAAAGGAAGTTTAAACAAATGACTACTTTTTAACATACATGCATTTTTAAGTACATTATTTGTTTGTCATTCCAATTTGAAATGAAAACGATCAATTTTCTGGTACGGAAAGAGATCATAATTTACTATGAAAATTATTAGAGACATTTTAACAAATCGTTAACGATTAATCGCAACCATTCATACAAGACCTAGTTTAGGCTTGCAATAATATAACATTGTGCCTCATTAAAGAACCAAATTGGGCCAAAGTTTTTAAATAAAATTTTACAATATTGTAACAAAATCGTTTTATGCTTGTTTTATGATCACGCACGTGTTCATGATCCATGATCGAAGTTTTCGAGTTTTCAATAAATATAGATCAATTGTATTTGAAAATTATTAAACTTTTGAAAAGTAGAATTTATGCGACAACGGCGGCTTTTATACCAGCTTTTCAAAGTAGAAATTGTTATCATAACTCCAATAAAGTTTTTACATGACTTTTATTAACATTCTATTTTTAATTAATTATTTTTTTTGAACGATTCCAGTCCTGGGTGCCCATTCTCCAACTCAATCAAGTTTACAGGTATAAGGAAATATGCTAAATCGATTCGAGTTTTACAAAATCAGTATTCTGGTCATCCGTGTGCGACTGAATTCGTGTCGCTACAATACGGAAAACACTTAACTATGTTTTCTAATGAATTTTTTACTTTTCCCGAGTATTTCTTCAGAAATCTGGAATTCAAATGATTACATAAAAATAATGAATCTTTTTTTTTTACATAGAAGTTGGATATTAAGAAGTATAACCCTTTCTCTTTACGTATATACTCACAAAAAACTTAAAACTTTAAGGATTTAACAAATACTAATGCTGATTCTGATTCTGATCCTGATTTTGTACTTACCTCTTTCCTATACGAAACTCTTGACAAGAGAATTCGATATATTAAACCGATACGAATAGGGAAGATCCGAATCGAATAAAACTCGATTAAGTTCGAGAATAGGCCTCCTGGACTCAAGAGGAGTGTTTCGCAGTTGTATGTAAACATACAAAAATATTGATATTCACTGAAAGTCCGGAAATTAAGGAAGTTATTGTTAAGTTATTGTAGGTTGACATTTCCTAAACGTTTTGTAATCTTTTCTAGATTTCGATTTAAATTAAAACTCGAACTATTTATTTAAATTAAATAAACATGAAGAATTAACTAGACGTAAGTTGCTCTATTGTTGGAAATAATGTAAAATTAAGTATCTATACTTAATACCCACTTTTATATAATTTTGTGAAGGAGGATTTCTGAAAATATGTTTTCATAAGAAGAGTTCAGATTGATGTTTGTACATATTTTTTCGTTTGATTCGCACATCCAAACACAGTAAAGTAAAAAATTGTTTTTCATAGTTTATTGCCAGGCGAATATTTTCGCAGACCATCGTTGTGTTGCCTTTGGCCCACTTTAAAAATATTGGAAGATAGAGATTTCTTCACCAAATCCTGAAATTTTGAAAGAAATTACATACAAATCTAAGCGAATATTCAAAACAACTTAAAAGTTAGTTAGTCTTTCAAAGATCTTTTGAGCAATTGATTATTTAGGAAGCATAATAATTGTTTATCTTATGTCTTCCTTCCCACGAACGACCACGAATCATGAATTTGAAATAGAAATATTGTTATCCTAATGTAAATTTTGATTATGAAATAATGTTAAAACTCATACCAGGCAACTCCAATAGACTTATTTTCTAAAAATTGGTCTTATGGAGACTCTAAAAATTGGCCTTTTTTTCAGTCCGACTGAAAAAAGTCTTGAAATAAGTCCAATGGATTCGTGGGGTTAGTTTCCCTTCTAAAAGATAAAATTTATATTATATTTTTTAGTTCTCGCGGAACACTTTACTAATTTATTTAATACCAATTTCATTGACTTTTCTTCTGCACCAATTAACAAATATTGCCAACAATATACAAATGGGACATTTTTCTTTAAATCTGGGCTCACCTTAAATAAAAACAATATAAATCTATACAAAAATAAAATATACTATATTATTTTGAGTCCACGCAAAAAATATGTTTATGAAATGATGTTTATATTGTTTTCGCGTTATTTTTTTTTCTTAAATAATATTTTATGAGACACGACAATAATCTTTCCAACTTTTCAACAATCTGAAATTCACGATTTTATAATAATAATACTTTTGGTCTATCATCCATTTGTCTTGAAGATCTCGTTTTTTTGCTGTATCTTAAAAAATGTCATTAAAAACAAAACTAAAATTAAAATATTATAAAAGAAATAATCATCTCGAAGTATGTAATATTCATAATCTTTCATTTTTTTTTTTTGTAGACATCAAGAATTTAATATTTGGATTGTGGCCACATACTCGAAGATTTTCCAGTATCCGTAAACATAATTCGTGACACCATATGGTCGAGATCAATGATCGTATTTTTATTATATAAAAAAAATTGATCTTTGGTGAAAGCAAACCATTTTTGGAAGATCATCAAAAAGATGTTCAATCGTATTGCTTTTCTTTTTCTTTTTTAATCAAAGAAATATGTTTTGTATTAAAATTATTATGCAATCCCAATGCGTTTTATCGCGTGACAATAATCGAGACTTTATCATTAACTTCTTTTTTCTTATTACATTAATTACTTTTACAAATTTATATACAGGTATCCCTCGAATAGCACGGTACTTGAATAGCATGAAGTCGCGAATAACACGGTCAAAAATTGCGACAACCCTTGAATAACACGGGATTTGGATTATACGAATTTGCGAATGTGTACAATAGTGTGGCTCTTATTTTTTAACTTTGCAAAAATCTAGCTCCCACCCCTCAATCTTGTTCCAATTAACAAAAAAACGATATATACAAAGTTTTATATATATCGTTTTTTTTGATAAAGTTTTAGCTCAATCGTACAACTGCAAGGGGACCCTCATCGAGCTTGAAAATCACCAACTTTTAGGAAATTTATTTCAGAATGTTTTTTAATAGTTCCTGGGGTCGCCTGAATGTTCCCACATAAATTTCTTTAAGAAGAGAAATAAAAATGGTTGATATAGGGAAGCGTCTACTGGTTCTAAACAGAAAATATCGTTGGGAATACTATGTTCCAACTTCAAGGCGAATGAGCGTCGCATTAAACTTGTCCGATTGAGCAAAAATTTTGCATAGCCTGTTTTTTTGGTCATTGAAACAGGATTAGTGGGTGGGAGCAAAAGATTTTTAACTTCCAAAAAATTTCATACAGCTATGGGTCAATCTAGTGTACAACCATATTACCGTTAACGATCACACAAAGCATATGTAGATAACGTATTTGCTGGAAATACATAGATAGCAAGCAAAGTTGTAAATGTTAGGTCTTATCGTAAATATCAGAATAGTTTTAGTATCATTGAATAAAGTTCTGAGTGCTCACTTCTCTTTGGAATCAAATGTACAATTTTGTATGGATATCGAATTTTGAATTGCACGGTTTTTGAACAGCACGGAACGATATCTTCAAAATTGTATGAATTATTACTATCGAATAACCACCAATTGATGGTGTTATCCGCGGGATGACTGTACTAACTATACTATAGTATAACAGTAGTGAATTCGATATCGGGCAGAAAAAACGACATCTATTCAAACGATACTCTGTTTTAATTGCATTAAAATGCAAATATTTATATTTTTATATTAATTTACATTAATTATAATATTATGCTAAATATCCAACTAACTGTTAATTCAGAAAATAAATCGTTACTCGTCAGCTTAAGATTGGACGTATTAAAGTCGTTAGATTCGACTTAATAACGTTGTAATGAATCGTTTTCGGTTATACCTTTTTTTTCTTTCTTTCATTTTTTAACATTTATAAACGTCTTTAAACTTTAAAATTAACCATTTTCAAACTTCATGGTAAATCTCATCCTAAGATAATCGTCTATTAAATAACGTTCAAAGATATACGTGTATCGAGAGTTCCATACCATAATTATGTAATAATAACACAAGATCTCTTTCTCTCTAAAAAAAACCATGATCAATATTAAATTAAAATTGATTTCGCTACTGTAGATGAGATCGATGAACGGATTCGATGTGATATTCAATATAATAGTATTATTTTTCTATCGCATACGAAACCAATTCAATAGCGCCTAAGATTGCGGTTAATCCGTATGCGCATATATATTTTTTGATGTCCAATTCCATTCCATATGCCGTTATTTGCTTCTTGTATTTTTTTTCGGGGCCTATACTAATCTCAAATCCACTTTCAATTCGCGAAAAGACTCTTTTCTTTCCTCATTCCCCAAAAAACGGTTAAATTTATTTAAATTTTTCGTTGTTACATTGGTGATTATTTTTTTCTTTTCGTTTTGCCACTAATGATGATAATTTATTTATTAATTTTTATACTTCTTAATTTATATATTTATATTGATTTTTTGTCTTCCGAAACATTTTTGTGGTGAAATCGCGGCCTTGTTGCAAGGTCGACGTGGATTTTTTTTTCTTGTTGGTGATATTAATTTTTGACATGGTTTTTAATTTATTTTCGATTGGAATCTGTTTTTTTTCCGTTTTACCAACTAAAATCCCACACACCGTGAAATCGTAAAAAATATTTTATCGATTAAAATTAATTAAGAAAAATTCAAATTTCTGGTTTTAGGAACTAAATTTAGAAGTTGTTTAGTTTTTTTTTGTGTTTTCATTTTTAGGGGTATTCACTAGGATTTGGGATTGTATTGTTGTAAAATTGTTATTTGTTTTGACATCGCAAAACTTTACACTGAAATTTATGTCAACTGATTTTGGTCGATAAATTGTACTTAATTTAGTTAGGAAAATTATAATGAGCTTAAAAATTGGTTTGAGACATTGCTAAAGGATATCTTCTTCTTCTTCCTATCGAGCTACAGCCCATAGTCAAGCCATGACCTGTTTAATCATCCTCCTCCATTCGTCTCTACTTCTTGCTGTTGTTCTCCAATTGTTTGTTCTGCAGCATGCTGCTGATGTCTGTCTTTACCACATCCTCCTATCTGTTCCGCGGCTTGCTGATTGACCTTCTCTCTTCTATTTTCCCATTCAAAATCTTATTTGGTATCCGTTCTTTAGGCATTCGCTAAAGTATAACAGTATAACCAAAATGATAGCATTACATTTTTTTTTTATTGCGTAGTAAAAATTTAATACAATTTTGCCATGACACAATACAGCATGCAACTAAAAGTGAATACCCCTTATATTTATGAAACAAACTGCATTCCTGAAGATTTGTTTTTTAACTTTTAATTAATATGAAATTTCACAAGTACAGTCTGTATCATATAAATTGGTGCATAGTGGGTATAAAATCAGATAATTTTGTTTGTCCATTAAATTACTTGCCGGCGAGAAGTTCTGGTCAAATGGTAGGATATAAAAAAATCAATAAAATGGAATAACTTCTCTGAAAGTTTTACACTAATAAGAAATATTATAAATGGGTGATTCCTTGGTTATTCTGAGCCAAAGATTGTGTATGGCAGACGAAGTCAATTTTTAACTGTGAATGAGATATTAGCGGTTGGAGAAAAACCATCTGAAGGGAGAAGGCCCGTCACATAAGTATGCATAACTGCCTAAATTTTGTTTGCAGAGCAACTAAGTTTGGTAAATTCACTTTCTTTATTTTGTTATAACACTCATTAGTGTCGGTGCTAGCAGAGTGAAAAACAGACTTTACAAACTGAGATTTTAAAAAAAGAATTTCAATTTTAGGATTTAATTTTCATTACATTCACACAGAAAAATTGTGAAGTTATTGGTTAGTTGTGATAAATGAATTTTTTGTGTGAGAACTGAAAGCTCAGTTGTCAGACCTAAGGTTCTCTTGCGATAACTAAATTTCTCTTGACAAACCTTCACAATTGGAGTTTAGTTGTCACAGCTGAATTTTAATTGTAAAATGTGAATTTTCTGTTGTCACAACTAAAAGTCAGTTGTCACAACTAGCCAATAACATCATAAATGCCTACGAAAGTTACCTACAAAATTGTACACTAACTTTTATAGGAATTTGGAGAAAATCGGCTTTCTAGAAATACAAATTATTTTACTGTAAGTAAATGTATTCGTAAAAATATGTTTATAAAGTCAGAATGTCAAAAATATCCAACACACAAGATACTTTGTCTACTTACGTACTCCTTCGTGTCAAGGTACTTTGTTTAAGAACTTCATTTTACTATATGTGTAACAACATTGAATATAAATGATTATGGCTTCTCTTCTCACGGTAGTTAATTAATATCATTTCAATGTTACTATTATGCATTCCTAAGTTTTACAATATTTTCACTCAATATGCGGTTAAAGAAGGAATGTTAGTCAAAGTCATGTATTTCAATTTACACGACAAAACAATTCAAATAATCTGATTGAAGAAGTATCTAAATTCGAAAACTTTAACTTTAACAATCATCCAGAAATCCATTTAAAACCAGATTAAAATGCAAAACTAATGAGAAAAAAAAACAACAGTATTTTAAAATGTAATAATTCTTGCATTAATTAATATTCTAATTAAAAATGTTAAAACAAATTAAACTATGACTTTGGAATATTCTTAAAACTGATTCTAACAAAGAAGAAAAAGTCATTATAAAGAATTAATCTAGTTTAAGATTAAGACATTAATTAATCTCTTTCTTAGTCTCATATCAAAACTAATACTTTTCCATTTGATATCCCCTCATTTAATAGTGTTTAATTTAGTGCTAGATGAGGCGTTTACCATCCGATGATGGATAAAGGCTTGATTTTATGTTGTTTTTTAACTCTTTTTTTTTTTTTAAGTATACACATAAACCGGTTTAATATTGAAGCGCACTTACATATTAAAACATGCTTAAAAGATGACTTATCATTTTCTCGAACGAAGTTATTCACATTTTGATTTTTTTTTTAATTTTTGGACATGTACTTAAAGAAAAAACAATCTTCCATCCACCAAAAAATCATCAATCAACCAAAAATGAGCTGCAAAAGAGTTTTCGTTTTGAAAAAAAGATTTAAAATATACATTTTTGGCTGGAAGTGCAAAAATTTCAATGAATAAAATTTTATTTTTATCTTCTTATATAACTTAAGGGTTTTTTTCGATTATACCAAAGGAAAGTGAAAATTTTGTTAAAAAAAGAATAAAAAAAATCCAATTTTGGGGCCAATCCAAAATATTTGTGGTTCCACCAAAAATAATGGTAATATAGTATATCGAACGACTATCTTTAGTTGATCCAATTAGTCGATAAAAGATTGTATATTGGAAGAGGACATCCTTTTTTTGGAAATAATTATAACTTTTGTGGAATTTTTAGTTGGAGTTTTTTTTTTTTAAATTATCGACAATCTACTTTCGATCGTCATTGATTTTAATATTCAAGAAAAGAAACTCTTATATGTTTTCCAATTTGCATTTTAATTGAAGATTTTTGGAATTTCACAATGAAGAAAAGAAGAGATTGCAAATTGAGCATCCTCTAAAAATGGGTTTGGTATTAATAAATAATTGTTCCATTTTTTGAAAGAATTTTAAAAATTTATTAAAAACATTTTTATGCTTTAATATGTTGAAAAACTATATTAAATTTTATTGAATTTATTGGACACAAAGTATACTTGGTAATGGATAAGTTGTCGCTACTAAAATTTGCTTCCAGCATCTATTAAATTAAAGCCTGGAAACTTTCAGCAAATTTTAGATAGAGGTTCCATACAATTAGTAGCCAGAACCACGAAATTAGGTATTTAGATCTAAAATATTATCAAAAGATGTCTATAACATTTAGTTTTGTATGGATCGAATCCCCAAGTTTTTCTTTATGTATTTTTCTCTTTTGCATGCCTCTTTGGTTAGTGTTTAACGTTCCAGTCAGTCTCTAGTTACTATTATATAAAAAACTTCAAATTATTATGGAATCAATTTGAATTTACTAGATATATTTTTCAGTTCTTTATATAAACACGATCTAGACTAGAATATGTACAATCAATTTTATCAGATAATTACAAATTTCCTTAAATGGCATTGAAACAGCACAGAAAAACCTTAATAAAAAGTCTTATGTCATCTACATAAATGGTAACCAGAAGACAACATTGTAGTTTTGCAACAATGTTGTTTAAACATAATTTTTTTATCCTTAAAAAAAGGAAGAAAAACGCTTGTGGTTTTCAATTAATCAGACTCGAAAGAAACATTGCTATACGAAATATAATATATTAGAAAATATCAAAAATATTCTTGAATCGATAATATAGTACTTTGAATTTGAGTTAATATTAAATCGTGTTCTGTACTTTAAGAAATTCTTTAGAAAACTTTAAGAATCAAAACAAGATAGTTAATGATTAGTATGGCCTTGCCGCCTACACGATAAGAAGTCAATATCTTGAACTCTCGATACTTTGAAGTTGAAATCAATAAAAAAATTAAAAGGAAAAAATAATTTTAAATTAACTGGAAAAGATGGAAATGAATGGAATTTATTTAATTACATATTTTTATGTTTCCTTTTTTTTGTTGTTTTTGTTATAAAAATCAATCCAAATATTCAAAAATAAAATATTTATTACACATTAATCGTGTTTACAACTAACTTTACAATATTTTTAAAAATAATGTCAGTAGCGTCCATTAATGGCTCTGAAGAAGTTGGAAGCATCTGATGAAGACATCAGAAATTCATTTGAAATTCGTCGATCGTCGAGATTTGATCTTTTGTAATTTACATACACTCCTAATGTACAACTTATACTCAATTTCCTTGGACAGAATTTATTGATTATAGCAGTTCTTTTCACCTTACAGATGTCATATTCACACCCCACCTACCACAACAAATTTAACAACTATTTTTATATGTCCTTTGCATTTAGATAGAACTTTAATTTAGTTTCTTGATGACATATTATGGAGTTCCCAATGACACATGCTATTTTTAAACAATTTCTTTGGAATTTCTTTCATTGGAAAGCTAGCTCCTCTTAGTTATAAGTTTATGTTCAATGTTAATTCAAGATTCTAGTTTAATATGTTGGAGTATAGGTGTTTTGATTCAGTGTAGGTTTTGAATAAATAATGAATACAAATAATTGGCATAAAGAATTGAAAGGTTATAGAATAATTATTGTATTTTCGAATAACAGTTGTAATGTTTGAATAACGTTTAGAAAAGGCAAATCGAACAAATTAATAAATACAGTATTGAATGGTCAAGTTGGTTAAGACCTCGTTTTTAGAAGCTGGATGAAGCTCTTGTTCAAATCCAGAGCTCGGCTCTTCATGTATTTATTTTTCTTTGCCTACAAATAAAACCTGAGACAATGTATAATTTGTCTTTCGTAAGACCCTTTTAATCTACGTCACTGGGCGCTTATAAAATAACCATTTAATAGCAGCTTTTACAGATTATATAGTTCTCTATAACATTCATCTAGATTTAAAATAGAAATAGTACAATCTTTGGAAGAAAAAAAAAAAGAACGAAATGAATTAAAAATGCTGATACTTAAATCAAGAATTATAACAAATTTTTTAAATCGATTTTAAGATATATTATTGTACTTTAGAACTTAGACTCGTCTTGATCTTCTTCTACTAATAATTTCATTAAGCTTCTTCGAACAACAACAAAAAAACGATCATTTCATGTTTTTAAAAGCATATTTTTCTAATATCATAATAATCCGCTTAAAGTTTTGTTTTTGTCTTTAATAAAAATAAAAAGTTTGCTGACCTTTATAGATTAATAATAAAGAAATTATTATTATTTCTTTTCTTTTAAAAAAAAAAAGTTCAATCAAAACGAAAATTTTCTTGATAGATATGCAGACTAGTCCTCTATAGTCGAAAAATTTTTCTTTTACAAAAATCTAGGTAATTATTAAGAAGCTCTATTTAACTGTTAATATTAAAGAACTTTTAAGAAAAACCTTTTGTGCTAACTCATTCACATTATTTCTATTCAAGCTCATGGAAGAAAAAGAACCTGTTAATAACGTCGATCAATTGTATTATTCCATGATACTCTCTTTGGCATCGTTAAAAAACATTTTTCTTCAATATTTTTTAAACAAGAAATTTTTCTAAAGTTCACAGAAGAAAAAAAACGAAATATTTTAATGAAATGAAATTTAATTTTGCTTTTGATTAATGTCTTAATTTTTTTGGGAAGAAGAAAAAAAATCAAAATTCTGATGAAATACGAAAGAACGAACACAAAACTGTATGCTATTTCTTTGAAATTAAGAAAACAAAAAATTAGCTACGTTGAAAAGTTGATTTGGGAAGACTATAAAAAAAAGGTGGAATACAAAAATGTTAAAGTGTCCAATTTCTATCAAAACGCATTGGATTTAATCGATTTGATAAGGGTTCCATCCTAAATATTGGATAAATGATAATACTTTGACATAATCGTGTCCAATTAACTTAGAACATGTCTTTTTTTTTGATTTTTATTTGAATGCAAAAAAATAACAGGGATTTCTGTGAGAAATAAAATCGTTATTTACCATAGTAAGATATAGTATGAAGTTTTTCAAATTCCAGAAAAGGAATCTCAGTTTTTGATTGATTTGTTTATAGAAATGACATTCGTTTTTGATATGGATTAGATATGAATGAAACCCTATGAATTCTAGCATGAATTGGAATTTATCCTTTTATACCTGGTATAGGATTGCATTAGTACAATATATTGATGGTCATTCAATACTAGTCATCTTCGCGTTGAATGACAAAGCACGAAATTGTTTAACACATTTACACTAGTCATAATTTCTTGAAACTGTTGATCTTTTGATACATTCGGTCTTAAAATTAAAAAAGATCCTCATTGGTTTGACACGAACAATCCTCAACGACGTCTTTCTTATTGTCACTACATAAATCCTGTCACTTAAACCAACCTATCTATGAATCTTTCTTAGAATCATGATAAAATTCTCGTAAACGTAAAGGATTTGTTGGTGGTCAATGGAAGTAAATCGATAAATCTTTGGGATTTCTGTAATTATATATCGATTGGTCCAGAAAAAAAGAAATGTATATATCCCGCTTATACATATTCCAATCGGATTTTATCTGACATTTTCGCAAAATGTGAAGTGTTAAAATTGAAACTTGTAAATGTTATAAGAAAAATGTTAAAAAAAATAATCTTAAATGTTGATGACATTATTAAGAAATGCGTTGTAATCCTTAATCTGTGGTATTTTAAAATCTTTCAAGTTAAAATAAATGATTTTTATCACACCAGGAAAGGTGACCAGGTATTTTTTTTTTCCATACTCCAAAGAAAAAGAGTCAACATTAATAATTTTATTATCAAATTTTCAACTTCGTCGGTCGATCATGATCTTTTTTTTCCATACAGAAATTTACATATTCAAAAGATTTATGTATAAACTTCTTGGTTGCAACATAAGATCTGTATCTTAAATATGTGAATCTGTATGATGCAATTTAAATGCATAACTTTTAGAAAATGAAAAAAAAAACAGGAATATTTCATAAGAAAAATCTTTGCAGAAGCATTTTCTATTTTGTTCACAAGATTTTAATCAGAGTTTTTCTTTGAATGGCGCTAAAAACATGACGATTTCTTTCTGTCTTATCGATCATCCTGTATTTTGGTATATATTAGAATTGAATTTAATCGATTGAAAATTTTAATGTTGTATTGGGACTACAGTCAATGGAATATGAAAATTTTTAAAAACAGAAACTGTAAATACGTTAGCCATCCGAACGTCCTCCTAGGAAAATTAAATAACGAAAATAATTGTGAAATAGGAAGAAACTTTTAAGGATTTTGTTGCCATGCACTTCTTGTTTTATTACATTAAGTTTACACTCTTTTTGTACGACGATAATAGGGCAAATATGCACTTCTAAAGGCAGTAGAAAGCGTGGACGACCCCGCGAAACATGTGACATGGAATAGTGCTGAAAATTAATAAAACTTAGATGTTAATTAAGTTCATTAAAGTTTCTTTATATAATAGAGGACTTAAGCTAAGATCTGTAGAAAGGAATTTTAAAAGCAGTAATGTATTTTCATCTTAAATAAGCTTTATAGTATTTTCTCAGATATGTTTTCATCCCAATTGTTTCCCCATTAACAAGAACTGTTGAAATTTTACTTTCAAATTGTTCAAAGGTTTCTGTAGTCATCAGGAGTATAATTTCCCATAATTTTAATCATCTAAATAACTGTGTCCACTTGATTATTAATGGATTGACATAAAAATTGTTAAACATGAAAGATTTTAGAATGTACTTGGATTAATATTTAATTCCAAGATATGCAGATTACAATTTTTAACTGAGTCAAAAAAACATTTTTAATTCCAGTTCAAGTTTAATCCATTTCCGTATTTCTACAATTAAGATTAATCTTGCGTAATTTGACAAAATCTCTTTTTATATTACTGCAAAAAATGTTTGCAACTTTTCAAAAAATCTTTGCAACTTTACAAACAATGTTTGCAACTTTGAAGAAACATTTTTAGCTACCGTAAAAATTAAATCTTTAATAATACAATTTTTTCTAAATATATTTTCAATCGATTTTTTTTGGTACATATCTTTTTCTTTTTTGCTTCATTACATTGAAAAAATGAATTATTCAATCGATACTTCTAATATAAGATCGATTGACTAGCACAAAAAAAAAATTGTTGATTATATCGATAGCGTGAACTAATTTCGTTTTTTTTTTTGGTTTGTTGTTGGTTTTTCTGATTTTCATCCATGATTTACCTTTTGGAAAATTTATTACTTTGATTTTCGTGCTGGCACTTTAAGATGATGGTATAGCGTTTCTCGAACTACCTTATTAATAAATTATCTGATCATATGTTCTTCACAATATATATGTTTAGTCTTAAATTAATCCGTTAACTTTCAATTTTAATTATAAATACTACGAAATTTTTTGTATTTGTTTTTGGGTCGGACTTATGTAACTGATATAATAATTTTAGTACTTTTATAATAATCAGATTTGTCCTGGATTTTTGTTTTTTTTACTTTTAAATAAGAATCATGTTCACACTGGAACCCATGATAAAAATCACAAAATTTTTGCAATAATTCACGGCATGTTATTTTAATATCGTAAATAAAGTGTTGATCAATATTTTGTTATTTTAGGTCCGTATTTCAATTTTTATACTCATCGATTTGTAATAACACTATGGACGAGTTTTCGTGATCTTACTAAAAAAAAAAAGAAAATGTTGATCAAGGTTTTTATTGAACATAAAAGATCAAAGTTGAATATTGTAAGATCTATGATTTGACCTATTTAATTTAGTTTATAGATCGTTAGTAATAAATTCTAATCGAATTATAATTTTTCTTCGGTTATTAAGATTTGAAAAAGATCAGTAATATTAGAAAACTGATATAAGCTAAAAGATTTGATCTTTCTGCTCAATTAAATGATTTGATTGAATCTTGATCTTTCTATTATATTATGATATTATGCCAGGCGTTTGATTATTATTTATAGACGTAATTTTATTGGTATATTGTTTAGTAATTTGAAAGATAAAGAAAATATTATAAAAATTAACTTACACCCATTTTTTTTTGTTAGATATCTTCGGGATATCTATATAAGATATAGTTATGATAAAAACGACTTCATTTATTTGAATTTTACCAAAAATATTGAAATAAATATTTTGCCCATGACATTTTATTATAATTTTATTGTGTCCAAAGCGTGATCACTTTTAAAATAAAATTAAACTTATACATAATAATTATTTCAATATTCGTGATCGCAGCGAAATTGAAGGCTGTAAAGTTTTTCAAATAAAACGAATCTGATCGAATTAATTTAATTCAAAAATAATGGATTAAACACTTTATTAGTAGACTTTTGTAATCAATCTTCATTAAAAACATTGTAGCCGAATGACAATAGTTGTAAAATGTAGATCATTTCCTTACAAGAAGAACATTGAAGAATTTTTGATGTTATATATATTTTCATGTCGGTATCATCAGAAAGAATAAACCTTTCGGCTATCTCGATTTTACATAATATTATTATATTTAAAATACTATTTTATATTCGTAACTGAAAAAGAATCCAGAACAAAATATAAATAAATGCAATTGAAAATGATCGTACAAAAACGATCGATCTTAACTTTAAGATATAAAATTGAAAAAAGTATCATGAATTTCATTATGTCGGGAAAAATATATAGGAAAGTTATCATCGATCGATTTTAATTCAATGACGATTTGATAATAATATCGAATAAAACGTAAAGGAATAAATGCATAGTTTGTATAAAATCGTTAAAAGGGAAACAATTATTATGAGAAGATCTTTTTTTTCGTCTTCTTCTTCGAAACAGAATAAAATGATAAATTGCTTTAGGTGTAAAACGACATGCTACCAAGTCTGATAATCAATAATCATATAAATGGAGTTGAAGTGTTCTTAATCTGGATCTTGAATAAATTTCTAGGATGTATAGAATTTCATTTTTGACCTTTTCATCTTTTTAACGATCACTTTAAAATGCTGATCAATCGTTATTAATGATGTATAAAAGTCTATAATTTATATTTATTTTACATGTTATTAAGGGTTGTTGTTTAATAAATTGTTAATTTAATAAAATATCTTCAAGACAAGATAGAATACAATTAAGGATGGTAAATAGACAAAGCGGAAGATCATTAAATCACTAATAATAGTACTTGGGATCTTTCTAATTATTATTAATATAGTAAATCAAGAAGTTATTTTGGTATGAAACAAAAATTTGAATTTGAATTTCAAACTCCTTTCTCTGTGAAATGAATTGGTTTGCATTTTGGATTTATGAGTTCTAATTAATTTGTTTTTAGCGTGATCGCGAATTGTTTCTGAACCGGAGAGCATTTGAACTAGCTATGAATTTGATAAAATAGAATAGTGAAAACATAAAATGATATTCATATTTATTGATCTGTTTTTCATCCCTCGGCATGAACACAACGCATGTAGTTCTAGGGTTTAGGAACTATTATATAATGTGTCGTAATGTAATGACATATTTAGATACATCGGCATTTTTTATTCAAATATAGAGAATTGATCCATTTCTTGATGTAGCTTCAAAGATACTTTAATACTAAATAATTTATCGCGAAGGACGTAGAAAATGACCGTGTTTCTTAGTAATTCTTCCATACAAGTACCAATAGTAGTTTTTAAATTTGTAGCATTTAGTATCTTGATTTAAAAAAATTTTGCTGATATTGCGCTATATTTATTAGGAAAGATTCCACGATTTTCTTAATAAAAGAAAATCGGGAACTTTACTTACAAAAACAAACAATACACAAAATACACATAATTTAATTATATTGAAAGAAAGAAATTTGAATATTTCATGGTTCTAGAAGCCACGAAATTTTCTAAGAACACATAACACAAATGATTCATTTCAGTTAGACAGTTCTAGCAGTATGTTTCCATGTATGGTTACAAATCTTGGAAGTTACATATATGTTTCCATGGATGTATAAGGTGGAAACGCCTGTAAATTATATCTGTTCGAATCAAGAGTTTGAGCCGTGATTATCCAAGAGATTTTGAATTCATAAGTAATTGCTGGAAATAGTGTTTTTCCACGATAAGTTAATTTGGTAGAATTAATTATTAGAGAAATATTTGTAAGACTAATTGTTATCGCAGAAATAATTGTAAATAAATATTACGCACCTAATTCATATAAATAAATAAAAAGTATTATTATATTTTAACATTCGCGGCTATCGTAGCACGCTAAAATATTTATTATGTACAGGAGCGGAGGCACTTTCGATTTCGATATAAAATTGTAATAATATATATCCGATGTTAAGTTATTGCAAAAATCAATTATATTTTGTTTTTGTGCTAATAAAAAATTCAAAATTATTTCAAAAATTCTACAATTTTAATGGAATTTTATTATTATGCATTAACAATAATTATTTAAATATATTTTTTTTAATATTTAGCTGAAAATTACAATCATTTACGTGACTTAATTTAGGTTAAAGTTTAAATAAAACAATAAAAAAAAATTTAATAAATAAATAACTTCAAGAAATTAAATGAAAATAAAGTAAATTTTTATCTATTAGCTGTTTTCATCGTGATTTGTTGCTGGTACACACACAAAGTCTCAACAAATTAAGCTTCACCTTCTTCCACCTGGTTTTCTTGAATGCAATTTTCTGTAATATTGAAAATATCATTTCACAACGTAATTCAATTATGCTATAATATCCTAACCACACAAAATAAAACCAAAATATTTGATTAATATTTAAAAGAAAATTTACCTTTCAGTGCAATTTTTGAAAAAAATTATCTATTAGATAATTAGAAACATTTATTCTCATATATTAATTACATTGAATTTCGAATAACATTAATTTTCGAACGTTTTTGACCAATTTTGCAATATTTAGCAAATGAAAAATGAATGTCACCGTAAGTAAAAGTTTAAAAAAAAAGGTTTACATAATTAAGACATTAATTATCATGGATTTAAACTGATATTAATTAATAGTTGTCAATAGAAATGGTAAAATCGATAAAATATTTTGATAACTCCATTATCTGGGTATACTCTTTTGTGACTGCTTTTATTATTCCAATGATATATTCGACATTGACATCTTAGGTTTAACTTTTGAAGGGTCTTTGTAATGCAAATGTGGTTAAGATGGAATTTCCAATTAAATGTCCAATTTGATAGCTGTGACCTCCTAATTTTACAGTTCAAACAAATGGTGAAGCCACAATGAAGAATTATCGACACAATTTGTGGTGATGATCCATCTTATGATATGGCACATGTATCAAGTTTTATAAATTGTAGTTTTTTATATGTGGTTTAGAATGCAATTAGAAATTGTATTGTTTATTTTAAAAATAGTATAAAATTTATGAGGCAATTTAGAAACCGAATTAGCAGTTGATATTTAACCAAGATTAGCAATTGAGAAGTCTCAAATTCGAATTTCGGTTCCGTGATTTTAACATTTTTATGTTAACTGGATAGAACCAATTTTTGAGGAATTTAATATAGTGAGAGGAAAAAGTTTGACCTGAGATTAATGTCAAGAAGTTCTGGCACAGCATAAGTATAGGAGTAAAATCGCTATTTTAGGAGATCTGAAAATTGCGTTTATTTTTAAAATTATACGACATTTTGTTACCACCCTGATTTTTATTTACAAAAATGCCTGATTTTCTCGGTAAAAATATATATTTATATTCAAATCCCCTTCTCTTTAGCTATCTATCCTTTTTTTTGAAATTACATTATGTTAGTGCAACAGAGTTCAATAAAATATTTTTGAAAGTAATCAGATGCTCACTTATTTTACGATTCATTAATAAATTCGAACACTTACAGAAATAACTGAAGATCCAAGAATCCAAAATACTCATTAACACTTAAATAATAATTTCCTTTCTCTATTTGGTGTCGAATTTTTTGTTTCTTTCATTTTTAAAGGAGGTGTTGGATACCATATAAGGTCACCGGATCGCATCTAGTTTTTCTTCGGTTCCTAGTTTGTGTACTGTCTCTTTTATATTGAGGTATCTTATGAATAATTATTTTACTCAATAATTATTGTTACTTTCCTAGAATTTCATCTCTGTTTTATTGATCTCACCAAACATATGAAATTAATAATATTCTTGAACTTGAAATTTTTTAAATAATTTTTGAATGATTTACGAGTATCACAATACGTTAAAATTCGTCAATGATTTATTTGAAAGCGAACTTAACATGACTTTTATCGCGATTTAATCTTGCACTTTGCAAGAATTAGAATATTTTTTTTTCCTTTCATTTTAGGATAATAAAACAAGACATAATTTTTGTCGTTTGTCATATAATATCTTTTATCTTTTCAATCAAATACGATTCTTTGAAAAATATTCCTCCCAAAACCCAAAGCCTCCAATCCACTTCTTTTAATAAATAAAATTTTCAGAAAAACTTTTTTGAATTTATTAAAAAAAACAATTTTTTGTTTGATTGATTTTTTCTTTTTATGGGACTACGTTAATTTGGGTATTTTAAGGTATTTTTAGTCAATAATTATCATACATCACAGTCGCGGTCAATCAGTGTATTATGACATTGAATATCATGATAAATTTCTTGGTAATCAACAAAACAAAATCCGATTCAAAAGAAAAGTTCTTCGTTTTAAAAATGCTGGAGTCTTTTTTTTTCCAACCTATCTAATAAAAACTTTTTTTTTGGAAGTTAGGAATTATAGGCTAATGAACTTTCGATCAAAATTAAACTGTCAGTGACTCTTTCGAGAAAAGGTATTGTATTATAATTGCCGAATGTATTACCTCAGAGAAAAAAGGTATTCTTTCGTTCTCCGATAATTTGTTTTATTATTTAATAAAAAAAAAGAAAAGTATATCTAATAATAATTAAATGAAAATGATTAATTTATTATCGGCAATTTTTTTTTTCATTATTTTTATATAAATTTTGCAAATTTTTTGAGATGGATTTGAAAATCTATAATAAGAATGCATGGCGAATGTATTTTTAGCATTTTTATATAGCCTTAGGTGCAATTAATTTTTTATTTTTTTAAATTTAAAGGTGATCTAATCATATACAGGTCTACCAAAAGGTATTAAAAATGAAAGATTTTAAACGCCTTATTACGGTGAATTAACAGTAAAACGAAATTTATAGTTCAAAAGAATATAAAACTTTTCATGTAAACAATCTTCTCCAATTTGATATAGAAAGGTCTTCTGATGGTCAAGATACAGTGTTTGTGACGTAACAAGCAGCAGGTCAAAATAATTCAAAAATGTATTGGAGATAGTATAGGGTCTTTCAATAAGAACTTTTTATTTTTAAATTTTAAATTAAACATACATTTTGGACGAGAGTTCTGAATTTCTTTATTGAAATTCATTGTAGAGACACTACAATTTATGAATAAAAAGCATTATCTGGTAAATATCCACCACGAGTACGTTTACAGGCATCGGTTCTTTTGACAAACAAATTTTCTATCACATTTCTGCATAATTGTGACTCTATCTCAGGAACTGCGATCCAGTAATGCTGATAGCTAATAAAACACACCAAAGAGTGATTGTTCAACAATTGGTATTGGATTTTCAGCAGCTCAAATGCGACATTTTTGCTTATTAATGTATTCAAATAAAAATGAGCTTCGTCAGAAAAATGATTCTTTTACGAAATGTGGTTTTCAGAGAAGGCCCCTTTCAAAATGGATTGAAATTATTTTTATGCCATTTTCGAACGAAATTGAATTCATTATATTAAAATGTAGGCCTTATACTGCAATTATGTCAATAAACTGAATGACAGAACTGTCATCATAAGCGAATACAACTCTAGTGAAAAAAAAAGTTCTTATTGAAAAATCCTATAACATATGTACATATATTGATAAAATGACTTGTTGTTGTTTCAGAAAAATTTTTAATCGTATAGAAGAGACCCCAAATTTAAGTTATTGTTACCGTGCTCAGAAGCGACCTTTATATTTAGAATTATTGACGTTTTTACTATGAAAAGTACAATGAATTTTGACCTTTATAAAAAGCCAACAAATTAAATAAAGTGTTTAAAAGTATACGCAAGAAAGTTTGTTTTAATACCTAAATGTTTATAAAAGACCAATTTAAGTAGTTAAATAGCAAATAGTCTTACAAAAATGGCTTCAGGTATGATAAAAGAGATGATACCTGAATAGTGATACTTCTTGAGTGTTGGCCAATATACATATGTATACCTCCCATCCAAATATCAAGAGTACATCTAGGGTCTACAAGCAACGTCTTAAAACAGCCCAAAAGATAATGAGCTCTATTAATTAATTAAGTAAATCTTTTGATTGGAGCATTTTTATCGTATTCTAAATATATTATAAAATAGAAAAATCATATAAAAATATAAATTATTAATAATCTTCTATCGATTCCAATACAATCGGAATGCGTTTACCATATGCTTGGCCTTGTTCTGTCCAAATATGTTGAAAGTTATTTTAGACTTAATTTCCACAAGATTTTCAAATTAATTTAAATTTTTCTTTCTAACAACTTTTACTGTGCTTAAAAGTTTGAATATTAAATGGAATTAATGTTGAAATGAATTGATTAAAAAGGCCCTTTTGTCTTGGAAACGAATTTAAAATACATTTTTTATTAATTTATTTCTTCACGAGAAATCATAAAAATTTTTAATAATTTAAATTTTATTAAATTTTCTTCTATTTAAATTAAAATATTTGATACGCTAACTTTTGTGCTTTATTAATTTTAAACCAACATTAATTTTATGTAATTTTACTTCATTTTCTAAATATAATCATTTCTTATTAATGTCATTTTCTTTTTCTTATAGAAAATGTATATTTTTAGTTAAACATGTTTCATTTGGAAAATAATAATATCTTCATTAATAACGAATGTGTCTAAATATGAAAAACTTAGAAATATGCTTTCGACTCTAGTGGTGAAATAATGCGAGGTAAATGTTCTCAAGTTCAAGTATTATTTGCATTTTCGAATTTCACAATATTTTCCGAGTGCATGTTGTGTTATAAATCAGTTTTCATTGGGGTCATATTAAAAGATATTATGCTCAATTGAAAAATAGTACCGCCACCCTATACTATATGAAATTGTTAAATTATATTTCACGCAATCCGCTATACTATGACTATTTGAATTTATCTTATTACGGACAAAAAACACGATATATTTTAAAAAGACTTATAAAATAGTCAACTTTAACTTAAAAAAAATTATACACGATTTTCTCATAATGACCAAAATCAGGGACTAAATTGAATTCACGATTATGTTTTATAAAATAAATGGCATTATTTGAACGTTTTTTTTATAATAAACTAGCTGGTACCTGGCGCGTTGCTGCCGCAGAAGAAATTGTGGAAATTTCGTTTGAAATTTGGAAGAGTTATCTTATTTAAATCTTTAAATATTTTGCCGAATTTTACCGAAGTGTGCCAAAATTTAGCGAAATTTGCCGAATTTTACCGACATTTGCCGAAGTTTAAAAATCTTCTTTTACAATTTTTCTTTAAGACCCTTCATTGTCGAGAGATTTCGGTAAATTTCGAAATATTTCGACATACTTCGGTAAACTTCGGCACACTTGGGTAAACTTAGGCAAAATATTTAAAAATGTATCGATAATCGAAATATATCAATAATTTTTCTTAAAGTCCGATTTCGGTAAATTTCGAAATATTTCGGCACACTTCGGTAAACTTCGGGAATTATACTATACCCATAACCTTCCCGCAAGTGCAAGCAATAAGTTGGCAAAGTTTTATCCTAATCAGACGAACGGTGTGGCCGCGCATAAAATACAAACAAACAAACATTGATTTTTATATATGTAATAGATTAATACTTCAGAATTTTATTTCTTTATAAATTTTATTAAATCTATTTATTTCCGACTTTTGGATAAATGAATTTATTTCAAATTCGACTTATAGCCCAGTCAATAGAGCGTAAAAAATGGCTCCAGCTTGCAAAAGGTATAGGAAACTTTATATTTGGTACGATTGTTCAACTAGGTAAGTTATTTAAAATTCCAAGTTTTCGACCTTGCGGGGGTGCCGCTCGCATCCCCATACTAGCTTAAAGGGGTGGAAAATCGGCTTTTCACGACTATCTCGTTACCTGTACGAGATACGTTGATTGAGGTTCATATAAAAAATATAGAAAAAATATAACTCAAACGAACGCAAATAATCAAAATTCGGTTTCAAAATTTTGAAAAAATTTGTTTTTTTTTTATTTCTTTGTGAAAAATTATTTGAAAAAAAAAAAAATTTTTTTTTAAAAAAATATCTCGAAAACAATATTGAACACATCTCACCCTTGCACTAGTCGCAAGTTAACTATCGTTGGGGGTAGATGTGTCGGGAGTTAAGGGAGTTTTTTTTTAAGTGAGTTTTTTTATGAGTGATTTTTAAGTAATTTTTCTTTATTCGAAATAATTTTTTTGAGTGAGTTTTTTATGAGTCTTTTTTTTAAACAAAGAATTCTGGAGTGGAATTGTCAATGAATTCCGATTGCTAGGCTATCGATCGAGTATAAAGAATTAAAAATGGTTGAAAATATTGAAAAATATTTAGTTTGTTTTCCACCTACGGAAAATAACTAAAAATTTCATTTTAGGTAAGTAACTGCTTCTGATCTTGGTATTACATTTCTTGGTACAGATTTTAATAGAGTAATGATATTTCTGTTCAAACTAAACTGCAGAGGGTATATTACATTTGTCACTGCATTTCTGATTCATATAAATAATCATCGGAGAATGACACCAAAAGGTGAATCTGAATCTCCAAAGTTTTATCAATCCCGGGAGTCGAGATGTTTTACATTTCCTTCTTTTTATTAGCCTTTTCTAGATGAACTGAGTAAATATGGCGTATTACTCGACTTCTTGAAGATCTTTTGTATCCAATACTTGCAGAACAGTATTTGCCAAACGTTTTTTTACAGGTTTCATTCCTTTTGAAATGATTCCACACTAACAGCGAAATTTTCTTTTGACCTAGCCTTATGAAATCAATTTGTTATGTTACAAAACAATTCAAATGTAATCAAGTAGTTATGCTATTACCCAGGTAATCGAGTAATCGAAAAATCAATAAAATTTCCGAATACCCGGGTATTAGCTACTCGAGAGTAGATATACTAGTCGCAATCACACCCACTGAATGGAGACATATCGTATATTTTCAGTTGGCCTCTCCAAAATATGCATTCCAATTCTTATGAAAATTCGCTCACTATTGACTGAATTAGAGACGTGTTTCTATTCTATATTATTTGTTTTAGCTACCCAGAGGTTTCGAGTCTGATAAATGTCTCTAAAGTTTTATGAGGAGTGATAGAAACCATTTCTTTTATCAAACTGATGATCTTCAAACCGAAAAATGGTAGAAAACTAAAAATTGATGTAAATATTGACACAATTTGCTTTAAACTAAGTTCTATTTCTTCATAGAAATCCATTGGGTAGTAATGATTATTTTGTAGTCCTCCAAAATTGGGTAAAGGTCAATCTCCACACAGCCAACATCCTATTCTGACGAGAAAAATCAGAAAACTAGAAAGAGATGAACTTTTGCAATTTTCGCTACGATTGATCGAATAAAAACATCAGAGTCTCACACAATTTAGAAAAATTGGTAGTGTGCGATGGTATCGTGTGTGATTATTTGAGGGTATGCTCATGCAGATGAAGTGCAATATAATTCAGATAAACATGTTCATCTGATTTTGAGGGGAATCATCTGCAAAAATTGAAAATCAATTGGGGAAATCAGAAATGCAGAAGCCGACAAAATTTGTAGGATGATTGTTTTCTCCCTTTCTGTTTAACCAATCTTTGTATAGTGTTATCCCATATTTATATCAGAAGTGGGATGTCGGCTGTGGAATTTGGCCTTTACTAAACTTCACTCAAACTTATTAAGGTAAATAAACAGAACTTACATAGAATTACTACCATGTGATTTTGCTTCTTCTTTTGAAGCCTAAAATAATAATTATGCTGATATCATTAATAAAAATTATACAAAAAAATTCGAAATTATGTAAAAAATCGCTTGAAGAAAAATACCTGAATTAAAAATGAAAAACGTGAACAAAGTCAAGATTTAGTTAAAGAAAAGAAGAAGGGAGATAAAAGTGAACGTAATTGAACATGGCTTTTGGCATAATAAAATCGAATTATATTGTACTTTATAAAGAAAATGCAATATTAAAATTGACCGTGGAAAATTCAGTTTTTATCCGAATTACGAAGCCATGCACTTGCACTTCTTCAAAAAATATATAGAATGTTGCTAATAGCTTCAAAAATTGTTACTTTCGTTTACACATATGCCCAGCAGTACTGCAACTATGTATTTTAACATAACTCCACCTAATAATCAACGCAAAACGAAGATCCTGAACTCGAAATTTCAAATCTATAATTTGAAATGGAAATTTTTTTGGCTGGTAAATATTTTTAGTTGTTTTATTAAGACTTGAGGCCATATATGTTTTCCAAATTAAATTAAACTGAACTCAACGGTACAGTTAAGAATTTTGAGAGAGAATGAAATCATTTTATAACTTTTAAATATGCGAAATTTTGACTTAAGCGATAATGAATACAAAAATAATTTAAATCCTTCAAACAAATGATTGGTTTTTACATGTGCGTTCTTCCAATTTATTCTTCTGTTGGGTCCTGTTTGAAGTCCTGTTGCTAAACGTCGGAGAAAAAAATCTTTGAAAACTACCTCTTAATCAACGTCATAGTCTTTGATACTATGTCCAACGAAATTTTACAAAATAACACGCTTCTAGAATTATTAATTAACTTTTGTTTTCCAATTAAAAAGTACAAACGTCGTTCTTCGGCAATGATTTTGACGAAACTTATAAAAAACTTGTTTTAAAACTTTATCACCCTAGTTTTTGCATTATAACTTCGCTTCTTCTTGGAAGTAGGAATGGTATTACCTACCATAAGGCATAATGACGAAAGTTTTCATTTACTTAAAGTTAATTAGTAAAATCTATTTTCTAGAATTGCATATTTCTGATTAAAAAACAAGGATTTTAAATTAATGTTAAAAACAGAATACTAAAAATTCTTTATCGATCGATTGGATTTTCGTTTCTACTAATGAGAATTTCGATTCGTAATCTTAAAAGTAATTACAAGAAAAATTAACTAAAAATTGATTTTCAACAGAAACAGGAAATTTTTATTTTCATTTAACGTCCCTAAACTTGTTCCAACATATCAGATTATGGTGAAGAATTGTAGAACTTGATGCAATCAAATCGTAATGGTTAAAATTATTTGTACTCGTACATGTTGGAATGAGAATTTATATAGTAAACTGTTTCACTAGCCGAAATTAATTACTCTTAAGAATCCGAATTATTATGTCTGGAGATGAATTGAACCCGGGCAAAATTTTTAGTTCTTTATGAGAAACAATATAATTTCTTTATTTAAGATTTAAGGGTAAATGAACACCAAAATATAAAATCGGTTAAAGTTAAAGTTTGGGTAGAATAAGTTCGGAAATTCCATTTAAAACTGAATATTTTACTGTTAAAAATCTAATTTATTTTTACTTCCGCATTTTTCATTTGATTTTTGTTCCACGTAAAGTAAAATCCTCCGGTTTACTCTCTCCTTATCATCATAGGATTTCTTAAAGATCCATAATTTTGATTTGATCCGCACATGAACATTATTAAAACTGAAATCGAAATCCAACTGATTTAAAAACCGTAATATTCTGAGCACATTTATTGATTTATAAGTTTCTTTTTCCTTTTTTTGTTGTATAAAACGACAACTTATTAGACCAGATTCGATATAAACGACTTGATTTCGTTCTAATAGACATGTTTTATGTCTCCTGCATCAGCTACCGTATGAATATAATATCTGAACTTGCAGTAAGCCTATATATACATGTGTATATATAATATTAATGAAAACATTTGTAATTTTAATTGTAATTGTACATGTTCTCAACTATATCACGATATGCCAAATATGTCAGACATTATGCTTTGGCTATAAGAAAGCAACCAGAACAAGTAATTCATGAATTCTTTTTCCAATTGAAAGAACATATTGGATAGATATAATGTTAAGAATCTTATAAAAATGGATATTAAAAGAAAACGGCAAAATAATAATATTTTACAAAAGAACGGAAATTAAATTCTTACATGTTCATATAATAAAATGTGTCTTTTGATTTTTATACTCTTTTGCTGAAAAGATGGATCACCTGGTCATGTGTACAATAGCAAAGAAAAAAGAAATGAAAGAAACGGCCTTTTCTTGTCAAGATAATCCAATCAAAGTGTTTCATGTTGTCTAACGGATCATTATGGGAGACTTCATGTTGATACAATAAAGTTATGATGTTGAGGACATTCTTTATGGTTACCTTTTTTATTTGTTAGTTTGTTGAATATATAGTAAAAGAAAGAAATAGTAAGAACAAATTGGTCATTCTATAAGTTGTTCTTTGTTAACTATGGAATTTCAAATCTTTTAATAGGATTCTTTATTAAAGAGTTATCATTTTTTTCTTTTAAAAAATAGATATCCTGCTGGTTTGTATGTGATCCATAAGAGTTGAAAGAAATTTATTCATTTATATGTGAGATGAGGTACATATCAAGAACAACAAGTTAATTTTTTGCAAAAATTGAGTTTAATACATTAAAAGGAAAGTTGGTAAAACGTTATATAATCTTTTATAAAAATACGATATGTTAAGTTCGGATTTATCCAGGAAACGGGACCACAAAAACGAAAACTTAAAAAAATACTTTGTTTTGAACAGGAATATCTTCACTCGGCTATCATTAGGTACTAAACAATTTAATACCAAAATATAGAACAGGAATAATTAAACCATTTCTCGGATTCCAAGACTAAACAAAATGCGTCGTTCTTCCAAGTGCGTAAAAATTATCATGCCTTATCATCCCAAATATAAACCCCTTGGATTTGGTTTTAGAATAGATTCTATGAACGCTAAATTTAAATCAGAAAAACAACCATTATTTTACTATGTAGACTGTTTATACCCTATGGTAGGTACTACCAGAGGGTATATTAGTTTTGTCACTCCATTTGTAACATATCGAAATATTCGTCGTAGAAAGGTTTCAAGGATATGGTTGTGTAGAGAATCAAAAGTTTTAGTCCGTCCGCCCGTATGCAAGATAACTCCAAAACGTGTAATCCAATTTTGATGAAATTTACAATGTGAGTTGCTTCTTCCTTAACTTGGTTTGGTGTTGGATTTCAGCAAAATCGACCGGGGTAAAGGAAAGTTATTAAGCAAAAACCATGGTGACCAGAAAGTTTTGTCAGTTTTTTATATGGTTTTTCGGATTTAATTTGAAAATTCGTGAATCAATTTTGTTTAAATGCATTATATTAACCACAAAATTAAACAGTAGCATGGTAAATTTCAGTAAAATCGGTCCAAGGATAGTGGAGAAAGAAATAATCCTAGGAGAAAATAAGCCTGTTCATATAGTTTTTATTGGTGTACTTTAAAAACTAATGTACCGACTTGAATAAAATTTTTAGGTTAGGTTTATGCTACTAGGCTTTCGGTTACGTGCAAAAAAGAGGAAATTCTGAAAATAGAAAATAAAGTTATGAAGAGGAAACCTTGAAATATTGTGAGTTTTGAAAGTTTTTCTGTTCCATTTCTACCATAGGGCATCAAAAACTCGGTTATAGGCCGATTTTCAGTTACTGTATGTTTTTCTCATATTTCTAACCTTTTGAACTTATCGAGATAATAAATTCGAAACTTGTCAGAAATGCTTACAATTTTGTTTTGACTAAAATTTAGTCAATTCGATTTCCCGGGAAGAAAACACTTAGCAAGATTTTTATGAATATTTCGAAGTGAATAAATTTAAATAATGTTTAATTTAAATAAATTTTCAATAATATTTTTAATTTATGTTATAATTATTGTAGAAGGAAATTATAATTATTATGAAAGTGAGTTCGATGAAAAAAATGTGTTTTGGAGCGGAATTTCGAAAGACGAAGTTCGTTTTAAACAGTCACAAAATATGCAAAAATATTTAAACACAAGCGTGGATCCTTGTGACGACTTTTTCGAATACGCATGCGGAAATTGGTTAAAATATAATTATCAGAATTCTTTTCTAGTTCAACCAGATCGTGCACGTTATTTGACTCTGTTTGCTGGCATAAAAGCTTTCGTTCATTCACTAGGGCAAGAAAATTTCTACACAAATTCTGAACAAGTTTTTATAGGTGAAGAAAAGTTGAAAATTTATTATTCCTCATGTGTAAATCAAATTCAAAAGGAGAAAACTGATATCAAAGAATTTTTAAAAATTATCGAACCTTATGGTGGATCACCACTCTGGGACCCAAATTGGAAAAGTGAAAATTTCGACTGGGTGAAATTAGAAACTTTGGGAGTATTCACATCTATTCCAATTTTTCTAGAAAGAGAATTGTTTACAAAAGGTTATGTTTTAATTGCTCCCAATTCTAAATTAAATGACAACATTATTGGAGACCAAGAGGAATATAAGGCATTCATTCAAAATATTTTAAAATTGACAGGAATTGATGATGAAAATGCGCAAGAAACTGCAAATCAAATTATTAAAATTGAAAATGATATGAAAGCTTTCTTTAACTTTTACATTATAATAACAACAATACAAGAGTTTATCAATAGTTATAAAGAAAATGATTGGGAAAATTACTTTTTGAGCATAAATGCTTCAGATTTTTCTGAAACAATTATGATTCCTGGCAATACAGGACAAATATTTGAATACATATCAAAACAAAAACCAGAAAATATTGCAAATTTTATGAATTGGCACATTTTAGAAGCTAAATTGGATTTGTTTGATGAACGATATCGAAACGAAATCGAAAAATATCAACCAAATTTTTTTAAAGATTGTTCTCTTGATTTTAACATACTTTTAAGTGAAATTCCGAGAGTTCTATTTTTGAATAAATACTTTGAATTTGATGAACAACAATTAGCTAATATCACCAACGGTATTAAAGACAATTTAAAAATTGTTTTCAATCAAAACAATTGGATGGAAAATGATATAAAAACGAAAAGTCTCGAATATCTAAATAATTTATTAACGAATGTTAAACGTCCTAAATATGATTCGATTGAAAAATTAAATGAATCTTATAGGGATTTACAAGTTACTCCAAATAAATATTTTGAAAATTGGTTTAACATTAGTCAATTTGAACATAAACAACGGCTGAAGCAAGGATTCCAAGAAACTTCGTGGATTTTTCCACGATCAGATTTGTATATATACGAATATTTAGCAAACTTAGACACATTATCAATTCCAATTTCTGATTTACAACCACCAAACTTTCATTCGAAATTTCCACATGCACTTAATATAGGTGGTTTTGGTACATTTCTTACGAGGCAAATCATTAACAGATTACCTCTTCTTCGTGATTTTAGTGAAGTATGGTCCGGAAAAATTAATCAAAACGCCAATTGTTTTAATTCTCTCACTTATGATGTTGAAAATATGATAAATGAGTATAATGCTATTAAAATAACTTTCGATGTCTACAAAAAGTGGTTAAAAAACTCAAATAATCCAGCTGATGAACAATTACCTGGATTTGAGGCAACGCCAGAGAAACTTTTCTTTATAAATTATGCTCAAAATCGGTGTGGTTTTCGATTCAATCAAACCGATAACAATTTGGAATTGAATGTTTTGAAGAATTTTAAAGAATTTTCTGAGACTTTTTTGTGTCCTTCTTCGACGAATATGAACCCAGAAAATAAATGCGACATTAATTTATAAAAAAAGTAATTTTTTCTAATAAAATTTAATAATGAAAATTGTAATAAATTTCAGAAAATAAAATCTACGAGTATTATTATTTTAATAAGATTCGTCTAAAAATTAGTCCTGTTTATTTTATTTAAATTGAGTTAGAAGTTGAATTTTAATTCTTTTTATTTTTATTAAATATGGTAGAGAGAGACACTCAACCTCTGGGAAACTTTGCAGGGGCCTTTCCCTGGTCGCTAACCGTCAAAAACAGTAGAAAAATCAGTCAGTGTTTGTCTATTATAAGCATTGGATAGTAATGCCTCTTACTATATATGAATGTGGGGATTGTTTATTTAAAATTCTGATATTTTTGTTTACCAAAATATTAATTTTTTGATAATTTTAGTGACAATCTGAAATATTATCTTAGACCTTTAAATTCTAACCTCTTGAACTAATCCAGATAAATAATTCGCAAGCAGCCAAAAATATTCTTAATTTTATTTTGACTAAAATTTAGTCAGTTTAATTTTCCAGTGAGAAGAACATTTTGAAGTGAATAAACTGAAATAATGTTTTATTTTGTAAAATTTTCAATAATATTTCTAATTTACGTTATAACTTCTGTGAATGGAATTTCAAATGAGTATGGAAGTGAGTTCGATGAAGTAAATGTGTTTTGGAGCGGAATTTCGAAAGACGAAGTTCGTCTTCAACAATCGCTAAATATACAAAAATATTTAAACACAAAAATAGATCCTTGTGAAAACTTTTTCGAATACGCATGCGGAAATTGGCTAAAATATAATAATCAAAGTTTTCTACAATCTAATGAATATAATAGACGTCGTTCTTCGATATTTCCTGCTGTAAAAACTTTTATTCGTTCATTAAATCAAGAAAATTACAACTCAAATTTTGGTAAAAACGTTAGTGCTGAAGAAAAGTTAAAAATTTATTATTCCTCATGTGTAAATCAAATTCAAAAGGAGAAAACTGATATCAAAGAATTTTTAAAAATTATCGAACCTTTTGGTGGATCTCCGCTGTGGGACCCAAATTGGAAAAGTGAAAATTTCGATTGGGTAAAATTAGAAACTTTTGGACTAATAACAAATATTCCAATATTTTTGGGAAGACATTCAGAATTTTATTGGTTTCATCTAAATAAAAATATTACACAAAATTATAAAACTGATGAAAATTGGGAAAAATATAAAGAGTTCATTCAGAATATTCTAAAATTAACAGGAATTGATAATGAAATTGCGCTGAAAACTTCACAGGCAATTATTCAAATTGAAAAAGATTTAAGAAGTGGAGCTCTTATCGCTTTCAAAACCGATAGAATATTAGTGGAAGATTTCTTAAGGAGATATAGTAAAAATGATTGGGAAAACTATTTTTTAAACGATAATCTTTCGGACTTTTCTCGGAAAATCTTCATTCCCAAATATACCATAAACGTGATTGAATACATTTCAAAACAGAATCCAGAAAATATTGCAAACTTTATGAATTGGTACATTTTAAAAGCGAAACTTAATTGGTTCGATGAACGATATCGTAACGAACTTGAAAAATATCAAAAGAGTGTTGGTGAATATTCGGAAGAAAGTTCTACAACTGATTTCATTCACTCCACATGTTTTAATGATGTTAAAACATTTCTACAGCCAATTCCTGAAGTTCTATTTTTTAACACATATTTCAATTTAAGTGAAGAAGAACTAACACCTATGACAAATAATATAAAAGATACTTTAGAAATCCATTTTGCTGAAAGTGATTTGATGGAAAATCAACTGAAAGAAAGTACTCTTAATTATTTAAACGAATTACGAGTATTAACAAATATATTACGTCCTCAACCAGAATCTCTCGAAGAATTAAATGAAGCTTTTTCTAATTTAACAGTTTCACCAAATAAATATTTTGAAAATTGGTTTAACGCTGGACAATTTGAACGTAATCGACTCTATGAAGAAAGGATTATTCAATTTGGATGGGAAACCTTAAAATCAAAATGGCATGAATTTTCAATAAACTCAGACACATTATCAATTCTAATATCGAATTTACAACCACCAAATTTCCATCCACATTTTCCACATGCACTTAATTTGGCTGGCGTTGGTACAATGATGGCAAATTATCTTTTGGAGCATATTCCTTCTATTAGACATTTTGACAATTTGTGGTACAGACAAATGGATAGAAATAGCGATTGTGTTCTTTTTAGTGATAATGTTAATGTTGTATATGAATATAACGCTATTAGAACAACTTTCGAGGCATATAAAACATGGTTGAAATATTCAGCTAATACATCTGATGAACAATTACCCAGATTTGATGCAATACCAGAGAAACTTTTCTTCATAAATTATGCTCAAAATCGATGTGCGTTTAAAAATGAAACTCATGATAATTTTCAACTGACTGTTTTAAAGAACTTGAAGGAATTTTCAGATACTTTTTCGTGTCCTTTTTCGACGAATATGAATCCAGAAATTAAATGTGATATAAATTTATAAATTAATTTTTTTTTTTGTAAGAAAATTGTAAATTGAAATTGTAATTATTTTATTAAAATTCAGTCGTGTTTTTACAAAAAACATTAATTTTTTTTTAGAAGTATTTATACAATGAATCTTATATCTTCATTTGGTGTACATTTGGCTGGTTCCTTTGGTTTTGTAATAATTTCAATTAGATCTTTTATTGTTAATTCCCCAAGAAAATCATTTGCAGTTGGTACAACAATATCATAAATAGTATCACTTATTAATTCTTCTTGATTTTTAATGAAGAATGGAACGAATGCTTCGATACATTTATTAGCAATTTTTCCAAGTAAACCACCTCCAAGTAATCCAGAAATGTTACTTTTAATTTTACCCAATGATACTACGATCTCAAAGTTTTTCATATAAAGTCCACTACCTCTAGCTCCCAATTGGGCACTTCCTCTTATTCTCAAATCTTGTAGTCTCAGATCGAGTTTACCGGTTCCGGTAATTTTTAAAATATGAACAAGTATCAAATGAGTAGAATAATCACCATCGAATTTTATATCATTAAAATTAATATCAAATTTCGCAGTCAACGAAAATATACTGAAATCAACTTCACGTGTATCGAAATTGTTCAAACCATCAACACGAAGATCAATAATACTTCCTAAGATTCTAAAAATTATAATAATAATAAAATTAATTTCTTTCTGAATATATAAAATATAAAATAATCTTACGAAAATAAGAAATGTTCATATGATGCTTCAAGATAGTCCTGTTTAAATGGTGCTAATGGTGGAATTCCTTGCTCTGGGAAGCCACATGGCATATGTTCTTTAAGTTGCTCTAATGCTTCTTCAAGTTCGTCTGACATTGCTCGTGTATCTAAAATTAAGTTAGAACTTTAGAAAATTATAATAAATATATTTAACTAATAAAAATCACCTTTAGAAATCATCGGCGATGCCAATGAATTCGTAAAGAATACAAATAATGCTATTACTATAAATTTCATCTTGTTTCAGTTTATTATTCTCGTTCTGGTTGTGAACTAATGTTGAGGTGTAAATTTGACCAGCTTTTATATAGATCATCTTATCTGATAATTGTTTTATCGAATTATTTTATTGGTTTATTATGGTTGATAGTCTACCGTATAACTTTGCCCTACACCTTATCAATCAACTCTACAAAACAATAATATTAAAATGAAGCAATTAAATTTTAAAATGTTATAAATGTTATAAATTACATTTGACAGTAGATCGGAATACCTCAAGTGCTTTTGATAAATAAGTATATAAGTTAAAAAAGTTAGTTTCTTAAACAGCTGCAGACTTGAATTAAATTCTTTGTTGTTATTAAATTAATATAATAAAATAAAAATAAACTCTTAATTGTGCAGTGCACCCGTAATATCTAATCTGATTGTTTTACGTTAAATCAAATCGAGTAGAATACGCCTTAAAAAAATGCATTTCTATAGATTCGAAATTAAAAAACAACCTTTTCTTAAAATGTATTGAAAATGAAAAGTAACTTTAATATCGTCCTAAATGACTGTCTTGAGAGAATTCCTTTATATGACTGGAAAATAGTTTTACTATTTCTTCCCTAACTCCATTTATATTCCTGACTCTATTATCAAGCCGGAGACATAAAAATATTATACCGTCAAAGTTTCAAGTTGATCGGATGTATAGAAGTGGCTCAAAATTATGTTAACTAACAAGATTTTACCCAAAACTAGCAAGTGAATCTAGTGAAAAGCTTGTAAAAATACTTCTTTCGAATAAAATATATTCAAAAATAACATTTATTGCCAAGGATACACACTATGGAATTTTCATCCTTTAGGATAGAAAACACAAATTTGAGAAAGAGAAAGTTTTATAAGACAATGTGTTAAGTTCCTGAAAACTAGGGTACGAAACTGTCTGGGCTCAAAGTTTTACAGCTTATATCATCTGCAAAGGCAAGTCAATGTGCCAATAAGTGAATGTTACAAAAACTTAATTTAAAAAGAAGTTTTTTAAAGGAAGAACTAAGAAACGCAGGATAAATATGGAAGAAGTGTAGTAGTCATTTATATGTGATTTTGAGTATCCTCATAGTTTTCTGTATTATTTTAAATCGACGAAAATTCCCTGATTAGTGAGGTGGATTAAATTTATTTAATTGTTTACATCATAAAAGCTCTTATCTCAATTGCTCAATGTAATCGAGTGTTTTTTAAATTTGAAGTGATATTAAACTTGCCAGGGATACAAATTCCAATTATTTTCTTATCTCATTTGGGGCTGCATAAAAATCTATGTTTCTAGTTTCTAAGCGTATTTTATATTGGTCAAGTTTATATTTTAGAAAAAATCAGAAATATTATGGATAAAAAAAAATGTAAAACGGATTTTCCCGGGTTTCAAGGAGCTACTGAACCGATTTCAATAAAATTTAGTACATGTGTATGTGTCTTTCCGAATTAGAATATAAGGTACTTAGATTTTCAATGTGAGTTGCTGAGGGGGAATATAAAAACGTCCCTAATTTGATCAATATCAAATCATGAAGCTTGGAATGTACATTCTGGATAGGCCAACTGGAAAGATAAGATATGCCTCCACTCGGACAAGGGTCAAAATAGAAAAACGTCAAAAATTCGGTCAAATTGAATTAAAATTTACTTTTAGATTCTAGGAAAAAGGCGAACTAAGCTCCTGGTTCCAATTGGTTTGTAATAAGAATATAATTTTACCTTTCAACTTTTTCATGATTCTGTGCAACAGTTACGCAGTAAGAATGTTGTAAGCTTACTCGTAACCGTCACTCATGACTATCAGATAATTAACGATTTTTCCACCCCAAATACTTGAGGAATTAGGTTAGTATCGAAGTAAATATGGAGGTTACAATAATATTTTTTGTATACAACATTTCACAATGCATTTTATTTATTGACAATATTTCCATAAAATCAACAATACAAGTATTTCGAACTATAAAATTTAATAGGTACTTGTCAATTCTATCTATTTTGGTTTTAATTAATATAATTTTAATCCTGCTTAATTCAAATTAACAACAATTCGAATAGTTGTCCATTAAATTACAATATTTTCTATCGAACAAACTAAACATAAAAAAAACCTTTAAAACTATGAAAAATCATTGATTTTCAATTTGAAAAACAATTAATTACGAGCCAGATATGAAAATTTTGCAATAAAAATGAAAATTCATATTAATTAAATTGAAAACAAGATGATATTGTTGAAATGTATATGAACTCGTTTTTTGAAGTTATGAATATTATATTATTGATCGTATATATTGAACAATTCTCTTTCATAATGTTGGGACGTTAGCTTTTCGTAAAGATCATTGCAATGATATCGATTTTTAACGATTTTGCGTGGGCTTTATAGAGAAACTTCAAGGAAGATCTGAATATTATTTTTTTATATAATGTTCCAACTTCAATAAAAATTGTATAACGAAATCAATCGCAAATAAATGTATAGAAATATGATCTTGTAATTTTACTACACACGATGTGAGGATTAATTAAACCGAAGTCATATTTATGATCACATCAAAATTCATATACCAATCAATTAATCAATGCTAAAAGTTATAAAAGCAATTAAAAAAAAATTCTATTAATATTTGTAGTTGTTTTTCTTTTAGCACATATTTAATATTATTCGCGAATAAAATTATATTTTATGATTTAGTTGATGACTTGTTAATCTCTATTTATATTTCAGGAAAAATTAAGATTGTTGTACTTTTATAATTTATCTAATTCTTCGGGTATAACTTTTGGTAGCCTACAGGCATAATAAAGAAACAAGTAATTTCCTTCTTTAGATGAACTAAAATACCATACAATTTATATTGTATTTTGTAGGATGTAAAGAAAGATCTATATAATTGAATTTAGTGCACTTAAATTAGGTATATGGGTTTGGAATTTTTTTCAATTGTTAAAACCGTTAGTAAAGAATATTATTTAATTGTTACAAAACGAAATTTATGATAAAGCTTCTGATCAAAATTCGATCCTTGAACATTGATCCTTTTGATCAAATATTCCGCAGGAATTTGCCATTACATGAACATTGTTTTAAGTTCTTCAAAGTGATTCAAGAAAACTCGCTGAAGGAACTAGAACCTATGACATAAATCGATTACCAGTTCTAGGATTGTTCGATGACTAGGAAAGACGTTGGGATTATTTGAAAAATAAGTTAACAAACTGTGTTTTATTATTAACAAAGTTCCAATATTATTTGAATGTAGTAGGATTTCGATTCCAAGCTATAATTGAAATTATTTGAACTAGTAATCCTTATATATATGTTGCCCAAGCATAATGTGAAACGTTTTTTGTTTTTTTTTTGTCTATTTTAGATTTTAATATGAATATACCAATTTTAATTAAGTAAAAATTATGTAAAGTTGTCAAGAGAAAGTATGTAATTATTAGAAAAATTTCGACAAAAAAAAAAAAAAACAATAGCAATAACCATATGATGATCGTCTCCCGTAGGTGATTAACATAATATGTTAAAGCGTGTTAAGAGATGGTGTGGGCTGATAACATTTACAATTCGTTTACGAATTATTGACTAATCGCACTAAATACAAAACGTTTAAATGGTGGCACACTTAAAAATTCCATAAAAAAAAACACTTTAAATACTAATCAATAATTTCGTTTTCTTTTTTTTTTTTTTGTTCAACATAATTATATGAAAAATAATTTATGAAATATTTATTCAAAATTATAATTTATGAATGAAATTTAACATTACAAATATTTTGAAATAATTTTTTATGTTAATTCCTTTTTTAAATTAAGACATTCATTTTAGTGATACTAAAAACTTTAAAGAAATTCATATACGAAGTTTCAATATTTCTGACCGACATGGAAGTGCTTTTAATTTGTACGTCAAACGCCGTTACGCAAGAGTGCAAGCAATGAATTTGATCGAAGCGCCAGCTTGCAGATTTTTCCGAACTAACTTTCCATACAAGAATGCATTGTCATCGTGTTCTGAGCTATTCTAAAAGTTTGAAATGTCTAGCTATTCGGGAAGTTACTTAAAAATCGATTTCAAGATTTGTACTGGACAAACAAACCAAAAAGCAAACTAATAAAAACGTAGTAAAAAATCAATTAACTCGTTCCTTACCAGCCGTCACATATGTGTGACACTTCGGTTTGTTATCAGGAAACTGTGGTAGCAAACAAGTCAAATCTCTTGATCATATTCTGAGGTGTTTTCGTCTCGTCGGGATTCTGTCAAAAAAATTGTATGGTCAAAATCATGTATCAATCTTATCAAGTAACATTTCCCCATATTTGGTAACATTAAAAGTGCTATCACAGCGGTTTATAGCTGTTAATCTGCTGTAATTTAGCAACTACTTAACAATAATGTTTGTATTAAATCTAACTGGAGTACTGCTATATTCTTTGATAGTACATGCCTCTGTATACTTTCTGTGATAGTGCGAATATAAATGTTGTACATCTAATCAAATTTAGAAAAACCAATTTCCTTAATTAAATCAAAGAATTTCTTTGCTCTTAACAAACAAATATTAATTATAAGATCACCGATTCAGAAAACAAAACTAGAATTCATTATCCAGGATGTTCAATAGTTTTGCATTTCTTTATGACACAATTAAAGTTCACCGGCATTTCATATATTATTCGCTATTCCAAAACAAAAAAAGCACACCATCAACATTTGGACTTCAAATATTATAGCATGTAACTGGGCTTGTGCATAATTTAGTAGCTTTTGTATAAACCGTAGAAAAACCAAAACTAAATTGAATAAATTACGAGAACACAAAAAAAACATAATCAAAGTTGTTGTAGACTTGAAGGTTTTTAATGAAAAAAGATACTAGATGAAAGCAAAAACCAGATAGAATAGGTAATGGATACCTAGTCCAATGTACCTATAGTCTGCTTGGAAAATAGTATTACTCTATAGTAAAATTATGTATTAAAAAGGCGCCAGTTCTATATGAAATACCCTGAAAAATATTTTCATGTGGGTTTTTATTGCACGAAACGAATTTAAATGTGTCCGCGCCACTTTTGAGATAAATTTCCACATGAAAACTTTTGATACTGTGTAATACTTCTTGTGATTAATGTGATTGTGGTAAAAGAAGAAAATTGTAGAATTAACACTTCTGAACATCTAGTTAGTTGTTCCAACGATTGTTGGAAGCCAGACACATTGTTAAAAATATGAAAATATATAAATTATTAGTTTTTTTTTTCTGGACTAGCTATCAAGATAACAATAAATTTTCATTTAGTATAAAAACTATTTGATGTATGATATTTGTTTTATGTCATATCAAATTGTTAAATAATTCTTTTAAAAAGGTGTCCATTTACGCTAATTAACTGAAATTATAAATGTAGCTTTTTTTGGTAATAATGAATATAAATTGTTGTAATTTTGAAATATTCATGATGAAATTGTTTTCCTTATTAAGTTGACTATCTGTTTTACCATATAATATGTCTTCTAGTTTGAAGTTTCATTTATTCTGAACGGTTCATAAGCACTCTTAATTCTTTGGCTCCTATTCTAAATTCTTGTCTGAAATTTGAAAATCTAAGGTTGAACGTATGTACAAAAAATTACAACAAATGTGTAGCAATCCACAAGAAAAAGATTCCAAAATATTTAATAAAGATCTTATCATATCATTTCTCAGATCAAAAAACATATATATGTACTTTCATAAGAGTTCATACAATCTGAGCTGGCATAGTATATGAGAAAACATATGACAAATTCTGAAGGGGTCAAATCACTGAGTATATACCAATAACTCAACTTGTTTTAATAAGCTCTCAGAAGTCTCTCTGTTTGGATATATATTCTTTAAATGCCTGTAAACTTTTCTGTAGGCCTAAGTTTAAAAAAATTCTGAAAATTTGGATATTACTATCTGTCGTCCTGGTCTTAAATCATAGACAATCAAGCTCATTTGAAATATATTCACACATTCAATGGAATAACCTTACTATCAGTGTTCTATATGAATTACAAGAATCTGTTCATATACCCTTCGTAAGGAAACAAATTCCACATTGAATTGCATGGATTCAGTAAAGTTCTATCCGTATAACACCAGTTTTAACAATTTCGAAAAAGGACTACGAGTCGTACTGCACTAATACCTCATTCAAAAACCAAAGAAAATTTTTGCAAATGTTTATTTTTCATAATGTTTTAAGTCCAAATCAAAGAAGTCCACTCAAATATAATTAAACTATGATCTAAGGTTGATCAATATTCTATGATTTTTCTATAATAAATTAAACTTAATTTAAAATATAAACAGATATAAAATTACCCATAATAAAAGAAGTAGAAAAAAAAATGGCAAACATTTTATTATTTTCGTAGGTTTTGCATGTTTTAATGTTAGTGCTTTTAGATTTTATTTTGTGATTTATGATCGTAATGTAGACAATTTTGAAGCCATTTAAGAAGAAAAAAACCTTAAAGGTTGAAAGTTGTGGGAGTTGTTAGACAAGACAAAAACTTATTTTCAAAATAGAACGACATGTTCATGATTTTTCCAGTTGATAATCGGTTAATTATGCTCTAATCTAGTTTATTAAAAGAAAATTAACTTCAACTAATAACCTTCATAAAAACAAGTTCATATTAAATGGATTTTAAACTTTATTGTTGGGATTTTTTTTTATTTTTTCTTAATTTAGTTTATTACTTAACTGAAATCCATTACAATAAAGATAAGTTTTAAGATAAAATTCTAATTTCTTCAATTAATTACCAAATAAAAATAAAAATAAAACAAAATAAATCATAATAAATTAGGCAAAGTTGTAAAATTTCTCTTTTGACAGATTTATCATAATTTTAAAAAATTGTTTGATTATAAAATACGAGAGAGTCTTGTGGTTTGGGCCAACAACGTTGATTCGGAAGTTCGGAAGAAATATAAAATATGACATGAAGGTATCACTACCTCCACTTATGCTAATTCACATGTTGAATCTATGCCAATCTAATTGCCATAGCATACATCAAAAAGTTCGATTCCACGCTCAAACAAAGATCTTCAAAATCCGATTTTTATAGAGCTAAATTGCATACACTGATTTCTAAGCTATCATAATCAATTTTATGGAAAATTTTAATTAATATTTCCCAAAAATTGGTAATATTAAACAAACCTTATATTAAATTTAGTTTTAGCAGTTAAAAATTTACCAAATGCAACTAAAAACTTAGTTCTTTAAAAATCGAATTCTAGTGCCATGTTTTGTTAACTTCTACTCGTGATATTCATTCTTCAAAGTAATATTTAATATTTAATATCACATATTTTTCTTTAGGGCTATAGGACGATCATAATAAAGGAAATAATTTTCCAAAGGAAAATTAACATGTTGCAAAGATTATTTCTTTAAAAAAAAAAATTAAACGAAGCATGGGAAATAGTTTAATAAATAGATTCCATATAAAAAATCTTAGGTATATCACGTATTTTGTTTTTTATAATATCAATGATGAAAAATATTTTCCCTGATCAGCTGTTTTTATAACACTGTTTCAATTTCCACTTATTCCAATGAAGAGCTGCCAATTTGTGGCTTTCATTGAACATTTTTCGATCATTTTTAACTTCAAAGTTGAGAATTAGTACGATATTAAATTTCATTGACATTTGTATAACAAACCTTTCATGAAAAATCAAAAAAAAAATGGTCAGCTTTCACTTCTTCCACAATTTTCTTCATTCTAATGAATGCCCTAACTACTCCCTTACTTAAAGTTTATGTTCAAAGCTAAAAAATATAATTTTTCAATTTAATATAAAATTCAGTGAGATACATAGATAGCGTGGCTATGTGATGCTGTCAAGTTCATATGTTCATTTGATAGAGAATCAGACCCAGCCACAAGACTTTTACCCTACAATAAATGTATTAAATACCAAACTTATTTTTCTTTTAAAAATTGCATAAAAGCTTAAAAAAAAGCCATAAAATTACACAATTCTATCGTTTTTAATAATTAAATTAAATGAAATCATATTTTTAGCTGAATCTAAAATTCCTGTGATCAATAAATCAAAAATAATATCTTTTATTTGTAATGTTTTTTTTTTTATTATCATTATTTACAATGTCATCGAACTTTATAGATTTTGTATTTATTTATTCAATTTAACTTTGCCGAGTATTAAAGATTTCCAGTTAGACTCGAAAAAAAGAGCAACATCTAAAAGAAATTTCAATAACAAATCAATTGAAGAATTTTAAATTAGTTTTTCTAGAAAGACGCTGTTCTAAGTTCTTTGGTTTTATTCTTTTAAAAATGCAATCAAATTCAAAAAACGTATCAAAACGTATAAAATTCATCGACGGTATTCAATTTTTATTGCTTCAGTATCGGCAAAAGTTTTGTTATGCGCGATTTCAGGAAATAAAAAAGAATTTAATAGAAAACCACGAATTTGAAAATTTCATCGAGAATACTATATAAAAGTCTTTCTTCTGAGAAGATCTTTTGCGAGTCATTTTTTATTCATCACGTAAAAACAATCAAAGTTTCTTTTTTTTCTAAAGTTTTCAAATAATTAGTCCCTTTCAATTACATTTGAATTTGTTAGAGAGTATGTACGTGATATTCTGCTTATACCTTAAAGTTATATATATATATAAATGTTTCAAGTTCAAAATCCGAACCCGTTATATGGTTCGATTATCTTCTATACAGGGTGTTTTAGAGTTTTTAAGAAGTTTTTTCGCAAGGCTTTTCGGGAACATCAGTATCATGGTACTTACTATAGATATCTTTCCATTTAATGCCTTTGTTAGTTTGGATTTATATTTTCAAATATCGTATTTGGAATAACCCATATCGGTTGAGAGTTCACAACTTAATGACAGCTAGTCTAAAGTGTTGTTTTTATGGTTCATATTTTCACATAAACTGGACGCTATTACATTCAGATTGCATACCTTGGATACACGGTGTCGTACATTCCTTCTCAAAGTATGGCCCTTGACTAACTAAATAATTCCTGAAAGTGGATTTGATCGAGATTTTTCACGCACTTGTTACTACTCGTAAAACAAATAATGTTCAAATATTTATATTATAAAATTTGAGGGCATATATAATATACAATATAGTCCGAAGCACTAGTGAAAGGTCATTCAAATCAGTTCAGCAATTATTGAGATTTTAACATACGGTTTTATAGAAGACAGACAAGAGAAGATAAATAAATATGTGTGAGGCGTCTTATCCCGAAAATACTGAAAAATGTCTAAATTCAATACTTTACAGAGCAAAGTCTGAAGCCACATAAACGTGGCACTGATTATTGGACAGGTAGGTATATTTTTCTCCACTTCTTCCACTTGTCACAGAAGTTTACATGACTAGAAATAGCGAAATCTATGAATACAATTTTATGATAATTAGTATTATTTGTATTATAGATCCTGTTGGTGAAGTGAAATATATATTGTAGTATCATCAAAGATATAAATAAGTAAAGACATGTAATTTCTAAAAAGCTTTCATTTAACATGAGTAAACTCTTATAGAAGGAACTTTTGGAAGCTTAAAGGTCTTGCCATGAGATGTAATGTAAATTACTTATGTTAAAAAAAGCTTTCTTCAACTTTCCACATCGTCTTTAGTAATATCTTTGGTATCATTGTCGATATTCATGACAATCATATATACTAGATTTAAGAACTTTCTACTATATCAAATGCATAAATAAGTCTTCAAAATTAAACAATAGGAAACACTCTGTATGACGATTGTTGATCTTAACTTCAATCTTTTCATACCTTCTGTTTGAACAATCAAAACGGTACAGTTCTCCATCGATTCTTTTAGTATATACTCCGTATATACTCCGTAAGGTACTGGAAGGTACTTCTATAATAACCTTATCTATCTACATGTACTTCAATTGTTTATAACTACTGAAAGGAAAACCTACCGAATCTATTTCTATAGATTCTAGAAAATCTCAGCCTTTTGTATGTACTTAGGGTATACCTAATTTCCGTACTCTAACTCTATTGTATATGCGGGAGATGAGAAAACTAGACATTAAAAAATTGTACAGGAAAAAAAAACAACCGAATAGAATATCTTAAGATCAATGAAATTGATTGGTGGATGATGGCAATTATCTTCTCGAATGGACGGTTTTTTTTTCTTTGGCTTCCATCCAGTATCAAAGTATCACAATGTTCTCTTCAGATTTTTCTATTTTTCTTCTTGTTATGGCATTTTAATTTGATTTCAAGTGAAAATAATAAACCTTTTATATACAAAAAAATAAAAAAGTAGCAAGTTAATTTGGAGAATTAAACAAGTTGTTTTTTTCGACTTCTTCTTAATACTTAAAAATTGTATTTGTTTATTTGTTAACATTTTTATAAGAATGGGAACTTCTTTTTTAATTTAAGACTTCAAACCATTTAATTGGTTTTCCTTTATGAACTTTATGAACTTGCGTTTATAATTTGTTTCATGTACAAAAAAAAGCATTCGCAATAATTTCCCATATGTGATGATCATTAACCTGTAATAGAAAAGTTTACTTTAAAAAAAGCACAAAAGTTTTTAAGAAATTTCATAAAACTTGAAGGATTTTTCATTGAAAAAATGTTACATATTTAAATTGTGGGACTTAAAAATGAAGAACGTATTAAATAGGCAGAAATCAATTTTCCTAATCATGAAAATCATTGAAATTTGAATTTTTGAAAGCAAATTGCATTTCGAATGTAAAAAAAAATTATAATTACATTTTTAAATTAATATTAACATTAAAATAATGAATTAAAATGTCAATTTTAAAGGTTAATCGTTAATCTAATCATTAATTAAAATCAATTTTAATTTCCTTTTTTAAAGTGCAAAACTTATAATTAAGATTTTGGCATTATTTTAATTAATTAATAATTTTTAAGTGATTGAAAAAACAACACGGAAACATTGTAAAATCAATTTAGAAATTTTCCTAAAAGAAAATTTGATTCTCATACAAAAAATTTACATATTATAATTAATTTTACCGAAACTGAATTAAAAGTACTATAGAATAAAATTGAGCCAATTATAATTCTTTAAATTTGGAAGAATTTGTGACAGTGCAAATTTCGAAGACGACAAATTGTTATCTGGAAAATTTTTCCATATCTTCAAAGAAAGAAATTCAACGAAAAGATCATATTTTGCGATCACATTTTCATATTTAAACTCATTTTGGTACTTCTTCTTCGTTGAACGATAAGGGCTTATATTATGGGCTTTAGATCCTACGACTCGATTATTAATATGATTTTATAGGACCAAAATATATAAGTAAGCAGGTTTCTGTTGTATTTCATGATTTAAAAGTATATACTTATATCCAGAACGGAAGTTGACGTTCTGTCTCTAAAAACATGAACAGGCAGATCTGTTGATAAATTTGAATGAATAATTGATAGTACAGTTTACTTAATTCTATAGAGATTTCATTCTGGACCATTTGTGCGGGCTTCAGAGCAGAGTTCCAATTATTTATCCAATTATTTATTTTAAAATTATACATGTGAATTGATCGTACAGACTGGTAGTGTGAATTTATAATCAAAACGAAACCCTAAAGCAGTAATAAAAGTACTACTGCTTAAAACAATTCTAAGGAAATTCAAAAATTACATTCCAATCCTTGCAAAACTCTCAACTAATGATTAGTAACTATTCTATAAAAGTATTTACTATTGTACAATGAAATATATGTTTTCTTGATTTTTTTAATAATCCGTCTTAAATTGAATTCAATTTTATTCAATATATTGTATATAATAAGACTAACTAAATTTAAATGCAAATTCTATTGGATTTTCATTTAATTTTGTATAAATCTCCCATCAAGGTGTAAATTTCAAATTTACCTATAACATTTTGTTTAAATATTTCGGATTGATATGACTTTACATACGTTTACTTATTTTTAAAGAAAATGATGAAAAATTGTTTGCATTCGCATCCAATTATAAAAAAAGCACATTTTAAATTCAAATTCAAAGCAGTTTTGTTGTTTTTCTATAGTTTTAAATCATTTGCATATGCGCATAATCTGCACATAGTCTGCTCATAATCATAATAATGTAAAAATGTTAACATGATTCCCTGTTGTTGGGACATTTACATATGCAAAAATGTTAATTTTGAATTACAATATGATTGCAATAACATGAATATGAAATGAGAAAACATTGTTATAAATTATGTATGATTTCTAAGAAAAAAATATTCAATCACAAAATGCATAAATGTTAAATATTAGTGTTAAAATAAAAAAAATTATAAAGATAATAATCAGGTCTATAGTTAAAAGGGTTTAGTTTTTAATAAAATTAGGCATACACGTGTTTATAAGGTTTTATAAATTCTTAAATTTTATCTTATTACATAGTTTTGGATGTTATCAATAGACTTAATAACAATACTTGAATTATATACTAAAAATTACAGGGTGCTTTGGAATTTACCTTAAATTTGCTAAAATGAAGTTAAAATCCTTATAAATTCCGCTATTGAAAGGATTTTAGTTCAATAAACTGATCGAAGAACAAATGTATATTCCAACAATTTAATGGTATCCAGTTTAGGGATAAAAGAAATATATGAAATAAATTGGAAAAATCTATCTCTAATCTGTGGCATCACATAATCCAAGAAATTTTAACGAAGGAAAAGGCGGCAGTAAGAACCAAATTCTGGGAAATACAACCAGGACTAAGGCAGGCCAAATATCTCTTCGGGAAATACAACTCCAAGAGTTTCAAAGCCTTTATTAGCACTAATAAGAAGAATATAAGAGTATTGACAGGAATACTAACGGACACTGCAGAATCAAAGCACACCTTAAAAAATTAGGGCTTGAAGTAGATAACACCTGCAGATTCTGCAAGGGTGACGAAGAGACCGCAATGCATATTCTCTCCGAGTGTGAAGCACTCACTACCACGTAGGAGGAAGAATTATCTGGAGGCATACTGCTTCTCTCCAATTGAGATACAATCTCTTGACCCACTCCGGAAACTAAAATAAGAGAAATAGGCCTGAGAGAGGTGCTCTAGAATGGGAATCAACCTAACTTTTGCAATAAAGAAGAGTGGGTGCAATAGATAGATAAAGGTTGCAGTACGAGAAAATCCTAAGAATTTAATCTTAATCTTAATCTTATCTCTAATCTGTTTATATTTTAAATTTATCCACTGAATAAAATTCTATGATATATAAATTTTACTTTATATAAGAAGAATTTAAACATCTTAAGAAGTCGCAAAAACTTTCCTATTTCACTATCAGACAGAAATTCAGCGGATTGAATATAAACAAGATCTAAATATCTGGATTAACTGTTCAAGTTAGGTTTGAAGATAATAACTGATTGAAAAAATTGTATAGTTTTTTTGGTAAATTTAAGTTCTCCAGTAAAGTTTCGTACTTTCTTTCATTTAATAAATTATGTTTAGAACGGGTAAATTTTTATCCATTCATGTTGCAAAAGTATTCCACCTGTCCTGCACCTTAATTTTTGCAGATGCATCCGGTAAAAGTAAATATCTTCACGATCATTTTATTGCTGAATTTTGTACTTTAACTTTCTTTTCACACGACAACCAAAAATTTATAAAGTAAGAAAAAATATCTTCCATAAAATGGCAGGACACTGTATTTTTCAACCATTCAATTTATAATTCAAGTCCAGCTTATATTGTATTAGTTAGTAATCAAATCCAGTTGCTAATGACATTTAATATTATCTGCGGGTTCTTTACAACTAATAAGTACAAATAACATATTTCCAATGAAAATATCAGGACTTGGCAAATACGATATTGAAATTAAAATAAATAATATTTTGCCAGACGGCTAAAACAAAAAGCAATAAAAATGATAGAAAAAGATAAACAAAAACCAAGTAAGTTTCAAAATTCAAACCAATTTTCGGTTAATTTCAAATACTGTAAAAAAGAAAAGTTTTTATTTGTGCCATCTATTATATGGAATGTAGTACTAAATAAGGGTTGAAAAAATTAGACCTCGATAAATAACATTAAAAAAGCCCGTGTAAAATGTCTGGTAACCATGCTTAAAAAAAACACAGCTATTGTAATTCACCCTGTACTTCGTAAATGAAATTCAAAATTTTGCCAAATTTGTAAAAATTAATTTCATTTCTGATAAGTACTCGTATAATCAGTTTAATTGTATATTTTTATCGCGATTTGCATTTTTACATATAAAATTTGAAAATAATTTATTTAAAATGTTTTTCTTTTTATTAATAACAAAAATAATATAAACTTATTGAAATTCATAAAAAAATATACGACCTTAGTAATAAACCTTTGCCATTTCAGAAAGGAAAACTATATACGAAAATACACTAATTTTCATCGATCAATGGCGAATATGTAAAATGCATTAAAACTACTGAAAAAATGCATAAGGATTTGCATATATCGTTTTTAAACTAATAAATTATTTATGATTTTATATCTTCTGTTATTTTTATAGTCGAATTTTGTAATCGTTTTCATTTCATGCCTCTAAAACCGTAACGAAACAAATTTTCATATGAGATGAACTTATGAAAAAGAAAACCTTTATTAGAGTATTCCAATTTTATAATCGAAAATTCATTATTTAAGTTTAACTAGAATCAAGTTTTGTAAATGAATTCAATTAAAAATTCTCTTTCTTCAATTTTAAAAATAGTTTTTGGATATATTTGGAAGGCCATTTTCTGGCCCCGCAACAAAAATTTCATCTAACTTTATTTCAACATTTTAATTTGAACGAAAAAAGAAGTTTTTGATGACTCGAAATTCGATGGAAAATAATACAATTTTTAATGCTTTTAAATCAATAAAATTCATTTATAAAGTGGCGTATATCGAATTTAAAGGTTAAAAACAAATTTATATGAGGTACAAAATTGAATAATAAACAAATTTCTTTTATGTTTTTTTTTTTAACAAACTTCTTTTTACGATCTTAGTTTAACTCACTGAACTATTAAAGAAAAAGAAATCTAATCTTAATCCGATGCAATTAATCTAAGCACTCTAAGTGAATGCGTTTTTATTTTATTGAAAAAATTTTCAAAGAAAAAATGAAAGAACAAATTAATTGAATTTTATAAATTAAATTTAAATGAAACAACTAATCTTTAAGACTATTAAAGATTAAAAGAAAATAATAAATTTAAATTTTATTTCATAAGATTTTTCCAAGTAAAACTTAATTAGTACAGCTCATTGAATTTTTCATCATTAAAGAAAAAATGGACTTCATTTGATCCCATCGAACGAGACCTGTTTAGCAAAGAATTTTTGATTTTTGTTACTTATTTTAAGGGGCTACATCTATTCTACCTATCTGCCTATTTGACAGCAAAAGATGTGTAATTTTGAATTTATTTGGTAAGAAAGTATTGTTGGAAATGAAGCCCTATGGTAGGTCCGTCTATCCGTCCGTCCGTATTCAAGATAACTTAAAAACGCGTTATCAAATTTTGATGAAATTTATAATATGGGTTGCTTATTTCTTAACTTAGTTTGGTGTTGCATTTCAGCCATTGGGCCAGGGGTAGCAAAGTTATAAAGGAAAAACCAAGGTGACGGTTTTTCGGATTTAATTGAAAAATTTGTGAAACAATGTTGTTTAAATTAATTATATAGGTTAACTACACAAATAGATGTTACCATGTTAAAATTCAGTCAAATCGGTCCAAGGATAGTGGGGAAAGAAATAATCTTAGGAGAAAATAATCCTATTTATAAAGTTTTTTTTGATGTACTTTAAAAACTAATAAACCGATTTAAATAAAATTTGCAGATTAGACTTCTGCTATGAAGAACTGGATTATCTACAAATTAGAAGAAATTTTGAAAAGAAGAAACAAAGTTATGAAGAAAAAACCTTAAAATAATGTCAATTTTGACAGTTTTTCTGTCCCATTTCTACCATAGGGCATCAATAGTTACTATATGTTTTTCACTATTGATGAGTCTCTTTTTGATTTTTCGAAATTCAAAAATCCAAACAAGTTATTTAAGTCAATAACATTTGCTGATCTCAGATTTTTCAAATATATTTTTTTCAAAGGGCAACAAATTACTATAAAGTACAAACATGAAGAAGTATCCATCCAAAAAGTCGTCAGATTTATGTAATTATTCAAAAATAAAGATTGATTTTAAAAATGTAACATAGTCAGCCAATTTGATTGGTTTTCACCACACTTTGTCAAAATTTCTAAAAAATCGATCAAACTGTTTTATGACGTCCACCGACTTCGTAAATAGTCTTTGGAAAAAAATTACGGATAACGCTTGAAGCATGATTCTCAAAGTTGCTTCGTGTAGAATTCTATAATTTTCTGCAGATACTGATGTGAAATTTGGAACTATTGGAAAGTACAAGATTATAAAATTCGTTTTTTTTTTAAGTTTTATGCGAGTGCATAAGTTTTTATCATCCTCGATACTGGTTCGATTTCCCCGTTGTCAGTCCGATGAGAACTATTTTTGGAAAACTCCATTAATTGCACGGAATGTTAGCATTCATTGAGATTTTTAAAAGACGAGAAACAGCAATGACCTCAGTAAACATTTCGTGGATAAAAATTACATCAACCATTCCAAGAACTTTTTATCAGGAATTGTAACATAATCAGTTTTAGCTTGTCATTAGAAGAGGGTAGTAATGAAGGATCTCACTCCAGGAATGGCACGCCAAAGTGTTACGTAAATAAGTGGATGAATTCTAATCGATTGATGTGCAAACTAAGATGCAAATCATTCTACTGAACATATTAAATTATAAGATTGAGCATGTAAGATTGTAAATTATTGCATTTTTAAACTGTAAATTTTGTTCTTTATTCAAATTTACTGAAATCAATTCATAGTCCTGAAGTTAAGCCATATAATACGTCTGATCTTTTTCTAATTAGACAATTTATAGAATACTTCTTAGTGAAATTACAGACTTATATGATTTTTCAAAAAATAGACGTAATTAACGTCATTCAAAAACTTAAGTCATTAACTTTTTGTTCAAAATAAATTACATATGTATATTTAAAATTTTATAATTCATTCCAAATTTATTTAAATCTATTCTCGGTTTTATTAAATTTTATGATTTTACCATTGTAGAGCTACGTTCGGTATACTTTATCTGTGTATCGCAGATCTACATTAATTACTAATTAATATTCGTATTTAATTGTACTAACTAGTCCTAGCTCCCTCACAAATGATCAGAGGAGAACCATACTCGGCATCAGGAATTGTAACATAATCAGTTTTAGCTTGTCATTAGAAGAGGGTAGTAATGAAGGATCTCACTCCAGGAATGGCACGCCAAAGTGTTACGTAAATAAGTGGATGAATTCTAATCGATTGATGTGGACTTTTTGGCGCGTTATTCAAAAAGGACTGAAAAATTCCACTAACGACCTTATGAAAATCACATACAGAAGTTTCGTAACATACGGGTCATGGAAATCTTTAGAAAATTATTTGGTTATGGCGAAAATTCAAGTTAACATTTGATCTAATATCAATTACCTAAAATATAATAATAAAGTATTTGGACTTAAAAGTAAGAATAACGAAAGTATTTTGTAATTGATAAGTACATAAAATAGCTTCTTCGAAATATATCAATCAAGGCTGGTTGCCTTTATACGGCACTGATTTCTGTAACAATTTGTGATACAAGATTTACGACATAAAATGCAATTCATAGAAAAATTAATTATGTTATTTTAATTTCTCTACAATTGCACTTTAATCTAAAATTAAAAAATAAAATTCACCATATTTGGTTGACTTTCGTCATTTTATTTAATAATTTTTTTTGGTTTTTGGATTTTTATCTCATCAAATCAATCAAAATTATCAAGTATTCGATATTATATATATTTTTTTTCTCTTTTAATTAATAAAATTCCCACGTAAAAAAATTAGTTATAACTTTTAGCCAATTAATTTGTTTCGATCTTTTCTCTCTTCGATGATTTATTGATTAAGTAACCGTATTTCATCGTAGTTAGAGTCATTATAACCAAAATTGAAAATATAACTCTTCATAAAAGATACTATAAAACCTTTTTTTCTGTTGACTTAAAGTGTCTTGTAAATGGTCTTATAACTTTTTTTTTCTTATTATATTAAATACATTAAAGATATAATAATTTTCCACTCATATGTTATTTAAGATTTGTCACCTGAATAAGTATTTTTTATACGTGTTACGGATCATCTTCTTTTTTCTTTGCGTTGGGTATAGGAAGAAGATCGCAACGATCAAGAAACAGAATGAATTTTAAATTACTAAGAAGTTAAAAAATATGGAAAGAATAACTATTAATGTATCCGCAATATCACTTTGTTATTTTATTACTGTCAGATACTATATAAAGGCATTCTAGTGAAATCAATAATTAATCATATGATCGTGTTAATCGTGTTCAGGTATTTTTTTTTTATGTAATACAATTCGATCATTCGATAATATATAATTTATCAAAGAATATATTTTCTTTGAGTTTTTCTTATTTATTTCATTTTTATTTGTTTTAGAAGTCTTGCGGATTTTATTGGATTTGGATGAAGTTTTATTTTTATAAAGAAGAAAAAACAAATTGATTAATTTTTTTACAAATCCAAAAAAATGTATTGATTTCGGATTTAATATTAAGAAAGAAGAAAAAAAAAACAAAAAACACGAATTATTTCTTGTCGGCAAAGAACAGAAAAATCAAATCGTAATGCAATTTGAAATCAATTAGACATTGGACATTGCACATGGGATTGGGATTTTCTTTTTTATGATATAACCGACATAATATACTCAACTATTGTACAGATCTTTTTCTTTTTCTTCTATACAGCATTTGATTTTCTAAAACGATATAAGGAAGTGTCATACGCGAATTATTGAGCTGATGTTTTCCACTTTATCAATTTCTGTCAATTTGTATTCTTTCCAATGCCTTGTTTTTTCTCTATGTACTCGATGATCGGTTCTTGACTTCAATGAAAATTTAGTACTAATCGATTTGAAATTAAGAATTTTTAAGATGTACTAAGATGCAAAACATTCTACTGAACATATTAAATTATAAGATTGAGCATGTAAGATTGTAAATTATTGCATTTTTAAACTGTAAATTTTGTTCTTTAGTCAAATTTACTGCAATCAATTCTTAGTCCTGAAGTGAAGCCATATAATACGTCTGATCTTTTTCTAATTAGATAATTTATAGAATACTTCTTAGTGAAATTACAGACTTATATGATTTTTCAAAAAAATAGACGTAATTAACGTCATTCAAAAACTTAAGTCATTAACTTTCTGTTCAAAATAAATTACATAAATTTCAAATTTTATAATTCATTCCGAATTTATTAAAATCTATTCTCGGTTTTATTAAATTTTATGATTTTACCATTGTAGAGCTACGTTCGGTACAGTTCATCTGCATATCGTAGTTCTACATTAACTACTAGATAATATTTTTATTTAATTATACTAACTAGTCCTGTCTCCCTCACACACAATCAGAAGTGAACCATACTAGGTGATGGCGTAATTAAGTCTACCTTAAACCCTTAGTTCGTCCTCTGTCATCGGCAAAATTAGCTGCTTTTAGAGGCAGAACATATCTGAGATCCTGGCTATATGTATGAGATGGGTTTTTTCTCATAAAATCTAGCCAATATCTGTTTATATAGAGTTTTGGCCTTATACACCATGTTTTTAACCGTAAATATGGACTACTTTCTATTTAGTGTAGAACCTATTCCTTGAAATGTTTTGATATATGTTTTCAAACCAACGTAAAAAACTATTCCCGTGGAATGAAGATCAGTTTTTATTTATTCATAATTGTATATCTCTGTATAGATAGCCTTTGATCTTGCAGTTCCAGAACTCAGTATAAAGGTAATTTTATTAAGCTTTACATAACTGATAACATATTTTAAACAATTTTTGTCGCTTTTATGATTGAAATATTTCAGTCTTAAATTTATTATCATAAACATTCTAATCAAATTTATTTTTAAGTAAATTTGATAATAAAAATAGAAAAAAAACATATAATAACAGAAAATTGGCCTATAGCCAATTTTTTGATAACCTATGGGACTATGGGACCTATGAGGCTAAACAACAGCCAAAATTAATATTTAAATGGGGTTTTCGTTTCTTCTTTTTCAAATTTACTCTAATTTTCTAGTAGCCTGAGACTTAATAGCAATCATTCAAATCTTTTCAAAACTTTATGAACAGGGTTATTTCATCCTACGACCATTTCTGTTTTCACGACCCTTGAACTGATTTTCCTGAAATTTAATATGTTTTCGTCTACTTATGCAGTTTATATCTGTAAATAATTTAAACAAAATTGCTTCATAAGTTTCTCGATAAAACCTGAAAAACTATACATGGAAATGGCAAAACTTTCTGGTACCCTTGGTTTTCGCTTAATAAGTTCGCTCCATCTCGTTTGATTTTTCTGAAATGCAATTCCAAATTGTGTTAAAGAATACCAAAGGCACATTGTAATTTTCATTAAAATCAGATAACGCGTTTTTTAGTTATCTTGAACAGGGACGAACTCTACACATCTATAGCATTGAAACCCTGCTCCGATTATTATTTCTATGCGTTACAAATGTATATGACAAAACTAATATACTCTGCGGTAGTACCTACCATAGGACATACAAAAATTAATTTGTAATTTTAATAATAAAATTTTCACTATCATAAAATTAAATATGAATTTTTCACATATGTGTGTTAACCCATTGCTCATATAGTCCATGCTAATCAAATTTTATTAGATCAAAAATCGCATCAATGAATTTTATTGTACCTGGAAAATAAATCCGGTTATGAAATCTATCATAAAATAGTTTCATAGTGCAGTAGCCTGTAGTCGAACTTATTACATGAATAAATTTCTTGTTCATATTTTACAAAACATTTTCTTGTTTTCTTCAATTTGTTTGACTATACTCTGGCAAACATAATATTTAAAAATAATGGAGCGTAAGTAAGTTCCTTTAAAATTGAAAATTAATTAACACTCTTTTTAAGAAAATAAAAAAAAATAGATATTATGCAACGAAAAACCGCGCCTAATACTTTTGAAACATTCGACTTTTATCTTAAATGTTTACATTGTTTATAATCATGAGTAAAGGTGAAGTATTTCTATATTTAACATATTGAAACTAGTCAGTAACGTTGATTAGAAAAATGTTCATAAGGATTTAGATGAAATTAAGATGTTAGATTTTGAAATAAATACAATATAAGTACCTTACTACTTACACATTTTCCTTATTTATCCAATACACAAACCTGGCAATAAGGTAGAAAATTTTAATTGAAAATTGTAACTGAACACATATACTAAAGAAGTTAATAAGTTACAGTTATGGAGTTTCTTGTAAAAAGGTTTGTTTGACTATATCCAAGCAGCACATTTGACGTATATAAGAATTATGGTAACTACGTTTTATATCATAGTACATAGTCGTAAAGTAGTAGTAGCTTACTTGGCCCACCTGTCTGGCTATGAGCATAACTGATTGTGCTTAACCAGCATATTTGACCCATGGAACTTATTTAATAGTCTTCTTTCAAACATCTACCAACAACATTGCGAAAGTGCTGACCTCGACGTGATTCGAACACGCAATCTTCTGATCTGCTGCTGAAGATGCACTTCCGGTTGGTTCTTCTAGCTGCTTCTTTGGAGATGAGTCCATCTGAAGGTGTCAAATATGCTGGTTAAGCACAATTAATGAAAATCAATATCAAAAAATTTGTATCATGTTTGAAATAGGTTTTAACATTCAGAGAAGAACAACATGTATAAGACATCATTCCGTCAACGGTACTAAAATTCAGCCTAGTCTTTTTCCATACTTAAAATTCGTACATATTCACGAAATCTTCTTAAATTAATTACCAATCGAGAAGTAGCAATAACTAAATTGCCCAAGTCGATATTCAGTTGTAGACAGATTAGTTGAGGATATTATTAGAAAGGAAACTAATTTGAAACAATTGGGGATTTCAAGTCAATTAAAAGCCAATGTCGTTGACAGACTTGATCCATTTAAGCTAGTTAAGTAACCGTTAAATTTGTTTTGGGCTTTGACGCTTTACAATAAAATTAGTGTTTTATGTTTAAATAAATTGAAGAAGTTTAGAAAATTACAAATATAGATAAAGAGCTAATAATCGGTTTTCATTTACTTCATCAATAGGTTCACGTATGCCGTTAAGTTACTTTTAGTATAGATATTGCATGAACCAGCGACATGTAAAGGAATTATAGTGGGTTAACTTCGACTAGTTCATGACATACTACAAATTTTAGTTAGAATTTTATGTAAAACTTTAATCGGATTTGAAAACTTATTTCTACGCCCACTGGGAAAATCTTTTTCTACACCACTACAGATTTCTATAGATTTTCTATATGAAATTTTACTATTTTTATTCCTTTAGTAATTTTCTGATATTTTCTTAAAGACATTTAATATTTTGCTATATCAAATGGAAAATATCGTTTAATCTGAAAGAATGAAATGGAATTTTTCCAGGTGATCATAAGTGAGATCGACTGCAACAGTTGAATGCGATTTTATTACAGTTTTTGTGCATTACTTTAAAAAACATATACGAACAGAATTTTTAATTAATTTATTTTTATAAAATTTTTTTCATTTAGCTTTTTTTTCTTAGTCTTCGCTTTTAATTTACATTTTTAATTAAAGTCCAATTATGATAATGATTATTAGGTTTGACAAATGATTGAATTAGAAATGATCCTGGCGTCTGTTTGTCGGTCGTTTCATTTTTTTATTTTCTATTTAATTTAATTTATTTATTTAATTATTCGAGATAGTGTTGCTGCAAATAATTCCAAATTGAAAATAATCGTAATAGAAGTAAAATTATGTTATTGAAACTAATTATTAAAATCTCTTTTTTGGGTTGATTTATTTTTCATGGCTTCTTATTTGCAATTTTAAATTTATTCATATTTGCGATCAGATTTGAAAGATTTGTGGGGTAATCAATCTTCTATTTTTTTTCAAATATGACAATCTTTTCTTTCGATAAACTATTTTTAATTGATTTGCGACTTATTTTTTAATTTATGCTCATAATATTGTTAGAAACTGAACTTGCGGATTTTAAGACACATAGTTACTAGGAATTTATTGACTATCTGAAGTACGTATACTTAATAATTTGTTTGATTAATAGTTACATTTAGTGTGTTTCTAAAATGTGATATGCTAAAGAAGTTATTTGTAACCATGCTAAATAAATGATGCTGTTCGAAATGAAAAGTAACGACAGGTACCCTAGCAGCACTTTTCAGCTTTTATATCGTAAACAGATCTTAAGATTCATTGAGACAATAGTCATATGTCTTTATCTAAATTTTATCAAAAATACTCAGGTGTCGTGAACTCATTGAAAAGACATTGATACAAAGATATATACATGCGTTTTTTGATATTACATATTTTTAGAATCATTTCTGTAGAAGTAAAAGAAGTAAACACGAATGAGTTGTACAAAAGTAGTGGAGAATCTGAATTACTTGAAGAAGTGGAATCGTTGACTTAGTGAGAAAGCCAATTTAGTAATAAACCAAGGATGCCTGAGTTCGAACCCAAGCGGTGGCGATTTCACATTTTTCAGTTTCCCACATTTCTAATGTCAAATTTTGGACAAAATGTATGGGAAGACATATAACAGAACAAATAGTCTGAAGGCACCTTTAGCGACGCTTATTTATAGGATCATATAACCGTCTTTTTTACCTAATATTATATAGCGAGTCATAAAAACCACAAAATAGTATTAGGGATACCCGTTTTATGAGGGTACTTTCGTGGTTTTTCTCTGTATACTTATTTTAACCCCTCAAATACGATTTTACCTTTAAACATTTCGATGGTTTGAAGCAATTAGAAAAGAAAATACCCATAAAAAATACTCACCTGAAATTATATAAATATGTTTGTCCAAGGAAAAGGTGAATGCACTCATTTAGATATCTTTTTCCATTCGTTTCATTTTATAAATCAATTTTTCTAATTTTTATCAAAAATTGTCCAAAAAATTAATTTTGATAATAATTCAAATGTTGAAATTTCATCAAAAAAAAACATGAAAAATTTCTTGTTATTTATATTAAATTGAATTTTACACCAAATTTTATGATTTTGTAAATAAATTTGTTTAGTGTTCACGCGTTTTAGCAGAGGCACGAAATTTTTGAATATTAACGCAAAAATTATCTTGTCAAATGATTAATCAACTCTTTTTTTGTTTATACTAAAGGAATATTCAAAAACAAACTGTCTTTAGAAAATCTACTTTGCTCATAAATTGTGAACAAGCTAAGTTAATTTACATAATTATGACATTTTTATAAACGTTTCATATTGTTCCTTTTTATTTTATTGACGATAATCAACGACATTTATTAGAATCATTTGCACAATATCACAAAGTTTTGTGACAATCTTGTATTCAAAATTAGGAAAAACATTTTTTTGTTTTTAGGTTTTTGGCAAACAAATCAGAAGGCATTTACCTTTTCGGATTAGGTAAATCTCGGTTTCATACTAACGATAAAATCTTTCTATTAAATTAGAAAGAAACAAGAAAACTATATTTTATATGTTTTATATAAATTACACTTAATTAATATTCTTGACATTTATTTTCATTGGGAATTTACTGGTAATATATAATTGTTAGATTTATTTTAATATCTCTCACCTTAGAAATTGGGCGCATCCAGCAGTCCTCTAAGCGCTTAGAAAACTTTGCAGCGCCTAAATCTAGTAACACGGCTGAATGTAAGTCAAACTTTAAGCGCTTAGTGAAATTCTCGCGACACTTATTTCCTTTCACATAAAATATATTTCTAAAAGTTATTGGAATAAAACTAATTTGACGTTTAGGACAGATAACTATCATTCGTTTGATTCATCCAGCAGTTCAAAAAATTCTTATTGCTTAGATTGAGAATTTTGACTAAGCGCTTAGGACTGCTGCATGTAGTCATTGTCTAAGATTAAAAAAAAGCTGTGATGAAGTTAAGTGAACTCTGATCCATGGAAGAAGATTAAAGCAATCTTCCGTCCAGAGACTTCTGTGACAATCCTTTATTTTTACCGAGGAACCAAATACTATACATTGGTCGTATGATGGAACAAACGTCCGTAAAGAACTGCAAAGGAAATGGTCTAATTCTATGCAATTACTGCTGGAAACACAAGATTCCCGGTAAAGTTGGATATGAACAATATCATTGTTAAACGAATAGAACTAATTTTACATTATTGTTTTTTCTATTAAAGTATTCTATGCTTTAGTATTACCCTTTTTGTAGACCTTCGAGTTTTTCGATTTCTTCACTACGACAAAATTTGTGCAAAAAAGTTATTCGTAAATTTTTGAATTGTTCTTTTGAAGTTGTGAAGTCAGGAGTTCAAATTTTGTGAATGTTAAATGAAAAATAATAAAAAATCGATACGATTTTCCGATGAAATCAAAATTACGCCGCCTTTTTTATTCAGGCTATAAATGTCCCTACAAAAAATTTATATATTGATTTATCGATATTGCAAGTCAAACAAAAATCCATGAATTTTCTTATAAATAATAACAAATTAAATCCAATTTATGACAAATAGTGAATTATATTAAAGCAAGATTGAAATGATAAAGCCTTTTGCTGTTCCGACTCATATTATATAACACATTTTTAGCATTATTTATTACTAAAAGCTGTACTTAAAAAATGTTACGAAAATTCATATAATTTCCAAAATAACAAATAAATTATCTTAAGTAAAACTGATAAATACTGCAAAGTTTATTTGGGTCCAATTTGGTGGCATGAAAATTCAAATCTGAAAAGTGTCATAAAAATTTATTCCATTCATGTAAAAGAACAAATTTTTCATAAAATATGAATATTACAAATCAGTGTGAATTTTCCGAGGAGAAAACCTTCAAATTTGGTTCGTGATTTCATTTTAAAAACGCAATGTTTTTAGTTTATTTCAACTAAAAATAAAACATTAAATTTGTATCAATTGGAAAAATTACAAATCTACAAAAAAAATTGCTAAAAAAAATCTGCAAAATTGATTTAGAAAACATATAAAACCAAAAAAAAAAAGAGACCAGACTTTGATTTATAACTTTTAAAGCGCCAATTCCCAATTAATTTCGAACTTTATTTTTATTCATTTATTTTTTTCTTTTAGCTAAAAGCTATTAACGAATTAATTTTATTGGTTTTTAAAACTTTATTTGGAAATTTGATATCAATAAAAGTTTAAATCAATTTTTAAATTTATTTTTGGTTATATGAAGGTGCATTGGTCAACGTTTATTTAGTTTGCGCCGCTAAAAATAAAACGAGAAAGTTAACTTTTATTCAATTAATTTAATTTTCAATTGCTGTCTACTTTTTTTTGTGATCAATTAGCTTTTTATCATATAAGTTCTCAAAAAAATTGTCGAAACCCAGAAGCTATAAAAATTTGTAATTTTTATTCATTAATCAGATATGTTTTTTCCATTTTTAGTAAAAAAAATGAAATGATTTATAAAGATTTACAATTTATGAACAAGAAAATTGATCAATTTATTATTTGTTAGAAATTTTCATAATGATTAAAATTATTTTAAACTATTTTGCAATTAATTTCTTGTAAATTGGAATTTATTTGGAGACAATCCTTGTTCGAGATAAATTAAAAATTTTATTTTAAAATTAATTTTTTTTAAGATACATAACTTTATCTGAAAATCGGTTCTATTGTGAAGCAAGAAGTTAGTACCTAATTGCAGAAAAAGATAAAAATTTAAATTAAAGCTCTATTTTATGCACGAGTATTTACATTTCCCATCTCCATCCAACCACAGTTAAAACTAGAATAAAAGGAAGGAGAAAAATACTGTCTATTTATACTAAAAGAAATGTAGGGGAAAGTATGAAAAAATTACTAACGTTTAGGTAAGAGCATAGGGATGTGCTAATAGAGATATTTATTTTTTGTTTCACGTGGGCCGAAAATGAAAATGAAAATAAAGCATATTTTAAATGCTATCTAGAATTAAATTAAATTACTATATCTGATTGATTGAACTGCGATTTATTATCTCCAAAACCTGAAAAAGTTGAGCTTGAATTATTTGGAATAAGCGAGCGGTAAGATAAGAAAGTGGCTATTTCTCCTGCATAGTTTTGTATCGAAACGAGAGTAATTAAATCAGCAGTTAATATAGTTGCTGCATTTTATTGAGAATTCTATCGGGCGTTAATTTACTTTCTCAAAAAAACGATTTTTTAAATCAATGTTTTTATAACATTTAATTTCGACGGAACAAAAGAACAAAAGAAATCAAAGTTTTGATTTGCATTATCTACCATCTGACAGATGTCGCTTAGTACATGTTTTCTATCGAGCGCTAATTTAGCGCTAAATACCTATACAATATATTGTAAGCACGGATAGAATTCCCAATAAAATACAGCAAGTATATCTCTATGGGCAGCAGGCATACAATTTAAAAAGTATGCTTTTTTTAAAATACGAAAAGATCTTTTGTTTACGAACTTTTGCTATTGTGAACTTTCCTTTGGGACATGGGACACATGAAAAAAAATTTTTTTTGGTCTCAGTTATTTCTAATATGCAACCGATTTTTCCAATAACAAATGGAATTATTAAGAAATTAATTATGTTTTTTAGTAATTACATTACTAATATTGGGTTAATCCATCTAACAATATAATTTATAACTGCAGAAATCATATAGGAATTTAAAAACAACCTTTTTCTTTACAATTAAATTGGGGACATGATATTGATTAATTATCAGCCAAGAGGACAAAAAAAAAGTAGCTATGTATGTCACAATTTGATTGATTAAATTTTTATTTTTGAATATTTGAATATTAATTTTAATTTTGATATTTATACAAGATTGGTGTCGTGTTTCTACTCTAAACTATACATACTACATATTAGCAGATATTGGATATACGAGTAAATAGAATGTAAAATAAACATAAATCCAACAATTCAATTGACTACCTTTCTTCATAATATTTAATATTAATTTGTTTATATTTTTATTAATTATTAAATGGAATTTGACCAAAATTATATAATAGTATATATTTTATATTTATTTTTTAAAATGAACAATTTTTTCCGCCTTCAAATTTTAATACACATTTATTATATTTCGCGATTGACAAATTTATCGCTTTTCTTGAAAACGCGCTGTATATATGCCGAACTCATATAAATTAAATTAGTCCTTGGTTCAACAGCAGGAGGGATTTTCATTGAAATAATATTATCAAAGTTAATCAAGAAAACTAACTGCTGCTTGAGTTGGGCTTTGCCGGAACTGTTTATCTCTTGTGGTTAAAATTGAAGAATATTATAAGGCGGGATTTTCTGGAGAAAATTATGATTTTATATACGGCAGTATTTTGATATCACGTTTGGGAATCTTCATGAATAAATTACGACAAGGTGTTAAGAAGTTTAGCTACTGTAACAGAGTGAACTCCTTTTTTAATTCAAAAACCAGATTATATCATGAAAAATATTTTTGCAGAAAATTTATGAATATAAGAAATTCATATTTTGTAGATCTTGGAGAAGCGCTTAAGCAGGCGAATAGAGTTTATATGTCATTTAATAAATAATTTTGAAAATTTCAGTTTATATGTTAGACCATTTTACTTCTTCTGTGGCGCTTCTTGAAAACTTGTTTAATGAAAGAAAAAAATGTAATATTATTTCGATTTAAAGATTGAAAAATGGCAGAGGCGAGATATGAAAGTAATTTCAATAATTTTGATTACATATGCTTTATTTTATATGATTTTATTCTATCAAATTTTAATAGGATTATATTTTCGGTTAGTCATACAAGAAATGTGCTTAAAGAGAAACTATTATTTTCAGAGATCTTTAGTTTGTATCACTTTTTCGTAATATCGATAGATTATTTATTAATTTTCAACTTAAATAGTGAATTATTATAAGATTTAGGCATTTTTTAATTAGTTAGATAATCTTGAAACATGTTCAATTGGATGATCAAACACCATATATACATTTTCATTCACAATTTTCAATATTAGTTCTCCTGTCATGGAATATGAATATGTTATATTTAACATATTCATATTCCATAAAATCAGAAATGAAAATGACTTGTTGCACTAATTGCTAGCTGACATGTTGGTCAATGCATGTAAATTGTCGAACTAAGATTTGAATGAATCTCGTACGAATAGTTGCAATGATACATTTTTCCATAATTTGAATTGGCGTGAGATAAATCCTCAATAATATACGCAATGCGCTGTTCTAAATTGGTCCTAAATAACTTGGACAATCATTGGTAATATTCTATTCTTATTTTGCTTCATGAACTTTATATTGTTTTCAGTAAATACATATATTTGTATGTATGTAATACAATTGTTAGTTTTCTATGAAGCTATCTAAACCAATTATTTGTAAATACAATAAAATTGGTCCCAAAATGCACGCAAGAAGTAATTTTGATAGAAAACACAGGTTTATAATTAAGAATTGAAAATTTTTTATTGATTCATAAAGTATACAGTATATGGTTATGTATGGAATGGCATATCGGGTAAATCGATTCACGGCTTCTCTTTCATTTACGCACTCTCTTGTGGCCAAATTTCGTTGATACAGCGTTCCATTTCTTCCTTCATGTCGTGGGTGATCGTGGGCTTGTTGACATAAACCTTAGACTTGAAAAAACCCCAAAGAAAAAAGTCCAACGGCACAAAAAGTGTAAAATTCAAATCTTGCGTGAATTTTGGAACACTTTTTACAATATACAAAATATCAAATATATGGGGAACTCCTGTAACCCACATACTCCACAGTAAAACCAGATCATAACTTTTTTTGTAACATTTCTTTTTTATGTTACTCCTTTCGCGAAGAAAGAAATTAATAACTATAAAGTCTTAAAACCGCATATAAGACTAAATAATAACTATTTGTCAAATTATGTACTAATTTATCGGAACATATTTGCAATTTATGTTGTTGAGATTTTTATTTCGATAAAAAATGTTATTATTGAAATTATTGAAGGGAAAAACTTGAAAGTTGAATAAATCATTTTAATATTACTTAAATATTATTATTGAACTAATATAAAAAAAGAAAATGGTTTCTTGTTTAAATTTTATTAATTAAATAAATTTTGTAATATTAAAAAAAAAAATAACATTTTTAAGAGGCACAAAAATCTGAAAGCAATTTATTTTATCAGCAATCAAAGGTTATTGATTACAAAATATTTCTTTTTATAATTAATTAATCTTTAAAATATTATAAATAGATTTTTTATAAAACATTTTATATTGGTTTGTTATTGTAATGAAACACCAGCGAGAACTGCTCTTAATTACATATATTATATTTTTCTAATGTTCCAACTATTTTTTTTACATATTTAGTTAGAAATATCACCAAATTCCAAATATTTGAAAGTTTCGTAAATAAAGCTTAAGTAACACACGACTAAAAATCAATGTCAGGTACCACAATTTCAAAATTTAGTCACAATTTGTTTAGATAAGATATTTATTTCAACTATTGGTATATCCGAAAATTTGCAAAAAACTCATCCCTAAATTTGTCAAAATTAATAACATTTAATAGTTATCCAGCTTAATTCTTTCCACTGCATAAGTTTCATAATTTAGTTCCTTAAAAACGTTGAAATCCTGACCATTTATCGACAAGATACAAGAGTTTTAAAAATATCTTCTTATAGAGAGAAAAGTATTTTTGTTTTTTAGGTACGTGTATAAAAGAAATTATCTAATCAAATTTGAACAAAAACAGATGCTCAAACAATTTTGACAATTTAAATACTTTTTATAAATGATCATGAAAACATAAAGTAACTTAAAATCGGGATATAGCCGATTTTTTGATGACCTATGGCAGAAATGGGAAAGAAAAACTGTCAGATCTAACAATATTTCAAGGTTTTTTCTTCACAACTTTGTTTTCTCGTTTCAAAATTTCCTATAATTTGCAGGTAAGCTAGATCCTAATAGCATAAATCTAATCTGCAATGTTATTCAAATCGGTGGATTAAAGTAAATCATTATGAACATTATGAATAGGCTTATTTTCCCCTAGGATTATTTTTTTCTCCACTATCCTTGGACCAAATTTACTGAAATTTTGCAGGGTATTGTTTGTTTATGTAGTTAACCAATATAATTAACTTCAATAATATCTCTTAAAAAATTTTCCAATTAAATCCGAAAAACCATTTAAAAATCGACAAAACTTTCTGGTCTCCCTAGTTTTTGCCTAACAACTTCGGTCTCCTTCGGTTGATTTTGCTGAAATGCAATACTACAATCAGTTAAGGAATAACCAACTCAGATTCTAAATTTCAACTAAATCTGATAACGCGTTTTTGAGCTATATTGTACACGGATGGACGATATAACTTTTGATTCTCTACACAACCATACCCTTGAAATCCTTCTACAATGATTATTTCGATGTGTTACACACTTAGTGACAAAACTAATATACCCTCAGTATCTACCATAGGGTATAAAAACTAAGGACGATAGCCAGCGGTAGTGATCCTGGAAACAGAGCCCGTTGTTCCTATAAATGCTTCTTGTTCAAAATTGTATCTGGTTGTTAAATATTATTTAATTCGAAGAATGTAAAAATTATTAAAAAAAACTTTTTTCTTTCAATAAAATCATACCAAAATTGGATTTTCTTACACTATTAAACCTGTAAATTCTTATTTGCCCTACTTTCACCTATCACTCGTCTTGTAATCTTAATCAATCATGATTTATCCTACACTTGTCCAAATATTTGCCCTACAAGTGTTCACCTGACAATCACCTTCGACAACTTGTAAACTTTAACTATACACATTCTTTTAAAAATCGTCCGAAATATCTTTCTTTAGAATTTTTATTTTCAAATGTTTTTAACATTTTAAAAACGGAAATAAAAAATGCTGAGACCCGTTTTGCTTTACTATAAATTTATTATTAGTCTTATAATAAAATAATAAATAAATAAAAACCGCCTGATAATGAATTTCTTTTACAACAACCCGAGTGCATCTTTCTTTTTGCTGTTTATCTTGAAAACGAGAAGAAATAAATGCTTTCATACCCATCCAGACTTGCTTCTTAACATTTCTTAACGCCTGTTAAAAACCGGACGAATCAATTCCATTTGCTGTTCATTCATTCTACCAAAAAATAAAAATGGGAATAAAAATCGTCACAGAAGGCATTATCCGTAAATTAAATTTTCCTTCCCAACCACACACTGTGGTAACGATCTAGATACAATCATCGTATCTCATACCTGTGAAGGTCGGATCGAAAATTTCATAGGTGGCTGTTCTCTCTTCGCGCCATTTTACTGTAGAACTTTTATCGTAGCATTCCTATTTATTAAGTTTGTGTTTTTTTTTCTGTGTTTATCTTACCAAAAGTTTCTGTGCAAAGCTTTTTTACTTATAATTGCTAGTTTCGAATAGCAACACTTGTTTTCTAGACGCCTGGTAATTGCATTTCGCTTATAGCTAAAAAATGATTGATGCCAAACTTGTTGAAATTGTTGGCGAATTGTCAATCAAACTGAGTAAAAAAAGGTAGACACACTTTATTATGAAAATGTCAAGGATGGTCATTTTTACACCTTGGGCCTTGTGTGTGTGGCGGGATAAAATGTTATATAGCTAGTTTAAAGAATGGGTTTAAACACTTTCCTCTTTGAAATTCCAATGTGGAAAAAAAAACAATGTTCAAAGTAATTAAAATGTGAATAAACTTAAAAATACCAGACTCTCTAAAGAAAGAAAACAAGAGTTTAGGCATATTTTTTTGATTTAATTTTTAAATTTTAGAAGAAAAGAAAAAAACTTGAAATTTTAATGAAGTGTTAAATTTTTTTTTATTAGCCAATTTGATAGGCGTGGGACTTTTTTATGGCGATTATTTTTAAGTTTGTCAACTGTGTTACAGTTTCTCTGGTTAAGCGAATTTAAGTTGAGTTTTTAAATTGATTTATCGTATCTAAAAGGTGGCTGCTGTTATTTTGAGAGCACTTAAATAACGTAATATAAAATTGACATTGAAAGAGACCTGAAACTTAAGGTAATTATAGGCATCAGTGGGTTCTATGGATGTTATAATTTTAAGAAGAATTTCCTGTTAACGTCTGGTATAGATTTCTTCCTTCTTGTATATTATTACAGGTCTTTACTCATTTGATAGGTAACTATGTTACATAGGTACCTACATTAGATTTTATAAAGGTAAGAGGATTGTTGGTCCTTCTATATTCTATTTTCTTATATTTACTTTAATTTCTAAGATAAAGATTCGTATCCTTACAGTACCATACCTTTTCTTGTGTATGGTTTATATGGTGTGTAATCCTCATTATAATCTTTGTACATGTGTCAAATTCCTTGTAAACTATGAACTATGCAACTTGTGCAATTATTATCATAATCATTAACATCTTCAGTATATTAAATATCGTTGTTATATTGGAATCTTTGTAAAGGAATAGGCTAGCAGAATTCTCAGATATGATAGAAATAGAAAAGTCTTTATATGCGACGTATTTATTAAAACTTTTTCTTGATTAATACATAAAATTTAATAAATTCATTTTCTTTTTTAATTCTAGGTAAATAAAGTGTCTTCCCAAAACATTACGCATTAATTAGAACCTACGTAAGTATTTCAATAACATAAAAAACTTCCCTAAATATTCCACACTCAACTGAAATACCTATATCAAAAAAAAGGTATTAAATTTATGTCATTTAATGTTTATTAGTCCTAGGTTAAGTTCGACGATTAATCATAAATCATTAACATAAGTCGACTATTGGCGTGTGTGTCTAATGCTAATCTAAACATTTAATTAACTCTGCTTCTTATCAAATAGTTAAAGTAGAACTAATAGAATATGTAAATGAGTCATTAAGACAACATATTAATAACATTTTATGAGAAATATTACGAAACGTATTTAAAAATAACTATCTAGATTCTAGAAGGCCAAAACTCAATATTAGGCTGGGTAAAGGAGTACTAAGGAATTGTGTCTAGTATTATTAGTTTCGAAAATTACCAACAAGAATAAGAAAAGAAATCAATATTTTATTGATAAAAAAAATCAAATGATACAAAATTAAAAAAAAAAAAGGAAATGCAATAAGAAAATAGTTTTAACTAATATTTAAGATTTGTCGTCCAAGTTCCGTGATTCATGCCAACTAAATTTGTTTGATATTTGTCGCAAATCTTTCCTATTTTGACATACGCACTCGACGGGTGACTACATTTTGATTTGTTGTTTATCGATTTTAACAAAATGCGTGTAAAAGTAAAAACCGTATATTCATTAAAAAAGAAAACATATAACATATGTAGGAATATAACTTTCTCTATACGTAAAGGCGGCAAACATTTATTTCGTTTGTGAAGTAGAATATCGAAAACAACAATAATTTCTAAAATTTCGAACTTAATCGGAAGAAGTATATTATTTAGCAACCGTGCCAGCTCAGCAATGGTGAGCGATGCTGAGAAATATTCTGGAATAAGGTTAGTTACAAAGAATTTAAGAAGGTTTATTATTACAAGGAATGCAGACTTTATAATGTACAGACTTTGTATGGTGTACAAGGATCAGTAAAAGAATCATCCTTTAAACTATATATGTAGGATGGCTATCAGATGCAAGAATCGTGATTCATATAGAGAAAATCCCGACGTGATCATTGTTAAATTTCAGACTATCGAGAATGTAAATATGTTTATACAGCTGCATGATAATATTCGAAACAAGTCCTACGTAACCATTAGTCATGAACGTAGAATGGATCAGAGTTAAGAAAGATAATGAATGTAGAAAGAAGGTCGATAACGATGTTAAAGAAGGCAGTCTAGATTGGATCGTCATCGAGAAACGACAAATTAAAAAGAAAATTTGTTAGCCAAAATAAAGGCGTTTTTACTTACTCTTATCCTTTTTTCCTTCATACTATATATTTGAATCAATTGGATGTTTTTAGATTCGCTAGAAGAACTTGTTGACACATTATTTAATTGGTCACTTTATAAGTTACACAATCATACAGCAGTATAGAAACTGATGAGACTCTGGTTCATATCCGGTCTCGGTTCTTTTACCATTATTTATTTTTCTTTACTTACAAGTGCAAAGTGTCAGCGTCTTAAATCTGTCAAAATGCCTTCCTTTGTATTCTCAGCTCCCTCATCAAATCAGGTGCAAACTATTTTCGGATATTTTAATATTAAATTTTTATACATATCTCGCTTTCTGTACACACTAACATAGAGAAAGTAAAACCAGAGAAAGAAACTCTAACCATATGGAATTTGATTATTTTTCAATACGTTTATAAAAAGTGCGCCTATCCTAATAAAATCTATGCAAACAAACAAACAAAATAACAATCCAACATTGCTTTACATAAATTTATGAACTCAGTATGAAATTTAATATGAAATTGATCATAAATTTTATTTTGATTCTTTTCCTATAAATCAGTTATTTTCTTGCATTTTTTTCTTTTAAATAGCAAACCTCCAAGAATTGTCTACAATATCAAATAATTCAAATCAAAGTTTTACAATTGTAAACTTTAAACAAATTTATTTACTTTTTTGTAGAATTATACAAATTCGAATTGTTTATAGTTTTTTTTTTTTAAGATATTAGGAAATTATTCAATCCACACAATAATAATCGATTATCTTTCAATGGATATTGATTAATTTAAGTTAACTTGTGTCCATTTACACTTCGTTATTAATAATATCTTACAAAATCTTATATATTTATGTTTTTGGTCGCCTTATAAAAACCATGACCTATTGGCACCCTGCTATGTTTATTTTAGGGTTGGAATTTTCGATGCAATTAAATAAATGAATTTCTCATATTTTAATCAATGAAGTTAAAAAAAATTCAAATAGTTTTAACACTATTTTATTTGATTAATTATATTTATTGGGATAAGAATTATGAAGTAAAAAGTTAAGGAATTTAAGGAGAATGCCCTAAGAAATCTAGTTACAGCTAATCGCAATGAAATAACTATATACTTGGTAATATCCAGTCCGATTATAACCTAAGATAACTCTATACGGATGAAAGTCTACTAAACATTAAATGAATTAGTAATTCTATGCAGTTGATTACAATCACAGGGTAGGGCAATAAAGTATTTGCAATAACTTATGTAACGTTCAGCAAAATATTAGCAATTTCATTTTAGAGTATTTATTATAAAATAATATGATCTAATTACACATGGGGAGCATATAGTAGTTCTCCAGTATTATCTATTCCTGGCCAACTTTCCCAATTCATTAATAATTTGCAGCATTCATTTAATAGTGTTCTCTTCTATGAATTTCTGGACCGTCCATTATGACTACCTTCTGGACATTATTCATGTAAAGTTTGTCCCAGGCATCCGAACTTTTGTTTGAAACTCTTCTTGTTGATGGTAATCTTCTTAGATATTTCCAAGAGCTTTCGTTTCATATTACGCATGACTATCAAATTTACACTATATTTGTCAGGCACCTATTTCTTTTTAATATGAATTCTATTGAATTCCTAGTTTCGATCCTTATGTTTCTGAATTTTCGTTAACCAAAAAAAGTACTACGAATCTCTGTACTTAGTTCATATACAATATATTGGAAGATGCTGTAAAATGAAAAAGGATTGAATAATTAGACTGTTTTTACATAGTACAGTACATAGAATTTGTGGGAGTATATTTTGTCACAAATCATCTTAAATAATTTGACAAATTGTTCATTTTAACAATTCGCGTTACAAAATTATATGATTCAAGTGATTTAATAACAAAAGAACACTTATCGACTTAACATGTTCAAATCAATTGATGATAATTGACAGTTACATAATATATTTGCTATCAAAATCAATGCGGAAGATTCATAAAAGTAACAAATTCTATACAAGAATGTACTTGTACACTATTTTTTTTTTTCTTTTCTTTAATTTTGTATAACATAGGGCTCCCCGGGGAGCAACTAAGTTACAAATGATATAAATGCATATAAGTACCTATTTTTCTTTTGAAAAATTCTTCACGATTGTAAACATTCGATTCCATATTTAAAGACGTATACAAACTCCTCTGAGGGATAAAAATATCTCCCTTATTGAGATCAAAAACATGTCCAAAAGGAATTACTCAACACACATATGATGATGATGTTTTTATATATTTGGACAGCAGGCGACATATTCTCTATAAATGTACTCTTCTTGTATCCAATTCTTAGACATATTAGTTGACAACATCTCACCAGGTTTTATATCAGCTTTAACTAAACGAAATCGACTTCAATTAAAGTGGAAAAAACCGATCTTTTTCGCATTTTCCATTAAAGATACAAAATCTACGCGGATGATATGACATTATTTACGCGATTTACGCGAAAAAGTCTATAACTATGAAATATTAAATAACATTTTCAATAAAACAAGAAGAAAATCATCATTATGTATTTCATGACTAAAACTAAATAATGTTCTAATAAGCAACCATTTGGTCTTATGCTGTTATGGCTTCGGTGTTGTTTCTTTTCTTTTTCTTTTTTTGATATATTTGGAAGATAAATGAAACATTGTGCCAACCAGTCCCATCGAATGGACCGTGTTACAAACAGTTTCCTTATTTTCATTTATAGTTAGTTACTTTACTTGTAATGTTTTTTCTTTTGCGATATTGTTGTTGTTTATTTCTTCTTTTAAATGACTGCACCTCCACATCTCATCTCCCACTTTTCTTTTCTTCTTTTAACAGATATATAAATAAGTACCGCGAAGTATTTCCAATTTTTCAGATACAAATATGGACTTAAAATAGACAACGACGACGAACGATAAACGCGACAACTTTTAAGTCGCGCGCACAAAAAAATGTCATATGAAAAACTTACAAAATAGACAAAACAGTAGTATTTCATTTAATTTTCCGTTCGTTTTTTTTTTTAATTTTCACTGTTTTTCTTTTAAAAGAAAGAAAAGAAAAAGAAAGGAAAAGAATAGTGAAAGCGGGAAATAAAATAATTTACAGTTGCCTTAATATTCGCCTTAATACTTTTCTTATTTGCTAAAATCCAAAAGAAAAAGTAGTTGCAAAAATACCATATGTTGCACGTTCTGAAGAACTATTTGTTTGTTAGCGGCAATGTGTATAATCTGGTATTTTATAGAATGGCTAGGCATTTTGTATAATGCCCAAATTTATTAGGCAAACTGTATAAAATGTTTAATTTTTTTCACTTTATGGGCTATACTATCGGAATTTTTCGGCAAAGAAAATTGAATTGAACTTGTGTAGTACAAGAGATAACATATTATTATATTAATATTACTGACTTCATGCATGTTCGCTGCGTTACGCTCAGCAGCTTGCGAGTCCAACTTAACAATTTATACTGAATGGTGACAAATATATTGAACATTTATTTATTTAAGAGAATTTTTGTGTAAGCTTGTAATTTGGCACACTTCTCAAATAACTGATTTTAGCACAACCAGGTAAACTCCATAAAACGACTAGATAATGTCACATGTAATCATTTCTATATAAACTGATGAGACGTTTGCAGCGCTGCAAAGCACGCTTCGTTTTTAATAGTATATGTAAAAAAGACTGTAAATACATGAAATTTTATATCACACAGAGTCATTTTAACAAATACTATTAATGAGATGGCACTTGCAGACGTGCCCAAATTGGAAACTCTCATTATTGTATGCTTTTTGGTAATGTATATAAGATCATTATTTTTTATACTTTGCCAAATACGAAGCATTCTATAAAATACCAGATTATACAGATTGCCGCTAAAATAAGCATTTTCTTGCTTTCTTAAAGAAAATTTTATAAAAATTATTTTGTATTTTTGCTCGCATTTTTGGCTCTTTTGTTTAAAAAAAGAAGGAAAAAAGCAATGCAATTGTGCAGTGATGCAATATTAAATCTGTTTATCATCTTATATTAAATCGGTATAACAGCTGCTAAAATGTTTGGATAAAATGGAAAATGGTGAAAATTTATTACTCTTACGATATAAATCTTATTGTTTCATCTAATTTGAATAGTTTTCTTCGTTCATGATTTCAATAATATATTATATTAAATGAAATTATATTTTTTTTTTGTTGAAATTAGGACACTTTAAAGCTATTTAACGAAAATATTTTTGAAATTAAATTTTAAACCAGTTAATTGAATATAATTTAGAAAGAAATTGTTATAAATGGGTCGAAACGTAGTAGCAGTTTTTTCTTGGTATAACTATTCATTGTACATTTGGGATAATGAGTTTTGGAATTTTTTGGAAGGGACATTATACTGTTACTGTACGACTTTTGTGGGAGAAAGCCCGAATCAAGCAATTTTCATAGTCAACTCAAATTGATGGGGCAAGCAAACATATAAATGAAGAGAAGATGTGGAAAGTTCAAAATAGTTTTTATTTAGCATAAATAAATTACATTAGTTCTTTTGGAAAGAGCTTTAAGTTTAAACCATAAGGCCAAATGTAATTTACTCATGTTAAATAAAAGCTTTTTGAATTTTACATATCTCTACTTATTAATATAGAAATTTTATATAGTTGGAATTAGGACCTTAATGTAGTAATTTAAAACACCCTTTCAATTACTGCCAACGTTTCGTCTACTTTATTTAGACTTTTTCAAGGCTTATTGCGTGGTGTACACTATCGCAAAATTAAAACACTCAAAATTCATTACAAACGGATTAAATTCTTCCTAAGTTAAACGTCGTTCAAGATCAGGACTATACGGTGAATGTGCATCAAAGGTTCTAAATCAAACTCTATCAATTTTTAACGAACAGAACAAACTTGTACTATGTGGTCTAGCGTTATCAAACTCTGACTTTACTCATAAAAGTCAGTACTAACAATCATGCAAGTACGATGAAACTATTAAATAAAGCACAATCGAAGAATGTAATTGAGTAGAAATTGTGAAGTCGGAATGTTATCTTAAAAATAGTTCTTCCAAAAAGTATCCCTTTTTGCCTTTAGAACACATTTCTTATTTTTCCAAATCATATTTCAACTCTAACGGATCCCATTTTAGTAACGTAAAATAGATATTTAAGCAGAATTATAACGATTCAAACTAAAGAAAATTTGTAATTTTTCCTCATTGCTGTCTTCAGGATATAAAGTTACAAAAAATATCAAAAATTAGAATGGGTGGTGGGTGGTTTCCGTGAAGTGTGTACGTAAAAAGAACTATTTTATTGTGTGGAAAAGGGATTGAGGGATGAACCACTTTAAGGATCGATACATATGAATGAGATCTTAAAAAAATGCAATGAATTAATTCTGATATTTTTAATATTTTAAATTTATTAATTTCTTAAAATAAAAATTTAATTTATTTAATATTTCATAATAAATATTTTATTATAAATTATATACCATAAAATATTTTTCATGCTTAAATTTTGCATAATTTGTGTTATGAAATTTTTAACAATAAATTTTTTTTACATTGCATAAATTTATAATAATTAACCTTTAAGTCACCGAAAATATTAAAAAACTAAAAGGAAATTAATCAAAATCGCTATTTCTTTTTTTTTCGTTTTGTCATTGCAAATTAATCAATAAAATAAATTCTTTAATTAATACCTGCGAAAAACATAATTTATATTTTTTTATTTATTTTTTAATATAAAAGAAAAAAATCCGAAAAAAAAATCTAAAATTAAATCTCATATATTAAAAATTTTTCTTTTTTTTATAGTTTAAACAATTTTATTTAAATTTATTCACCACCCACCCACATTTTTACATCGATATTTTCTTAACTGATGAACTTGACTCGAAATGACTTGAAATTACAATATTTCTGATCTGATTTTAAATACTGAGACATATATGAACAAGAATCATATATAATACTGAGTTCAAAAATTATTGGAACAACAGTTCCCTTTGATTATCATAGAAGTGGTACCATCAGGAATTGATACCCACTGGTAAAAAAAAGAATACTATTTAAGTGTTATACATCGTTTTATGTGAAGTATTTTGTAGAAACGGCTAACTAGGATAACACTACGATCATTTTTTTGCTTAAAATTCCATGCTTGTGAATTTTTAGCTTAATTATTTAACAAAAATTGCACAATTAATATGTCTTCTACATAAGGAAATATGGATACTCTTTTCTTTATAGTAAAATAAACTTAACGCTTGCATGGCCACCCTTTTAAGATCATAGAAGCTATAAACGGAGCTAAAAGACTTCTACCGCTGCTTTGAACACCGCCAGTACCTTTCTAAAAGTGTTTTTTATGCTCTGGGGATTGATTTCAAAGCGTAATAAATTTGGAATCATTAACACATACATTATTGATAAAAAAACACCACCTTTTTTATAGTTTCATTTATTAGAGAAATTAATAATCGAAATACAAACATTTTTATTAGTTAATTTATATTTTATTTTAATAATCTTAAATATTGCGATGCATTTCGATGCTGAAATTTGTCATATTCTAGCAATTAGTCCCATTCAAAAATATACATTTATTTATGTACATTGTTTATGTTTCCAATATTTTCTGAACGCAGTAAAATTTCGACTTGGACAGATCTTATGCAATATATGTCACAATTGATTTTTAACCATTATATCAAGAGTTGTGATGCGTGGACTTGGAGAGCATTTGAAAATAATTAATATTTGTCATTATTATAATTATATTTCTATTACGAAACGTATTGGACTGTTGTGTCCACCTTATATGGAAGATTTCCATACTATAATAATTTGCATAAAACATTTATCGAAATATATTTTTCAAAACTGAAATCTGAACAATTTAAATCGCAAACATATTAATCTAATTCTCAGCGTTCGAAATTGATTCACAAATCAAGGAACGGCTATAAGCATCGTTAAAAATTAACGACCAAGTAAATAATAATGTTTTTAGCAAACCAATTTGTTAATGTCAAATTCAACAAAATGTTTTCATTATATTTCTCGAGATGTTGGAATTGAATCCTAACCTGGGCGGAATATTTTATTATTCCAGAAATATTTAAAAATGAATAATTTCGGTGCTTTTTTGTTATGAATAAATGTTTGAGAAATTTGCAATTTGTATATATTTCTAAAAAAAACAAAAATAATCTCATTATATAAGTTTCAGCAGTAATTTGACAAAATTTTATTTCGAAACTTATAAATCATTTATCAATATAATAAAAAAAGGAACAAATTTCGAAACTTTCAGTGTGCTTTTTTCAGTAATTGTTGCGGAACAGAAATAAAACTTTTCATTGAATACACCAACAATTTATGCACCCCTTTTAATTTGGTGTAAGAATTTTGTTCCATTTTCGTATTTCAGTGGTGGGCGACTTAATATAGGGCTTAGTTTTGTGGTTCTTTTACTACAATGTTTTAAGATCTTATTTTCTTTTCTTAGTCTAACTATTTTCAATTGAAGTTATATTAAAAATATGATTTTTATTTTTCGTTTCCTATATATTTTAACAATAACAGCTCAAATCGAGCCTAAAAGTGTGGATTAGTTTCCATAATAAAGTCATTCGTTATTAGGACATTTATAAACGTTTTCTCAATTCAAACTTACTGAGGCAAAAGTCAAAAACTTTACATTTACCATATGCAGCATTTGGGAGACTGGTTCATTCTTCCCGTACTCTGTCCGGTGAAAACTGATTTGAAACAAGACCGTGGATCTCAGCGAACAAATGTTGGAATTAAGGTGCATTTTGCTTAAAATATTAGGAGCATCAATGGTCCCATTAAAAATTTGATGAACTAAAATTACATCGGCCACTTTCCCAGAGAAGGCAAACTTAACAACTTCAGCCTATCATTGAAGGGTGGCAACAGTGAACGATCATTCCATTGTAGGTTACGTAAAGCAAAACGTGAAAACCTACGCTGGATGATCCCTGTGGTACGGGGACCACACCTGACTCGTATATTCCATAATTACTGAACCGATATAAAGTGATATAATTTGCGTTTTGTTTTTCCTGTTCCCTTTCAGTTATTTTGTGCTGTTGTTTTTCAGAACAGAACAGTGTAAAACAACTTCGCTTTTGTATCGCTAGAATTCTATTCGGAGTAAAATAATAAGCATACTATTTGATATTCCATTTTTGACGTGCATTATATGTTTTTGGTCACTTAAATATGATATCCGTTCCTAAATTTCTAATACACATATTAGGAAAGTTGCGACCTATGGTAGGCGGTCAAACTTCAATGGGGACAAAATTTTTTGAATGGTAAATAAATTAAGTAATTTACTTTAATTAGTTCACCAAAAATGTTTGATTTTTAGTTTTACGTACCCTAAAAGATTCACAAGCCCATTCTGTTGAAATTACATACGTTTAATTTCTGTAGAAATACTTGGTGCAGCTGACCATGAGAACTATTGATCCGGGTATCAACATTTCGCTGCTAAAAAAAAACTTTAATTGGATTTAAAAAAAAAAACAAAACGTGAAACTAATAATTATAATTAGTCAATAAAAAAAACCAGCTAAAAACATGAAAATATTAAATTGAATAAATCATTTCGTATTCGAATATCAATAAATTAAAATACTTGGAATGTTCATACTGTTGCCACTTTTTTGGATCCAATTCCTTTTGTTATTTTTAAAACATTGAAATTTATTCTTCAGAAAGTCTCCGTCATTTTCCGATAATTGTAATACCATCAGCCTCGATATCTTTGAAACAGGAGAATAAATGGACACTCATATTCCTGGGTCTCTTCTCAAATCGACTGTATTTTCTGACATAGTGAAGAATAATATCTGCGGATAAAAACTATTTTTTGCACTTTTAGCTTTCGGACTACTTCATTTAAAATACGGCTACATCATAGATTAGTATACCTAGATGATAGATTATGGATGATAATGTGAAGGAAAGGGAAGAATCTATATTGTGCCGCGATATCACGGTACAAAAAGAATCACTTGAATGCACGGTCGTAGGAAATCTTTATTATTAGTCTATCGATACGTATTCTTACATTTCCAGTTAATGGACATTTTTATTATTAATATAAGTCCCATCAATTGCTCCACGAAGTGTTTTGTGAATCCAACATCTCTCTGGCGATGAAAACTTTTCTTTTTGTATAATACTAAAAACACACTACCAGCAAGAATCTACATTATCTCATATAAGAGATTATCGAATTTTAATTGAGAATCGTGAGATAATGTACATTATTTCTGCTAATGTGTCTTTAGTATAAGACTGGCTTGAGTTTCTTATTTAGATTTACACCAAATTATTTTTGAAATGCTTTTTTGTTCTGATCAGCCATTTTGAAAGGATGAAATACTATATACTCTGGAAGGACACATTCCACTGATTCAATTTTAATCAAATATTTGCAAAATATTTTTTTTTTTTTTTAAATTGCATTAATCATTTTTTCTTTATTAATGGAAAGAATTTTACAAATTATGATCTGAAATCCGGCATAATTTTTTTCAATTTGATGTAATTTAAATTGAAACAAACAAAAAAGAAAAAAACCACTAAAATTACTTCCGTCCTTAAAAGAATACAATTTATGATCTCAATTTGAAAGTTAATTAATGCTATTTGATTGTTTATTTTACTATTCTTTAAGTAGTTAGATTAGAAATGAATTGCACATAACTCTTCAATATATAAAAACCCCTGTTAGTAACAACCACATTTAAATTTCCACCGTTTTTATACCCTATGGTAGGTACTACCAGAGGGTATATTAATTTTGTCACTCCATTTGTAACACATCGAAATAATCGTCGTAGAAAGGTTTTAAGGGTATGGTTGTGTCGGGAATCAAAAGTTATATCGATTTATGCATGCCCGTCCGTCCGTCCGTCCGTAGACAAGATAACTCAAAAACGCGTTATCCGATTTTAATGAAATTTACAATGTGAGTTGTTTATTCCTTAGCTTGTTTGGTATTGCCTTTGACCAAAATCGATTCAGGGGGAAAAAAGTTATAAAGGATAAACCATGGTGACAAGAAAGTTTTGTCGTTTTTTGTTTATGGTTTTTCGGATTTAATTGGAAAATTTGTCAATCAATTTTGTTTAAATTAATTATGTTGTTTAAATACGTATATAGACGACGATACCATGTTAAATTTGAGCAAAATCGGTCCAAGGATAGTGAAGAAAGAAATAATCCTAGGAGAAAATAAATCTGTCCATAAAGTTTTTTTTGATGTGCTTTAAAAACTAATTTACCGATTTGGATAAAATTGGCAGATTAGATTTATGATAGTAGGATCAAGGTTACCTGCAATTTAGAAGAAATTTTGAAAAGAGGAAACAAAGTTATGAAGGAAAAATCTTGAAATAATGTTAGTTTTGACAGTTTTTCTGTCCCATTTCTACCATAGGGCATCAAAAACACCGGATATAGGCCGATTTTAAATTAATATAATTTTTTTTTTCACTTCTTTGGTATTAAATTGAATAAAATCATAGCATGTGATGTCATAATTACTCAATTCATGCATGCAAAATATTTCCTTCAATAAACAATAAATATTTCTAAATAAATATAAAATATATAAAAAATAGAGTGCAAAAAATATCACTAAAAAAATCCATTTAAAAACTTCAAAGAAACAAAAAATCAACATTTTAACATAAATCAAATTTAGTTCGACCATTAATCAGCAACATTTGATTTTTTCCATTTTGTGTTTTAATTTAAGTTTTTATGTTGTTTAAATTGTTATACGGATATAAAAAGGTCATACATGGGGCTCTGTTGTACAACTTCTTTAAAGTCACAGAAATGTGTTAGCCGCACATGACTTGAAGTTATAAATATCTGACTATAAATACAATAAAATAATAATAGTATGAAAATTTACATTTTATAGAGTTGTGGATTTTCATTTCAGTATTATGGAAATAGAAACTAGATTGTTTTCTTTAGAAGAGTTATATTAAAGACTTTTATATGATAATCATAAATTCTCTTCGGTTATACAGTTATACTAATTTAAGTACCTTCAAGAGGAAATTACGTTTAAAGGTTGTTAAATAAAAGCCTGTTAATTTTATAATGTTAATTAATTTTAAGAAGATATTTTGTTCATTAATAAAAATTAAGTTGTAAATGTTCTTATCTCATAAATTAGTATTTTAGGAGTTGTATTTAAGTTCCAATTATATAATCTTTCCGATTAGTAAACTTATAGTATATTGATTTCTATTTCTTCGGTCATTTAATAGGTCCTCATACTGATAACGAATTTCATAAAAATTTCAGTAAATATGTCTCTGTCTCAAAAGGAATAAGAATCTATTTTTATAAACAGCTATTAAACTCTCCAAGCTTCATTTAAATAGAATAATAGTAGCTATCTTGTCACTTTAGACCGCCTATACGTATTCTGTTGCTGGAGACTGATTCTTCTATAGTTGTTCAAATCTTATACTAGTGCTGTTAAAAGCTGAACTGGTGACGTTAAATGCTGATCGAACAAAGCACTGTTGCTGTTAAAAGGTGTACGAGAATCAGTCTCTAGCGATAGAATACCCACAACCGGTCTCAAGTGACACGATACCTACTAACAATGTTTAAAAAAAAATTAATATTAATTTTACTAGAGGATTTCTCTTAAAAATTTTTGATAACCCCATGAAAAATTCCTTTGCAAAATTCTGACACTATCAAATGATCGAATGAAAACTCTTTAAGGCACGTTTTTGGATTCATACGACATCAAAACATAAACATTTCCATGTCATAAATTTTGCATGGACACTAAGCCATATTCCAATCAAAATATGTAAAGTGCTTACCAACTTTGGCTTCGAATTAGCGTATTTACAATTACATATTTGTGGCACAGCTGTGTTAATTCTCTCGTCCAACATTTACAGCTTCAGTTTCTGTAGAATATTAGTCTAGAAATTATGGACAATAATTTTTTAAGTTCATGAGAGACACTCAGTAATGGAATATTTTTTTGCAAAATGTCGAAAATATTGTAGGCCCTCAGTGCAATTGGTGTAAGTTAAAATGTCAAATGTGTTTTAATTTTATATTTCTTTATTGCAAAATTTCACATAAAATTAATCATCGAAAGTTCAAAATTTCTTAAATAATGTCAAAAACAAAAACACAAATTTCAATAAAAACATATTTTTTATATTAGTACATTTTTATTTTGTTGGTTTGTATTGAAAATCTAAATCATAAATTGTATGTCCCTAAATAAACGAATAAACTGAAACTAATTCAGTCAAAATTAAATTGAGTTAAGACTAAAATTTTATTCCAACAATTTCTTTCAAAAAAAAGGATTTGGAGGTATTTAAATAAATATACCCATTATTTGTAAGCACAGAACTACTTGTACAATAATTCAAGATCAATTTCGAACGTTCTGTATTAATTCAGTAACTGAAAATCTCGGTATATAGCCGATTTTTTGATGCCCTATGGCAGAAGTGGAACAGAAAACAGTCAAAACTAAGAATATTTCAAGGGTTTGCATAACTTTAGTCCTTCTAGACACCAATAAGATATATGTATTCTGCAAATTTTATTCAAATTGGTATATTGGTTAGACCGATTTTATTGCAAGTTGACGGGCAGGCATAAATCGATATAACTTGATTCTCTATTCATCTACAGCCCTAAAACTCTTCTTCCATAATTATTTCTGTGTTGTGGTAGTACTTACCAAAGAGCATAAATAAATGCATTTCAGAAAAAAAAACCTAGTACATTTCAGTTATTCTAAAATAATGAATATGTTAATTCTTACATTTTTCACAAGCATTTTATTTTAATACAAATTTTTATAGAAAACTTTACAAAATGATTTGAATGAAAACATTAAAGAAATCATTATTTATGAACTACCCACCAATATAAACAGTTTTCTCGTGCAGAGTGTTTCTTAAATCGAAAGACCACTTCTCCTTGATCTTGTGTCTGAAAATTTCAAACTCCAAAATTGGATAAACTCATGAATTTGATGTATTGCTGACAATGTTAAGATTCAAAATAACGAAACATAACTAATTCACCCGTGGCCAATCCTTAAAATATAGTATCATAATAAATGCAGTATTAAGAACTCACCACGACTGGACTTTTATCATATCGTAGAGTTTTCATAAAATATAATGCTGGATGTTCGAACATTATTTCTATTCGATTATTTTGAATATGAAATGTTCATCATTATTATTTTATTCTTTCCACATATTTACTTTCGATATTTCTTATCTCAGCAGGAAACTTTAACAATAACGAAAAGATCTTCAATATAGTTTTATACAAAAAACCTTTTATCTTTCTGAAATATAAACAAAAATATGATTGAACATCAAATTTTTCCCAAGTTCTATCTGGTTAAGCCTTTCTTATGTTACTCTTTCTTTTTAATAAAAACAAATATCGATAATCTGTATATTTTTTTCTTAGTCCACAGTTTTTAATGTTTTTAATTCCATCTGTTTTAATAAAAATTCATAAATAAATCTAATTTAAACGATCAACTAATTCATTATATTAGAATTCTATTAACTCTAATCAAGGTTAATCTCGTATATAATTTTAATCAGAGCTGCTATGTTATGTTATGTTATGTTATAAAACTTTAAAGATTTTCTATTTTGTCATAAATTTATGTCATTTTTTCTTGTTTTGATTTATATAAATTTAAATTAAAGTTCTGAAATAGAAAAAAAATGCTACAAACTTGAATATATTAATAGGACGCTAGGCGCCAGTGTCAACATTCCAGTTCGTTAGTAGTACACATATTTAAGTAATTGCAAAATATTTATATTTATCAACGATATTATTTAATATAGATTTTTTTTTTGTATGATTTAACAACATTCCAAATTATTATGAAAGTTTATAATCGATGTTTTAGAACAAATTCAATAGATACGCACTTCACCTTGTCGTAATAGTCGTAGTCTGTTCACAATGCACTTTAAATAATTTAATAATAATTAATTTAATTACTTTTAATAGTTTTTTAAAATAAAATTATTTTTTCCCTTTTAAAATACTGCAAATTATTGTCTCTTGTTATTTATTTCAGCTTTTTAATCACACTTAATGAAAATCACATAAACAACTCTTCGAGTTGCAGCAATTAAAATAAGCCCAGATTTATTATTTGTTGAAATAAATATAAATTAGATACTATTTATTAATTGATTTCGATTTTATTTGTAATATACAAGTTATTTGCTAATTAAACTAAAAAAAAATTAGTCTAACTTTTTTTTTTACAAAATTATTTAAGTTCCATTTTATTTCTCATCAAAAATAAATTATAGAATGCCAGCAATCTAACCGGTTTCTATATGGACGAGTGCTCTCAACCAACGCGAATCAACAAATTCACTATCAATTTTCTTGTTATTTGTATTTTTAAAACCAATTCACGAAGTAATTATAAAGTATCCTAACTTCCTATCCCTGTGTCGACATTTTTACCGACCTAGAACTAGAGTAAAGGACCAAAATGTTCTTCCTGTTTCCTGATACATTTTGCTTCTGAAAACTGCCCATGCTCTTTTGCACTTATTGCAAGGTGAATTTTATTTTGTGTTTATTTTGACTACTTCTCTCTGATTGGTGCAATTGTTTATTACCTAGTTTTGGGTACTTTATAATTTCTCATACTTCGACTTTTCAGCAGAATTATAGTGCCTGAACACGTTTTATGAATGAAATTCCGCCATTTAACTCTTTCCCATAGTATTTTCTTTTCAAAGTCCTATGTTTTTAAATTGGGTTTACTAAATTTTGTGATATATCACGTTTTCAGGAACAAATCTAAATTTCTATTAATTAGAAATATACATTTTTAATTAATAATAATCATAATCAATGTCTTTCGACCAAAAAAAAACTTTAACTATAAAATTTCGATTTCATTTCTGGAATATCAATAAACTTCGACATCGAACATGAATTTAATTATAAATCACTTTTTAACCAAAGTTTACCCAATCAAACAGATAAAACTTAACCACAAAATTCACCATAAAAATAATAAAGATAAAAATAAATTCAAAATGAATTGATAATCATGGGAAAATCATTTGGAAAATGGTTAGGTAATTCTTTTCTTCTTTTTTTTCACCCAATTCGTGCCATAATTTTTGCATCAAAAATATATTTTCTCACTGCAAAAGAAAAGAAAAGATTTCATTGTGAAAATTTACACCATTCAGAATTGATAGGTTTTTAATTGCCACATAAAAAAAAATATTGGGCTTTTCTTCATTGCCTACTCTGTATGATAATTTGTTCATCATGATTTTCCTGATATGTTTCCAGATGACCATAAATATGTACAGTATATATGATAATTTGTATATAATTAAAGAATGCTTGAACGTCTAAGATCAGAATCTAAGATCACCTTATAAGATCATATATTTTCTAAACGGAAAGATTCATACTGCCACATGGGAATCTTCAAACAACTTATACAGTAAAACAACTTACTATTTAATCATTGTAATTATACGAAACTAAAATAGTGTGATGTCACCTTTATGTCTTCAATTATTGTAATTATTAATTTATTTAAAAAGAATCGCAAAAACCACGATCAGTTATTGATCAATTTTGTAATTACTTAATTTAGTAATAAAACTATGATAAATTGCTTTAACAAGCTTGACTTTGAACTGTATAAGATCTTCGAATGCAAAATAATTGCATATAAAAGTGTTTAAATTTAATTTTATCATTTTTCTTTTTTTTAAAAAAACAAGAAAATGTCAATCTTTAAACTATTTTCTTTTGATCTAAAAGAAAGTGAATCGACCACTTTTCTATCATCTTTGATCTAGTTTAATATCGAAAACGTTTCTAAACACTTTTGTTATTATCCAAATATTTCATTTGCAAGAATGTGAAAGTCTTAAAAAAAATACACATCTCGTAGGATGACACCTTTTTCTTTGTAGATCCAAAAAAGAATTATCATTATTTGCAAAATAATTTGCAAAGAAAAAGTAAAATTAAAACAAATTTTTTAAGTACGTTATTTATTATTCAAAAATTCGGTTCCAAAAGAAAGAAAAAAATGAAGATCAAAAGAAATGGAAAGATATCGATCGTTTTTTTCTTAATCTTTTCATAAAATCAAAAATTGTAACAATTTTTTGCTTGAAAATTTTCACCAAAAAATGTTTTTCTTGTTGATTATCACAAAATTTATCTAATTTGTAGAAAAGAAAAAAAATCGTTTATTTGCACTTCCTATAAAAATTGATGTCAGACTGATTTTTTCCAATAAAAAATTGTGCCAAAAATATAATTAATTGATTGTGATATTTTATACAGGGTGTGTAGTGCAGGCAAAGAAAATAAATTATGAAGAACCGTACTCTGGATTTGAGAAACAGAGCCTCATCAGATTCTAGAAACGAGGTCTCAACCAACTTGACCATTTAGTACTGTATTTATCAATCTGTTTAATTTGCCTTTTCTAAACATTATTCAAACAATACAACTGTTATTCGAAATATTACTATTATTCTATAAGCTTTCAATGTCAATGCTAATTATTTATATTTACTATTATTAAACTAATACTCCTACAGTAGATTTTCACAAGTTAATTAGTTTTTTAAAAATTGTCCTTATACGGACTTGTACTAGAACAGTAGATCGACGATTGGAAGCTATATTTGCATACCAGTTCAAATATAAATATTCAACTACACATATATAAGCAGATAGAGCAGCCGATCTGTCAAGTATAACCTGGAACTGTTAAATGTACTTACAATAGCTACCAATTTTTGTAATTATTAATAAATGCGCATTCAATTGTAACTATTGCGTGTTCAAGATCTAACGATATCCACTTTATTGGTTACAAAGGTGTACAAGTATTTGAAAGTGCCTTGGGCAAGTACATATGTGTGTTTTCAAATAGTGGCTCTAAGTGCCTCTAAGCTGTACTTTAAATCGTGATAAATAAAATTATATGTTCCGAATTTAAATCAAACACTTTATCATTTAAGGTAAATTCATTTTATTTAAATATCTTTAAATTTCTTTAACAAAATTTAAATGTTAAACTGTGGACTATTTCGCGTTTAAACTAGTTAGGCTCCAAACCACTATCAGTAAAAATCATGAGTAACCCCATGACTCCATTGGACTTATTTCAAGACATATTTTCAGTCGGACTGACAAAAAATTCCAAATTTTAGAGTCTCCATTAGACTTTTTTTCAGTTCGACTTAAAAAATGTCTTGAAATAAGTCCAATGGAGTCGTGTGGTAACAAACGTAGGAGTTTAAAACAAATCCCCTGTCATTTGATTAAAATCGTGAAGAAGAATTCAATTTAATTAATTCAAAAAATTGTCTATTTTATTAGAAATTAGTTACTTCAGTATTCACACGCTAATTGGATAAAGTTAGTTTGTATTTGTATCAAGAAAAAGACTATTAAATTCAAAAATTATTTATTCAGTAACACCCAGTATAAAATAAGACTGAATGAAAGCAAGTATTTTAACAAAATTGGACCTAAGCACTGAAGGAAACATTAATACATTTCTTGGGGTATTAAGAATCACAGCAGGATTTTTTGTTTAATTCAAAAATGGCAATAAATTTTCTAGAAATGTTCTATTTTGATAATTTAAATATTCTAGAAAATTAACATTTCATCACATTTATTATAACTCTTCTTTTCTCGTGTTATGGAATTTTAATCAAAATCTAGAATCTGAACTAATTTGTTGAAAATTTTCTCCCAATTTTTGTAAATATCATTTTCTAACAGCTTAAAACCATTGATAAAATTTTTTCTATGAATATTCATTGACCTCAAAAAAATATATATAATTTTTATTTAAATTTCAAATATTAGAAACTAAAGAAAAGAAACGATTTAAGTAAACATAAAATTTAAACGACCTTAATTTTTCATTTAACAAGGGTTCTTTTGATCATCGTGCCAGCTTCCTGCTATGTTACAATAAAAACATATAAAAACTTAAGATCGGCTTATAGCAAAGTTTTTAGTTACAAATTAGTCTAAATAGTCCAACAAATTGACTCTAAATGAAAAAGTATCCAAAACTATAATATTTCAATGCTTTCTTTTCTATAATTTTGTTTCGTATTTCTTAGATTTTTAATTAATTTATGGATAATCTGTGCTCTGATTCCGTTACTCTATTGCAAAAGTTTGATTCTAATCAGAAAAAAGGATCGGGACATACTGCCTTCCGCTGTTTCTTTATTATCCAACGTATCGGACTTGGACTTAGTTCTAGTTCAGGGATATATAAATTGTGTATGAATTATGTAGTTCTTTGCCTTTTTAAATAACAGCAACGACAAAAAACAAATAGCACTACTCGGAAGACTGTATGTCCTGATCAGTTTTTCTAATTAGCATATCACAGTCGATTGATTACTATTGTTAATTTAATTCTAATCGGTAAATTAGTGCTTGAGTTCAAGGCAGGAAAGTAAATAAAGGAGAAAACAACATAGCTTTATGGCCAGGACAATTTTATTCTATAACTATTGATTTCATCACTATTCTTTGATCGACTTTATTGAAAGTGATATTAGATCTGTTTTATTTGCCATACCCTACCCTGGAGCAGGGTAAGTGGCAAATGAAACGAGCAGGAGTAAGAGAAAACTTTTATTCGAATGTTTGTAGCGCTGCTTAGCAACCATATTGTAATTAAATGAGACACTTTTAGCTAATACACTTTTTATGGTAGAAAACTGAACTAATTCGGGTGCAATAGTTTACACCTGCTCTGAAAGTAGTGTAGGATTTGCCCTTTTGTTGTTTTTGTTTTCAATGTAAAAATTTGCTCTACCCCAGAGCAAGTTGCAAATAAAACAGACCTATTGTGCTAAATATAATGTCTGTACAAATTTTCGAATTAAATCCGAAACAGAACAGAACTCTATATTAATTTTGGTTTGTTCCGTATAACTAATTAATTTTACATCTCACGTCCCTAATAATTTTTTTATAGCCTTTTTCTTTATGGTATATTGTCCGTTATTAGGACAACTACACATAAATGTCTTTATTGCTTCAGATGTCCTAATAAGGGACAATATAACAAAAAAAGACTCTGATTCCTTATAACTTCTTTTCTCTTTTACTGATTTTACTCAGGTATAAAAGAAGTGACCAATCTTTATTGTAAATTCCGTTAACATCAACGAATGTATTTTCATCCAAAAGGACGGACGGATCCACATGCCTATAGTGAAACATTTTTCGGTCGGTTTTTAGGCTACGCTATACATATACTATATTATCCTATACCATAGGATATGAAACTTATAAAACAAAAAGGCATATACATGAATTACATATATGAATCGGACAAGATCAAAAGGCTTTTTATCCGAAAATATCTTATCGGACAATTATTTCAGGTAAATTCATAATATTTGAAAAATCATAATTTTTGTTCCCACATTCACAGTCGCATCCATAAGTATGTAGTTGTGTCCAACAAACCTTTGTCACAGTTTGATTTCAAATTCAAAATCAACAGAAAAAGTAACAAAACCATTTTTTTATTTATTTTACTACATAACCTGACCAGGTATACTTCTCGAGTTTTATTTTTCTCGATAGACGAAGTGGGAGATTTTATGGTATTTTTTTTCTTCATTTTCTTAAAATTTTTATCCATCGATTTATGATCGAACCTTTTTTCAAATAAGATCATTTTGACAGTCGGCATTCGAATATTGACGGTTACGGTCGATTTATTGATGGTTCAACATTGTTCTTAAAACGTCTGTGCTCGTTTACATAGTATCTATTTAACACTTTTTTTTTGTTGAAAATAGTCTTTAAGCTTAGTCACAAAAATAACAAATAAGTTTCAACAATCTAACTGTCTTTCAAATCGTCAGTCATACGTGAAAAGAAAACAAAACGCGAAATTAAAGAAATTATCGCGGCACAACAACCTTGAACGGCATTGAAACTTATTTGCATTTGAAGTTATGTGGACAGTGACCAGTAATGTGAGTTGCACACCAAAGATTGGAGACCACGCGAAAAAGACAAGACAAGATTTTGTGATCGAAGAAAAATTCCTGAATGATTGTAGTATGTCAACCGCAAAGTAAAAAAAAAAAGAGATTTTTTTTGTTCATGTGATTACCTTTTCTTTTTGTGGTTAAGACTGTTTGATTGGGTAAAGAAGGAACCTGTTTATTTATTAATATTGTTTTTTTTGGTGGATGTGGTATACAAGAAGCACCATCATCATCAGCACCACAAATAAACCAAATATACAAGTGGAATCATTTTTTGGTTTTTCGCAAAAAAGCTATCCAACTATAAGGCGCATACGGAATATTAACTACGAAACATGGCTTTAAGTATTCGAAGCTCATTTTTTTGAAACGCGATTTTGATAGTATTCTGATTTCAAATATTCAAACAGATATACGCGAACTGTCGGGCCGGTTAATAGGTGTTTCGTGAGCGCACTATAGTGGAAAAAAAACGTTCGAAAGGGTGTTTAAGTTTATCGTATTTGATTATTTTTTTTTTTTTTGTGGGTGATGAATAAGTGCTTTTTTTGATTATTTTGATATTCTAAAAGTGTAATCAATTTATTTAAATCATTAAAAAAAAAGAATAGAAATGTTCTATTTATAAGCATTTTTTCGAGTTACATGAACTCATATGAACGCGAATTAAGTTACCATTTCTTGGTTTTTTAACGAGTTTTATCGTTAAATTTTAAAAATTGCATAAGAAATTTTAATGTGTTTTTATTTTTCTTAAAAGTGCCTTTAAAGTGATTTACAATAAATCAATTACAAGAAAATATTAAATGAAACCGATTTAAGTGAATGTAAATTTATGATTTTTGTGAAAGTTCGTTTTATAATAATTATGTGCCTTTGATACGGATCAAAATTTTCAAATTAGAGGATTATATCTTTTTCATTATTGCACAACACATGAAGGAATTTGTTTTATACCGGATTTATAGCAGATTAAAATTACAGGTTAAGATTTTTAGAAATTATTTATGAGAAATTTTTCGAAATTACATTATATTGTAACTATAATTGTTTTTGGTGAAATTCGTTTAAAATTTGTATGACAATTTCCTAAATGACTGGAGTTTTGATCAGATTTCCAGTCCCAGTAGCAGTTTCTCTGACTATCGGTTGGTAAACTCAGACCAAAGGTATCTGGGTTATTGAAATCATATTATTCAGTATTATATTAATGATGTACGAAAAAAACACTAGTTCACAGTTCAGAGGCTAGACTCTTGTGTAGAATTTTAAAAAGTGATATAAAAGTGCATGTATTAACGAAGTAACATATTTTGCACATATATTTACAAGTTAAAGACTATTTTTTACTATACTCTGTGGTTATGATTGCTTCATATTAACAAATAAAAATCTAGTCCCATTTGTAACATAACTCGGTAAATTTAAATCGCCTATAATAATTCATTTTTTTTATGTCAGCATTAATCGCTGAAAATCGGAACAAAATATTAAATTACACAAAATTACACAAAGTTTGTAAATCGAAACCAAGCAGTTTTTCTTACCACTTTGCTGTTTTTTTTTTTATAAAATAATTTTGCAAATTAATAAAATTAAATCGAAAAGTTTATTTCTTTCACGTTCATGAATTTTTACATCAAATACCTTCGCAATGACAAGTACCAGATAATTTTTGGTCTCACATAGAGCCCACGTAAAATAATTCAGCGTACATGTATGTAATTTCAATCGATCGAAACCTAATAAAATGTCGTTTCAAAATTGCATCTCATAAAAAACGACAATTTCATGAATGAGACTTTTATGAAAATCGAATGAATCAGAGCTTTGAAAATCGGGCGTCTTTGAAATTATGCAATTTTTAGTGTCAACACCTTTCAAATTCATTCAAAATAATATAAAGAATAAAGAATTTCATAATTTGCATATTCTGAATGTTAAATGTTTTTCTCTTCCAAAATTAGTCATTTTCATTAACATATTTAAAAGTATCGCTAAATTATTGACATTTATATTTAATGTTTGTTAAAAGTAAATAAATTTATATTCAAAATCTGAAGAAGGTGTGTTTCGAAAGTTGATGAATTTTTTTGAAAACGTTTGAAATTTTAGAATTATTCTTTAATAAAAACACTTCAAATTGGCGAGTACTCAATTTTTTCTTATTACCCTAAAAATGTATCCTTTATTGAGTTGATCTTAAATTTCTTATTTCTTGGTATAAATTTGTTCCATCTTCTTAGATTTTCATATAATTTTGGGGTAAATTAGGCTCTGATAATGAAAATGAGTCAATAACTTTTTTAACGGAATCAAAAAACGACAAAACTTTATGGTTAAGTCTATTTTGTATTATCGCGTTTTTCAATAAGGGCACTACTATAAAACAAAAACAGTTTGAGACAAAAGCACATTCTATGCCATTATGTATGGAATTCAATTTCCTTCGCATAACCACCACGAGCACGTTTGCAAAAGTCCAGTCTTTGAACCTAATTTTCGACCATTTTTTCGCATAAATCGGCCGATATTGCAGCAATTTCGCGTTCAATATTTGCTTTGAGCTCTTATTGGTATAGACCAATGACTTCACGTGACCCCAAAGAATTTAGTCGAGAGGCGTCAAATCGCATGAAGTTACGGCGACCGACCCAGAATTTGGGTAATAAATTTTAGTAATTTGTAAAGGTTGTTCAAGTGCGTACTGCTCCATGATGACATGGCAACTATTCACGAGCATAAATATCAAAAGAACAAAAAAAAAATATTGCGTGGTTCGCCGTCCCTATTGGAAAGCCCATTTGAAAAACCCTTTATAGCTACTCCTTAGCCTTCTTTTTGGACCAATTTGACTTTGATGTTCGACACTAAATATAAATGAAAAATTTAAATGAAATTCTGGTAGAACTTTTTCAGTAAATTCCAAATATAACGACAGTCCCAATAAATACCTACGTACGTATATTAAAAAGATGATTACATTTATATACAAAACTATCAAAGATACATAACTGTGTCTTAAGATGAATCTAAAATTTTTATTTTTTTTTCTTATTTCTGTTACTTTCTTAATTATAGCTTTTTATACGCAATGAATATTTTTTTTTTACTTGAACGTTTTTGTGCTTTTTTTTATCTTTACTTAACTCTACATGTTCTCTTCCGGCACAATTTTTCTTAATAATTTACTAGTACTAAAAAAAAAAACCTTATGAGATGATTCCACGTCCCACTTTTTATTTTACAATTCAATACTGACCAATTTTCGTTTAATTATCTTTTTCCTTATAATTTTAAAATAAGTAAAAAAAATATTAATTTTTTCAACAGTTAGAACTTTTTAGAAAACAAGAAATTTATTTAATTTTCGAATGTTCGAAAATAATGTCTTTACTTACGAAAATTTCTTAAAAATTCTTTACAATTCCTTGAAGATTTCAAATTATGTATTTAAATTGTAAAAATCCGAAAGGTTTACTTCTTCAATTCGAATTTATGAACTAAATTGAAAAATTTGTCTACGCAAACAAGAAATTCTATATTTTAAGCTTCATAGGCTACGTTTACACCGAGACTTAAAAAGGGACCTAAGTGCTTAGGAAAATATGACGGTGTAAACACGTCCAAAGTAACTTAGGTTAGATCACCTAAATTGCGGACCTATCTTAAATTTAAATCGACCTAAGAACTTTTTGACATTTGATTAGATGGCACTGCACAATATTTCCGAAATGTTAAATTTCACTGAAAGCTTTGACGGATGACAACTCATCTCTTGATATCGAAGTTCCATAAATGCTCACATATGTCGTTGTTTTACACTTAGGTCTAGTACGGTGTAAACACGTGTGACCAAACCTAACTTTTAGTTAGGTGACCTAAAAGTTTGTCGGTGTAAACGTAGCCATAGTAAGTAATTGTTTCAGTGTCTAAACACCTTTTATTGACAAACTATTTCCGTTAAAATTTCAATTGATTTTAGAAGACTTTCGCGCCTAACAGTTTTTTTTTTCTTCATAAGTATTCCCATTTGATGGCCTGTCTATCAAATGATCTCTGCACCAAAAGTAGTATGTGAAAAACACTTCTAACTAAAAACCATTAGAAAAAGTTGATTAAATTCCAGAATTCGAAAAATCTTTCTAAATATGTTAAAAGAAAATTAAATTTATCTTATCCTAACCTAAATTTGAAATTACTTTACTTTACAACAGCACAACTACTAATTTCTTAACAGAATTTTTAAAAGTAAAGAAATTAAAAAACATTAAATTGTTAACATTATATTTTGATATTTATCTAACAAAATTTTTTCTCAAGGCGCAAATAAAAATTTAATGAAGACCTTCAATTATATAAGTTTTCGACTCTAATTTGACTTTCTATAAATTCTAAGAAAAAAGTTACCTTGGGTACATTCCTCAAATTATACATAATTAATGTTCTTAAAATAATTAATGCATTTTTTTCATTGGTTTAGATGCTGTTATCGCTTAGTAATTTTTTTTAATTAAACTTTTAATTATATTGTTTTTAACCAGGTAAAATAAGCTTTAAACAAGAAATATTTGAATATAATAAAACACATTCAAAATATCCCAAGGGAATTTAAGCGCCGCACAAATAATACTAATTTAGAAATCAAATTAAATTTAGAAAAACAAATTTTTTTAATATGAAAATTGAAATTATCTTACTTTAAAAGGCGACACACAGGTCAATCTTATAAATAATCATAATCTTATTATAATAGAAATTATTACAGTATCTATTATTATCTAATAATTCCTATATTATTAGGATGATAATATGTAATTCCTAATTTCATTACACAATTCTTGTCTACAGGTACTTGATTACAATCGATAATAAAGTGATATCATGAGAGAGACCATTATGATTGCTTCAACAGCAAAAGATGTAATGATCTTCACGGTCAATTATCGCTTAATGATCGCATATGTAAAGGAATGTTTTCAGAAAATCTTCTTCAATATATCTCTATCCATTGTTAATATAAAAACAACTAATTTAAATCTTCAATTTTACTTGATAAGGCTTTACTTACTCGTTTGTCCAATCATTCACTTAATTTGGTCATTCAATTTTCAAAAGATTTATGTTTAATAATATCACAGAAAATTTAATATTATAATAAATATAAATGAATTGGCCCTGATTTTTTCATTTAACCTGCACGCTTGACCATAACTCTTTTAAATGAAATAATAGATGATGGCCAATAGGTGAAATATTTGACCGTTTGCGTGACTGTTGACCATTATACCATACAGTCCTGATATAAATGTATCCAATATCATTTTGGTTTTACTGATATTGTACACATACTGTATTCCATATATACCTTTGGGGCAAATAAAACGAAAAAACAACTAAATGTTCTCTCCTCCAACAGCATGTGTCCACATAAAAACGATGATCGCGAGTTTCATTCACATAACTTTTCTTGAAATTTCTTTATAACCAATTTTTTTCTCCACTATATATGTATCTTAAAATAATTCTCTTAATCAGATAAAAAAGAAAAATATCTAGTTTATATATTCAAAAGTGGTATAACACAAGCCTAGAGGCTTCCAATGTGTTGTTCTGAAAAACAGTTGGTTAAATTTTATCGTACACCTTTGCGGTCTATTTCTTTTCTTGGCCTTTAGTTGAATATTTAGAAATGTCTTTCGAACGTTATCAATATTAGACCTAATATCTGTCAATTTAACAGCATTCAAATGACATTTTCAAATGTACTAAAAAAAAAATCAAGGAAATGGTATTATATTGCGGTACATGAGGCGATACGTGATTCTAAAAGAAATATAATATCTCTTGGATTTTATTTGAATTCAATCCGTTTTTTTTTTCGTTAAGTTCAGTTAAATGTTAAAAATTTTGAACAGAATTTCTTGATTTTATAAATATAAGATCACTTCTAGTCTTTTTATGCTTACGCAGATTCCAGATAGTGTCATGATTTCTTCTTTCTTTTTTTGTCAAACTTTTCAAGCCAATAACTAGAACTAGAACTGAAAGAATTTAGATCCAATTCTTAGATACAAGAAGTTATTATAATATATTTTATTTTCGATGTACATTTATGGATATCATATGACATTTATTAGGTTTTATTGTATTGAATATGAACAAACGACAACGTATCTCATAATAAATCTTGAAATAAATAGTACCGGGTGGATAGAAAGTAACATACATATATATTGTAGTATGATCTTATGATTTTGGATTTCCTAATTGGTATGTAGTTTAAGTTGCAATTACTAATGGAGTATTTCACTACCAATTAATTTCATGCTAACATTTTAAATTTTATTTTATATATTGGGATTGTTATTACTATCAAGCATTGCCTGTTGTTGATAGGTACTTGCTACTTTATGTAATCAACAGTGGCAGGGACCAGCTACATTGAATGTATTGTAGCTCTTGGTAAGCCTTCCCTTTTATCCTTAATAGACTTTTTCCAATTTCGCTGCAATATCCTTTCCCACGTTTTCCAATTAAGATGATTGTTAATATAAAATGGTAGATTTGATTTTTTGTCTGATCTAAAGCTTTGTATTCAAAGATAAAGTAATACCAATTTTATGTTTACTTATTTAGTTTCTTCGAGATAGATGGTGAGGTGTGTTGTTGAAAAGCTTATAATTATGTAATATAGAGGGATTATTTTCGCTACAAATAACCCGCAAAAGTTGTCCCTAAAAATTCTAAAATCAATTTAAAAGCTTTATGTGGGAAACAGAATAACGTATCTACACCGGATTCCACAGTTTTGGTTTCCAGATTGTATTGAGAATAGTCCCTCGTGGTTCCGTCGCGATCTATGTAGTCCTAATTGAAAACGTATATATTTAAAATTTAAATGCGTCGTGAATCCGTCGTGGATCCGTCATTCTGCTTGAACCTTTAGATTTATTATTTTACTAAAATTTCTTCTTCATTTTTTGATTATAATTTATTGGCATGCAAAAGTAATTAATTTCATTTAAAAACTACACGGAATGAAATTTCTCAACTTTAATTTTCAATTTTCAATTAAATGACTTTTATGAGAATTACGTAAAATAACGTCAATTATGAGAAATTTTTTAAAAAAATTTTTATTTCTTTCTTTTTTTTAAAAAGTAAACAAACAATGTTTTAACCAAAATTTATTTTTAATTCGCGAAAAATTGTGCATGAATCGAAATTTAAAGAAAAAGGTTTTATATATTTGGGAAATACCCGAATCAATTAAACAAAAACACGATAAGTATAGTGGTTAAAATACACTAAACAAAATAAGTTACTTATTATTATTCACATTAACCACAACGAGAACAAGCTCGTGTACATATTTAATTATATTACCTTAAATATATAATTAACCGCAATAATTCTAATGTATTTTATGTTCTAGCTTCTTAAATACTTATTACAATATTCTAACCATTATTTTGCTGTCATCCACCTTTTTCTAAATACATATTAATTTAAAAAAAATAATAAACATTATTTAATAACTTCTGTTAAAATGCCAACTCCCTAAAAATACCGCCATTCTACTCAAGCCATATTTCTAAACTTACTTTCTCAAAAATAGTAGTATATTCAAAAAACAAGAAAACAAAACACACTTTAGGTGAGGCAAATTTTCAAGAAAATATTCTATAAAAGAAAATATCTCACAGATTGTCAAAAGATTTCCATTTGCCAAATGAAAATGCATTTATGTTTGTACATTAAGAAAACAAGAAAAGAACATAAAATAAAACAGTTGGGCGATGAAAGGTCTTTAGTTCAAATCATCGCATCTTTTCTTATATCTTTTTAAGATAGTCTTCTTTATAGTTGGAAATTATTCTAAAATAGGAAACAAGTTCCCATCTGAAAGATCTGTAATTACTTTTTATTATGTGATCTTCAATGGACGTAATTCTTGATCATTGTGGGAGACTATTGAACTCGAACAAAACCATTTAAGTAATTTCTTGAAGTTATAGTTGCATATATTCGAAAATAATACATATTACATGTACTTAAAGTTCTTTACCTTTTATCTCTGGTCTATTTATTTACAATATTTTTTTTACATTGAATAATTTCTTTGAGGAGTCTCTAAAGTCCTATTATACTTTTGTGAAATGCAAAGATTTTGTATATTTATGAAATTGTTAGCATTGTGTAGTGTGCATACCAGCGAGTATACTTAAACTTTTCAATTCAAAGAACATGAATTATACTATATTGATGATTATCAACATGATGATGATTACTATTTTGATAGTAATGATAGTAATGATAAGGACAAAATAGAACAAAATAAAGTACCTACAATAAAATATATGTTTAATTTATTATGTTTTCAAATTATAGAGATTCTTTCACGATTATTTAGATAATTGAAAATTTTAAATTAAATATAAATGCAATTATTCCTTAACCTATTAATGCCGCTCGTTCTTCTTGAAGGGCGTTTTAAAATGGCTTTAAATTTTCTTGAATTTTTCCTCTGTTTTGATTTTGGAAGTTCATATATTATGTTGGCGAATACAGCACACTATTCATTTAACTAAAATCATCCTTCATTTAACTAAATCAGTGAATCCCAAAGTGTTCTATATCGACCTGTCGATGATGACCTGCATGGGGTCCATGTCAGTGAAAAAAAATCTGGGGGTCCGTGAAACGGAAATGGGTTATTTTATGTAACGGATACTAAATTTTAATTTGGTTCGTTTTTATTTGAAGTTAATTATTAAATGTATAAAACTTACTATGTGCTTTTTTTAAGTTTTTTACACTACACTTCACTACAGTTAGAAATGTAAATCTTTCAAAGGGCTAAAAGTGAGTATATCACCCTTGTGGTAGTTTTGGGTTAGTATACTCATTTTTAGCCCTTTCAGTCCCTACCAGCTGTCAAAAATATATTTGAAGTTGATGAATTTGCAAGAAATCAATATAAGGTAAGCAGGGGGTCTACCCAAAACCGAAAACATGGCAAGTAGTCCACGAGACTAAAACGTTTGGGAAACTCTGAATTAAACGATCTTTTAAATCTACTGTATACCTATTTTTCGCTAAAACCAACATGATAATTTCCTTTTAGGCATATTAATAGATAATAGGTAATAGGTAAACACTTGTTCGAACTTTTATAAAGTTGCTAAACATATTCGATTTATATAATCTTAAATTTAGATCTTTAGGGAACACCCTTTAATATTAAAATCTCTGAAGGAATCATTTTGAAATATTACTGTAACATAATCCTAATGAACGTTTTCGTGGAAAATGTTTTACATGGAAATATTATCTCATATGTAATTTCGAAATCATGGAATGTTAATACTCAAATCCCGCAGCGTTCAAATCAGATTTTTAATAATTTTAAAACAACACGAAAATTTATTTGAAATAATTTTAAGAATGATATCGATAATAATTCAATATCATATTTCTTCTCAAAATTCGAATTTTAACTTTTAGGCCCGTTGCACACTTGAACTAAGCTACGTGGCGATATTTGAGCCATCAGAGAGATATAATGTGCGAGTACAGTATTGATGAATTATTACTAGACCTTTTCCACTTGACGCTTACACATTTGTGGCGACAAGATTCTACCAAAAAAAATAAAGAAAACATATTACACTTTTGCAAGCACCACATCTATTCTACACTGCATAATACCGAAAGTACGTATAAATTGTCAGCGATGCCAGCGAAGCTCGTTCGCGTATTTGAGGTCTGAACTACGTGAAAGAATTTAGTTCGAGTCGCTCATGACCAGACGACATAGTTTCAAAGCTTCTCTGAAGTGTGCGACGACCAATGCAAATACTGAATTTTTCGCATTCTGCGAGAAACTTAGCTTACGTAGTTTAGCTCGCTTAGCTCAAGTGTGCAGCGCGCGTTACCCACAAGAAATAATTCTTCGATTAATAATATTTTAATTCTTCGCATATTATTTTATATTTTCGAAACATAAATTATAAATAAATTAATTAATTTCTTAGAAGATTAATGTTGAAATTATAAAATCTGCGAGTAGTCCTAGAAACAGAAGTAGACAATAATTGCTGACAAGAAATAAGATTAGTATAAATTAATTGCGAAATTTTTATCAGATTTAATTTTCTCTTTCATTTTTAGTTAGGCCTGTCAACGCACAAGATAATATATTTATTTATATGAATCATAACTTTTAAGATTTTTCTTTAAGTTTTATATTTTTTTTTTGGGTGCAACCTTAGGCGCCATAATCATGTTAAAACGATTTATTCCCACACGAAAATTTTTCTCATCAGACAAATGTTAATTATAATATCGCAATTGCAATTTGGCTTTATTAAAATGTAGATTTCTTTTTTTTTTGCTTCATGTTGCGCATACGCAAAACACTTACTAAATTGGAACATTGTTTATGATTTCTATGATTTCTTACCCAAAGTGTCAACACACAATATGAAAAAGAAAAATATACAGAATCTTAAAATCGGCCTATATCCTATTTTTTTGATATTCTATGATAGAGATGGTACTTGTTACGAATTCATAGTTCAACTCTAAGAAAAAGACAACTCAAGTTTTCTTCATAACTTTCCTCCTCTTCGAAGTTGCTGTAATTCAGGGATGGTACTTCCCATGGGACATTTTCAATAACCGCCACTTGCAGCTACTTATTCACATATCGATACTAGTTGCAGAAGCGTGCCTGCGACCAAAAATGCTAGCTAAGCTGTCTCTGATAGTTGTAATATAAATCTAAATTTTATTCAAATTGGTTTACCAGTTTTTAAAGCATATCTGGGAAACTACTATAAATTAAAATATCGAAACTTTTTAGCAAGACCAATTTTTCTCTAAAACTATTTTTTTTCTGCACTATCCTTAAATCGATTTTAGTGAAATTCAACATGCTATTAGCTGTTAATATAACTACTGTAATTAATTTTAATGAAATTTGTTCACAAATTTTCCAATAAAATGTGGAGAACGACAAAACTTTGACAGATTTTTCCTTTATAACTTCGTCCTTTCACATAATTTTGCTGTAATACCAATTTAACTAAACGAGTAGCTAACTTATATTATAAATTTCATTGAAATCAGACAACACGCTTTTGAGGATTTTTGTATACGGTCGAACATCCATGTAAAAATCGATATAACTTTTAATGTTATGGCTTGAGACCGTTCTGTGATGATTATTTTTATGAGTTACAAATGTAGTAAGATTAAGATTAAGATTAAGTTTTAAGGTGTTCTAGTACTGCGACCTTTAAGATCTATTGTACTCCCTCTTCTTTAGTGCAGTAGTTAGGTTAATTCCCTATTCTACAGCACCTCCTCCAGGCCTACTTCTCTTAGGAATTTTAGTATCCGGAGTTGGTCAAGAGATTGTATCTCACTTGGGGAGAAGTAGTATCCCCCTAGATATTTCCTTCTCCTGCGGAACAGTTCTTCACAATCGGAGAGAATCTAGTAACAAAATTAATATACCCTCTGGTAGTATCTACCATAGGATATAAAAATTGTATACTGTTCTATAAGTTTCTTGTAATTCATAATTTACATAATATTTTCTTGTCTTTAATAACTTTTTTTTTTAGAAAACTTTCAAGGCAAGTAAATGATGTTTATATATAGTACCAGACTTTTTTTTATGATAATACATCATGTCTACAAGATAGACCTTTTAGTATGGTAATTATCACATATTTAAAAAAAAACCGTCATATACAAAACGAGACAAAAATTATATGCTTATAGTTATTCTGTTTGTAAATTCAATTAACCCACGTTCTACAATGATTAATTTGTTGAAATGAAAATATATGTAATTCCGCGTATATCGCAATTGTCTTGACAATATAATATAAACTTTCAGAAAAAAAACGTATATTTTTTTGTATCAAAATTGGAATATTTAAAATCAAGTTTCTTTTAAAATTTATCAGGTTTATTAATTTTTTGGGAGACAGAAACTGCATTCCTTTCAGATTGATTAATGATTAACAAACAAACGACAAGAAAATTCATTAAAACGAACACCTTTCATTCGTTTTTCTTTTTAAAATATGTGAATTTTCTTTCTTTCTTTCTTTTTTTTGCATTATATTAACCCAAATTATTATTGCAATTAAATGAAAATTTAACATCTTTTCTTTCAATTACGTTAATTTAAATTCAATTATTTATAATGACTGCTGTTAAATATTTCTTTTTTTAAATATGTTTTAAGCGAAATTAATACAAAACACCAAAGTCAAGGTGATTTTTAATTAAGGAAATTTTTTTACTTTCATAGAATTTTAAATTATCAATTAAAATATTTGTTTTTTTTTTTGGTGAATGTTGAGAAAAATATTTTTATCGAAATAATAATGGGATACGTTTTAAATATGGAAAGTAAAATTAGTGAAAGTGGTGTAATATCCATGAGAATCCATTATAGGACAATAGCAACATCAATTTCTTCACAGCCCAAAAATGTTTCATTGTTTTTCTTTTTCCATTTTGGGATTTAAAAAAGAAAATCGGTATTTAAAAAATTATTTAATGGTTCTTTTTCATTTTTATCTTTAATTGTTATCAATAAGATAATTCATAATTTTTAAAACTTCAATCGTTTTTTGATGTATAATTTTTAAAACTTTCGTCTTTATTTTGTTTTGTTTTTTTATAACGAAATCTAAAGAAAAAAAAGAAAAGATTGAGATAAAATATGGTCTCCTATAAATCTTGATAACGAACGACACATCCTATTAGTCAGATACCATATTTGAATCCCTGTCATTGGAATTCCGATCTACCAAAAAACTTATGTAGATATTGGTAGCATATATTCAAACCACATGGAAATTAAACGTCGAACGCACAATTTGTGTAGAAAATAATTGAAAGTAGAACAATTTGAGAAAATGCAAAATTTATAAAAAGTATGAATCGATTTGAAAGGTTTTTCAATTTATACTTTTCATATGTTCAAATAAAAACTGTCATAATCATCAGGAAGACAACATTCAAGTATCAAAACCGCAAAACAGAGCCATCTATTGACAAAAACCAAATGAAGCAGGAATTATTTGGTCCAATTAAATTGTGGTGCATGTTGTTGTTGTATTCTATGTAAAGTTTTGCTCTTATCTGGAGCAATTTATGAAAAAAAACGCACCAAAAATTCGTATTTCCACTTCGTTGTTTGTGTTATGTGTTCACAATAAACATTTTCTACACTTTAGCAATTTTACTACTATACAATACCACATACAACGAAACGTGAATACCCATAACACTATTGTTTAAAGATATATGCTTGTATATTATATTGCTTGCTATTTGATAGCTAAGAAGATACAATGTACCATTAGCGAATACAATAAGAACATGTCGGTTCAATTATAAAATTCTTCATCATCAAGAATTTTTCATTAAAACTCGAGTATCTGAAAAGAAAAGAACATTATTTCATTGTTGTTACTACATAGTATGTGCTTCGCGGTGATCCTAACCATATACTTATATATGTATGTCCTCCTAACAGACTATTATTTTATAGTGTTATTTTAGTCGTCTCTGATATATAAAATATGAAATTTGTGGTATGTGAAATTGGTTGTTTTCAACACGATTTGAAAATTATTAAACTAAAAATATTGTAATCGATATTTTATTACATAATAACAATATATATTGAAAGCGGATAAGTATCCTCTTAATAATGTTCGGTAAACGTTTCATTCTATTTGAAACAAGAAACTAAAAAAAACGAAATTAGATATCAACTTTTTTTCGTTTTCTTATATAGGATAAGAAAAAGGGTATATAGTAATGAACTTGAATTTTCCACATGTAAGTGTTTGCAATATAAATTAATATGGGAAGTGATTTTATGTCCTCACGAAATTGCCGTTGTAACATCTTGTTAGTCTGACTATTAAATTGGATTTATTTTGAGTTATTTAGCGGTAATCATTTTAAGTGGTCTTATATATAAAATTATATTTCTCAACCTTTATAGGGAAGGTGTTAAAATATCGTTCTTTTTCCCATTGGTCAATCTTCGGAAATATATAATTTTATAAGTACAAGTCTTGAACATCATATTAACAGATTTCGCATAATATATATTCTTGTTGTAAATTATTTTTCTCTTTACTATAAATTAGTTAATTTCTTAGATAAATTGATGATGGATATTTTTATAACTCAATTATAAATATGAAAAATTAAAGTAATTTTATTGATATATAATTATTTTAATCTTCTTAGAAAGGAACACGACTCAATAATTCTTATTTATACATTAGTTTTTATTATCAAAATATTATATCGGGTAGTCACTGAAAGACTGAATTATAACCGAAAATTTCTCGTAGGAGGTCCATCGTCAATCTGGCAATGTGTGCAGTAGCTCCATCCTTTTGGAACCATACCTCTCCTGATTATCTTCGATCACTGGGTGTAACAAATTTGTCAGCATTGTCTTATACAGTGCCCTCTTGATCCTTTCTGACTGACTTTCCTAATTTTCAAAGAACTGTACTATCGTAGAACTTTCACAGCTGCGTCAGTACGCATAGTGCATTTAGGACCTGTTTCCGGCATTCAGTTCTTTCAAACCAGGCGATTAGGTTCCGAATCATGTTACCGCTACGATATACTCTGACACTCTGAGTTTGAATAATTGACCTTTCACTGGAATCGAAAAACTTAATGAGTTTTACTCGTTGATGGACATCATATGTAGCCATTTTATTCTCCAAGTGATGCTCTATAACCTACAAAAAAATAAAATAAAAAGTATCAAAAATGAACAAGTTACGACATTTTCAAACAGTTCAGTCTTTTAGTGGCCATCCTGTACTTTAGTACTATAAATTCAGATATATAGAAAAATCAAAACAATAAATTAATCACAATCGACCGCGCTAGTAGCTATATATATATGTATATCGATAACGCCAATATAATCAAAGGTCCATGATCTATTCGATCACCTTTGAAATGCACCAACATCAATTATTTTATATGAAATCGGAATCATGAAAACTTTTTGGAAGCAATGTTTGCAACAAAATGTTCATGGACATAATTTTGATCGTCACGAAAGTTTCTATCTTTCTTTTCTTTTTTTTTCATATTGCACAATATAAGATACGGCATCATCGATTGATCTTTATCCAAAATCGGTATTTGGGGTCAGCGCATGTATTTCAAAACAAACTGTGAAAATCTTTCAATAAGTTGAAGTTTTTTTTCAATTTCAAACGTATTTCTTATACTACAAGTATTCTGGTCAAATCTAATATAATCTCACCATAAAAATACATAAAGTTACACCATCGACATTGGAATTGTCGTTTTTCTTATAATTCTTTTCTTTTGAAAAATAAACTTAAAACCCACAACATGATCATGTATTATCGCACTTTTATATAAAAAAACCAAAAAAAAAGACAAAGTACTTAGTTTAGTAATTCGTCGAACGATAAAAATCTGATGACTTTTAATTTCACTTAACTTTTGTAATTCTCGTTTTATATACTATTTGTTATTGGTTTATCGACTTTGAATTCCAAATGTTTAAGATATTTTTCTACAAATTACAAAATAACAAATCAGCGGGAATCTTGCAGTCTTGAATGTTTGATGACTTTGAAATTTTCGTGTTTTCTTTCAATTTTTTTTATTTCTCTTAATCGTTTAAGTATACACAAGAATCGAACACCGAAGATCAATCAATTTCGAGTTCAACCATAGAACAATACAACATTTTTATTTTGCTTTTAACTTCTATACTATGAACTTTATAAGTTACTGGAATCTCTGTAATTCTTCATATTTTTAAAGGTTCTAAGACGTTTCCAAATAATCTCATGCGATGTGTTTCTATCTGTTTGTCTGTAGGCTTGATAAATTCCATCTGTATTTAGAAAGTGATTTCAACGATAATTGGTAAGAGAAGTTTTCACCACACTAGAACAATTATATTAGAAACTAGCTGACCCGAGAGACGTTGTCCTGTCCAAATTTCAATAAATTTGTTTGTAATCGTTTTGTGGATTTGTAAAAAGCTATTGAAAATGTACAAACAAAGTAAAAATGACAAAAAAACGTATTTAACTTTTCCGGGACCATAACGAACAAAACAAAAAAAGAATTATACATATCCACGCATATGGTCTCGAGTTCATACAAAAATCCCATTGAAGAAAAGCACTTTCAGTTTTTCCCGAATTTTTCAATTTTTCGTACAAATTTTCCCATTTTTCTTTCCGTAAGAACGTTATTCGGACTACTAGGAACGTTTTAACAAAAAAATGAGCGAAATCGGTTCAGCCGTTCTCAAGTGATCCGATTACCAACGAAGAGTATTTAATTTTTATTTATATAGATGGATCCAATATGCCTGAAGTTTCGGGTAGTGGGCAAACAAAAATGTATGTTTTGGAAGTTTTAAATAAAAGGAGAGTGTATGTAATGTACCGGCTTTTTTGAACCGATTTGAACAGAATTTGGCATATTGAAGGTTATAAATGAAAGACAGGATTGCAATCGTATAATTCGATTGAGAATCAGATTAAGAAAGCATTTCCTTTTCTATGTAGGATATGTTTCAAATCGAGTTACACGATTCCACTCCTGATTATGTCCGTAAATCAATTTAATTCAAATTAGAAGATCGGATAGAATAAAATTTTGAGCTGTGAAATCAGTTAGGTACGATAATTTGTACACATAGACAAATCGCAAAGCTTTTGCCTAGTCCTGGCAACTGAATTTTTTGTTGTAATAACTAAATTTTAATTGTGAGAACTGACAACTCAATTATAATAACAGAATTTTTTGTTGTGACAACTAAATTTCAGTTGTGCAGTTTCAACAACTGAAATTTCAGTTGTGCAGTTTCAACAACTGAAATTTAGTTGCCACAACTAAGTTTTCAGTTCTCACAACTAAATTTCAATTTATCGCAACTGTAGAACTACGTTCGGTGCGCTTTATATGTGTATCGCAGTTCTACGTTAAACACTGATTTGAAATGTTAATAAATTAGACTAACTAGCCTGGCGCCCTTGCAAACGATGAAGTCGTCTTCGAATGCTCAAAATCAGACTGCTCTCTACTACATATTCGACTCCCGTTATCACCAGAGCTAGCTGCCCCCACTTCTCTTAGAGGCAGAACCCACCTGCGATCCTGGCTATATGTATGAGAAGGGATTTTATCTTATATCATATAACCGAACAGGATCTTTTCATTCTACACAACTGAGTTCTTATATCTCGCTACAAAAAATTCAGTTGTCACAACTAGGCAAAAACTTTATGATTTTTCTGTTTGTATTTATAGAAGTTTCAATCGTGGTTTTGCACTATTAGGTGTATTTTTTCTTAGTTTTTCTCAAAAAGTTCCTTCAATCTGCGATCAAATAATTTTTAAGTTTGAATAAATTTTTGTAAAAGAATTCAAATTTCTTAAGAATAAAAACATAAAGAAAAACTCTTGCGAAAGTTTTTAACACAAAACCAGAAAAAATTTTCAAAATTTAAGAATTTGTTATTTAAATAAAAATCGTGTTTAAATTTGCATAATCATTTTGTGTCTGTTTTTAGAAAACAACTATTTTTGTTGATTGTGCAATTTTAGTCAATTTTGGTCAACGCAAAAATTGAAATCATAAAAATTTCATGAAATCTTTTTGGTACAAAAATAATAATGTAAAATATTTTTATGTTGTACTCTATTTTATGGTGTCAATTTTTTCCTACTTTTAAATTTTAATCTTAATTTTGTTGGTACACAATTTTGATGGTACACAATCGACATTAATCAGAGTTAAACTAGATTCTTGTGATTAATTTCTGATTAAGTATTAAAAAAAAATTATAACAGTTTAGTTGTTACGAAATCCGTTATGAAATCGTGATCGTGGTTACTTATTTTCGATAACAAAAAATACCTTTTCTTTTCTTGTTTTTTTGGTATAAAAATAATTTATTAAGAATTTGGATTAAATTCTTTTTTTTTCTATTTTAATTGAGAAACGAATGAAATACTATTTTTTTCAGTAATCATTAAAATTCTATTCCTTAAGTCGTGAAATTTAAATTTATTTTAATATTTCATGAATTCTAATATAAATCGGTTTAAGTAAAAAAAAATTCTAGAAATTAAGTTGTTATTAAACTATAATTAATTATACCTTCATATTTAGTCGAAATTAATTAAAACAAAAAAAAAAACAGTGTACGGGTTTTTAAAAGAACATGCCGCAGTTATAGCAGAAATGGACAATCTTTGATTGAAATGCCAGAACTCAGGTTACCTATAATTTTAACTATTGTCAATGATTCCTCCTACCTTATGACTTCAGAATTTCCATATTATTCCATACTGTTCAAAATACCTAGTTATGGCAAAGATTAGGGATTACAAACCTCTTGATTGAAGAACAAATTTTCGTGACCACTTTTGGAAATCTCACTCATCTAATGTCCATCTAATAGTAGAGGCAGACATAGGGTATTTATACCTTAGTATCGATACTACAGTATAGCCTTGTACCATGGTATATAAAGGGGTTGGCACACATCAAACATAGTATTTGTCTGACATTTGAAATTCTGCCATTTCAGCGAGAATATGGGAATTTCTTTTCGCTCCTCTTAAATCCTCTATATGATTCCTACAAAGATCTATAAATTTTGAGGTTTCATCCACCGACAAAATTTTGCGTTTTTTCTTTACTTTTCAATTTTTTTAAAATAAAATTTTCAAAAAAAAAAGTGGAAACATGTGTCAATTGCTCAGCTTTTCTACAAAATTCTATTCGCTATTTTCCGCTTCAATAAAAAGGGGCGACAATCACTAAAGAATAGATTACAGTGGCCGAAAAAATTAAGTAAAAAAGGGAATACCACGTACTTTTTCGAATTTAAATACCAGATTTATGCTACGTAGTTGAAATGGTATTCGGCTAGTATTCGACAACACACATATGGTATACGACATGGTATCCTTAAATTATGGTATGAATACCCTATGTGTGCCTCTAGTATAATATGATATACAACTTAGTATCTTGTATTGTTTTAGTTGAAATGACAATTCTATCTTGTACGTACTCGAGGGCTCTTTTCTAAACAGCTTCCACAAAGTGGTCAGGAAAGTTTGTTAAAGATTAGAAATCGATGTATACAACTACGTATATTAACACTTTATAAGTTCTTATAAGATTCAAATAGAATTAATTAACAGTGAATATTGTAGATTTGTTTCTAGCTAATTCTTCATGAGTTCTGAATCTGCATGCTATTTACAATAACCGAAGAAATTTTGTATATGTCGAAAAACTGAACTAAAATATAGTAAAATGGATTTTAAAATCAGTTTCCTAGTTGCATTTTACCTTGGTCGGCTGCACCTACTTCCATTGCGAATAGCTACATTAAGGCCGCTGATATTTGTTAAATTAGGCTTAGAGTGTTTACTTTTAGCAATATTATAAATATAATTTTGTTTTATATAAGATTCATAATATTTTTAAAATTCATAATTTACGATGTCGTCTCCAAATTAAATAAACTTGATGATTGATTTATCAATTAACGAATTCTATATTTCCAATCAAATAAATTGAAAGTATAAAATAAGGATCCGCGTATTCGCATAATCTATAAAATCGTTAACAATTGATTGCATATATTATCATCCATATAACAATAGAATTACTAAAATCCTTGTAAGGGAATTTGTTAGTTTATCAGCATATCAAGAATACAACAAGTCCATCTTTTTATTTTATCTTTTTTTTTTCATTTATAATAATGAGCATCAGTTTAAACTGCGAATCTCCAAGCAAACTGTACTTTGTATGGATTTTTCTTTCCAATCTTATTTGTATTATGCATAATTTTTGCATACTTTCATATCAAGAAAAAGAAAAGCAAATCTTCTTTGATGGACAAAACTGCAATATACTACAAATAATATAATGACTTCAGATTTTTCTTTAGCAAACTTACATTTCTTGCATACAAAATCGTGTCTCAATTATTCCCTATTGAATTATCGTAATAATACTGATTTGGCTTTTTTTTCTTTTTTAGTTTTGCATTCATCTTCAATTGTTGAAAGAATGAAGCATCATTGTCCTATCCCTATGAGATTCATATGAAGCGAAAAAGAAAACGACCATGAAAAATGTCTAGAATGAAAAGTTTTAATCCAATCGTAAAGTGTAAAGGGCATTTTGATATACCTATTTTTACGTAGAACCCTTAACCAACTCTACTTCAATATGGCAGATTTTTTCAAAACGAAAAAAGAACTCTTTTAAAATATACATGATTATATACCAAAACGATTTTTATACCAATTTTTCCGTATAGTATACCTATTTTGTCTATGTCTTTGAAAAAAAAAGAAGGTTTTTCTTTCCATTTTAAAGAAGATATCTATCGAAATCACGAGGACAGAACTTCGACGTGATGTACCCAATGGAATACAAATTTTTCATGATTTTCATCGAATATGTATGTAATAGATCCATCGTTAAGAATTTTCAAAAGTTTTTGCTTTTTTTTATTTATACAAAGAAACGAAAAAACAATTTACGTAAAACAGAGAAAATATATCCAAATAGAAAAGCAATCAAGTCGAAAAGAAAGAAATTCTATAAAGTTCCTTCTTTAAAGACAAGTTCTTCTCAATTAAAGTTTACATGGAAATCTGATCATATCTCGTAATCTGCTAGTTTTAACTTAACTTAACTTCGTCGAGTATGTCTTGTATAAAAAGAAATTGTCAATTTCTAAAAAAGACGATGGTTCTTTCGGATTTAAGGAAACTCTTGCTATGGACGGTTTTTTTTCTTTTTTTTTTTTTGTTGATAAAGAAAAGACATTCATGCGATCTCTTAGGTCAAGGGCGTGATTTGAGAATTTTCTTTTTTGGATTTGAAAAAATCAGTTGCTTTTTCTTTTATTTGGAATTTTTTACAGAAATTACTTAATTATATTCGAATTCAACCGTAAATGAATTTATTTTCTAAGAAACCGTATGATTACTGACTTCCTGTAATTCAATATTTTTAAGTTTTTTTCTAAAACATGTTTAAGTATGTTTATTTCTTTTTTCTAGTAATTTAAAAATGATTTTTTCTTTAAAGATATTTAAACTATAAGCACTAAAATCAATGTTTATGAAAACATATTAAATAAACACTAAAAAATCAGGAAGTGGAAAAATATTTGCACTAAACTTGTGAAGAATTTTTGTGAAAATATTAAAATATTATATAGACAGGGTGTTTCTGAACAATTTTAACGAAAGAATACAATTAAGAAATTACTAATCCATTTTAGGTGTTTGAATAATTTTCTTCAAATTAATTAATATTGCCGGAAAAAATTTTCTACACAAAATGATTTACTGAAATTCGAACATATTGGACTCCCTCAAAACAAGCATATTTATTTAAAAAAAACTATATTCTATTATCGCGTTTTCCAATTATACTTCAATAAAAAGTGGACATATAGTTTTAATGTAATTTTTTTGAGCTTAAAAGAAAATTCAACATCTTAAAGGTGCCATAAACCATGTATTAAATGAATAATTTCGCGGTAAATATCCTTCTTACAAGTAAAATAAATTCATATAAAAATATTACATTACTAAATAAATGTGATTTCTTAACAATTTTTTAACCTGTAAAAACGCCTTCGCAAATTTTATATATTTTATGTCTATTAAAAATGCTTAAAACAAAAAAAATAAAGTAATGACATAAAAAGGCACCTTTTCTAAAAAAGAAAAACTTAAAAAATTATAATCTTTTAATAGAAACTACAACAAGAAATCTTAAATGACATTCGTAATTTCATAAAAAATTATATAATTTCGACAAACACTCAAAGTTTAGTAAAGGTAGTACCTTGTAAGAGAAATATTTAAACAAGATTTTCATATAAAAGGCGGATAAATATAATAAATGATGATAAATTGTCGGAAAAAATAGACAAGCCAAATAGTATCATAAGAAATCGAAAATCTATTTGATTTACTTTCTAGTTTTCAAATAAAACAAAATAACACTATATGGACGTGTCTACCTAAAGCTTTTTGAAAACTTTAAAAGCAAAAAAATATACTTATTGTAAATATGACCTAACCAAAACCTAATAATAATATTTTTTTTTAGATTTCAATATCTATGTCTTAAATAACAAACAAAATTTCAATAGAGTTGATTTACTTTTTGAGCCGTCCTTGTCAACAACCTTGCAATTTCCAGAAGAAAAAAAATAACATTTACACGGTTTAAACGGGTAAAAAAAAATAAGTGAAACATAGTTCGTAAATAATAAACACTCTCTTCCACCGTCACGGATAAAATACATTATTATTTGTAGCTCAACTATAGATTTTGTCTTCAGGTATAATATCGATACTATTGAGTAATGGAGAACGACTTCAAATTCAAAAAAAACAGCATGAATTTCAATTGAAATAAAAATAAAAAGTAATTCAAGTATCTTTAAGAAAAACATTTGGTATTATCGAATATGTTTCCAATCTTTTTATATTCGCAAAAAATTCGAGATACGATTTGACTGTGCTAAATATAGTCAAGCTTAAGTGTATATGTAATAAAATGTACCTCGTTTAACATTTTATTAAGATCAATTTTCTTGTATGACTTTACATGACCGATTAAAATTCAGTTTTTTTCTTTTCGCGAACCAATAATTGAAAATAACATACTCTTGTTCATAATTGATTGTATTGTAGTTGACTAGTGTGGTCCGATTTTATTCACGGGTTGGACTTTCAAGATGTTTAGAAAGTCCCACTCGAACAATAAATGCATTAAAATGTCTTTTGCGAATAGTTACAAATTGGATACAAGGAGGTCGTTCACACTCTACAGCTGCTGTTTTGCAGCTAATGATAGCTAAATGTCTGGGTTTTGAATTGAAAATAATTCGAATTATTTTCACAAAATATGACCTACTTATACAATGATATAGAATTTGATAAAACATTAAGATTTTCGCAGTTTTGAAATTGCTGGTGAAATGATAGCAACTTTAGATGCTATAACGTTGAGCCTTTCGGCGTAAATCCGAGTTTTTGATGCCCTATGGCAGAAATGGGACATAATAATATTTCAAGATTTTTTCCATATAACTTTAATTTATCTTTTTCAAATTTACTTTAATTCGCAGCTAACCTAGACCCTAATAGCATAAATCTGTTCTAGAAATTTTATTCAAATTGGTATATTAGTTTCGAAAGGACATCAAAAAGAACTTTATAAACAAACTTATTTTCAACTGATTTTACTGAAATTTGAATAGTGTAGAACTACGTTCGGTACACTTTATATGTGTATCGCAGTTCTACATTACACACTAATGATATTGATATTAAATTGGACTAAGTAGCCCTGGCGTCCCGTACAAACGATCAGATACGAACATCGTCTCCGTTTACTTAATTAAAACTAATCTTCACTACACATTCGACCTCCGTTATCACCAGAGCTAGTGGCCCCATTTTCTTTTAGAAGCAGAACATACCTGCGATCCAGACTATATGTATGAGATGGGTTTTTTTCTTGTGTCACACAACCGAACAAGATCTTTTCGTTCTACAATAGTATCGCCCACTTATGTAATCAACCAATGTAAATAATTTACACAAAATCGCTACAAAAGTTTTACAATTACATCTCAAAAACCATAAAAGAAGAAAACACCCTGGATTTTGCTTAATAACTTCGCTCCGCCTCGGTCGATTTTGCTGAAATGCAATACCAAATAGAGTTAAGAAATAACCAACTCGCTTTGTAAATTTCATCAAAATTAGAAACTCTTCTCAAAACTAATATACCCTCTAATATACCATAAGGCAAAAACAGCTATGTAATTTATATAATAGCAAAAAGCATACAATAATGAGAATTTCCAATTTGGGCACGTCTGGAAGCGTCTCATTATTAATATATTTGTTAAAATTACTCTGTCATATAAAATTTCATGTATTTACAGTCTTTATTTCAAATACTATTAAAAACAAGGTGCGCTTTGCAGCGCTGCAAACGTCTCATCAATTTATATAGAAATTATTGTATTGTTTGTAAGTTTGGTACTATTTTTATCCCATCCTCTGACTTTTAGTATTTCAACTGTTAGCACGGCGGAATCAGGATACATTCCATGCACTGCACTATTCTCAGTTTAAAGATCAATTTCCCAATAACACAAATCTACTAATATTTTAGAAAATAAGTAACTATTTAGATTCTTATTAAATTTATGGAAAGCTTTTGGCTTTCACGTAATTTCAAAAATCGAAAAATTAAATTCTATGTTGTAAGTAAGGATTTGTAGGAGTTGTTTAGGAGTTTGAATGAGAACAAAACTAAGTACTTCATTCAATTAATAATGTTGTTTAGCCATACATATTAAAAGATTTCGAGTTCAAATCCTGACTTCAATAAATTTGACAAACATATTTTCTGTTTCCTACAAACTCAAAATCAATATCATGTAATCCTCATGTTTTGCATATTTGAAGAAAAAAACATTTCTTGTATTAATGTCTGAATTTCCCACACTCGAAGTTGTTGGAAATTTGTTTAAATATTTTGTTTTGCAAATAAATATACTAAAACATGTCGCTTAAGAAAAAACACCACATGTAATTATGAAAGTGCAAATATTTTAAAAATTTTAATTTCATGGCTTAAAATTCCCATAATTGAAAATCTGAGTTTAGTCCGGAATATTTCTCTTAATTTAAAAACAACAAATATAACATTAAAATGAAAATGTTTTTAATTTTTATGTTACAGATCATATTTTTTTATTTAATTACTTTTATAACTATTTACTAAATAAATTGTTTGTTTTTTCTTTTTCTTTACAGAATGATTTTCATACGACGAATACTTTGGATAGGCCTTTTTTTAGGTCATTTTTTATCACAAATACATTGTTTAGATCCAAAGTTTGATCCATCAACTCGTATGAGATTAGTTCTAGTGCCAGCTGATGCTGCTGTTGATTCGGTTATTTATCGTTTACGTGCTACCGACGAAGAATTTGATTATCCATTAATATTTGAATTAATTGGTGATGCATCATCATCGACAGTACAAATTGAATCGCTTCCATGTACAAAATATAATTCCGTTTGTCAAGCAAATGTTATATTGCAAAGGCGTTTAGAACCGGGACGTTTTTATGATTTTCAGGTAAAATTATTATTCTTAAATTATATTTTGGTTTTTTTTTTAAGTTTCAGTGTTGTGTTGTGTTGTGCTCAATGTTGTCTTCCAAGGCTTTAATTGAATTTGGTTTATCGGCATAGATGAGTGACTTCACATAACCCAACAAAAAAAAATCTAGGGGCGTTAAATCACACGATCTAGGCGGCCAACTTACCGGATCGAAACGTGAGATAAATTGCTCATCGAACTCATCTTTCAATAGGTCCATTGTTTCTCGTGCTGTGTGGCATGTAGCGCCGTCCTCCTGAAACCAAATGTAGTCTAGATTCAGTTCATGCATTTTTGGAAAGAAAAAGTTCGTAATCATCGAACGATAGCGGGCATGTCTTCATTATTTTTGAAGAAATACCGGACCGATGATTCCGCTAGCCCATAAACCGCACCAAACAGTGCATTTTGCTGGATGCATTGGCAGTTATTGTATTGCCTTTGGTTGCTTATCACACCAAATGCGACAATTTTTCTTATTAACAAACCCATGAGCTTTGTCGCTGATGACCATAAAATGGTCGAAGTTCACAAAAAACATTTTTCACAGAACACGGTTTTGATAACAAAAATCAATAATTTGTAAGCGCTGCTCGTTTGTAAGTCTACCAATGATGAAATGGCAATGCTAACTGAGCATGTTTGACTTTGACACATGTCACGAATCATGGGCAAAATGTCAATAAGGCAACACTGAAAAACTGAACGCCTAAAAACTCACCCGTTACTTCGATATAAAGTAATTTTTATATTTTTTTGAAAAGAAATTTATTGACTGTGACCATTTTTACGGTCACAACGTCAAACAGAAAAAAAGTTATTCTAATGGGAAATTTTGTTTTTCACATTTTGTGATCCTTAAAAAAATATATATATATAAATCGGTCATTAAAAAAAGCCTGTAATTGCATTCAAATAGCAATTTTTAAGTTATTGTCGTTGCATAGAACTCATGAAAATCTTAACGACATCGTAAAATAAAATTTCCGTGACAGTATAGATTTAGGCCAATAATTTTAATTCGGCGTTTATTATTAAAATATATACTAATTATAAGCTTTCGAAATTTTTGTTTAATATGCTTTTATAAATTTATGAATTCGGCTTTGGTATGCGGGAAAACCTATATCGAAACAAAAATGTACAACACTTCTTATATACAGTTTTAAATATTTATATCAATAATTTTGTTTTTTTTTTGTTTTTATAGGTGTCTGTTAAAGATACGAAAGGTGGAATGGCCACACAACTTTGTTCAATAACAGCCACAAATTTTACAACACCACATGATTCAATATTTCCACATAAACCCGGAATAATAATGATACCAGAAGTAAGTGAATACAATTTATTAATTAATTGTAAATAGAAGTAATTTTTATATAATGAATAATTTTAAATATAAATTCAATTAAATATAAATATATTAATTATTAACAGGCGTGTTCTTCATAATTTGTATATAGATTAATAGATGATAAATTTCGTCTTTGATTTCTTTTACGTTGCTTGGATCCAATTCGTTTTTTAATGATTTGATAATTCATATTTGGTTGTTGACCACAAGTTCTTTTACATTCCGAATTTCCAGTAAATTTTCTATACATAATTCTTATGTTGTCCCAAATACCGATAATTTTAGTCATTTCATAAAATACATAAACTGCTGGTAACATTCTACAAAAATAAAATGCATCATTTCGAAACCAAATCGGTACATATGAGAATTGATTTAATAGATATTTCGCATTTATTTCATATAAATGAACACTTAATAAATTGCAAGAATAATCTAATAGCATTAATAATGGTATCCAAATATATCGTAATATTAAATCAATTGTGAACAAAACTAAAAATATTTCTAAAATGAAATTCAAAAATTTTCCAGCGTTCTGTAATGATTTTCGCCCACAAATTCGTGTTTTAGCTAAAATACATAATACAGAAAATACGAAAATAATTGATGCTCGATTTGATTCAAATCGTAATAAATTATTATTTATAAGATTCCCCATTGATATTCCAATTGAATGCAAATATGTACCAATCGATACTATTAAAATGAATCCAAAACTAAATATATCTCTTTGGATATTCGAAAAGTCTTCAAACGTAAGTACAAAATGTATTCCATAATTATAAACTCCTCCTTGAAATGCCGAAGATTGATCCATAATATTTTCTTTTCTTGAAATTTGAATTTAAACAGAAATTAACAAAAGCTAAATTTTAAATAATTTTTATGCCACGTCTACTGTTTTAAGTATAAGCTAACTTTGATTGAAATATTTTTGGTTAGAACTGAAATGTATTTATATAATCGTGAAGTTGTTTCAAATTAAAAATATTACAGGTCTACTTTGTCGCAATGTGTTGAAAACACTATGCTTTTAGAATATCGTAAGATTATGCTGGGTTTCAGCCCATTGCAGAACCGATGGCAACCAGTCGGTAGACAGGCTAGCAAAGGAAGGAACAGATGGGTTCAGAAAACGAAATTACTGACATACTGCTTTCCCTATCCGCGTATAAGGCACGTATCAAGAATAAAATTCTCATGGAAGCAAACACAAGCTGGTGCAATCTTAGTGGGCACAAAGTAACAAAAAGTTTATAACCGAAATTAAATCAGATGAAGTCGATTTTCATAATAGACTGGAACAGAAATGATCTACGAACAATCATCGGGATATTAACGGAATATTGTCTGTTAAGAAAGCACGCTAAAAGACTTGGATTAGTGCAAACAGACCTCTGTCGGTACTGTAGAGACATATGAGTGGCTGAAGGCATCAAACATGTTTTATGTCAATGCTCAGCTCTCTCTCGGGCTCGTAATAACTTTTTAGGTAACCATTTCTTTGGGAATTTAGGGATGTTTCAAGCGGCTGATATGGGCAGTTTATTAAAATTTTGCAGGAAAATCAAATGCATTGAAGAGGATTAGACTTCGCAATTGGGTAACTCTTAATCTCTTAAGGATCACAATGGGCCCATAAGATACCTGGTGTTATACACAGTATGACTACTCTACCTACCTACCTACTTACTTTAAAATATAACTCAGCTTAAACTTGACTTTATTAATCGAAATCAAAACGATTACACTGGCCATATTTTTACTACTGAGAAATAAATTTGTTTATTTTGATAGCATAAAAGTACGGTCTTCTGAAGTCGGCGATCTATCTCAAAAGGGATTTTTAGAAAGCATGGTTTTTAAAGAGTTTCTTTCATAAAAAAGTTTTTATTTCGATTTATAATGTTAAGCTTGAGCCAAATTGTAGTGTATTTTAAAAATGAGGTTTAAAAACTTGAATTATTTTTGCATATCAACCTAATATTTTATCTTTTTTTTTTCTTTGGCGCTATATACACCAACTTTACAAAACCTTGATCTTTAGAAATCTTTAAATTTTGTTAAAACTTACCAATTTTAACATATTACATAAATTTCTGATAAAATATTCTAGAAATTTAAATTCCATGAAATGGAAATAGTTTTTAAATTTCTAATTTTATCAAACCTTAAAACAGTTTTTATTCAAAAATTAGAAATTCAAGAACTCCTATTCAATAGAGCTTCCTTCAAACGTCCTTGCAACCAATTTGCATTTCAAAATAGCCGCCAGAAATGGCAACAAATTAAGTTTAACTCTTTCTTTTGCTATCCATATATAATTGGACGACATGTCAACTAAAAATATTATATTTTAATTTTAATTTGTATTTAATTAAAATATTTACGTGACATTTGGTTTTTTTATATATTTTGAAAAGTAGAACTTGAAAACTAGTAAAATGCCAAGCATAGAAAGAAAAAACCACTCCCAGAGTATTTTTAATGTATTTGGATTTGAAATATGTTAAAAATAATACTAAAACTAAAAGTAGCACTTATGTCGACCGTTTGAGATAACTACTATTTGAACAGGAAAAAACATACCAAATGAAAACAAACTTTACAACGTTTTCTTGAAGATTTCTTTAAAACAAACTTTATCAATTTTGTTATAACGGTTTTTCAATGTATGATTTACTTTCCATACATGTCTTATATATTAAAAAACTCGTATAACGAAACATGCACTATCATTTATAAATTCAACTACCGCGAAATGTTCATGTTGCATTTTTATGTTTTAATATGGTCGTATGGACGACCTTTAAAGGAATTTTTTATTTTTCTTTCACTTTGATCATATTCCGCTATTTAACAGTTTTCATGTTATTTTAATATATGTATTTTTTTTTTTTGCAGAATGCAAAACGTGGAACCGAACTGGATTATGTCATATCAAGAAAAAATCCTTTATACGCTAAACCAGTTTATTTAGAACTTTGGGTAAGTCTTTTTTACATATATGTAATTGAATTTTATATAAAACAAAAATTTTAATTTTCTATTAATTAGGGTTCACCATTATTCGCTATACGTCAAAAAATTGTATCACCCGAAACAACAGAAGGCACAGTATTTCTATTGGGTCCATTAGATTTTGAAAAACAAGCAATGTATCATCTGACCGTGTTGGCTAATGTAAGTACAGATAATTCGTATTGCTACTTTAACTAAATTTATATACAAGGTGTCTCATGATTTAATATAAAATTGGTAATTTTTATACACAAAACATTCGTATGAGTTTAGGTTTTGAGAATATACAAATAAATAGGATTAAAATAATATAAAAAATTAAATGACAGACAAAAGCATAATGGCTTCGTTTGTTATGCTTTAGAATTTTCATTGCTAGTAACTGAAAAGGCTCAGGTATCATCCCTGGCTGATTTTATATTTATTTTTGTTTCTCTAAACTTCTATGAAAAATTTAAACTTTGATCTTAGATATAAGAAATGATAAATATGATAAATGTGAGGTCACTAGCCTTTTTGCTTTCCAAATACAATATTTATTTATTTATTCCCCCGCTAGGCAACATCTGCTTTTTATCAGTAAAATATTTTTAAGATTCAACAGGAAGGATTCTTTAGAACTACTACCTATTGTAAAGCCGGTAGTAATTGTGCCCATTTCATAAAACAACTCGTAAAATTATTAATTAACATTTATGTTGATAATTTATTAGCAAAATTTTGGTAATTTCAAGCTTCATTTTATTCAGGACCCTCATGCTCTATATTTAAATATGTTGTTATTATTTACTATGTATTAGCTCAAATTTGTCTGGCAGCAAACATATTCACTTACAATATTATTGATTTTTTACCTTTAAGACGTTATATATAGGTTTAATTTCGTAAATGTGGTTTCATTCTTACTAATTCGGTTATCATTCGACTAACTTGTTTTAGAAAGTATACAATAAAAAGAGTTCTCAACTTGGATTCTGATTTGACTGGCCACTTCATTATTATTAGTAGTAGTAGTGTACTCTGTGTTATATAAAAATGAATGTATTTACAGTCTTCTTTTAGATATACAATTAACAAGGAGACATGCTTTACAATACTACAATGGTGCCAAAAATGTATACACAAAAAAATTAAGTATGCTTGTATCCAAAAAGTTATGCATATTCTCTTCGACTGTGAATCACTACTCCTTTGGACGAGGAAACATCTGAGGGCATATTGCTTCTCCGCAATTGAGATACAATCTCTATACCCACTTCGGATACTAATAGGCCCAGGGAAGGTGGTCTAGAATGGGAAGTTAACCTAACTACTGCACTAAAGAAGAGGGGGTATATTAGATCTTAAAGGTCGCAATACGAGAACATCCTAAAAACTTATTCTTAATCTTAATCCAAAGTTGTCAACAACAAATTTTTTTTTGAAAAATCACATACACCCTGTATAACTGGAAAATGTGATAATAAATTGTATTAAAAAAGACTTGAATTTCTTTTATATGATTCAATTTGGTCGGTCGTCGCTCTTTTTATCTTAATGAAAATGAAAACACCAAGAAAATAAGAACTGCATTAAACTTAATACGGAATGAAGAAACATGTAAACGAGTACTTTTTATATAGCTTATTTTTCCATTGCTGTTAATATTGTATACTCTTACTTGATTATGAACGTAATTTTCACATAAGATATAGCAACACATCGGTATATGCATTTCTGTTTAGCTAAATAGATATCAAGCTTTTGAGTCATCCAAAATGCATTCTCAGTATCCCATATAGATATAGTATATTTTTAATACAAACATGTTTGTTGCATTTACTTGCACATTTCATTCGGTCAACCACATGCAATTCCCATATAGAAACTAGTACCAGTATTATATATATTCTCTCCAATTCGGTGCATGTAATATTGACTTTGTATTTTGTTGCAATTGTGCAATGATTTTCTTAAAATGAAAACTTTTTGCTTGCTGTGAATTTTGTGCGCCGGATTGCAATGTTCAACAACGTTGTAAGTTGTTAACATGTTTTTTTGAATGGAAATTTTATTGTTTTGTTTTCAAATACAACAATTTTCATTTATTTACATATAATAGCTTCTTCTTCTTTTTTTACATTACAAAAAGTTTTTAAATTATTTATTTTTACATTTCTAAAAACAAAATGTTGTTTAAATAAATTGAAGAAATTTTTATTTTCATGAATATTACATGAGAAATGTAAATTTTGTAAATATTTATTATTTACTTCGAAAATCGGTTTTTCTTCATATGTAATTAAATGTTTTTTTTTTCATAAACCAAATACAAAAATAAATTAATATATTTTTAACAAAACTTTTGTGTGAAATTGTTTTCAATGTAAATTAATACAAAATCCATTTACAAGATTCGTAAATTTACAAGAGAACTGGGAAAAGCTCAATTTATTCATCATAAAAATTGCATTTATTACAATACTTTTTAATTTCATTTTAATAATTTATTTTATTAAAAACTAGCTGATCCGACAGACGTTGTCCTGTCCAAATTTCAATAAATATGTCTGTTACAATTTTATGGTTTTGTAAAAAGCTATTGATTCATACAAAAATCCCATTAAAGAAAAACATTTTCAGTTTTTCCCGAATTTTCCTTATTTTCCGGGCAAATTTTCCCATTTTTCTTCCCGTAAGAAGCTTATTCGACCTACTACGAACATTTTAACAAAAAAAATTAGTGAAATCGGTTCAGCCGTTCTCAAGTGATGCGCTTACCAACGAACAGCATTTAATTTTTATTGATTAAAATATTAAAATTGAGAACTAATTAAATTTAATTAAAAATATTTCTGTTTTCTCGTTGATCATTTAAATATAAGTTAATTACTTAGTTTTGTAATAAAAGAATATGTATTTTTAAATTACCCAGTAATGTATTCTTTTTTTCTTTAAATTACTTTAATGTAAATAATTTGTAAGAAAACCCAAAATTCTGTTAATTAATGAAAATAATCTTCAATTTAATGATTTTTAAAGAATTTTTTTTATCAGAATTCGTTCTTTTTTTAATTAAAATTTACGACATCAAAAACGTTTTTAAAAATGTTTTAAATTTAAATTTCATAATAAAAAAAGAAATATATTAATTTTTATGGACAGAAGTGCATAAAAGTTTTAACTTTGCATGCATTTTTACATTGGCTTTTCTTATGCAAAGAAAACCACTTTTCGAATTTTATAGAAAATTTTGTTGTATTTTACTGTCTCTCTCAGTATGAAATCCGATCATTACAAAACGGAAAATTGCATTTCATTTTCATTAAAAAGATTTTATTTTACTAATTTCTGATATAAAATTTTGTTCTAAAGCGTTTACACCCAGTAATTGTATTTCTTTAACATAAATGTATTGTCTGATCTTTAAAGAATACACTGCAATCTAAAGCAGATGCAAAATTTCGAAAAATAAACTTCCGAAGTTTATAAACGTTTGAGTTCAACAATCTACGACGGATTGCAGTAGCATTCCTATCTAAAGTAATCATGAAAGCTTTTTTGAGAAATCGGTGGGCGCAAACCATTTGATCGAATGACGTGAAATTTTGCATGCATACGATTGATAGTATTTCATATTCATTGACGTAGACATTTCTTTTTTTTTGATTAACTTTTTAAATACCTCAACTCTCAACACAAGAAGCTTCAGATAATAATGTAATAATAGTGAAAAAATTAAAACTATTGATTAGGAAGTTACTTTTTCTTTGATGATTTTCCTATGTATAACCACTTAAACTAATTCTAACTTAAGAAATTACCCAGGCACTGGCATCAAGTAAGTCTAATTTTTATTTAAGATGCAGATTAAAAATTTCTGTAAATTTTGAAGTCCAAATATCTCAAGTAAGGGATGTCCCAAAATTTACGGAAGATTTGAATTTTGTGCCATTTCTGCGGTAAAGTGTTCCCAACGAAAAAAAAAGACAGCGTGACAGATGAGAGTTCAGGGTTACTAAAAATGCAGCGCTACTCGCGAAAGAACAACGCGTTTTCATTGTTGAGCAATATTTTAAAAATAGTTTTCCGTTTTGGTGATCAGAATTGACCAGATCATGTGATTGGCCAGATCATGTGATTTAATGCCCTTAAACTTTTTTCTTTCGGGTTTTTTGAAATCAAAGGTTTATGCCAACAAGCCCACGACCACCCACGCCTTGAAGAAGGAAATTGAGCGTTGTATCAACGAAATTCAGTCACATTTATTCATTTATACAAAACGGTCATGGAAAATTTCAACAAAAGAATGCGTTAATACCAGCAAAACTGTGGTCATTTAACGGATATGCTATTTTATACATAACCCTATACAGTATACTTTATGAATCGAAAAAAAATTTACAATATTTAATTATAAACCTGTGTTTTCTGTTAAAATTACTTCTTGCGTGAATTTTGGGACACCTTTTATATCATAAAAAGTCATCAAATCCATCGCATAAATTGGAAATTGAATAGAATTCATGCCCATTTGAGCTAAAATTGGTTTAATTTTGAATGAAATTGCAATCAGCCTTTCTTGGTCCTGATGAAAATGGTGTAAATAAATAAATTCTAAATAATCGAATTTCTATAATTTTCTTTTCTATAATTATTAATTTTTCTAACAAATTTCCATGAATAGGAATTCTTTTTGAATATCAATTTATTATTTCTTTTATGATAATAGCCATTGTAAAATGAATAAAATCACGCACCAATGAGTATTTCTATAGTATGCAAGTTGCACGTACGATTGAAGCATTTAAAAGACATGTAAGAACAATCGTATAACTTATTCATTGGGTAGATTTCGACATCTAATATCTTAATTTAAAAAAAAATTAATAATAAAACTAAATAATTACAAATAAAATAATTATATCATATATTCATAAAATGATATGAATCTTCATAACGATCTTTATATATCGTAATATGTCCAACATTCAGTATATGCATTGCTAAACAAATTACAGGTCTTCATAAAATGAAAAATTACATTGCATTGGTATCATTCGACTTTTAATATTTTAACATTTAAAATTTGTGATTCTATCATTCTACACGATCGGTGATCATTTTAATAATCATAATAATAAAATCCTCATCCATACATATATCACCTGACAAGTGAAGGCCATTGAATGTCCCTACGAGTATTTTATTACTTAACCAATTGAATATGATCGCGATCGTGGAGCTCTCCACGTTCATTGATCGAATGTTTATTAGCATGCATTTCTTTATTTCATTCTTTTTCTTTCTTTTAATTGAATTCATCAATTATATTTTTATCATTGCGGTTTGTATTTCTGCATTCCATTTGTAAACCATATAAAAATATAAATTATTTCTTTTTCCTTTTGAATTCCAATAAAATAGTCTAAAATAATGTAACGATTGATGAAGCACCATTTGTGGTTATATTTATTTACGAAATATAATAGTTTGTTGATTCAAAGCGATTTTTCTAAATTTATTATTTAATAAGAAAGAAGAAAAACGAGTTAATAGAATTTAAATATAGCTCAGATCGTAAAACAGATCGTCTGGCGATCATTGAAAAATATAAAATTATTTATTGTAAGGACTTTGTTTACATCCGACACTTCTTCGCCGAATTTATGTCTGAAAATCAAGTGTAAACACTTTTACAATTTCTCCATGTAGTAGAATACATGCCAAGTGTCCAAGGGAATTTTATTTGGTGGTTAAATCTGCTAATATCTTCCCTTTCCTGCCTTCTCTAACACTAATGATAATAATACCACTTTATACTATATTCGATGCTTCATTTATTTATTGCCTTATGAATGATAATATGCGATGCTTGCTTTAAGCATATATCTGAAGTGCTCTAAATGTTGGATGTAAACAAGACCGAAGATACTAAGTGCCTTATTTTGAAATGCAATGGTCTGAGTCCCTAAGTCCTTAAAATCGCTATTCCGAAAACAATTCTTAAATCGTTTTAATTTACCGATCATATTTTCTATCGTCGTTTAAATATCCAAGTTTAAAATTTTAGAAAGTTCTAAATAATACCTATATGATAGAAATGGATCTGTACCTGATTTTACACAATCTTCCTTCATATCGATTAGCCTTTTACACAGATTGGTTAGTAGTTGTTCAACTAACGAACTGATTAAAACTGATTAAGGGATTGCTAAAAAAAGTGGTCATGAGTGGTCAGCAGCGATCAAGGAAGAGTTCAAGGAACTAGTCAAGAAATGATCAAAGGAGTTGTCAAAAGGAATGCTAAAAGAAAGATCCCAGAATAGCCTAAGGGTGGTAAAATCAATTAAAAGTTCTGTTTTTGTTACATAGTAACGGCACCATACTAGTTTAGTTTTTTTCAAGGGTTTGTCATTTCTCTATAATCAATTTAACGTGTAAATCGCAAGATGGATGTATCCAAGAAGTACAATCCAGAAATGAAAGCGAACTAGGAATGATTCTCAAGGATTACAAATTTTAAAAATTTAACGATCAATTTTATATCATAATTTTCAGAACAAGGCCCTAAATTTAATACACGATTTTGATGTGGCAATTATGAAATCCTTTTTTATTATTATAGTACAGTGAAATTGTGTCGGAAACTATTTTCAAGCATAATTATTTCCATAAAACCATTTTTATGACCCAATTTCTAAAAAAAAACGAATTTCTTAATTATTGAACAGAAATAAAATCAATTTGAATTACAAAATTCCATTACATATTCACGGATACTTAACATACAACCTATTTTTTACACGAAAGAAAAGTACACGATAAAAAAACACGCGAAATTAAATCATCCAAAAATTTTTCTATTGCTTTTCCCGTCAACTATTTTGAAATATGATTTAAAAAAAAAGAATTAAAAATGCTTTCACTGGATCAAATTTTTAAGTATTTTTTTAAGAAACTTTTAACATAAATAAAATTTCCAATCAAATATTTTCGGTTATTTATAAGTCAATCGGTTAAAGACAACATAAAACATAAAAATTGGACATAAAATTTACTTTCACTTTTTCTCTGGTGACAACATTTTTAATGTTTTATTCCAAATTATTACTTTAATGAGCTTAAAAATTGGATTAATTTTATTATGTAGTAAGAAATAGGTAACTATTTCCTTTTGTTAGTTTATTTTTTTACTTTTCTTCCTGAAAAGTGTTTCAAATAAACATAAAAAATGTTTAAAAATACTACTTCAAACATTGTCAAACAAACATTTTTTTTGTGCTCTAGAACTTTTTTTTTAAGTACTTTTAAATGCAATTACATAAAAAAAACATAAGAAAAAGCATATAACACTTTAAGAAAAAAATTTCAACAGGTTTAAAAAGTATAGTAAAAAAGAAATAACCATAAAAATTGCATGCAAATTCATTTCGTTGGTCGCGGTCGTCGCCGCGAGATTTACTTTCTCCTCCATTTTTAACAATAAACCAATAAAAAATTATCACAAAAACAATAAAAACATTTTTATAATAAACAAAAAATTACATACAAAATTGGGTAACAAACGTTGTAAGGAAAATTTATGCTACACAAAAGTAAAGTCATGATTTTCTAAAGGAACAAAATTAAATTTGCATAAAAATATACATTAATCAAATAATTGATAAAATTGACTGACGATAATTGTTAATTGAAAATTAATAATTAATTCAAGCATTAAATTAATTTTCGGATAATAATTGATGGCTGCGGTGACTTTAGTAAGGAAACGCACAACAAAATATAGTTATGCTGAAAAACCACCTTTTATGGGAAACAGAAATTAATTGATAATGATTGATTACTTTATAAATAAATAACACCATAGAATTTAATGCAAATTGTGAAAATCTAAAGAAAATTTAATTAAATAATAGTTTCAAAGTTTAAAACGAACATTCTAATCAGTTTGGAATGAGTTTATAGTCTTATAGTTACAACAGACTATTGGGTATTTTATCCAAATTATGATGTTATGTCTGATCGTGTTTTAGAAACTGGACTTTCTAGTTGAGTTCGATATGAATCCCAGTTAAATTAGCCGTAAAATCTCACACAGAAAAATCACAAAGCTGTTGGCTAGTTCTGATAACTGAATTTTGGTTGTGAAAACTCAGTTGTGTAGAACGAAAAGATCCTGTTCGGTTATATGACATAAGATAAAATCCCTCCTCATACATATAGTCAGAATCGCAGGTGTGTTCTACCTCTAAAAGAAGAGGAGCCAGCTAGCTCTGGTGGTAACGGGGGTCGAATATGTAGTGGAAAGCAGTCTCATTTGAGCATTCGAAAACGACGTTCGAACTTTATCGTTTGTAAGGGCGACAGGGCTAGTTATTCCAAATTATTAACAATTATAATAGTGTTTAATGTAGAACTGCGATACACATATAAAGTATACCGGATGTAGTTTTACAGTTGTGACAACTAAGTTTCAGTTGTCCAAACTTCGCAACTAAAATTTAGTTGTCACAAGTGAGTTTTCAGTTCTCACAACTAAAATTCAGTTATTACAACAAAAAAAAAAACAGTTAGCATATAGTAAAAAATTAGTTGCCAGAACTAGGCAAAAGCTTTGTGATTATTTTGCCCTCTGGATTTATAAAACTCGTTCATAACAGCTAAGAATTTAAATCTAAGTTTATGCTAGTTTGACATTAAAATCTAGTCTGTCTTAACTTTTAACTTGGAAAAATTAATATGAAACTATTTTCTATATATTGGATTACAAATTATTTTGAATCAGAACAGTTTTGATATTGAAAAACCGCTAAACGCGCTTGCGGAAAAATAAACTAACCCTTAAAATTTAAACAAACTTAAAAAAATTGTAAATTAAGTGGTTTTATGGTAATATAAACTATTCTTATATGTAGTAACATTTTCAGAATTTAGAAAATACAAAGCAATAGTTAAACCTTACTTAAGTAGTTAAGTGAGGTTTAAGTTCTATTGCAATTTCTATAACTATAAAATTCTAAATCCAGTTTAATTACCATAAATAGAACTAATGTTATGTATTGATAATAATGTCATTAAAATTTCACGCATTTTCGTTAAGGTAATTTAAGATTGCTTAAATATTAAGCCGCAATAAATTGAATTCTCTAACGATAAGCTAAAAATATATTTTAATTAAAATGAATAAATGAACTTGAAATAAATCAATTAATTAATTGACAAAGTAAATCTGTATTTTCTTTTAAGCATTTTAAAAGATAAAAAAAAAACTCAATGAAAAAAAACTTAATAAACCTGAACTAATGCGTAATCAATTATCACTGTCTTAAAATTGTTGATCGTTAATTGATCGTGTGCTGTTAGTTAAAGTTATTTGTTGATCATATAAGCACTGAGAAAAAGTAAAAAAGCTATGAAACTGCATTACGATATCACCCAAGTCGTTTTGTGCATCTTCATAAATTATGATGCGTGAATTTTTTCTTATAAATTTATGTTCTCAGGCCCTTTTATCAATTGCAGCCATTTAATTTATGACGATCTCTTGAGAAGGATCAGTGCCTAGACAAATGAAAAATAATATTTTTGCACATTTATTTTCATAAAATTAATTTTCTACAATTTTATTACGCTTTTAAAGTCGAAATGATTGATAATCGAACATTAATTGAATTTATTATTTCTGAAATATACAAAAAAAAGATATACCTTCTTTATTGATGGTGGTTAAGATTTGATGGGAATAAATTTTCATAAGTCTAAAATTTATGATATATTTATGCAGAATTCTAATAACTAGTGACGTGAAAAAGTAAAGTCTTGCCGGACTTAACTCACTCTGTACTGCAGGCAGTTTAATTCGCAATGAAAATCTGTTATTTAGTTCCTTGAAATTCGGATTCTGTAAACCTTTTGCCATAATTTAAATCGGATTACCAATTACTCTACTTACGATTAATTTGCGATAGTGCAGAAAATTATTTAACATCTTTAAATTCGTATTTTATTTTCAATTTTGCATTTATTTTCAGGATGCTTATGCAGAACCTGGTCAAGATACACGAAATATAGCTGGTTTAGAAGTTGTAGTTATTGTCCAAGATGTACAAGATGTTCCACCAGTTTTTACAATGGCACCACCAGTAACAAAATTACCATCAGGTTTACTTCCAGGCGATAAGGTATATATTAAATAAAATATCATGTTTTTCTTTTATGGGACTTAAAATGTCAATAACTTTTTTTATATAAATTGTATGCAAAAACTACATTTCAAAATGAAATATAAAATTATTTCTAAAACAAAATCAATTTTCAACAATCAATATTGATCATGATTTACATGATTGTCATGATAACCAACCATAAATTCGAACTAAACAATTACAATACGGCAATCCAAACTAATCTTTTAAATTCCAACTGGAAAATTAAATTCATTCTTTCTTCTTCAAGATGGATATATCTTCTTTATAAGACTTTAAATCTCCTGCTGTTATTTCTCTCAATTTATGCATGAAAGAATGATTTGTTTTATTCTTAAAGAATCTTTCTTCAATAGAAGTGCATTCTATCATTTACTTATCGACGATTCTGATAAGACAATAAATATATGGATAATAATAGAAAATATATATTCGCTCTTAGAACATTTATAAATCTTTTGGTTAAACTCTTTTAACTCAGAATTCTGATGCATCAAATCTTAATGTTTAACTCAAGATTTTTAAAAATCACCCATAATCGATAAAATGTTAATAATTGAACTGATTTTATAAAAAGAAATACATCTATACCATATATAAAATATTTTCACGTTTCAAAAATAGGTTCTTCAAGTTCATGCTGAAGATGGTGATAAAGGAAATCCACGGGAGATTAGATATGGTTTAGTTTCTGAAGGGAATCCATTCACTTCATTCTTTGATATCAACGATACTAGTGGTGAGTTTTAATTATATTTATATTTTATAGTTGTATATTGTTATTTTAATATATAAATTTTTGAGTTTCTAAATTCTAATCCAAGAACCATGAATTCTTTATACTTATTCTTATAGTGAAGAGATTATCGCTGTTCGTCTGTTCTTATAATATTATCAAGATTTTCATTTTCTTTTTAAACTCATCGTATTCGTATCAAAAATTACGATATAGAAAAATTCTCCATTCTATTACTTTTAAGATCATCACGCAAACTTTATCGAAAGTTAATCACTTTTTGGTTAATTAAGCATTTATTTATAAGATAGATTTGTTTGAGATTAATTTGTGCTTGCCGAGGATAAAAGTGTATTGCAAGAAGAGTTTTCTTTTTATGTTTTTATTGGAAAAACGTTTTATGTACAAGGTGTTCCGTGTATCTTAATAATACATGTGGAATGTTTCTTATATAAGATATACCATTTAACAGTATCAATTTCTGTAACTATTAATTCCTAAAATATAAAAATCTATGAAATACTTGAGACACGTAGTTAGGTTCAGCCTATTTTCTCGGGGTCTAAATCTCGTCAAATTTAAACTAATGACGAAGAAGTATAAAGTAACAATAACTAAATATATACGTTTACAAATTTATTGCCTTTATTTTTATTCCTTATTTTGTATTAAATCAAGACCCTAAGACCGTTTACAAAAGCACGTTGTACCAGCCCAGAAACCAGCTTAAAATACCTTCTAAGGTTTAATTCGAAATTAAGAAAGATAAATTGGAGTCGTCTTATAACAAATTGGGATGTTCAAATGCAAACTTTTTTTGAACTGCAAAACCTAATACAAATTTGTGAGTTGGCTTTCTTTTCCAATTGTTATACTAGAGGCATTGGTTGCAATTGGAGCAAAAAATACCCAATCGAATTTTGAAGCTGAGCTACGCAATTACACTTTTTTTACACTTTTTTTTGAGATTATTGTTTTAAGAAAATGGAAAAACTGATTAAAAACAGAATCGGTGAATGAATCCTTGACACTAGGTAGGTTTAATGTGTGTCAATGGTTTTCATACCATGGTACAAGCAATGTTTGCCTCTTGTATAAGGCAAAATAATACTTACTAGGTATAAAGTGTACTGTTTGAGCAATATCCACTAATGATTCTTTCAGACTATTCATTTTGGTATATGTCTTTTCATACATTTTGTTAAAAACTCAAAAACTTTATCATATATTGTTATAGTAATAGTAACAGCTCAAATCGAGCCTAAAGGTAGAAATGAATTCATAATAGTCATTGATTATTAGGAATTATATAAAAGTTTTCTTAGTTCATATTTACTGAAGCAAAATTCAAAAACTTGTGCATTGATGTTTACCAGGCTTTATTGTTTTATCATTGTGAGTTTATGCTATCTGAGTGGACACTTTAAAATCCGTCTCTCATTATATTCCCTTTTTTGACTCCAGAGGATGATTTTACATATTCCATAGATTTTAAATTAGATAATTATTGGTTACTGTGAGTTTCGATTTAAAAATACAAATATATTTGTAATGCAAGAATTTCGTTTATAAATTTTTGAACAACTCTGTATAAGAAAAATTCTATAGTTAAGCCCGACTATATACAATATTTTACTTAATAACATAAATATTGTTAGTCTAATCGTTTCTATAGATTTTTAAATCATTTTTAAATTATCTTCATAAAAGATGATATGTTCAAATATGTATATGTATATACAATTTTTATATTTATTTATTAAAATAAGAAATTCTTTTCATACGAAATACCTATCTCTAATAGGAAAAGAAAAATCGCGTTTAAAGTGACAATAAATAAAGACAAGCGAAACCTTTTAAGAAAATATTCAATCAGACTAAAAAAAACTAATAAGTAATTAAAATTCTTGATTTTTCTTTTATTTCTTACCATTGAAGAACATTTTTCAAGAATTTAATGTTTGATTATATATATTCTGTTTTATATAATTATGAAATTGATCAGATTGGAGTACAATTAATTACCAGACAATTATTTGTTCTTATTCGATCTGAAATTATTTATAAAATTTATATCAAAGATTAATCGATTTCATGTTTGATAATGTAATTGAAAATATTTGTTTCAAATTCAAGATGAGAGTTAATTAATGCACAAATATGTTATTGATTTAATTCGATAAAGAAAATCAAAATGCAATTACTATTAATCTTTGATAAAATATGACATCTATTTATCTAAATTTCAGACTAAATAGAAGAGGAAAATTTATCTAAATTTATAAATAATTTAGCAGATTCTAGCTAATTAATAAAAAAAACATATAGTAATTGAAAATCGGCCTATAACCGATTTTTTGATGCGCTATGGTAGAAATGGGAGAGAAAAACTGTCAAAACTAATAATATTCGAAGGTATTTCTTCATAACTTTGTTTCTTCTTTTCCAAATTTCTTTCAATTTGCAGATAACCTAGACCCTGATAGCATAAGTCTAATCTGTAAATTTTATTCAAATCGGTTTATCAGTTTTTAAAGTACATCAAAAAAACTTTATAAAGAGGGTTATTTTCTCCTAGCATTATTTCTTTCTCCATTATCCCTGGAACCATTTGACTGAAATTTAACATGGAATTAATTTAAACAAAATTGATTCACAAAATTTCCAATTAAATCCGAAGAACCTTTTTCAAAAAAGGATAAAACTTTCCGGTCAGCTTGGTTTTTGCTTAATAACTCAGTCGATTTTGCTGAAATACAATACGAAATCCAGTTAAAGAATAACTAACTCACATTCTAAATTTCAACAAAATTGTATAACACGTTTTGGAGTTATCTTGTACACGGCGGACGGACGGACGGACGAACATGCATAAATCGATATAACTTTTGATTCCCTACACAACCATTAAAACCTTAGTACCTACCTACCATAGGGCATAAAAATGGTTAACACAGAAAAATATTATTTTTAGGATAAATAAATATTTGGTTGTTTATTTGTACACGGTTTAGTGCATCGCCACTGAAAAGCAATCACATTTCAATCAAGTTTGAAAAAGAACCAAAACCAAGGCAAAAAAAAATAACACAAATTCCAACAAGATTTTAACCTCGGATATGCAAACAAGCTTGAAAAGTACCACTTTCGTGGTCATCTTTACTAAACAATCGATATGATGACAATTTCAACATTTGCACACTAAAACAACTTACCTTATCTTGTTAATTTTTTTCTTTTCTTCTTCTTTTAATAATTCCCAAAGATTTATTCAATATTCGCTAAAAATATACCGAAACAAGTCACGTCTTAAGTAGCTAACCATATTGGTCGAAGGTGCAAGACATATAAGATCTTAGGAAATACCTTGACCCTTTCTATCCAATAGGTAGACATTCTTATTTTCAATATCTTCTTTTCTTGTTTTTTTTTAGAACATATTCAATATTGTATGGTTTAAGTTTTTCAGGGAAAAAAAAAGAGGTTCTCATAACTTTTAAGTAGACTTCGTTCACATCTGTCGTAGGCAGGAAAATATAAGACACTTTTCGTTCTTTACCGATTCTTTTTTTTTTTTTTGCTTTTAACTCTTTACATTTTCAAACTAAAGTACATGGGACACTGTAATAGCATACAATTTTGTATTATATGGATAAAAATTCTGTTTTATTCTCTTTTTTTTTTAATTTATCGTGAATAAAATACGATTTTATTATCAATATATGAACGTGAGCTTGACATCGAATATAATGTACACAACATACGTTTTATTTAGATATGAATTTCATCGATGGTACTTAAGTAAATTTTTTGCAAAAATCTTGAAAAATAAGTTCCCATAATATTTTCTCTCAAAGGATAATGCGAATTCGAAAATGAAGAAGATTCTAAATTTTCTTGAAGAAAAACGACAACGAAGAAACGATTAAGTATATACGATGGAAAAGATTCTAAACAAGAATAATATGTTAATAAGCTTGAAATAGTTATGTTTTAAATAAAGGTACAACATGAGTTTGCAGACATTTCTTGGCTACTTGTATTCAATTATTATGCTTTAACATTAGTTATTTACTAAAAATAAAAGAAAATTTTTTACTTTAATAAGTGTTCCGTAACATATAAGTTGTTATTTGTTTGCGAAAAATTTCGTTGTGCGGTCTTTATTTAAAATTACTATGAAAATTACTTGAAAAATAATTTTTATGGAAGTGTGTGAAACAGGAATATATGAATTCTGAGAAATCGATTCAACCTAACTTGACCTTTTTGTGAAATTTCAGAACCTAACAAGACACAGATTATAAACTAGAATTATTTTATAATACTATTTAGGTTTGGTATCCTTCAAGACTTACGTAAAAGCATAATAATTGAGATAAATCTCAGAAAAGAAATGAATAATATCTAAATAAAAATTTTCTAATTAAACATTATTATTGACGCACCCAGACTTCTTAAATTCATTTCTTTTTGGATCAACCAACATAATTCTAGGCCTACAAATATTTTAGCCATACCTTCTCACCTAACTAATTACGGAATGCAAGAGCTTTTGACTCGAATGTGCAGGGAACTTAAAGATTACGATTTTCATGTATAGGGAAAAGGGAACTGTGGAACTATTGTTTAAAATTGTTGTATTACAGTTTTTGGATTACATGTTAGTACGTCTTGGTTTTTAACACATTAATACACTAATTTTTCCCATTTGTAGCCACTCTCATCGCATTAATTTGCCTTCCTATCCTTATCCCAGACTGGATGATGATGCGTATTTGCTTTATTGTTTGGCTGGGGCTATGCTGCTGATAGTGATATTTATATCACTAAGTGATGCTAAGTTGAGCTGCTCTATATATTTTTTATACTTTTGATGCTTCCAATTAAGCGATATCTGAAACCAATTTTGAAAAATATTTCTTATTCGTTTTCTTCTTTTCGAAACAGCCTAAATCTGTCCAAACCCCTATTCAAGATAAGCTTCATTCAATTTTCACCTGCAATTTTACATGGATTTCAAATCATGGAACATTTCCAAGCGAATGTTCAATAAGTTATTAATATGAGCTACCATCTTTATAATAATTTAACTGCATTGAGAATCGATTGCTAATACTATTGATTGTTTTCTGCAAAAGCATAGGATCGAAGCAGGTTCTTATTGAAAAATTAGTGCCCCTCTTACTAGAGTATTAAAGTTGTCATTCAGATTTAGATTTTTACTTTGTTTGTTTAAACATTTTTGCTATACACTTTACCTAATGCTAGGAGTTCGAGTTTAGTAATTAGTAACATTTTTTAATCAAGAGAAACTCGAGAACTTTAATGTCTTCAAGTAAAAACGAAAAACAACATAATTTTTTTGTACAAAAATTCTTAAAGGTTTCAAATTTCTAAAACTTAAAAGACAAATTTCCGGCGTAAAATCTTTGTGATTTTTTTTTTATTACCAAAAATGTTAATTTCTCATGTTTCAATCAAAATTTCTGATAAAGCATAAATACTTCTTAATAATAATAGTTTATAATAAAATGAAATTACTATTTTAAGAACATCCTCCATTTTTCCTATATTTATACAATAAATAACTCTTATCTTTCTTATATTATTTTAATTATGTATAATTAAAAGTTTTCTTTTCTTTTCTTTTCTTTTTTTTTGTCAACTTTATACTAAATTGATATTATCCCACATTAAAGAAACTACTTGAGATATTTTCTTGCGAACTGTTAAACATGTAGTTAAGAAATAACACTTTAACTTCATAAAAAAATCTTGATACAAATAATATGGCATGGATGAGGTCTCTTCCCTAATGTACGATAAGAGAGAAATAAAAAAAAAACACAATTTAAAAACTACCAAAACTATAGGAAAATATATCTTTAAGAAAACACTTTGAACTCGCTTGACTATCAAAAGTCACGAACATTGTCTTTTACTTATAAATACATGATTATTTTACCTTTAGAACAAATTTCAATGAAGGAAAAGATTTTTATATATATATATAGTTGTTGACTATGTTTACCTATATTGACAATTTACATACAAAATTCACGTAAAACACGACATTTTCGTCTCGTCTTGTCTGATTGCGTGTATCAACCTCATCAGTTTGACATTGGTTAGGAAGACTTTTTACATTTACAAAAAGAAGTAGTATTTAAAAAAACAAAAAATCCTCGCATAAATACTAACTATTCAAAATATACACGCGTTTACGATTGTTATACAAGAAACACACGACACATTGTCAATCAATTTTGATCATATAGTTTGGGTCGTTTCTCACCTATCCTTCTCGTTATCCAGTATATATGGTAGTTAATGTGGATGCATAACCACATACTATTTTCTGTGTCGCGAAAAAAAAAACAGAAAACTTATATCATAATCACTTGTTGTATCTTTGTTTTATAAATTTTCAAGACATTTTTCAAAAGGAAACCTAGTCTCTAGTCTTTTTCCTTGAAAAGAACTCTGTGAATTATCTTAGATTTTCTTTTTTTCCAGAAAATACTTTAGGAGAATCTTTGAACGCTATAAATTTTATTCATTTCCTTACTGGCGTGCTGAAGTTTTTCTTTTTTTTTTATACATTTTCTAGAAAATAATCCAACATCAACGGGATTTCTTATTTTATTAGTTTCATGTAAATTTTTTTCAACTTCTTAAATAATGTTTCAAACTTAAAACATTTCAATTTACGATCTTCATAAATTTAAGTATCGCACGTTACGTTTCTTTGAGACAGAAATATTTTTGAACGACAATGATATAAATTAAAAAAAAGAAAAACTTAAAAGTTACTTACGATCGTCCGATCACTGATCTTCATATATGTACGTATTTTCGATTTACAATAAGTTTCCAAAGAAACCAATTCATGTCGTAATTCGAAGAAAAAAACATAGTACGTCCACAAAGTTTGTTTGTAATATGAAATCTAAAATAACAAGATCATACTCGTCGGGTGGTGGTGGGCGAACATTTAACATTTTTATAGGTGGGGTCGGGTCAGTCAACATCATATGTTTTTATTATTATTATTATTATTTTTTTATTAGAAACAAGAATATCTTATTGAATAACAAAAAAACTTATGCCCTAAAGCGGAACACGACGAACTCGTTTATTGAAGATCATGATTTTTCTAAAAAAAAAAACAATATTACAGTTTTCAATTCGAAATAATCAATAAAAAAAAAAATTGATTTCACTTTTATATTGGAAAAGTATCGCTTATGTAAAATATTGAACATAATAATAAGCATCTCCCGTTATTGGGTTATGGAAAATAATTGATTTTTGATTAAAGAAAGATTTTCTCAAAAAAAATAGGCTTTTGTTTTTTTTTTTAATTTAAAAACAACATTGATTTTCAATTTTTCATTAATTTTCATTTCAGGGAAAAGTGAAAATGCATATTTTACTACTTAAGTTTTGATTATTCAATTAGTTTCATATTTATGACAAATAAGAAATTAGATTTTTAATTTAAATAAATTTTAAAAGAGCAATTTTTCAAGATAATTGTTTTTGATAAGTTTGGACACGCAAACAATATTATTTACGTAGATTCAGTCAATTAGATAATTGCAAAAAAAATATATTTATATAAAAAATTATGACATTGAAATCTGAAACGTATTGATTTGCCCTACTAAACTTTTGAAAATGAAAGTGATTCGCGAAGCTCTTTAGGCCTCTTATAATAATTGAATATTCCCAAATGTTCCATAATTCGAAATTCATGTAAAACTTTGCAAGTTATATGAAGGAAATATTGGAACCAACCAAATAACCAACCAAAACCCAAAAAATCGCGCCTGGAGAAGTCAAAAGTGAAGACAATGCTGATTTGTTTTTATGATTCCAAGGGTATTGTCCACAAAGAATTTGTTCCACCCGGTCAAAACGTTAATGCGGTATTCTACCTAGGAGTTTTGAAGCGTTTGGTGCGCCGTATTCGACGTGTTCGGCCCGAATATCGCAAAGATGGAAGTTGGCGTTTGTTGCACGATAATGCGCCGTCTCATCGATCGACGCTTGTGACCGATTATCTCACCAAAAATCACATTTTAACCATCAACCACTCCCCGTATTCACCGGATATGGCACCGTGCGACTTCTACCTTTTCGGAAAAATGCATTTGCCGATGAAAGGAAAGCGTTATGCAGACGTAGAGGCCATTCAAAAGGCTTGCACCGGCATACTGGCGGCCATACAGGCCAACGAGCTAAAACACTCGTTCGACAAGCTTTTGGACCGTGCAAAAAGCTGTATTGAAGCAGAAGGAGACTATTTTGAATAAAATCAATTGATTTTGCCGAAAAAACCATTTATTCTGTTTTTTTTTTTAAAGTCCTGTTTACTTTGGAAACCTCCTTGTAGATGTGCAGTTACAGGTTATGATCGTACCAAGAAACATACAATATACTAGAGGAGTCAAACTCTCAGTCTGCAAAGAAATTTAAAGGCCAATCTCCATACACCCGACTCCCAATTCTGACAGGAAAAATCAGAAAACTACAAAGAGAAGTACTTGCAATTGCTAGGATTAAAAACATCAGAGTCTCCCTACACAATTTAGAAAAATTGGTAGAGTGCGACGGTATCGTGTGTGATTATTGTTAGAGTATGCACATGCAGATGAAGTGCTATATTAATCAGATAAACATGTTCATCTGTTTTTGAGGGGAATCATCTGCAGATCAAAATTCAGTTGGGGAAATGAGAAATGCAGAAGACGACTAAATTTGTAGGATGATTGTTTTCTCCCTTTATGTTTAACCAATCCTTGTATAGTGTTATCCCATACTTGCATCAGAAGTAGGAAGTCGGCTGTGTGGAGATTGGTCATAGGTCATCAGTAGTATTTGTAGAAAGACTTTAAGTGCATATATACGAAATCTTTTTCACAAATACTAATAACAAGATAAATTGTTTGGAGACTGAAAATCGGTGTCAAAACAGAATCCACTCTACACTCTATTTATATTGTATTCTTTGGGATCATTCTTAGTTAGTGTTGAGTATGTGTGCACTGATTTTAGAAGCACCAACGTCTCATCGCGAGACAGGGCCTATAATAAAAGTTGATTAATGTAATGATTTTTAGTTAGTTAAAGTTTTAAAAAAATGTATAGATTTAGCAAAGCTTCAGATCCATAATATCCATTCAGATTTCCAGAATCTAATAAGCTTTATTTTTTTAATATTTATAAAATTAATTATTTTTTAAATACTAGAATATTCTGCTACAATCTACAAATTCATGATGAGCATAAATAACAGGCTTTAATTAAATAAATTTGTACAGACACTTATTTATGATTCGCTCAACAAGTTAATTATTATTTTTAAATAAAACTTTTTAAAATACATAATCATAAATAACCTCGATCGTCACTATTTATAATTGTAAAACTCATTCTGTTAAATTTTTGTATGCTTAGTTTCTATAACTAAATTATCATTGATCTTTTAAAGTAGGTGTGGTACTAAATATTAATATTGTATTTAAGTTTGTACAAAAACTGTCGGAGTTTTAATATTTGAAACTTTATTTAGTATAAAAACAATGCCGGACAGAAAACAATACAAGGGCAAATGATTTTTTTTTTAAACTTAACAGTCACTTAACCAAATATTATGTTACTTTACAATCTAAAAGTTTTGTTTTAAAAAAAAACTAATAGTAATCTATATTGATGGTGTTGTGAGCAACGTTCGACACTCAAAGATGTCCTCAGAGTATCAAAAAAATCTCTGCTTTAATCAATCTGTGAATAGCAAATTAAAAAAAACAGAAATAATTTTCATAAAACTGACTAAAATATATAGAATTTGAATTTTCGATTCAAAAACTGGAGTCGTGTAACTCGATTTGAACCTTATATAATGAATAATGTTTGGCGATATAATTTAGTCTCCATCGAATTACACGATTCTGCTCCTGTTCTTGTTTTCAATAATTTTCTGTTCTTTATTTGGTTCCCTATGGCACTTTTTAAAAGAAAACTTGTCATATGTGTACTTGAGATAGAAAACAGAAAATAAGACTTAGTCCTCGAACATTATTTTGAACTTTATCTATTTTATCTAGAAATTGCATGTCCAATAAGCCAATGCCAATGCCGGTGGCTAATTTGGTGACTAATATTATAAGTCAACTAAAACAAATAAATATTTTAACCCCCTTTCTAGTTTTAATTTAGTGTAATTTAGAAATACACCATGCTATAATAGTCGGCACGTGGATCTATCATTTCAATCCTATTAGCGGTCTTAATAGTGGTTTACATAAAAAACAAATGATTTTAGGATAACTGTGTGTACATTTTTAATGTCGAGTTTCGCACCCTTTATAATTCGTCAAAAGTATCCCTCAAAATTTTATAAAACCCCGTTTTTTTATTTCTTAAATACATTTTTAGTGGGAAAAATGCCTAAAACAAGCAATTCTGTGGGCTTTTTTTTCAAACAAACGAAAAAAACTAAAGCTTTTTCAAATTTTTCTTTGACAAGTCAGGTCTCTTGTTCGAATTTCCAAATATTTTTAAAATATTAAACTAGTTAAACCCAAAAATAATATTGATTAAAATTATTAGTATTAATAAAAACGAGTACAAAGTAATTATGAAAACTTTGACCCAATTGAATGTCGCCGGCTTTGAAATTTCTCCCCCGTACAAAAAAAAAAGAAAAGTTTTATTTAAATTCTTATTCAAATTTTAATTAATTTCGGTTAAAAAACAAAGAAAACGACTTAAAAGAAGTATGTCGATGAATTTTTATTCAAATTTTTTCGTTTACACGTCAACAAAATAAAACGCACGAAAAAGCATAAATGAATGTTTTTTTCTGAAGCACATATTAGTACTTTTTATCCCTGTCTGAAGGCCTGATTCTAACCACTAATGTTATAACTCATTTGAAAATCTAACATTCGCCAAAATATAGAAAAAGGTACAAAAACTTTCACTATGTTTTTTCATATTATTGATTATTTTCTTTTCTTTTTCTCTCACTTTAAGTATATATTTCAGTTCCTACAACTATAGTCTGAATAAATTCTAGCCATTGGAAGCCGGAAAACATGCAACTCTTTAAGAAAATATATACAAAAATCGAATAGTATAACACAGAAAATTCTTGCACAAAAAGTCTAACAATAAGAAGTAAAAAAAAGGCTATAACTAACTATGTAGCCAATATTCGAAAAGGTAAACGAACTTCTAGTGGCGATTTTCAAATGGACTGAACTAAATTCTACACAAACTACAAATCTGAAAGGCAAATTTAATGGTTGAATTTGAATTTTTGAAGTCTTATTATATATATCCGACTTCTTTAATCGAGCACGATACCTTGGATAGGGCTTGAAAATTATATTATATAGTATATTGTACACTTTTCAACAAGTATGAAATTTTTGGATTTCCTTAGGATATGGATTTAATTTGTCTAACACAAACAAACAAGAAATCCCCCTGTAAAGAAGTTCATTGACCAAAATATTATATACATATAGAAATCTTTAATTCAAATTGCATAAATTGTTTTTCGTGTTACTGTTGTTGTGGAAAATCTTACAATCTAAATACTTTAATTAGATATATTTAAGTATTGTTTATTGCTTAATTTTATATTATAAGAAAATTAATCTGCCTATCAAGGGAAATCATAAAGATACAAATCTATTTGACGTCAATGGTCTTTTATAACATTTAATTCGCATGTTTATTTATTAACATATCCCTATACATATATAAAATCATATTTAACAAGATAATCGTTTTGATTACAGGTGAAATATTTCTATTACGACCTTTGGATGAGATAGCAGCAATCACTCATATCGGTGATCCTGTCCTATTAACAGTAATTGCTGAAGAGGTTAAAGTTGCTCGTGATGAACCTCCAGCGATGGCATCAACAGTTCAGCTAGCATTCTTTTTACCCGAAAGGAGTAATTCACCACCATATTTTGAAAATGATCAGTAAGTAGTTTTGAAAATAAAAGTTAAAAATATATATATATATATAATATTAAGAAAAATTCTATGCAATTTTGTTGTATGATTATTTCCAAGAAGACCTTGTTCTTATCTTACACTTTCAATAGATCTCACTATATGATTAGCGGACGTGTTCTATGTGCGCTTGCAGTCTTCTGTACTTAATAATTCAAGTAAAATACCAATGAAAATTTATTATCAAAAAGAATTTCATAAATTTTTAATCTTTAACAAAGATGTAGACGTCGAAAATTGAAGGCAATTCAAATTAAATGTTTTCTTTGATAGGTTTATGTTGTTGAAGATTATGTTTAAAGGAACTTTTGAAAATAACAATTTCGAAAATTATTAAAATTACAGTACTTATAACGAATATATTTAACACTTTCCCATTTTATCTTATTAAATTTGAACTTAAGGTTTCTGATTTATAGGAATTCTTCTAAATTCTTATGTTTTTTTTTATTGTTCCTAACTTTTTTGGAACAGTTTGTTGATAGTACTCCTTTTCCACTTGAAATACTATTCTTCATTTCCAAATCCCAAATACGAATCTAATTATTATGCTATACAAGTAGATATTTCAAACCGAAATTCATACCAAAGATCTAGAGGAGGCCTCTGAGATCAATGTAAGAAAAATCCTACAATTCGCAACGAAAACGGAAGCTTTTCAGCTGAACACAAACCAGTGTCGTCTATACGAGAGCACCTCATAAACTATGGGAGCATTCGTAGGTCAATATACTATGTGTTATTGCTATGGATCCAATGGGGTCTATATGAGGTTTAACGGCCGCCACTATAACGTAACCTTATCTAACCAAATGGTTGTCCTATAGAGATTTCTAGCGAATTAAAAAATTTCTTTCAAACTGAAATTCATATCTAAACACCTCTAGAAGAATATTTTTCCCATAAAGTCCTATTTATTTTGTCCTCCACATCATATATCATATTATTTTTCAACATTTTACAATAACGAAAGACTAGCATGTCTATTTTCTAAAATTTTCTTTTAGAAAAGAAACAATCTAATAAATAACATTCTTCATAATATTGATTTATTATTTTTCATTACAGTTATATCTCACGTGTCGAAGAAAATTCACCTCAAGGGACCGCGTTAACTTTTAATGATCCATATGTCCCGCGAGTATACGATGATGATACAGGAAAGAATGGTGTATTTTCTTTAACATTACTCAATAATAATGGTACTTTTGAGATATCACCAAATGTAGCCGAAAGAAGTGCATCATTCGTGATCAAAGTTCGAGACAATCAATTTCTTGACTATGAAGAAAGAGATTCAGTAGAGTTTCAAGTAAAAATATTCACAAATTTTAATTTATTTCTTATAACTGATTAATTTTTGTTTGCTTTTATATAGATATTAGCTCAAGAATTGGGACCAGCCACAAATTTATCCGTGATGGTTAATGTAACAGTTTATATTACGGATGTAAATGATAATCCGCCAGTTTTTACAGAATCAATGTATACTGTTGAATTGCCTGAAAATATGACTGTTGGAACAAAAGTTGTTCAAGTAAAATATTTATTATTATTAAATCTTATTTATTAAAAGAAAATATTTATATTCGAATTTTTTTCTTCCATCCAGGTTCAAGCAGAAGATGTTGATACTGGAATGGGTGGTCGTGTACGATATACACAAATTCTTGGCTATTTAAATACATCTTTAAATTTAGATGCTGAAACTGGTCTAATAACAGTATCAACAAATAATCATGGTTTTGATAGAGAAATGATGCCCGAATATCATTTATATATTGAAGCACGTGATAATGATGGAACTGGTAATCGTGCACAAGTACCATTAATTATAAAAATGATTGATGTTAATGATGAAACACCGATTTTTGAGAAATCTGTTTATGAATTTATATTGTCACCGAATTTACGTAATTTCACTAGTCCAGCATTTATAAAAGCAATCGATAATGATGCAACAGCACCAAATAATGAGATACGTTATGAATTGATTAATGGAAATTATGATAATAAATTTGATTTGAATAAAATTACTGGTGAATTAATTATACTTGATATAATTGTGTTAAGAAATAAAGGACGACGACAAAAACGTCAAACAAATGATGATAATAATGATAGTGATATTTTTATATTAACAGCAAGAGCATATGATTTAGGTGTTCCGGTAAGATATTCAACGACAACAATACGTATATATCCACCAGAAAGTCGTACACGTACAGTAACATTTGTTGTACCCGGTTATAATCCGGATAGAAAAAAGACTGAAGAAACATTGTCAGCTATTACTGGCGGACAAGTTATTATACATGATGTTAGACCATTAAGTGCTGATGAACCAGGCGCTAAAAATTTAGGAGGAGATATTAAAGAAAGGTAAAATTTTATTAGACATTATTTTTGTATCCCAAACTAATAGTGACGAATATTATTCTTTCGTATTATCATAGAAGTGTAGTCACTGCCACCGTCTTATATGATGGAAACTCTGTTGTTGATATTTCACATATTCAACAACGTTTATCACAACATAATAGTTCATATGCAATTATGACACGTGAAGAACAAGCTGAAGTAATATTTATAATATTATTACTAATTTATTAATTATATTAATTATGATTTTCATATTTTCAGACAATTTATAAAGCTGAAAATAAACTTTTATTCTGGCTATTAGTTCTTTTAGCTGTTCTAATCGCAATCACTATATTAACATTACTCTTCTGTTGTATATGTTCTTGGTGTCCACTTTATGGTGCTACGAGGTGAGTAAATTTTTTTTTAATTTGAATTAATAATAGTAATTACTTTGTCGTCGTCGGTTAAAAAAAGATATATGAAATGAAAAAAAAACTAACAAGCAAACTGAATTTTTGTTAAAACTTTGTATGTAATTTTTTCTAAATGTTCCTTTTTTGATTAAAAAAAAAAGTTAGTATATGTATTTGATTTAGTTTGTTTGCAAAAAAAAAAAAAAAATTAAAAATAAAAATTAATTTTGCTTAAATAAAATTTTTGAAACGTTCAAAAAAACCGCGATTTTTCAAATATAATAAAATATTTTGATGTTTTTTTTTTATGATGTTAACTAATTTTCCTATTTTCTAATTTCATTCTAACCAAACAGAAATATTATTATTCAGGCCTATTTTAGCATCTAATCTGCGCTTCTAATATCGAATTAGACGAACTAGTCTGTTTTTTTAAATACAAAAATTCAAGAAAGAATTCTTTTTTGCAGATCATTTTATGCCATTTTTAATAATTTTTGGTAGAAAGCTTTCAAAAATATTGTGAATTTTAAAATTTAATTATTGAAGGATATTATTTGATATGGCAAAGGGTCGTTGCATATTACTGACGACAAAATAAAGGTATTTATCGAATCCAAACGGGATTTAAAAGGACAAGAGAGATTGCTCAGAATCTTAACACATCAAAATCGAACATTCAAAACAATCAAACTGAAGTCTCCAGAATTTAGGATCATATTTCAGCATGATTATGCAAGAACTTGTGTAATCATTTATTTCGCTCTCTACAGAACTCCTTTAATGGTGAAGATTCGAGTTCAAAAGAAGCCTGTAAAAGTAACCTCTTTCGGTTATCCGTCCAGAAAACCAACATTTTTAATTGCAGTTACATTCTTCGATAATCAACTTTGTTCAGCCAACGACCTAAATAAACCATTGAATTTTTAAATTCCTTGAATTTTGATCACTAACTAAAACAATAAACCAACGCATGCCCTGTTTCATGAGTGATATTTCTGTTAATAGAAGTCCAGAGAGTGAAGGGGGCAAGATTAGAAAAATGTATTGGCACATTGTATACTCAAATTATATGCAACTTTTTCCAAAAAAGGTCTTTTTAAACTCTTAAAATTAAACTTATTGAAAAAGTTCTACGAAAATTTCAAACCCTGCATTCACCCTGCTTTATTACTAAGTAATTACTAAATAACAGCGCAATAGGAGTACTGAACTATAATAGCGAAAATAGATAAAACGTTATTTGGGATATGGAAGCAGGCACGGCAAACAAGTATCTGCTACTTCTCTGCCTCTGCCTCAATGCCACTATAAAACTGTAAAACGACTCAACCGATTTGAACCAAATTTGATATATGCCAGTGCACTGACAAACTTTGTCAGTAGTATTAGACTTCGCTGACATCACTGCATAGTGTAGCATAACCATTTCACAAAACACATAAAGGACGGCGGTGGGCTCTGTAGCCAGTTTCTTATTTTTCCGTCTGATTTTGATTTTTGAAGTCCCGTTGTATAGCGGTCTTTTTTACTAATTTAAGATGCGTTTGAACGTTTCTTCTTCGTCCAAATTTTGAATTAATCTTGGTATAAAATGATCTGATGTGATAATTTGTAAATTAGCTTACCATATATAATTATTTCATTGAATTGATCAGCATTTAAAGCACAGATAAATTACATTTATGCATATTCATAATTTTTTTTTTTTTTTTTTGTTTTCTTTGTAATAACTTTCGATTTCGATCTCATGCATTTCTAATCCTTTAAAAACAAATTTCTCTTTTCTTGTAGCAAAAGAGTAATTAATGTGAATAGTACTGAAGACGATGTTCATCTAGTTCATAGAGAAAAGGCAAACGGAAAACAAACAAAATCTGTTCAGGTAGATTTTGGTTTTTAAAACACCTTCTTAGAAAAAAAAACAAAAATTTAAAAGAAAAACAACTCATATGACTTGTTTTTCTTAATTAAAAAGAAAAAAACACACAAAAAATCACCGAAAATTTTGGTTTTGATACAAATTAAAAAAATCATTTTTCACTTTTTATTTTTCAAAATATCTTCTTTTTTTTAATTTTCATTATCAAAAGCTTTTATTTTTAACTCTAACAATATTCATTTTTATTTTATTTTTTACCTTTCTTCCTTTTTTTTAATACTAATATTGCTTGCTTTTTTGTTAAATTGTTTAAATTAGTTGCATGACGTTTTTTTTTTTAGTATAATTTTAATCTTATTTAAATTTTTATTTTATTAATATTTACATTAAATTATTTTTGTTTAACAGGTCGCGGAATGGATGGGAAGGGGGGAAGCATGGTCGGCAGAGAGATCGGCGGATTCCAGAACGAAACCGACCCGCTGGGAATTCAGTAGACGTGACAACTATAACGAAAAACTAGATCGAGAACAAGATCAACAAATCGAAGAAACCGAAGAGAATCGACGAGTTCGATCAGCTGAAGATCGAAAAATTAGAATAAAGTAAATTTTTATAAAATTATAAAATATTATATAACTTTTTTAATCATATTTCTTGTATTCTATAGAAATCAAATAAAAGATAATCAAACAGCCAAAGAATCACAATTTCATAATTCTAGAACAAATTTAATTAATGATCGCGACATTTATATTGAAGATGTTGAAGATCGTACCGAACAACGTTTATATCAAAATCAATTAAAATCAAAACATATGACAACAACAAATGAGGAACGACATATCGATGATGATTCAATGAGACGACACGAAATCGATCGTGGTAGTGATCTTGATTATGGACGTAGTAGTTTAAAACGACAAAGTGGTGCTAACCGTGAATTGTATATTAAAGATGGTAATGCTGAAATTTTACAATTAATGACAAGAGGTAAACAGGATGATGAAAATATATATGTTAATGTTCCAACAAAAACGACAGGTATGTCACAACAGCCACAATTAATAATGGTTGATAATAGTGGTAAGGAAATATTAATGAGAAGATTTATTGAAGAGCAACCAGATGGTAAACAAATTATTCGTGAACATTATCAAATTGTACCTGGTGCAACATATATACAAACTATGCCTAATGAAGTGCAACAAGTACATAGTCTAGGTGATTTATATACAACGAAATCTGGTGCTAATAGTGTTGTATACTCACAAGTCGAACCAGAAGTTAAAGTTATTCATACCCAACCAGTACAAGGTGGACAACAAATTGTCGATGATGAAACACAAATGCAGGGAGCCCATTCAAATCAATCGATTCATAATGAACTTGAGACATCACTAAGGCAACAAAACGCTTTACTGCGACAGATCCTTCTCGAAAAGGAGAAACTTGATGAACGTTATAGTCAACAGGAAGTAGCCCTCGAGACCCAAAGTCTTCCATGCCAATCAATGGCAATAGCAACACAAACAGATTGTGAAGCTGGTACACAAACTGATGTCCTTCCAAATAATGGATCTGCACGTCGACGAGCACGTAGTGAAAATGATGATTCAATGTCTGAAGATGATTATGAATATGTACGATACAGTCCACCAAATAGTCCGGATGGAATATATTGGATTAAAAGAAAACGACAAAAGAAAAAATCAAAACATCGGCCATCTGATCGGCCTCGCAAACGTGTTGTAATGGTTGAGGATGTAAAACGAAAAATTCGTACGCCAATTAAAGAGGAAAATGAAGAAATTATTGAATATAAAAAACGGACACCTCCGAAACATGCAAAACATGCAGAAACCAGAACCAGTATGTTAAGGAGAATGAAGGGAGAAGGAGTTAGAGCAAAAGAAAAGGCAAAATTAACAAAATCACCATCATTAAATAAAGAAGTCCTTATGGAAATTTCAGATTCGTTAGATGAACAAGCCAGCCCCGATGTAAAAGAAAAGAGGAAACATCGAATACGTGTAAAGGAAGTTGCCTATTATGATGACTCCGATGGTGATTCAGATGGGGACGCAATTGTGATACGACGGAATACTTATTCTGCTGAAAGTATAGATGGCCATTCAGATGAGGAAGAAGAAGGTCGTCATCATTTCGAAATTCATGTAACTGATGGAAGAAATAAAATATTTTCACGTCAAGGATCATCCACCGAATATCGTGATGAATCTGAATATCATCGAAGGTATCCAACTAAAAGTGTTCCAGTAACACCATCTGCTAAACCACGTTTATCTCGAAAAGATAGTAAATCGGAAAAAGATCTACATCGGTTAAGATTAACTACATCTGAACCACCAACACGTTCAGCTAAGGGACCTGCACCAAAACCACCATCCCAAGAATCACATCGAAGGAAACGTTCAACTGCCGAAGAACGAGCTCGTAGTGAAGCGGATCTGGTGGATCGTCTTGGAGAAGAAGAAGAAAGTTTAGGTACATCTTCAAAAAGTATACCAAGATATATGGAATGGTATTATGATATGAAGAAAAATGGTGATGTAGATAAACGAAAATATGATGAACAACAAAAATCTGATAAACCTAAAACTAAAGTGTCCACGAAAAAACTTGTTGGTGCAAGTGAAAAACGAATAAATAAAAATCGTGTCACAAAAACTGATGAACGTCATGAAGATGGAAAATATAAACCGGAACCATTGCCTCGCAAATCACCACCGAAAGGTGGTAGACTTCTTAAAGAAGATCTATTAGTTAATAAAAATCTTAAACCACGTATCGAAACTGAATCGAATCATCCATTATTACAACATTCCGAACATCGTTTCGAACATGATTATGATCCAGTACCAGATATACCAGTTCCACCAACAAAATTACCACATTATTTATATCCCGAAACACCACCATTTATTAATCGAGATAGTAAAAAATCTTCAAAAGATTTTAAACCAAAACCATCACCAATTAAAGAGAATGAAGTTAAAGTTTCCAGTTCGAGAACAACTGTTTACATTGAAGATCCACAAAATCAACAGCAACATCAACAACAAGTTCAATCGAAACAATTGAATGTTTCAACATTAGAAGATGATCATGACTCTGGTATTGCTATGAATTCACTTCTAAACAGTATGGGACGTCGGAATCCGATCGCTGACAAGAAAAGTGTCTTTACAATTGCCTACGATAATGTTAGTCGAGTTAAACAAATTCCATCTGAAAGTGAATCACCTCAATTTTCATAAAATTAAATTCATTTTTATTTAAATATTTCTTCATTCAATTTCAAATTGTCGTCTTCATCAAGAAAATCTCATCCAATACTCATCAATCGTTCTCTTTCCTAGTTGTGATATGTGAAATGTGCTGTAAGCACTTTCTTTTTTTTTTAATGTAAAGTGTTTGTTTATTAATTTTAATCGATTTAAAATATTAATAATTAATTAATAATAAACTGTTTTATTTTTGGTGCAAGCTTTTAATATTTGTTTTTTGTTTTTTTTTTAAATTTAAAAACAAAAATGAAAGACTTTTGTTAGAAAATCTATAGTTTTAAGTTTGTAAATACAATTTTAAGAATTTCGAATGGTGTAAATTTTATAGAAATCTTTGTACAAAATTTTTAATATATTCTTTGCATTAAATTTTAAGATTAAATTTAATAGTTTTTACTATTCAAAATTTATTAAAATCATTACTATTTAAATAATCATAAAAAATTTTACTTTCAAATTGTTTTTAAAAAACTATGTGTACAAAAAATTGTCCGAGAAAAGGATAAGTTCATAAGCTTACTCTCCTAAATTGTTGTTAAATAGAAAAACTTTTATTGAACAATAGAAAGGGCCCAGATTTAATCTTCATACAAACAGACTACGTTTGTAATAAGTACCCCATTTCCTAGGATATGTTTTTATACGAGGCTAAAAACTCCTTTCAGATTAACAAATATTGTATATTAAGAAATGGTATTAAAAAGTTAACCATTTTTCACTCAAACTGTATTGTTAGTGCGTTCCGAAATCCTTCAGGGTTAATAGATACTTTGTCAATTAGATGTTCTAATCATGAAAGTCGTTTTTATTAATTATTGATCATAATTTTATTAATTTTAATGTAAACCGCGAACTTTCAATAATTTGACATAGTGCCATCCAAAAACCGAATTAATTCTAGACTCTAGAGCATGGGTGGCCAACCCTTTCAGCAGGCGGGCCAAATTTCAGAAATAATATTTCCTACCGGGCCACGTACCTAATTTTTTTTTGTTAATTAAAGTAAACAACCAAGCGTGCTACAGGGTTTACTTACCTACAGAATCCTTATGGTAGACAGGATACTTGGTTAAAGTAGTTTGAACTCTTATTATAAATATGATAAATATGTATTTTAACGTCGATCGCAAAATCTCTCCAGACGCAGTGGCGATAATAGAATGAAACTACAGAATAACACTAATGATGTAATGATTTTTTCGTGATATGTACACTAAAGTTAACATTTATGTTCATTTGACCTAGCTCGTGAGCCGCAACATACCTCTCGGGCCTCGCGATGACCACTCATGCTTAAGAGTTAATTCGGACTTTAGAGTCTAGAGTATTATATAAAATTTAGACTTTATGACCTGCACTAACCATAATTATCTAATACAGTTTCAAGTAAATATTTCTTATCTCAAATATTCAATTAAAATCACCTGTCCAAGCAGATCTTGTCTTATTTCAATTCAAATTTCTTTCATATGAATCGAACTTAATATAAATAGTCGATACACAAACCTATTGTATAACATTTCGTATAACAGTTTACAATTTTTGTATTGCGATTGAATGAATTTCGATTTCTTTAACGATTTTTAACAATTCTTAATATTAAATGCAAAGAATATTTTAAAAAATATGTATTTAAAATATTTTTCATTAAAATTACACCAAAATTTAATTAAAAAATAAAAAAAACACAGTGTCTTATCATAAAAAAAAAAAATATCAGAAATTTGTACATTTTTTTAAATTTAAAAATTAAAAAAAACTTAATATTAAAATAATAAATTAACAAATTTATATTTAAGTAAAAAAAAAAAAAACAAAACTTAAAAAATGTAAATAAAAACTGCCATAAAATAAAACAAAACAATTTACTTTAATTAATTAATTATTAAAAAGTAATATTTTAATAAAAATTTCAAACAAAAAAAAGATGTACTCAAATTTAAGCTAAAAACTAATAAAATTTAAGTAAAATAAAAATATTAATTTAAATGAAATTATAGAAAGGGTTATTTACCGTCCATTAGTTAAAAAAAAAATAATATTTTTTACTTTATTTATAAGATTTTATAAAATAGTATAAAAACTATTACCATAAATTTAGTTAATTTCTTTTGTTTGTTTTCCTTTTTTTTAATTGACTACATTATAAGTAGTTATTTAAATTAATATTAAATATTGCCTTAATTAAAATATAGATTAATTTTATTTTAACATTTTTATGATAATTATTTTGCCCTCATTTAGCCATTCCTGTGTTTTCTAATAAAAATTTAAATTAAAAAATTTTTTATTAATTATTTTCATTGTACATAAAAGGATTTTTTTTTATATTTTTAATTTTTTAGATAATTATTCAAAGCTTATTATTTTGAATTAAATTTGTATTATAAAAAGTGTATTACTTTTGATTCTAGAAAATAAATTTAATATAATATAAATTTAGTTATTAATTTCTTTTCTTTTTTTTGTTAAAAAAAAAAAATATAAATTAAATATTATTAAATAAAATAAGACAAAAAAAAAAAACCAAGAAAAAAAGATAACAAAATTTCTATAAATAAAAAATTCAAATGTATAAAATTATAAATTTTTGTATTTTAATTTACCAATTTAACAAGATTTGGAATTAAAGGCGTTTTATTCTCAAACTATAGAATAACGACTGCAACGTACGCCTAATGTGGCAGATGAACTACAAATTTTTGAACATAAAATACTTCGTCACTGCCTATCGAAATATCGTAAACCTAACAAGAAATGGTACTCCAACAATATTATATATGAAGAGTCGGGAATCACCCCTATTTTGACATGCTAAGCCTTGCAACTAACAGACTCACAAAGCTTAAATCTCACCCAAACCTCTTGGTAAAAGATATTTTCGAGTCTAGCATCGAGCATTCTGCACTAAAGTAATATTATCTATCCCCAGTTAACATCCTAAATGAGAATTCGTCAGATTTATTATTACCTTCGGACGACATTCACAAATTGAAAATGTTCTCTAAACTATCTCCTGCAACCTATAGAGGTTAGAAATATTCTCTTTTTTTTCCTAAATTTGAAACTCAGTTCTAACCTGATATTAACTTTCTCCAGGTAATTCCTGGAAATTTTGTTTTAATTGGTTATTTAGTTTTAAGTTCTTAGTTTTAGGTTTTATGTTTTATATCTGAGTTTTATCCTTTTCTGTATTTTAATAAAAAATTTTAATTTGATAGTGCCGAGAGCAAGTACTTCATTATTTAATTTTTTGCTAAATGCATAATAGTTATATTTTTTTTGCCGTCATTGCGTTGACAGTAATAATATTACTTTTTAGAGCTACTACGTTAAGTAACTATGTAAGTAACTAACGACTGCAACATTTCGTCGTTATTTTTCGCCATTTTAATTAAAAAACCAACAAATTCTCGTTCAAAAAATTCGTTATATAATTCGGCCTCCTAATTTAGAGGACCCTAAATTATGATTTATGTAAGATATGTAGGTAGATTATGATCTATATATAAGATATGCATTGAATAAAGCAAAAAAAAGCCAAAATAGCCACAGCTCTGCTAAAACCACTTTTAAACTCTTCAGCTTTTGAAACGGGAATCAAGTTATTAATGTATAAGTCATTGATTTAGACCTATTATAACTTACGATTTTGGTATATGGGTTTTTATTACTCCAAGTTGTTGTTATAGAATTAGAAACTTTTGAAAGACTAATTATCAGAAAATGTCTAGGTAAATTTCGTAGACCGGAAGGTAAATGGTTTCCGAATAAATTTATATATGAATCATCGGGAGTTATTCCTTTTACATCATACCTAATTGACCTAGGAAAAAAGGATTCATAAGAATGGAAAATCACTCTAAATACTTAATTAAGTCACTATTTGATAACAACCAACCTTCCCCATTCGGTGCACGATATTATGGATCTCCATATTAAGCATCCTCAATGTTATCTCGTCTTGGATTTTTAATCCATCCGACGATGATCCTCGAACAATGAATGTAACATATATGAAAGAGACTCAGGTCAAATTTACAGAGATTGACAGATCTATTGGGAAAAATTCGTTGTGAAATCAGTCATCTGTCTAGCTTCTTGCTGTTATGCTTGAATCGTTTTGGAATTGCCGTTTGTTTTATTTATTATTGTAAATATTTGTTGTTTAGTTTAAAGTTTAGTTTTAAGTAATTCTTGTAGTGCTGAGAGCACTTTTATCTTGGGAATTTTGTTTAATAAAATTGAATGCTTGAATTTTTATGAATATTTTTTTTCATGAAGCGATTAGTTTGGTGCTAAAGCCAACTAGTCAATAATTTGAAATTTTAAAATAAGTGTTATTTATAAGTCTCAATAAAAGAAATCAAAAAAAAGTCAAATAATCTACATACAAAAATAACAGCAAAGGTTAAGCTCCCGGATTGGATAGTGATTGGACATTGTTACCATGTACACAAGATTATGATTTTTGAAAATCAGAGTATAGTTAAAACTTCGATTGATAAATTTCTGATAGTGTGCATGAAAACTACATTATTTTTTTAAACTGATATCAAAGATTTGACTTTCGATATGTTTATGTTTAAGAACTTCACGTTTTCCAGTGCATTGATCTTTAAATTGATAGTATCTAACCTTCTATCTTTATCAGCACAGTTCACCAACCTTATTACAAAATGAATTTTAGACAAAAATCTGTAATCAACATTTGTAATTCGAACAACTATTTTCTTATCAAATGAATTCCAAAATTATTAAATTTGTGTCGGAGCTGGGAAAAATTCAGATAGACCCAGAATAAAACATAAACAGAAAAAATTCAAATTCAATATATTTTCCACTTGAAAAAGTAAAAGAGTATAAAAAATATTCCATTTCTAATTTTGTTTTTAAATTTTACGAGAAATTCGATTCTTTAATATTTAAATTCGAATAAATCAAATTAATAATTTGTTGTTGTTCGAACATAATTTTGTCCAGAAGGCATTTTAACACGTTCAATTCCTTTGGGGAACAATTTGTCTGCATCAGCTTCAGAAACATGTGGAAGAATCATTACCTTAGTTCCAGGCTGTTGTAATAAGAATTTATTAAATTAAAATATTAAAATTAATAGAAAATTTTATTTAATTACCGTCCAATTAGCTGGTGTAGCGATAACCTTAAGACGATCAGTTAATTGTAACGAATCAATACAACGAAGAATCTCACTGAAAACCATCAAGAAAATGTTATTCGTTAAACTGCTAAAGCTTTGAAAGAAAAACCACTTACTCTACATTTCGTCCAGTTGACATTGGATAAAACATCGATAAACGAAGTTTTCTATCTGGACTAATAATGAATAAGGCACGAATAGTTTTAGCAATTTCTGGATCATTTTTTTGATCTTCATCGAGCATTCCAAATTGTACAGCAAGATCACGAGTATGATCAGCAATAATTGGATATGGAAAATCTCCGGGAATATCTAAACAATATGATTTGATATCATTCACCCAGTCGACATGACTTTTTAAATCATCAACAGAATGTGCAAGAATTTTTGTATTTCGTTTAGCAAAATGTGGAGCATGAACAGCAATTCGGCCCAGTTCTGTTGTACAAACCGGTGTAAAATCAGCCGGGTGAGAGAAAATCACACACCACCTGTAAAAACAAGTTGTTTCACCAAATTAATTAATTATTAAAAATTTTGCAAAAGAAAAAAATTAAACTAGAAACAATTTCTGTTTTTTCTGTACGCGAACAAATTATTTTTATCACGTATCGAGGTGAACAGAAGGTCGATTAGATATTAAAATTCGCGTAACTTATCAACAATTTCTGTATACGAATTTATTCACAATCAATTCTAAAAAATTCTAATCTCACAAATTAATTTCAAATTTAGAAAATTTAAGTAAAAAACTAAGAAAAACTCACGAATCTCCCAACCAATCGTAAAATTGAATTTGGCCTTTTGTGGTATCGGCTTTAAAATTTGGTACAACTGATCCTAAACGCATTTTTATAAAATTTTAAAAATTTAATTAATTCAAAATATTAGCAAAACACTTGAAAATCGATTTTAATAAGAATTTTAATTGGAAGTTGCTTTTCTGTATGAGAAAACTCGTTACAAAATTCGAACTAAATTGAACTGCTGAGACTGGGTGTATAAATAGTTAGTTTTTGAACCCCCACCATTAGTAACAATTTTTTTTTTCGTTTAAAATACATATGTAATTAAAATTTTGGAGGCTGTTTTATAGTAAATTATTTTAAATACTTTAAAATATTGGTTTTAAAGTGTTGGTATTGGTGCTCTCTTTTGGCACCATCATAAATCTCTTTGAAACTTAATAAATATTATTATTATTATATTTTGTTTTTAATTACACAAAATGATATTCAAACTTTCATTTAAATTTCTTTTAAAACCGGCTAAGAAAAAAATGGTAAAAAACAAATCTCATTTGTTGATAATTTAGTGGGTAAGGACTCGATCACACATTATTGTTAGCAAAAAAATCAAGTCAAATGTTTCAGATTTAGTTTAAATTTCATTAAAAGCTCCCAATTGCCACATTTAGAATGAAAACTTTAAACGAATTTGAAACTAAACTTTGAATATGTTAAATTGTATCTAGTTTCAAAAAACCATCCTTCATGAAGCAGGGTTTTTAAATGTGACTAATCTCAGGACTCCATTGGACTTATTTCAAGACATATTTTCAGTCGGACTGACAAAAAAGTCCAAATTTTCGAGTCTCCACTAGAATTTTTTTCAGTCCAACAGAAAATAAGTCTTGAAATAAATCCAATGGAGTCGTGTGGTAAACGATCTAACATATTATATAATCTAAAAAAAAATGATCTAATCAACAATCTTGTGCTCATACTTAAATTGACTCGATCAATTTTCATTTAAGTAAGATCAGTTTTAACTCGAACTTAGCCTTTCCTTTAATTGATCTTCTTTCCAGTCGACTTCAGATGTTTACTCATCAACATTTTTTAAATTTCAGAGCTGAGTCGAAGTTATACGTTCGAATAAAGAATGAATTTAGTTGTCCAATTCTATCCAGGACGATGTCCCGTGTAAGCTGAACAGCTGTGCAACCGAATACGTGAAAATTACCTTTCTGCCCAATCAAAATTTATATCTACCCAAACATTCGTTGAATAAGGTATCAGATGAAACGGTAATTAGATTGGCAAGCATTTGCTATAAAAAGTTCAAATCTTTTTAACACAATCTTGTTTTAAGTTAGTAGAAAAATTGGAAAATATTATGGCATTTTGATTAATAAACTAGTAATATATCCCGTCATACAGCAAATGAGACGATCCAAATCTGAAAACAGTGGTTGAGATAATTTCTGCAAAGCAGTTTGTACTTCTTTTTAATAATGACGAGAAAATTTTAAAACTTTCTACACGATCACAGACTAAAAACTTACAGAAATCCTAATATATTTCCATAGATCACCATCAGGAAATTAAAGAATTGCATACCTTCAGGCGTGTACTAAAATGATATTTTATGGTGACAGGCAAACACTGGAATATTATTTATATAGGCGATAGAAGTGTGCCTATTCTGGTAGAGTGGTGCTTTAACATTTCAACTGAACTTAACTCCAGCTAATTTGAAACGTATTAACAAGGATCAATATAAAGTTGAGTCTATTTTCGAAAAAGGAAAACCTTTTTTAATTCAATTCGATTTCTATACTAGTAATATGTACATTTTTGTCCAACATTGTTTTTGGATTTTGATTTTAATTTGTTGTCCCAAAATTGGAAAGTGTAAACGAGTGATTAATCAAAGTCGTTTTTTTAAATAAATATAAAAATATATGCTATTGAAATTTGTTTGTGGAAATATTTTGGATTGACAATACAAGTACAAATATCTATCTGGAGAACTTTGGCATACTTATCTCTATATTGGGTTCTCGATTATCATCGCGAGCGCAAAATCTACATATACAAGTACATGCTTAAGAAATATAATTAATTATACTTTTTATAAATTTAAATAAAAATCATGAATATCGAAAAAAACTAGATTTAGTCTTGTAATTATTTTGATAAATTATGAAATTCATATTTAAATAAGGAAGCAATGATATACCAATTTTCAATAACAAAAAAAAATCAATCTAGGATAATCATCATTATTCGAAATATTTAATCAAATGATTAATTAAATTTTGATGCAAATGTAAATACGTGCAAATTATGAATTATTTCTAGGCTAATTTAGTTTGTGAGTGCAGAATAATTTGCATATTCAGTTGATTGCATTTGCTTACATTTACTCTTATGGACAAGAAAAGTAACTCATTTTATATTCCATTAAAATATGGTAAACCTCTCATTAAATACTTATGTATTTTCTGGAATAGTTAACGAGTAATCTCCACTACTTAACTTAATTGCCGGATATGTGATTTACAAGATCGGGTGCTTCATTATGCATTATGCATTATACGAAAACAATTGTCTCTGAATTAAATGAGTATATCTCTGTTAGGAGCAGTAAACATCCCACGAGTTCATCATAATTCTTGGATTCTATCAACTAGCTTATAAAACACCTAGACCTCGATTTGTACAGTAGATTAGTTCGTGTAATTCGAATCCACAATGAAACATTCAAAAAAAATAAGAAAATATGTTCTGTAACCATGTTAAACTGAAATAGTACCCTGTAAATGGAAATTTTGAACTTTTCTTTAGCAGTGGTAAACCGATATCGTGCAATTCGAGTGCTGTTTACATAAAGGTCTATTCGTATAGTAATTCTCAACCAGGGTACTGTAGGGTAATATCCGAAAAAAATTAAAATTATGTAATGATTAAGGGCTTTTAAATTGTCATAATTTATATTTAGGTACCGTCACCTGAAAAAGTTGAAAACCATTGCTATATCCCCACAAAATAATCAATAATTTATATATTAAAGTATAAAGATGCAATTCTACGAAAAAAGGTGAGAAAATTATCTAAATTTGGATCACGTCCAGTCTTCTTGTAACTTGCATACATATTCTTTGAAATCAAAAAATTTTATGCACATTTTCATGCAGTATTCTCTTGATTTATTTTTATAGGTCCTTTTTTCCCGTTTAACATAATTAGTATTTGTTTTCAACAATATTTTTCACCTGGACTTCTATAGGATTAGTACATGCCGATGTGTTCTTCATGGACTGTTATTGATCTTGAGAGTAATAAGAATATAGCAATTCTATAGGGATATTACTTATTATCGTATTTGAAAGTTTTCATAATTAACGTAATTCTATTTGTTCTTTGGAAAGGATTTATAAGATGACTTAATTTTAAATTAAATCTTTATAAAAACATTTTAAATACAAATGAAAAATCATCATGACAATTTGCTCTCATAATTTTAGTAAAAGTAATTGTTTTTACAATTCAATCTTGTACATTTTGCGCACGATGCTTGATAATGAAAAAAATTAAAAATTAAACAGTTCGCGGTTTTGCACTCAGTTCCTTTTTCGCTTGAGCAATTCGATCATTAGTTTATAGTACTTCGAGTTGTATACTTCGAGCCTGATATTACTGCATTACTGGCATTACTGTATTATAGGAAATTCTAGCTTAAGATGCCTTCAGATTAACTTCGTATAAATTTTGTCAAAAATATCCACTGAGACAGCGTGAACTAATATAGGAAACACATTGGTATAATCACATATGACAAAATGTATGCCTTTTCGGAATTAGAAATGATTAAATACATTTCTAATGTTTAATTTTTGACAAATTGTATGAGAAGTCATATGACATAGTCGAAAGGCACCAGTGAAAACAACAGACCCTGTAACAGTTACCGAGAGGAATAGATATTGTGAATTTGTTACCCTTTTCCATATAAGCCAAATTTGTAAAATAAAATAATAGGATAGGATGGGCATATTAAAGTGGGTCGAATGTACACTACTTTTGAGAGGCGTTTGTAAGTTAGAATAACTTACTAGTACAAAGTCTACTTGGAATTTTTAACAAATATCGTCTATATCATTTGTACAAGTCGGTCCAAAGTTTTCAAGTTCTCCAACATGAATTAAAAATAGTTTTTTTTATCAATTTTGTATGCGATTTATCAGTAAATCCATTATGCTTTATTAATACTATATATGCCTGTAATGTCACATAGAATGACCTTTTCATATTCCAAAATTCTGATTGTCACAAATGAAAACATTGAATTCTGACAAAGATAAGAAGTTCAGAGGTAGCAAAATATTTGAAAAATAATATAAATCAACAATTTCTAATTAGTTGTGCCGTGTGCACATTATTTCAAATAAATTATTAAATGTTCAAATTTATTTCATTTAAATGAATTTTTAATAAGTAAAATAATATATTTGCTATAAGTTCAAATACTAAATATACTATTCAGGTTATTAACGAATCTTATTTAAGTAAAACTAATAAGCATATCCAATATTTTTGTCACGAAGTGTACTACTACACAGTCTAAATCAGTATCATGAATCGAGAGAAGCCACAGGCTACAACATTAATACAATATTAAAAATTATTTCATAAAATTATTGTACTTGATGATTAAATTAAACCAAACATAATTTGCTCTCATATTAAATGTACCAACTAGTCATAACAAAGATATAAATGAGTAAAGATATGTAAAATTTTAAAAAGCTTTCATTTAACATGAGTAAATTCCATTAGATCTTACGGTAAAGCTTTAAAGGAACCTAAAGCTTACGCCATAAGATCTAGTGTAATTTACTTAAAATCAAATAAAAGCTTTTTTGAACTTTCCAAATCTTCTCTTTATTTATATCTTTGGTCATACCATTGGAATTCAACTGTTGTCGTCGCATTGTCGCCGTGTTGTCACTCATCTCTTTATCTGATTAAAGTTTTTTCTATACACATGAGATTATCTCAAAAATATTGGATTTACTATAAATGTATTATATCGAATAGATATCAAATATTATTATATGAAATCAAAAACAAAAATAAAAACTGTTTACTAGTGTTTGAATAGACTAGTCATTGTGTCGCCAATCTAATCTAAAAAGATATTCACTAAGAGTTTTCCCAATTTTTTATCTAATATAATAAATATACTAAATATGTTTACATGATGAATTGAATCTTGGTTGAACTAACATTCTCCCCACAAAGGGTGGACTAATTTTGGAAAATGTTTTATCTTTCCCAATCCAAATTTGAAATTAAGGGCTACATTTGAAATCAATTCGTATATTTTTAGATTTTCTAAAAGTTTCAAGTTTTAAGAATATGTCCTGAAAATTACACATCTGTAGATTTGATTCTGAGTGAAGAAAGTTTGAGCGTTCAAGGACCATACTTAAAACTTTAAAAGGCCAGAATATAATTAATTAATAAACTCTCTAAAAGTACCAAGTTTCAAGAATATGTTCACAAAATCACATCACAAAATTTTTGAAGTTTTCATGACAAATAATAACTTTATTAAACAACGTAGCATCTATTTTCGTCAATGACCTTTGCCCAATTTCTTGGCAAAACCATTATTCCGTCACAAGCTTTTGGGTTCTCAGGGCGAAAAACAGAGACAAGTCATTTTCATAGCTTTCTTTTAAGCTCAAATTTACACCATAAAAGGAGTTATGCAGAGACCAAAACAAATTATAGTCTGATGGGGCAAGATCAGCCATATACGCAGGGATGAATTAACACTTTTAGAGACCTCGGGTAGTTATAATATACTGGTGCCCCTCCCACTCCCGAAGGACCGAATCACATACAAAATCCACCTAGCGATAAAATGTTTGCTTCACTAAGCAATTGATTTGTGCCATTTGTATTTTTTACGCCCAATAATATCTAAGAAGGTTTTATATGTGACCAAACAGCCGTCCGATACATCATTCTAGCCTTTCCTTGATGCCCTAAGCACAAGCTTAATCTAGCACTGACTATAGGTTGGTTATGATACCAACCAAGCCGTGGCTTTAATATTTTTTAGAGACATGAATGACTTTAGATATTGATTTCATCAAAACATGATTGAAAACCTAACACGTTCGCGGAATCGAATGTGATGCCCAGTGAGATGAGCTTTTTACTGTCCGCGAACGTGTTAAGAAACTAACTCAGCTCATTCAAACTTCTAAACTCGACTCAATCTGATACTCTGCTGCATGTAAACATACTATTATTGGAGCTCATACATATTTATTGTATATTTTGTCTTCTACATTTTCTTATGATTTTTTGTATTTTTATTTTTACTTTTACTTTCTTATATACATTTAATCTTTGTGAAACCACGTGAAAGTCATCCATACTTATATGTAGTTACCAGTTCGCTTAAGTATTTGATTTCAGCTTATCATTATTTTTATTCCAATATATTTATATAAAAAAAACAGTAATATATTTTTTTAGAACTGGAAAATTTGAAATTTTTTTTTGCAAACCGCTTCAAGTTTTTCATATGTATTATATTTTTTTTAAAAAAAATTTCGATTTTCACTTTTCTAGATAGTGTGTGGTTCGCTGGTAGTGAGACCTTTTATCATTTGAGAGTATTTAGTCTGACATAACGGATGTGGAATAAAAATCGCTTCGAAAATTGTTTTGTTTTTTGTAAGCGGAAAGCGGTGTGTTGTTATTTTAGTGATTTAGTGATTTTTGTTCTTAAATACTATTACTTATCATAATTTTAATTCAAATATTATTTTAAAGGTGAATATTTAAATGTTTTTGTTTTATTCTGAAAATTCAGATTTCAGATTGATTTAATAAAAATATCTAATTTTTTAATTGTGATACTTTTTTATATGAATTTCATTAAAAATTTATGAACTTTTTGAATATTGTGAAGTGAAAGTTGAAACTTTTTGATTTACTTTTAAATCAATAAAAAATTCTATAAAAATCTTTTCATTAAAATTCGTTTTGCTTGACAACATCAGTAAAATAATTTACAACAACGTTAAAATAACTGAAATAACAAGGCGAACAGCAAAATCAAATAACTGACAAGTTAAAAACAAATAGAAGATAATAAATGTTTTGGTTAATGATAAAAATACAATAAAAAAATTAAAAATTTAATTGTATTCTAAAAAGTATTGTGTAAAATTAATTTCCATACAAACGCTATTCCAAAGTACATAATTAAAAGATTCCACTTCTTAGGTGCATGTATTTAAAACAAAGGTGACTTATGTACTCATCTCATTATGGTGGAAAAAGTGTAAATTTACAATATTTTAATATTCGGTCTTTCACTTTAATGATTACAATTAATAAAAAACAAACATTTAATTGTATACCTATATGGAATAAGTACATATAATTAATGCAACAAGTCGTTAGAATAAATGTAATGTGTTTTACGATCATGACTGTAATAATACAATGGAATACTTTCGATATTAAATACAGTGTTGGCATACCGGAACAAAAATTAGTTACAGTATTCATGTTATTAGTAGTGACTTAATGCATGCTCGCTGTGTTACGCTCCGCTCGGTAGCACCGCTTAAGAATCTATACTGACCGGTTGCAAATAGATGACAATAATTTTTTATTGGGTCCGGGGATTGGTATACCAGACCTAATACTTTTCTTTCAGTTCCATTGCAATGTTATTCAAAATAAAAGGTTCTTATTTATTGCTTATCAAGTAGATGGCAATACATACTAAATTCATTCTTTAATAAACAAAACTTTTAAATAAACTACAAATGTTAAATAATTGTTAGTGCGGGAAACAGAATGACGGATCCACGACGGATTCCCGACGCATTTAAATTTAAATATATACGTTTTCAATTTCAACAGATCGCGACGGATTCACGACGGACTACTTTTAATACAATCTGAAAACCAAAACTGTAAATACATTGTAGATACATCATTTTGTTTCCACTATTAGTCGTCTGGTTGGAAATTATAAAGAAACTGACCTTCTAAGCCAGTTGGCTCAAACCGTTGAAGCATAGTACAGTGTGTTTAACGTTTGTGAAATAGTATGTGATATTGTAACCCATTCATTCAAATTGAAATAATTTACAACAAAAGGAAATTGTCCCGGAATCTTACATCATTACATCGTGATGTTACTAATGCTTTTTAAAATTTCGTTATTGTTACAGTGTTCGTTATAGCAACAGAAAACAAGCTATGTCTTTTCATTAAAACGTTACGTTACAATACCGTTATGCCAACACTGATTTAATATGAAAATGTGAAGGTGGATCATTGGAGTAAATCCAATTCGAAAATTTCTCATCTGTTGTTAGATCACGAAATGGTTTGATGCTAGTGCATGCGCAGCCCCATGCAATAAGAAATAAATGCATAACAATATACCGGGTGTCTCATTTGAGTTAAGAATACAAAATTTAAAGCTCATTATTAAATAGTCAATTGTACAAGTAATAGTAAAGAATTATCTTTGAATACCCATGCTTGTAATGAAACAACGTATTTGGAGAGAATACTATAACATCCATCAGTCAAAAGCAATATGTTACACTAAAAGCTTCAAGTATTTGCATAGGTTACGTTTACGTGGATATTAAACCGGTACTATTCGTATAACACCAACAAAGTTGATTTTAGTCTTTGGGTTTATATAGATTTTTATATTGGTTCGAACCAAATGTCTTGGACAAAAACATAACCTTAATTGTTATTGTTTTTATTGTCAACAAATGAAAAGGTTTTAAGATCACAATATTTTTTTTAAACTGGCCATTTTATTTCAAGCTTATTTAAATTAATCAAGTATGAAGTTTTGTAGGTAAAATAAGATAAGATTGGTTTAGTAAACCAAATGTAATTATTATAAATATAACATTCTCTTTAACTCTCAATGCCTGGTTTATAAGTATGGTAAGAAACTAAGAACGTAAGAAAGTAAGAAGTTAAGATATATGAAATTCATACAAGTGATTTATAAGTTTCAGTAAGAGAAGTAAGGATTTCGGTAGAAAGTTGAAGTAATTTTAATTTTCTACCGAAATCCTTACTTTTCTTACCATTCTTATAAATCAAGGGTTATAGTACTCGTAACTACAGTTCGTTTCAATGCTTTTTTGTGGACATTCAGTCTTATTGACAAAATGAATTAATTAGTTAAGATTCGTATGGAACACACGGTTTTACAGTCTATGGACGAAAATAAATTCAGTCAAATCTCGACATTTTTTTCTTAAACTTCTGGTTTATTTTTAATATACTTAATTTCGTTTTCTTAATATTTTCTTAACATACATATGATGTGAATTCTTGTACTGTTGTTATTTTTATCACTGCCGGCCAAATACAAATAAAAAATCCAATCAAATATTTTATTTATGTTTTTTAAATTTAAAAGTCTAGGCATTCAGACTACTATGTTTTTTTTCTTTCCTTTTTTTAAACGCATTTATTTTCATTTTATATTTAGATTTATAAATTTATAAATAACGTTTATTTAACTAAATTCAATTTTTAAAACAAGAGACAACTGATTAAGTGATTATAATTTCATTTCGTTTACTTGTTATCACAAGTTGCTCGAGAAAAAAAGTCAGCTTCTTATCATTTCGATGTAGAAGTTCTTCTGTAAATAACTTGTTTTCTTATTTTTTATTGAATCTATATATATGGTTGTATATCGAGGGATTACGCGTTTTACGACGATTCAATGGAACGGAAATCAACAATCGTAAATGTCAATTTTATTATATTTTTGTATATCCGTCGTTTATTCTTCGATAATACGCTATTTTGTTGTACAGGGTAATTTTCAAGAAGATTCTGTCGACCAGGCAAAGAGTAGCAATTTTATTGTTCTAAATCTGAAAGTCTCCCAATCGATATTATTATAATATATTTATGATGCTTTACTGTGAAACATAGTTCAAAGAATGAAGTAAGATAACTTAAAGCTATAATTATGATTCATAAAATAAAGCCTTGACTTCTTTGAAATCTTTATCTAACTAGTTCTCGGTTACTGACTTTTGTAAAATACAAACATTATGTTCATTGAGTAACCAAGTAAGCGCACGAGTATTTACAGAGTAACTCTGCAGATTCTCTCTGCTATTACTTACTTTAATTTTCCCATTCCGTTTTAAATTGCATTAAAATCATTGTTACTTTAATGCATTGAGAATGTGTTGTGTGCATAAGTAAAACTAGTGACAACTTGTTACCGGGGAAATAATATTTTGGTTTTAAAGATAATGTATTGAATATCCTCCAATGTTGTTAATCTGGACGTAGACTTGTATTGCCCAAATTTTTGTAGACAATGTCAATTATGGTGTCTAAAATGTCGACTTGTTAAGAACTGTCAAAATGATTAGTACCAGTGGCTCGTGACGCTTAGTTTAAAAATTGGTAGTCCAAATTACTGACTAGTTAAATTTGATTGGATTTTATTTTAGGGTGTTCCTGTACTGCGACCTTAAGATCTATTGTACCCCTTTTTTCTTTGGTGCAATAGTTAGTTAACTTCCCATTCTACAACACTTCCTCCAGACCTATTTCTCTTAGGAATTTTGTGACTAGTTTAGAAGGAATCTAAAAATGGCCAAGGCCCGCGCCGATGATGATGATAAGTGTTAAAAACTCTAAAATAAATTAAATATTTGGAGTGGAAATAGCTTGCAATAAAACAGCTTTATTTAACTTTAAAACGATTTTAAGAAAAAGCAATTTATAAATGTTTTTCTAGTCATTTTATATATTTTCTTATTATCTATACTTATCTACATAAAATTATCTGGAACAGAAGTTCGCAAACTTTTTTGTCTCGTGGACCACTTACCATGTTTTTTGGTTTTGGGTAGACCCCCTGCTTACCTGATATTGATTTTATGCAAATTCATCAACTTCAAATGTATTTTTGACAGCTGGTATAGTCCTACTCACTTTGAAAGGGCGAAAAGTGAGCATACCACCCCAAGATCATAAATATAATGTAAGATACTATACAGCTATGAACAGCACAAATTGTTTACAATGAAATACTGACAATTATACGGTTCATTATCCAAAATATATTCCCTACAAATATTCATGGAATACCAAAATTATTGTCACGACCTGCTTATATGAGATATACTAATGTTGATCTCCATTTTCGTTTCATGGACCCCCAAATTTTTTTTCGCTGACATAGACCCCTTGCAGGTCGTCGTCGACCCTTGAGGGTCGATATAGACTACTTTGGGAATCACTTATCTAGGAGATACACATGATGTAGTCTACATCATATAGTCTTCGGTACACAACACTGATATCATTCTATTATTTTTAATCATCATTATACACCCTGTAAATAATAAAAACAATCACTCGAAATCATTTTGTGTTCTGTACTAGTAGCTTTTTAATTAAAAGTATTCTAAACGTAATTCTCATCATTTTTATTGTATACTTTGTTATAAATTGTAATTAATTTATTTCTTAATAATTTAATAAAATTGTCTTACATATTATTTAAAATTTAATTCGAGCATGTTTTTATGCCAAATGAAAAATATTTAAATATATCGAATTAATTTTAGTTAAAAGTGAGACCTTCAACTTGTCGCTTGAAATTCGATGTTTGAGGCCAAACGTGCGATCGTGTAAAAAAAAAAATTTTGTTGTGTTATTTATAAAATTAATAAAAAGATTATTTTAATATTTTATTTAAATTTTAAACGATGTCATTAAGTTTTCGATTTTAAATTAATTTCTTTTAGAAGAAAAAACGGTTTATTTTCGTTTACAAATCGGAATCTGTAAATTCTTTTTTACCGAAATATTTTATTAAAAAACTGTTCACTAACTTTTGTGTAAAATGTAATTGAATTTGTTCGATTTTTAATATTTAAGATTTTCTTGTTTTTTTTTCGTTAAAACGTGGACTTCGAATTTTCTCCAAATTTAAAAAATTTTTTATCTTAAACTTGACCCAAAAAAACTAAATTTAGTAAAAAAGAGGCTCATTGAAAGTGAATCCATTTCGTTTTTGAAAGTTGAGTCAAAAAATTTGGTAAGATTTAAAAAACGAATTTGAAAATTCTTTGTAGTATTATTAAATTGGTAAAATAAGTTTTTAAATTTTTATAACAAAACGCGTACATTGTAAATCTAAAAGGTTAATTAATGGTTTTATTAAAGTTAAAATATGTCCATGGAGGTCGAAATTGGGTTGAAATGCATATACGCTGGTCAAGTCCAAATTGGATGGAGTAAATTTATTTGATTTTAATACCTGTGTCATGATTTTCATTACCTAAGTAAAATATTTAAACTTTTTATGTTCTCGACTATATTTGGACTTGATTTTAACTCGATATTTCAACCCTCTCTGTATATGCGGTTCGAAATTTCGACCAAATCGCGACTCCTTGATCTTTTTGATTCTCCATTTATCGGGTTTTTCAATAAGGGCACTACAAATATTTTTTTAAACAAAACAAAAACGGTTTGAGGTATCAATGAATTTTTTATTTCAAGTTAAAGCACATTCTATGCCATTATGTATGGAGTTCAATTTCCTTCACATGACCACCACGGGCACATTTGCAAAAGTCCAGTCGTTGAACCCAATTTTCGACCACTTTTTCGCATAGATCGGCCGATATTGCAGCAATTTCGCATTCAATATTTGATCTGAGCTCTTCTAACGCAGGCTTATTGATATAGACAACTGACTTCACGTGACGCCAAAGAAAATAGTCAAGGGTGTCAAATCGCATGAACGAGGCGACCAATTGATGGGTCCATTTCTGGAAATAACACGCTTGTCAAACTTACTTTTCAATAAATCGATTGTAACGTATCAAATAATCAGTTAGCATGATTCGATAGCGATTTCCATTAACTGTAACGTTGCGGTTTTCAGTATCAACAAACGAATATGGCCCAATGACACCTTCAGCATGTAATCAACACCACACAGTAAATTTTTTTTAGTGATGCCCAATAACGCATATTTTACATATTGGGCAGGTTGTGATGTTGTCCATAAATTGCTCGTAATTCCCTTAAAGTTGCGACGACCGACTCAGAATTTCAGTAATAAATTTTAATAATTTGTAAACCTTGTTCAAGTGTGTATTGCTCCATGATGAAATGGCAACTATTCACGAGCATAAATGTCAAAGAACAAAAAAAAATATTGCGTGGTTCGTCGTCCCTATTGGGAAACATTTGTAGTGTCCCATGAAAAACCCTTTATAAGTAATACCAACTTGAACGATTTTGTAAAGTTTTATTTTTTAAGAAAGCATAAAGTTTTTAGTAAGATTCATCAGTTTTATTTGGATATCAAAATGATTATCTAAAAAAATCTCTGAAAGAACCTCAGATTCATAAAAATTTATCGAAATTCGATGTTATTAATACAAAATTAATAATTATTTCTTTTTCATAATTTCGTTTTCAGAATGACCTAAAGGTATAAATTAAAAACTAACTAATAAAATGGATTGGTTAAGAAATACATACAAAAGTTTCCGTTCATCGGAAGGTCCGCCATACAATGAGGATCTTGAAAGTCTTAAAGATTATAAAACTAGATGGATGTCAATTAGAATAATTTATTTTACAATGTTTCTAATGTCATTAGGTTTTAGTATTGTACTGACAGGAATTTGGCCATACTTAGATAAGGTAAATTAGAAATTAAAAAATAAAATATAAACTTTATTTTTAAAAAAAGAAACACTAAAATATATTTTTCTTAGTTAGATTCCAGTGCTGGAAAAGAATTTATGGGATATGTTGTTGGAGCAAATCCACTTGGACAAATGTTATTTAGCCCATTAGTTGGTCATTGGGGAAATAAATTAGGATCAATAAGACTGCCTTTATTATGTTCATTAGTAATGTTTACTTTGGCTAGTGCCGCTTATTCATCATTAGAAGCATTTCCATCATATAATGTTAAATACTGGATGATTGCATCAAGATTTTTCGTTGGAGTTAGTTCAGGTATTATATTATAATCTTTCTTTTTTTTTTTTAATTTCAATTCGATTTAAATTGGAACACTATTATCTTATTCCAATTTTGATTATGAAAGCATTCGAGTTTATTATCTATTTTTTATTTGATATAAAGGAAATCTTTGTCACAATAATAAATGATAAATCATCCTTTTATTGTTTCTAATCAATTCAACTACGTACTTATTTTATATCTTTAACAAATTTTTGTATATTATTATACTTTTGATAAAGCCTATTTAAAAATCATAACATATTTATATTTACAAAAAATTCTTTTATAAATTTTAGCTAATATTGCCGTTTGTCGATCATATTTATCGGCTGCAACAACAATAAAGGAAAGAACTGGAGCTGTCTCGATGGTATCCTTAGCACAAGTTTTAGGTTTTATTGTTGGTCCAGGACTACAGGCGGCTGTAACACCACTTGGTAGTCATGGTGTAGATTTTATATCAGGCTACTTAACAATGAATATGTACACAGCAGCAGGCTGGATCAATGTAATTATGGGAATTGGAAATTTTATACTATTTTTACCAGCATTTTTTCAAGTATAGATAAATTTTCTTTTAAATTATATTTTATGAATACTAAATTAATGATAATTTCTAGGAGAAAAAAGTTGCAGCCAGAGAAGTTATGATAATGCAAGGACAAGAAACAGAAAGAGACGCTTGGGAGGCTGTAACACCAGACTATGGAACCGCTTGGACATTACTTGTTGCATTTTTTGTGCTTGTTTTTAATTTTGTACTACTTGAAACGTAAATACAAATATTTTGTTGTTTTTTTTTAGTTCAAATAATAATTATGTACCTTGGATACAGGTTAGGAACATCATTAACAATGGACCAATTTGCATGGACTAAAACTGAAGCTCTTTATTATATGGGCATTTTAATGTCTGTTGGTGCTATAATAGCTTGTTTAACATTTATTGGAATTGAACCATTATGCAAAAGATTTGCTGAACAGAAAGTTTTAGTATGGGGTGGTTTTTCTTTGATGGTTATTGGACGATTTTTATATATACCATGGGGTGATGAACCACCAAAAATTGCCGAAATTTATAATGAAACACGATTTAAAAATGACACAAATTTAACAGATTTCCTAGAAACTGACGAACGATTTTTAGGATGTCCAGAAATACAAACATGGTGTTTTTATACACCAAAATTAACTATAACACAATTTATAATAGGATACGCATTCACAGCAATTGGATATCCAATTGGTGTTACATTAATTCAAACAATATTCTCAAAAATACTTGGTCCTCGACCACAAGGAGTTTGGATGGGTTTATTGACAGGATCTGGTTGTTTATCACGTGTAATGGGTCCCATATTTGTTAGTTATATTTACACAAGATTTGGTACATATTATACATTTGGTCTGACAGCAATTATGATGTTGGTTTCAATGATTTGGCTATGGATATTCAAGTTAGTTGAATTAAAAATGTTGTTCGATTATTTTTTTTTAAATTATTTGCTTTATTTTCAGTGACCGACTAATTCCTCCAAATTTGGAAGCAGATAAAACTATCGAAATGGATGCACTAAATAAAGAAAAAGAAAATAGTGATGAAAACGTTACTGAAATATTTTAAAATTAAACAATATTAGTAAGCAATTTAGTATAAAAAATTTTTTAATAATTAATGTTTAGAAAATTTACAAAATAATACTTTTTGATATTTATTACGATTCCACTCAAATGAAAATATTAATTGAATGTACAATAATTTTTTTTTTATGTTTAATGACTATAAAAGAGAAATGACTTTATATCGGTGTTTTAGTTTTATTTTTCCCAACAATTTCGGCTTCCGAAATATTATTTGGTAAACATGTGTTAACCGTTTCTGGAAACTTTAAGACTAGAAGACCTGAAGTTACTGCAAATCCACCAAATAATATCATTGGTAAAGCAGCAACATATTGACCCTACAAATGAAAAGAATAATTTAAGCATATGAAAAAAATATTTGAAATGTTAGAATATATACAATTAATGGAGTTTGTGGTGCAGCAACCGAACCAACTCGTCCGAACATTGAACATAAGGATAAGATCCGATGTCGTAAACTTGTTGGAAATAATTCTGTTGTATAAATATACAATGCAGAAAATGATACTGTAATTGCCAGTTTTCCAATTAAAAATGTCCCCAACTTCCACCATTGACTTTCTTCATCTAAGTGAATTAAATTTTAAAATAAATAATCATTTTTTATTCACAATTACCATTTGCTATGAATATTGATCCAATACAGGATGCACTACATATCAATAAGGCTCCACATAAAGTTTTTCGTCGACCAATTCGATCTAAAATATTATAATTTACTAGCAATGCAGGAAGTTCTACTGCACTAATTAATATAAAATTTATATATTTATCTCCTGTAAGATTCACGGAATTTAAACTTAGCCCGTAAAATACAAAAGCATTTGTCATCCAACAGAAAGAACAATTTACAAAACGCCAAAAAATTATTGATGATTTAAAAGCAGTTCGTAGTTCACTTGTCTCATTCGATGAAATTCCATTTTGAGCTTTAGTAATTTTTTCAGCACGTTCACGAAGATGTTTCAAAGATTGATCTGATAAATTATTGTTATTGATTCTTGCGACTTTTCGAAGGGTTGCAAATGCTGAATCAAACTTTTCATTTATCAATTGCCATCTAACACTTTCTGGGATAATCCAAAAATACGAGAGAATCAATAAAGATGGAGTACACAAAACTTGTAATAAAAGTCGCCAATTCTGTGTATATTTGGCCACAAGAGATAATGTCATTTCTCCAATAGGAAAGAATGCTGCAAACATCGCAATACCCATCACTCGATGATCTGCATCCACTAATTCCAATCCAAGAATAACGCATGCTGGATAAATTACGCTTGCCATCGCTGAATTCAAAAATTCAAATATAACAAACATCAAATAGTTTGCGGAAAGGGATCTAATTATTGCACATAATGCACTTAATATGATTCCCATAATCAAAGCAAAACGTCTGCCATATCTATAATCAATTTATTATCAGATATTATTTTTATTTTGAAAAGAGTTATGTGATAACAAACCTATCTGAGATAAAACCACCTAGTGGCATGCCAATTAACTGACCTATACTACTTATGCTCCCGACTAAACTTAATTTCCACTCATCTTCGCAAGTTATGTCCCACTGAAATTCACATAATGTTATTTTCAATAAATTTTTTGAGGTATTATAAAAGATTACTTCATTCTGAATTGTTTTTTCTTTGCCTTTATAGACAAATTCGCTACAGGTCACTGTTTGCGATGAATCAAATTGAGTTTGTGAACACGTTAATTCGAACTCATTAATTTGTTTGGCTGGATAACGTGTACATTCCGAAGGAACACCATTTTCAAATGGAATTGTTTGATTCAGCCATGGTTCCAAATATGAATTGCTTGCAGTATCACATTCAGGCACAGAACATCTAAATTTTTAATTATTATTATTAACTTTAATATTATGGAATTTTTTTCATACCTGTATGTTAGAAGGCCCGCAGTGAATACATAAGTTAACGTAAAAATTGCACTAAACGCAACTGGTATACAAATAAAAGCATAATTAATTTTTTGAAATTTTCCGAATTGTCCGAATTCATTCAAAACAATATCCAAATCATTTGGTTCCACTGTCATGATCAGGCCTTTTTTTATTATTACTTATTTAAACAATGTGTTCAGACATCGAACGATTGAAAACTGATTGGGTCTAAATTCGAAACCAATATCACTTCGATACAATTTTAATCAGATTTTATATGTTTCTAATCTGAGATAATTCAAAACAGAAGTGCTAAATATGTATAGTGGATAACATTGAATTAAATGATAACATAATTCTGACATAATTGTCAGACTATATATGCCAGACTATATTAATCACGTGTTATTGTACCCATATTAATTTGAGCTTTCAAATAAATATTGTTATCAATTATTACATTCATTTATTGGTAAAATTTGTTTAACAACTTGCTCTGCAAAATAATACATTTTAATTTTAGTATGTCAGTTATAGTAGCAGCATAATCTACATTGTCAATACTATCAGTTTTAAAAATACAAGGAATTTATAAACAAAACACACTCTACATGTGAGAAAAGGAAATACAAATCTGGAACAAATATTACACCAACTCTGAAGGTAGTACAGGATCATTTTCCCAATTGTTGTTCTTTTCAATCTAAAAATGTGTTCTGCTTTGGAGCAAGTAGTAAATAAAACGTTTTTATAATACAACAATAGATTATCGTAATCGAAATGTGTACAATAATTATCTATACCTACCTATACTTAATACATAATAAATCAGGAAGGACCGAAGTTATAAAGCAAAAACAAGTATGACAACAAAGTTTGGTTGGCTTTTCTTTTCGCTTTTCGGATTTAATTAGATTTGCACAGTAATAATTTCATTTACTATAAATTAATTATATATATTGTTTAAATTATTACATGATACTGTATTGAATTTCGATTAAATAGAAAGTTATAGTTGTAAAGAAAAATTAGGCTAGCCACAAAGTTTTGTCGGTTTTTTATTGTTTAGTTTTTCAGACGTACTACCAAAACTGTACTCCCAAAACTGAAAATCGAAGAAAAGGAAAGTAAATTATGAATAAAATACATTAAAAGATTTTTGTTTTTATTCTGTCCCTCTCAGTGTTTATTCAAAGGATTGTAAATTTACTTATTGCTACTACAATGTCTCAAAAATGTTCAGTGCTTGCATGTTTATCAATCACTTCTGCTTCCGAAATATTATTTGGCAAACTTGTGTTAACCGTTTCTGGTAGCTTTAAGATAAGAAGACCTGAAGCTATTGCAAATCCACCAAATAATGTCATTGGTTATAAAGGTAAGTACATTTAAGAAATATTTGTAAAGGTAGAATATATATATACAATTTATGAAGTTTGTGGTGAAGCAATTGAACCAACTCGAACATTGAACACAAGGATAAGAATCGATGTCGTAAACTTGTTGGAAATAATTTTGTAGTATAAATATACAATGCAGAAATTGATATTGTAATTGCCAATTTTCCAATTAAAAATATTCCCAATTTCCACCATTGACTTCCTTCATCTAAGTGAATTAAATTCTAAAATAAATAATCATTCAATTGGCGTGTTTTTTGGGGAAAAATAAGCACGGTTATCATGTTATGTGTTTTTTTCTTTTAAGGCGATTATTTTAATCTATGCTGTTATAACTTTTAATTCCGGATGTTGGTATCACTGAAATTAATTGATGGAACGTATAAAATATATGGAAACTGTGCTTAGTTTTCCAAAAACAGCACACCATTTATTCACAATTACCATTTTCTATGAATATTGATACAATACAGGATGCACTACAAACCAATAATGCACCACATAAAGTTATTCGTCGACCAATTCGATCAAAATATGATAACTAATTAGCGATAAAAGATTATTTCATTCTGAATTGTTTTTTCCTTGCCTTTATAAATAAATTCACTACAAGACACTGTTTGCGATGAATCAAATTCAATTTGTGAACACGTCAATTCCAACTCATTAATTCGTTTAGCTGGATAATGTGTACATTCCGAAGGAACATCATTTTCAAATGGAATTTTATGATTCAGCCATGATTCCAAATATGAACTGCTTGCACTATCACATTCAGGCACAAAACATCTAAAGTTCTAATTATTATAATTAATAAAAATAAAAGCTTAATTAATTATTTAAAATTTTCCAAATCGTCCAAATTGATTCAAAACAGTATCCAAATCTGTCATGACCAAGCGTATTTTATTAATTATATACAAAATATGTTCAGAAACTGAAAACATTTCGAAATTGATTAAGTACTCTAAATTAAAAATCCATTTTACATCGATTAAATTTAATCTTTTGTTTTCAGTTTAAGATAATCGAAAACAAAAGCGATAAATATGTATTGCGTATATCATTGAACTAAATAATCAAGTAAATTTATTCCACTTTAGGTAATTAAATATTTTCTTTGTTGTATCAACAAAAATTGGTAATTTCAGTTTTCAAAATAATATTGCAATTAATTATTACTTTCCTTCGATCAAATAGAAAACTTGGAGACTCGATCCATGTTTTTAGAGAAATAAACTTTACGGGCGATTTTGCAAAGTTTAATGATTTTAACTACTAAGTGGGATATAGCCAACATTTAGTAACGGTTTCCAACTTCCAATTGGTCAGGTACTGGAATTTAATTTTAGTAGCAGCCACTAGTCGACTTTCTTAGTTTTTGATTTCAGAGTTTAAACATGAAATTTATATCGGAGAAAAGTTTGATCTCTATTCAATTCTTATTTCTAGTTCTAGTTCACAGTTAAGTTTAATTTTGTATTCTGATTAAACCACAAAAAAACACCAGAGCTGCTAAGTTAAACTTAAAATTAAACTTAAAATTAGATATAATGATTCATATCACAATATGACCATTCGAAATAACAAATTACACAATATGGATTTTAAGCCTTCCAGATGTATAACAGATCCTACCAGGAATATAAACAGCACTGTCCTTTCATTGCTATTCAATTAAATAAAAGTTGCGAGATAGCTATACTCGTATGTTCTGAAAATCTTATAAAAAATATTTGCGAAAACCACAGACATATGGGTGGCTCGTGTATTATATCACCATTTTCTTGATAAAGTCCATAATACAGAAACAATAAAGACATCAATTATTCTTAGAAAATAATAATTAAAAAAATTTTTTGATACTATTAAATTTATTCCATCGATTACACTATTTATCAAAAAGATAATATTTTTTAGACCACTTCTATTTCAATGAACCTAATAAAAAGATTACTATTTGATTAAGTTACCTTGGCCGAGTTTTTGACCTCCTATGATAAAATATTTGAAGAATTATCTTACCATATTCCAAGCAGGCTCATAAACGTTGCTGAAACTATTCTATACTTGATTAAAATTAATGTTTAAAATTACTCACGGAACTGAACGATAACGGAATGAAATAAATACCGCTGCTATTAGATCATTTTTCCGGTATGCCAACATTAGAAATATGAAAATTCTTCATGCCGCATGTCATATTGCGGGATTGGCAAAGAAGGGAGTCTCAAAATTTCAACTGCAAGTTTTCACGTCGTCAATTTTTTAGATTTGAATTTAATTCTATGTTAAAACTTAATAGTCCACAATAAATACAATATTCTATAAGTTTTAATGAAGAATTTAATTCCATATATTTTATGTGTCCAACAAGTGTTTATATTTCCATTAAATTTACGACAAAAACAAACTGAAACAACTATTATAATTGTTAAATATTTGGAATTTATTAAGACATTTATTAAGAGTTTTAACTTAATTTATAAATCAGATTTACAATTGTGCCATGGAAACAGGAGTCAGATCTTTATGTATCAGTATAATGTCTTACTAGTTTATAATTACTATAAAAGTACAAAATATTATCAGAAATCTGTACAATATTAAGAAATTGACATTCTATGTTTTATGAGAATACATAAAAAATCCAAAAATTTGAAAATATTTACACTTTTGTTTTGTCCACTTTTCTTCCAATCATTTCGGCTTCTGTTATATTACTTGGTAAGCTTGTATTAAGAGTTTCTGGAAATCTTAAGACACTAAGACCTGAAGCTATTGCAAATCCACCAAATAATATCATTGGTAGTGCAGCGACATATTGACCCTACGAATTGAAATAAATTTAAGTACATTTAAGAAATATTTTAAAAGGGTATAATATATACAATTAATGGAGTTTGTGGTGCAGCAATTGAACCAACTCGTCCGAACATTGAACACAAGGATAAGAATCGATGTCGTAAACTTGTTGGAAATAATTCTGTAGTATAAATATACAATGCAGAAAATGATATTGTAATTGCCAGTTTTCCAATTAAAAATGTTCCCAATTTCCACCATTGATTTTCTTCGTCTAAATTAGTTAAATTTTAAAATAAATAATCATTTTTTATTCACAATTATACCATTTGCTATGAATATTGATCCAATACAGGATGCACTACATATCAATAAGGCTCCACATAAAGTTTTTCGTCGACCAATTCGATCTAAAATATTATAATTAAGCAGCAGTGCAGGAAATTCGACTGCACTAACTAATATGAAATTTATATATTTATCTCCTGTAAGATTTACGGAATTTAAACTTAATCCGTAAAATACGAAAGCATTTGTGATCCAACAAAAAGAACAATTTACAAAACGCCAAAAAATGATTGACGATTTAAAAGCAGCTCGTAATTCACTCTTTTCATTCGATGAAATTTCACTTTGAGCATTTGAGATTTTTTCAGCAGAATCACGAAGATGTATAAAAGATTCCTCTGATATATTATTATTATTAGCTTTTGCTACTTTACGAAGAGTTGAAAATGCTGAATCAAACTTTTTATTTATTAATTGCCATCTAACACTTTCTGGGATAATCCAAAAATATGAGAGAATCAATAAAGCTGGTGCACACAAAACTTGTATTAAAAGTCTCCAATTCTGTGTATATTTAGCCACAAGAGATAATATCATTTCTCCAAGCGGAAAGAATGTTGTAAAAACTACAATACCCATCACTCGATGATCTGCATCTACTAACTCCAATCCAAGAATAATACATGCTGGAAATATTACGCATGTTGCAGCAGCACTCAAAAATTCAAATATCACAAACATTATATAGTTTGGAGATAATGATTTAATGATTGCGAACGTTGCACCTAACATGACTCCCATAATCAAAGCAAAACGTCTGCCAAATCTATAATCAATTTATTATCAGATATTATTTTAGTTTTTTTAGTTATGTGATAACAAACCTATCTGAGGTGAAACCACCAATTGGCATCCCAATTAACAAACCGATACTACTTATGCTCCCGACCAAACTTAATTTCCACTCATCTTCACAAGTTATGTCCCACTGAAACTCACATAATGTTATTTTCAATTAATTTTTTTTGGTATTATAAAAGATTACTTCATTCTGAATTGTTATTTCCTTGCCTTTATAAATAAATTCACTACAAGACACTGTTTGAGATGAATCAAATTCAATTTGCGAACACGTCAATTCCAACTCATTAATTTGTTTGGCTGGATAACGTGTACATTCCGAAGGAACACCATTTTCAAATGGAATTGTTTGATTCAGCCATGGTTCCAAATATGAACTGCTTGCACTATCACATTCAGGCACAGAACATCTAAATTTCTAAATTTTTATAATTAATTCTAGAATTATGAAAATTTTTTAATACCTGTATGTTAAAAGACCCGCAGTGAATACATAGGATAACGCCAAAATTGAACTGAACACAACTGGTATACAAATAAAAGCGTAATTTCTTATTTGAAATTTTCCAAATTGTCCGAATTCATTCAAAACAATATCCAATTCATTTGGTTCCACTGTCATAATCAGACCTTTTTTATTGATTATTTGGAGAATATGTTCAGAAAACCAAAACGAGTATAAGCTGATTAAGTTCCCTAATATAAAAAAAAAACAATTTTACACCGATTAAATTTATTAAATTTAATTATTTGTTTTTAATCTAAGATATTTGAAAACAAAAATGCTAAATATGTATTTTGTATATCATTAAATAAAATGATAAGCTGATTGTATTTAATCAAGTAAAATTATTCGATTTTAGGTAATAAAATGGTTTATTTGTTGTACCAACAAAATTGCGAGATTTCATAAAACACTTGTATTTGTACTCATATCGTTTTAAGTTTTGAAAAAAAAATTTTGATATTAATTATTACTTTCCTTCAAACTTGATATATTTGTTAAATAATTAAGTTTTCGCAACCTGTAACTCTGTGAAAATTCGAAACTCAAAAAACAAAATTCCGAATATATTACACTCGTATGGGAAGAAAGTCCGACCTTTATACCCTTTCTACACAACTCAATTCGTTGAAACAAATTTTTGGAATAAAATGTGTGAAATACGAAGTGAACAAAAACAGTTCTAGTTCGCAGTTTTAAATTTTTGTCACAATACATATTAAGTATTGCAAAAATTCGTTTTTTCCGACTTAAAATTACAAATTAGAATTAAGCATAGTGAATTTTTGTCATAAACATGACGATTCGAAACATTAAATTACATTATTAATTCTTACCTTGTAGATGTAGATCATACAACGAAACTAAACAGCACGATTAAACTACGGACCTTCGATTAATTAATTAAATTAAAAGACCCAGACCTCAAACTTGGCAGCTCTGTAGTATAATATATTATCTTTATCTTGATTTCTACTGATAAAGGCGCTACAAAAATGTACAAAACATGAAACTTGATGTTTTTCGGTATTGATGTAGAATAATTGGAAATTTGTTTGATAACCAAATATCTTCCAGTGGCTAACAGTAGCACTCCTATTAAATTTTCTCCAGCAACCAGGCTGAGATAGATATTTTTTTCTATTCAATGAACTTTATAGAAAGATAAAATAAGTCCGCTAAGTTATTTTGGTCAAGTTATAAGAAAATGGAAATGAAAGTTCTGGGTTTTGGGTAGAATTTTATGATTTTTCAACAAAATTTTTTATTTTACTGTATTCTCCAAAAACAAAAGCAATACATAAATAACTATGGATGGGGAATTAACTTCTGAATATACGATTTAGAGATTAAATGAAAAATAAGTACACCCATACCTCGCTTTATAGCCTAGATACGTTCTGGAAAAGTTGGCCGTAAAGCCGTATAGCGAATCAATTATTTTTTATAACAGTGCTGCCTAAATATAGAAGCTGAAACTAAACAGTATGTAAAGCATTTTTATTTGGCCGTATAACGAAACATTGGGTGCCGCAAATCGGAAAAAGAGCCATAATTGAAAAAGGCCGTTATAGCGAAATGGCGTATAAAGAGCGGCCGTATAGCGAGGTATGGGTGTATTTAATTTCTTAAATTATCTTAAATTTATTAATACTTAAGACATCCTTAAATACTATGATTAATCTATAAATTCTTATTTACAATAAATTATGCCATGAAATCGGGAGTCATGACTTTACATATAAAATTTATATATATGGTAAATCGCATACAAGTTTATAGGTACTACTAGTACATATATTAACAATAATAAAAATTATCTACATACTAATTTAAATAAATAAAAATACTTAAACGTTTAAATATTTACACTTTGGTTTTCTCCTCCTTTTTTCCAAGCATTTCTGCTTCCGTTATATTATTCGGTAAACTTGTATTAAAAGTTTCTGGAAATCTTAAAACTAGAAGTCCTGAAGTTACAGCGAATCCACCAAATAATATCATTGGTAATGAAACCATATAATTAGCCTAAAATATATAATAATACAAGAATATTTTTTTTTATATTATTTAATAATTCAAAACAGTTACTATTAAAGGAGTTTGCGGTGCAACAGTGGATCCAATACGACCAAACATTGAGCATAACGATAGTAAACTATGTCGTAGATTTGTTGGAAATAATTCCGAAGTATAAACATATAAAACTGTAAATGATATTGTTATTGTTAATTTTCCAATTAAAAATGTTGCTAATTTTGCCCATGGTTGATCTGCAATAAGAAATTACAAATTGTTTTTCAGTTATAAACATATATAGTAGTAACAAATATAATTTACCATCTTCTATAAATATTGATGCAAAACATGCTGCACCACAAATCAATAATGATCCGGATTGTGATAAACGTCTTCCTAATCTATCCATTATGAAATAAATGAATAAAAATGCAGGAATTTCTACAGCACTTGTTAACATGAAATTTAGATATTTGTCACCAGACAAAGTTACCGAATTTAAACTTAAACCATAATAAACGAAAGCATTTGTCATCCAACAAAATGAACAATTTATGAAACGCCAAATTATTTTCGATGATTTAAATGCTAATCGTAATGGATAATCTTCTTTATCTAATTTTAATACTTCAATTTGTTTATCGACAACTTTAAGTGCTGTTTCTTTTAAACGAATCAAAGATTCATCAGAAATTGGTCGATTATTAAATTTCGATGATTTTTGTATCATACCAATTGCCTCGTGTACTCGACCTTTTGTTAATAACCATCTAACACTTTCTGGTATTATCCAATAATATGATATAATAAAAAGTCCTGGTGTAAATGCTATTTGTATTAATCTTCTCCAATTCTGAATATATTTTGCTAATAATCCTAAATATATTTCACCAATTGGAAAAAATACTGATAGAATTGTACTACCCAATATTCGATGTTTTGCTCCAACTAATTCTATACCAAGAATTATTCCTGCTGGAAATATTACACATGCTGATAGTAATGTTAAGAATTCAAATATAATGAACATAATATAATTATATGAGAATGAACGAATAATTCCCATAATTGCGCTAAATGTAACACCAAGTACTAATGCAGAACGACGTCCGTATCTATATTGTATAGAATTCAATCAATATAAAAATCAGAAATTATATCTTGATTATTATTTTTGCAAACAAACCTATCTGATATATATCCACCAATTGGCATTCCAACCAATTGGCCTATACTACTTATGCTTCCGACTAAACTTAATTTCCATTCATCCTCACAAGTTATGTCCCACTGAAAAGAAAAGAAAAATTAAGTTTGATTATTTTTTATTAAGAAAAATTCTCTGTCACTCTCAAATTAGCCAATTTAGATTTAGCTATATTCTAAATTGTTAAAATTCGATTAATATTAAGTGCAAAAATTTCTTTTTAAAAAATTCATATTTTAAACTAAATATGGCGCCATTTATTAATTTTGATATTAGTTGTATTGTAATTAATAAAACGATTTTTTATAATTAAATTTTATTAATTAAATTCCGAATTGTTAAAAAAACCACCGATTTTTTAGCGTGATAAATTATGTTTCAATTTAAATAAACGTTAGCTATTAATAAAAAAAATTACTTCATTCTGAATTGTTTGTTCAGCATTTCTATAAATGAATTTATTGCATGAAATAGTTTGTGATGTATCAAAATTGAATTCTGAACATTTTAAATTCTCATCACTATTTCCTTTCCATGGATAACGTGTACATTCTGAAGGAACACCATTTACAAATGGCACTGTATTATTTAGCCATGGTTCCAAATATAAACTGCTTGCACTATCACATTCCGGAACAGAACATCTAAATTAAAAAAAAAAAAAAATTAAAAATTCACTTTAATTTTAGCCAAATTATGAAAACTTTATTTTACATACCTATAAGATACAATACCAGCTGTAAAAATATAACTTAATATAAAAGGTCCACATAATATAATTGGTATACAAATTAAAGCATAATTAATTAATTGATATTTTCCAAATTGACCAAATTCATTCAAAATTGTATCAACATCTTCGACACCACCACCTTGTCCCATGATATAAATATTTTTATTTTATTTTTAAAGGAGCCCGCGAATTTTTAACTTATTATTCTTATTTCTGAGAACTCTAGTTAAGGCGACAACCGTTCACTTTCAAGTAATTCACATTACTGATAAAAATTCATTTAAAAAAAAAAAAATGTTTTACTTATATTCAATTGTGTTGTCTAGTATTAAATAGTATAATGCACCTCCAACATAATACCTAGCTCAGTTCGATGAAGATACTAAAATCATTCTATTAAAAGTCTAGTTTTCTGATTATATAGTATTGCGAATTAAATGAACGATACTTCTATGCCATATTATTGTATAATAAACCAAATGAACAAATTAGAAAAAACATCACAACGATTCCGAGTAGTGAAACTTGGTTTTAGTCCTTCCTCAGGGATATACCATATTACAATACCATATAAAGAAAATCACATATAAAATATACAATCCCAGCTAGCATTTTTGGTCGCTGGCACGTTTCTACCACTAGTAGCGATATGTGAATAAGTAGCTGGCACGTACTGGTTACTAAAGATGTTACTAGAGATATGATATAAACAAACTTACAATTGTGTATGAATTATGTAAATCCAAAAACTGTAGGTTTTGTTCTATCTCGTGTTCTGTTGTGAATTGTAGCCTCGCCTCGGCTTAATGGAGTTAAAAATGAACTAATGATTGGGTGCGAAAAAAATTTAGCTAATTTAATATATTAGTCAATGAAATTGTTATGGACAGGAATTTAGGAATTTGGACAACAGTATTGCTAACTAAAATATAGTACCAATCTCGCTACTCCTGTTTTTTTTTTTTTTTATAAGATTCTTCATTGAACACCACTAACACACAATAACTACATCAACTTAGATACTATTTAATAAAAAATAAATTTGATTGCGAATAATTCAATTGAAATAATAATTATTTATGTTATTGTCATTAACATTGTTTTGTGGTCTGTTTAAAGTGTTCTTCAGATTTTATTAAGTGGTCTGACATAAGAGATTAAGAACAAAAAAAAAATCGGAAAAGAAAATTTTATCTTCGGAATCATATTGAACAGGTGGAAAATTGATGTACTTACATACGTATATAGCATTTCTTTTGTGTTCAAGGGTGAGACATTTCCAAATTGTTCAAACATAATACCAAAAATGTTTAAACATATGATTAATATTAATCTCCATATTTTTAAGACAGTAATTTGCAAATTATTTTCTTTTTTAATTATTGCTATTATTTTCTTGTTTTTCAAGTATTTATCAAAATATTCGTGCAATTATTTTCATTTAATTATCTAAAAAATAAGAAATATTTTTCAAAAAAAAACGTTTACGTTTTTATTGAAAATATGTCCAGACGTGTTCATAAAATCACAATTTCCCTAACAGTCTTCGATGAACTACAAAACTCTTAAAAATATTTAAACAATTAATAAATAGAATTTACTTAAATATTCTAAAATTAAACAGGGTGATTCTTAAAAGTATATTGCACCAGTTATTTTGTAAAACTATCAAAATTCTCGATTACCGTATCCATACTTTATATCATAGGTGGCCATCACGAGGCCGTCAACAACGCCAACATCAGCAAGCAAACAGTTCAAATAGTAGTTCGCGAACAAATTCAACAACATCAACTACCGGCAGTCCACGGGTCAAATGAACATAAATGTTAACTTTATTGTACATATCACCATCATTACATTGTGAGTCGTTCGTGTATCATATATTTTTAAATTATAGCTATGACAGATTTAAAATATCTCGCATTTTTGGAAAAGTTCAATGGTTTTGAGCTATTTCCAATATCCGGCTATTTGACACTGAAGGTAACTTAGTTTTTTGTCCAACGCTAGGTGTTGATATAATTGAATAACAGACAAAAATTTCTGATATATACTATATGTTCTGTGATCTTCGGGGTCTTCGGGCAACTCGCAACGCTATCGGGCTCATACTCAGAAATACTTGACAAAATTCCGTGTTATTCTGTAGTTTCAGTCTATTATCGTCACTGCGTGTGGAGAGACGTTGAAATACATATTTACCCTATTTATAATAAGATTTCAAACTACTTTAACCAAGTATCCTGTGTTCTATAAGGATTCTGCCTGTTTATTTCAATTAGCAAAAAAAAGAAATTAGGCGCGTGACCCGACAAGAAATATTATTTCTGAAATTTGGCCCATCTGCTGAAAGTGTTGGCCACCCATACTTTATATGCTATTTATTCATTATTTCAGAAATTAAGAATCTGTGGGAGTTTCAATATAAAATTAATTAAAATTCACATAAATAATATCCTATTTAACTTTAAGTTTCTAATTTTACTAATTTTTATTTGAACTTTTGTCTAGTTCTAGTATTTTAGAGCATCTTCTTTTTAGTTCCAAAATCGTATAGCGACTTTTTTTAAAAAATTGTAAACTAGTACCTGGTGCAGCCTTACACCAGAAATAAAGGCTTTGTTTATACTATTTTTACAATTTAATTTTCGGGATCGCCAATTATGTTCAAAATTATATAAATTAAAATAAAACATTATTATGTGGGCTTTTAATCTTTGTATACCTCACAAATCACCCTGTTTATGTAGTAGAACTGTAATCTATATTTTAAAAACAACAATCCAGTTAGGGAAAAACCAACAAAATCACTTTGCACTTTATTCAAAAATGCATCAACAATTGTAACTTTCTGACATAATATTGTTAAGTCTTGAACTTAAAATGAACAAAATGACTGGCATTGTATATTTTTAATCGAAATAAATACTTGTGATTAAATCTAAACTTGAAATTTAAATTAAAAAGCTTATTCTCCAAACGCAGACGATATCTTTATTTAACAATGAAATTTCTATGAAACGACAATAATTTAAAATGCTATTCTGCAGTAATACCTTTGTGTACAGAGATTGGCGAACTTATTTAACTAAAGATTTCTATGATACTGCACTTTCTTCTAAAATCAATTAAATATTACAAATATTTTAATTAACGACATTTTGTACAAGAATACCATTTTTCTGTCGTAAAGAAGAAAAGTAACTTTTTAATCACAAAAAGTCACAGTCATTATGTGTGGAAAATAAGCTCGTCAAATTGATTAGAACATTTTTCTTTTTTTAGTTTATTAAGTAATAATTGATTAATTATTTATTTCTAATATATATTATTGTAAAAATCGTTAAACCATGACAATTTATTATGAAACAAATTTTTTGGAAGTCATCTAGAAATATTTGAACTGGAAACTTGGGGACTTTATTAAAAAAGGTATTGTATATTTTTTTTCTCACAAATTAATGTAAATATACGTAAATTTGTTTTACAAAAATAAAAAAAAGGAGCACGTGCTAATTGAGTTCATAGGAAAAAAAAAGCTATGAAATCAAAAAACTATAAACATGTTTCATAAATTATTTTCAATAAATTAATTTCGACACTTTATTTGTACAAGTAATAACAATTGCAAATAACCTCAACGAAGGTTGTGACTGTTTTTTCTATAAACAAAAAATTTTTGAACTTTTACCATATATTTAAAATAGTTCATAATCGTTTAATGCTAAATCGGAATTTTCAATGTTAACTGAAATTATTAATACATTGTGACTTGAATTACAGCAAACATAAATTACACAAAAATTTACAATGTTAATAAAAATTTATTCAGTTATCTCAAGACAACTATTTCCTTTAACGATCAAATGAAATACGTTTTTGTAAATTTCTAGAATTGTTCGATAATCATAAAAATTTCTGCAATTACCGAACTTTCTTAGATGTTTTATTAGAAATATAATTTTAGCAAAAAAAAACTCACTTCCGGTTAAAATTTAATTAATTCATCAAAACAGCTTTTTTGATACCAAATTTTAATAAAATTCAGTAAATTGTTCCCGAGTTATCGAGGATATAAAAAAAAGTAATCAAGCGCGGCCATACAGATGACATACACGAGGATGCACTGGAACATTGTAAAAATTTGACAGATTTAGACATTCCTAGAATTTCTAGTTGGATTCAGTCCGGAAATTTGAGAAAGTACGCGAAAATCATAATTTTAACTAAATTTTTAGACAATGTTTCGAACTAGATTTGATCTTAAGTTAACTAGAAATAAATTGAGTATGCAGACATCATTACGAAAATAGTCAATTCAGATTCATGGGATTTTAAAACATATTTTTGCGTTTAAAGCCCAATGCCGAATTTTTACAAAATCGAGTTAGTGGTAGAGTTTACATCCCGAGAAATCCCAGGAAAAATTTCTCGGGAAATTGATGAATTTTATATTTCCCGAATCCCGAGATTATGTTTTTATTTCCCGGGAAATTTTAACGTTTAATTCTTTGAAATATCAACAAAGTATGCTTGCAAATAAAATACTCGAAGCTTTTACAAGAACGATTTAAGGAACGGAGGAACAAGGATTTAATATCCCTAATTCAATTCATGCAAATCCGAAACAGTTCTATATAAATTCTAGTAATATAATTTATGAGAAAGCTAGTAAAACTTCGATTTTAAAATTTTGCGAAGTAAATTATGGATAACTTAAATTGTTCATTAAATGATTATGCTTAAACTACCATGTCGAAATATAGACGAACAGGTAGTAGTAGTCTTAATAAATTCGGAAAAGAAAAAGAAGTGATACGTATACTAGAACAAGCAGCTAAAGAAAGCTCGGTTCCAATGTCTGTTAGTTCAATAGGGAAAAAAGAAATTATATAGTAACAAGTCTAAAACAGAAGATAATATTTGCTCTAACTAAAGTATTTCCAGTTTTGTGTTGAGAAAATTCCTGGGATTTTCAGGGGATCCCGGGAAACTACCACCAAAATTTTCCGTTTCCCGGGATGCTGAATTTGGGCGGGAAATGGAAACTCTAGTTAGTAGTTCTCAGATCGTCGTACTAGAAAATGTTACCACACACAGCCAAAATAGCCAAATCGGATTCAAGATACTTCTAAACATTGATTTATTTGAAATCGGATATAGTCTTATAGTCTTATAGTCTTATACCTTATGTAATGTCTAAGAAAGTTAAAAATTTCATTAAAATACTTTAAAGCAATCATATAATAAATAATATAATTTCAGAAATTCAAATATTCGTATTTCTACGTCATAAGAAAGCTACGCAATTTTCTATCTACGCATTTTTTTCAAATTCATCGAACAAGTCTTTCGTTTTAAACAAGATAATTTTCAATTTAATCTTTAACATAATTTAAGAACTTCAATTAGATTATAACAAGAGAGTCATTTATTCTAAAAATATTATCTAAATTCTAAAGATTTAAGTTATATTCGTCCTTTATGAAAAGTTTAAACTTTAGATTTTCAAATTAAGAACGAAACAGGTGACTTGTATTCTTTAGAAATCTAATCAAGATTATGTTAGATTTATTATAGAAATTGAACTAGTCTTTTAATTAAATTTTAAAAAAAAAACTTTTCAATTAGAACTAGGAAAAACTAGAAAAAAAACAGTTGTTAATTAATTTTAGTATTTAGTTTGGAAGCAGTTTAATGATCGTGGATACTGATACTATTTCTTTTATAAACCCAAGTGCCCTTTTAATCCTTGTTATCTGAAGCAGTACAAAAGTATAGTAAAAGAATATTGTCAAATGATAAAGGCCCTTATTATGAATGACAATTATCAACGATTGATAATTGATACAATTTAACAATCGAAACAACTTTTGGTTTTACGAACATGGATTGATAAAATAGTTCACCACCATTGTGGCTGCAATCATTTTGACTTTTTTAAAAAAGCAATTGTGAGCTTTGTTCATTACTAACAACATTTTTTCTTCACCAGTAGTGTCTTCATCATAAAAATATAATTCTATTGACGACATTTTAAAGAAAACTCGCTATAAAAATTTTCACCTTTTTCCTCTATCAACCAAAAATTTGCGGTCGCTGGAAACAGTTGACAGCTATCAATAAAATTGACTCTGGTTGACATTCGTAATACCGACGTATCAATTTAGTTGATGGCTGTCTACTATCAATTATGAATTGACATTCATAATAGAGGCCTAAATACTGTTTTCATGAATAAAGTTTTATGGGTACGTTGAATTTGTAATAAATGAAAAGTATAAATTCGAAAATATTGAACAGACTCCTTATTTTGTCCTGCAAAAAAAATTTAAATCGAGTTTAATATTAAAATTTTAACATAATAATAAAATTTGTATGACTTGGACTTATACATAGAAATATGTACAAGAATTTCAACTTAAAAAATTTACGCTAGAAAAAAAAGCTTGTCAAAAATATTAATCAAATTGCAATTTCAAGTTTTTTGTTGTAAATTGAAACCGGAAAATTGAACTTTTTAAATGCTTTTTTGCCATTAATGATATAATTATGACACACATTAAAATAGACACGAAATTCCTATTACAGAATAATTTAATAGTAACGGGTGATTCATCGTGAGGTTCAGGAAAATATTTTGAAATAAAACACATAAAACTGAATGTGATAGTGAAAACTTTATTGAGAACCAGAAGAACAAACGATGCCATTTATATTTTGAAGATTATGCCATTCAAATATTGGCCGCAACTATGATTTTGGTGGTCCATTCTGTAGGCCTAAAAACATATTCGAGCATTACGACTGGAATCAGACCAATAGCGCCAGCAATATTTGCTTCCAAGGCATCAATCGTAGCTGGCTTATCCGCGTAGGCTTTATACTTCACGTAACAACAAAGAAAGTAATCCAGAGGTGTGATAGCACACCATCGGCCAAATCACTGGTCCAAAACGTGAAAACGGCTGCTCACCTAAATGATTGCTCAACATGTCCATTGTTTTACGCATTATATGGATAGCAGCGCCGTCTTGTTGAAATCAGGTATCACTGATATTACGGGCTTAAATTTCAGGCAGCAAATACTTTGTTATCATGGTGCGATACCGGGTACCATTTACAGTTACTTTACGGCCATCCTCATTTTTGAATGAATATGGACCGATGATTCCGCCAGTCCATAAACCACACCAAACTGTGCATTTCTCCGTATGTAACGATAGCTCTTAATACTCTTCGGGTTGTTCATCAGCCCAAATACGCCTATATTACTTTTTGGCGTATCCATTTAGCCAGGAATGGCCTTCATCGCTAAACAAAATTCTGCGATAAAAACTTGTTTCACACAGTGCTGATTTTCGTAATATCGCTCCACAATTTGAAAACGCTGTGCCGGTGTAAATCTTTCCATGATGACATGGTAATCACTACTTAACCAAACTGTAATGACAGCTTCACACTATTCAAGCGTGATGTGTAAAAAAATGGCAATTGAAAAAAGTACCTCACGATGTATCACCCATTATAAAAAAGTTCAATTGAAATAATAATTACTTTTGAATTTTTAGATAAATACCAAAACCACAATAGCAAAACAAAAAGATTGCATTGTTCGAATAATATTCTGGAGTGGAACTGTGTAATTTGATTGAGACTAAATCGAATCGAAAAAGAATCGCAATTTTTATACTTTTTCGATACGATTTGGTACAAATCGAGATAAACAATGCCACTACATTTTATGCAAAAGCAATGGTGGAATCGTGTAACTTGATTTCGATCAAATCGTATCGCAAAAGCATAGGAATTGCAATGTATTTTCGATACGATTTACTCTCAATCGAATTACACGAATCCACTCCAGTATCAAGTATAATGCTTGACTGGTCGTAGTTGTTTCGACCTCGATGGTAGTAACTGGCGAATATTATCCTGGATTCAATTTCTAGGTTGTTCACAATTTTGTATATTTTTATTTATCTACGTTTGTGAATCAATAAATATAATTTATACTGAGTTAAATACCTATCTATCTAATAACGAAACGTTACTCATTTATCGGGAGATAGTAACACAATAGATCCCAAAATCAGAAGTAGAATCTTGTAATTCGATCGGAACTAAATCCCATCGAGAAGGTATTGTAATATCTATGCTTTTTCAATACGATTTGGATCGATTTACACGATTTCACTGCAGTGGATTGATTTCTTCCATGCAAAATTTTCTTGAGGTCGAGTAAGTACTCTAAAAGTCAACTTCTTTCGAAAGTGACAGAATTAAATCTGAATTTTTTTATGAAGAAATAGTCATCATTTTATTAATCTATTCTTATTTTAGAAATTCATTTTATTGTTTTAATATGATAAGAGTTTTGAACTAGCACTCATTCGAACTGGTTAAACTTTGGCAGGGTAACTTTTTGTAATACAACTTACATATGTGATAAATCTTTTGTAAACCTTGAGTAAAAATATTATAGAATTTAAGAAAGTATTTTTTAAAGATGGATTTGCATATCTATACAACATATTATCAAATTCGTAAATTGAAATAATCTCGAAACAAGTACCTAAAAAATTTTCTAGTACATACTCGCTAAAACTTGTCAAGCAAATTGAGATAAAACGCCAAACCTGTCAATACCCGAATAGCATTTAAATAATTCCAAATTCCATATCACTTATTATACATGCGAAATTTTATCTATTTCTCTATAAAGTCTTGTCATAAGTTGATATATATGTTTTTATTATAATCTCATTTTATATAATAATATATTATGTTACTTCATTCAAAATTAGTTTAAAGTAGATTTTGTTGGTATTTAAACTAAGTACTTGAATTGCATATTTATTTTATTTTATTCAATTAAAAATAAAGTTTTTATTACTCGATGTGCTAAAAAGCCATTACATTGTGGAGAAAATAGAGATATTGATCGAATCAAATCAATGTTTAACGGCATAAGAGATATTGCTCAGAAACTTAATATATCCAAATTGTGCACTGAAAAAAATTGATGAATCGCCAAAAAGTGTTGTATTTCATTATGATAACGCTAAACCACATACAAATTTGGTCACTCATTAAAAATTTAAAGAGCTTGGCTGGAAACTTTTGAAGCAATCAACTTGAAATATTGTACTACCATTTGTTTTGGTCTTTGCAGAAATCCTTTAATAGTGTAAATTTGAGTTCAAAAGAAGTCTTTTACATCTCTTCGGTTTTTTTAGTGCACAAATAGTGCAAACATCAGAGTTAGCGTGAATTAATCATGGAAGTGATACCAAATAACGCCTTTTCTAATTCAGGTTTGCTGGTGAAAAAATCAAGGAGCGCTGGCATTGATTTCACGTAGCCACCTTGCGAGGCTTTTCCAATGAGGTCAGGCCAATTAAGTTCAACCTGTCCTGGTAAGGTGGTAATTGTAGTGGGTCATTCCAGAGTAAATTTCGTAGCACGAAGTGTACAAATTTACGTTGGATGGATTCAAAACTATTAATATGAGATGATAGGATGACCACACCTGACAGGCGTATTCCAATAGTAGCCTAACAAACGTGGTGTAAAGAGCTTTAGTTACGTATGGATCGGTAAATTCTTTAGACCAGCGTTTAATAAAGCCTAGGGTTGAATTTGCACAGTGAACCGCCGAATCAATATCTAACCTGAAGTTCAACTCATGATCGCATATAACACATAACTTTAATATTGTTTACTCTATGTAGACTAGCCTTTCGATGCGGTATTCGCAATAATAATTAATGAGTTTGCGCAAAAAGGTGATGCAGTTACACTTATTGATATTCAATATTAAGTTGTTTTAATTGCACCAAGTGGTGCATAGCTAGGATAATTTGGAGCGCTTTAGTATGCCAGATACGTCGTTGGAGGTTAAAATAAACCAGAGTGGACCAAGATGACTGCCTTGTGGCACGCCAGACGTAGCATTAAAAGAATCCAATTTATATGATCGGAAAAGCACTTGATAACGCCTCCCAATAAGATAGGAACGTATCCAGTTAATAAAAAAATCTGGGAAGCCGAGCGCTTTAAGTTTGAACAAGATAACCCGATGAGACAACTTATCGAACTTATTTTTAAATAGGAATAAATTATATCCAGGCATAACTGGATTACTTCAGTTAGTAAAAAAACTTCCATAATATATATATTTTCTTATAAATTAAAAAATTCAAACACGAAATAAATTATACAATTTATATGAAATAATGTCAGAGCGAAAATTTACTTTAGAAGCAATTATTTTGAATAATTTAAGAGCTCTTTAAATGAGTACATTTCAATTGAAAAAAATTAAAACACATAAAATTTAAGTGATAAAATATATACATATATTATTTTTTTCTTTCTATTTTTCTTAAGATATTAAAAATTTACTACGGTTAATTTATACTAAATTTAAAAATTTATACTAATTTATATATAATTTATTCACTAATTCATTTTGTATTTGCAGTTTTAATTTTCTGTCCAACAATTTCAGCTTCAAAAATTGTATCTGGTAATTTAGTATTTAAAGTTTCTGGAAATTTTAATGATAAAAGTCCAGAAGTAATTGCACAACCACCGAATAAAATAAGTGGTAATGATGCCATATAATTTGCCTAAAAAAAAAATTAGTATTATTTATAATATAAAGATAGAAATAATCAAAATAATAATATATATTACTATTAATGGTGTTTGTGGTGCTATGATGGATCCAATTCGGCCAAACATCGAACAAAATGATAACAGACTATGTCGAAGATTTGTTGGAAACATTTCTGTTGTATAAACATACAAAGCAGAAAATGACATTGTTATGGCTAATTTTCCAATTAAAAATAAAGATAATCCCAACCATTGATTCTCTTTTAAAAGAAATTTAATTATAAAATTTAAAAATAATTAATTTATTATTTACAAATTATACTATACTAACCAATACTAACGACTATAGATGCTAAACATGCGATTCCACTTATCACGAGTGTTGAAAACATTGTAAGACGTCTACCAAATCGATCAGCAATAAAATATGTAAGTAAAAGTCCTGGAACTTCTACTAAACATACGAATATGAAATTTAAATATTTATCACCATCTAATGAAACCGAATTTAAGCTCAGCCCATAATAAACCAATGTATTTGTTAACCAACAAAATGAACAATTAATAATTCGCCAAATTAATGTTGATGATTTAAAAGCTGAGAATATTGGATAATTGTTAATTTTCTCGGTCGAATTTGTTTTAATCTTTGAGATTTTCTCTTGACTTGCAGATATTTGATTTATTGAATCTTCAGATAATGTTGCTTTATTAAATTTCGCTACTTTTCGTAATATATTAATTGCATTTTCAGTTTTTCCTTCAGTTAATAACCATCTAATACTTTCCGGTACTATCCAAAAATATATTGAATGTATTAATGCTGGCACATATAAACATTGTAATAGTAATCTCCAGTTTTGAGTATATTTCGCAACTAAACCCAATAAAACTTCTCCTAATGGATAAAATATTCCCAATATTGTACAACCTAAGATACGTTTATTAGGACCAACTAATTCCATTCCGAGAATTATTGCAGCAGCATAAATAACACTACCAACAATAGAATCTAACAATTCAAAAGTAACAAACATTATGTAATTAATCGAAAATGATCTTGCGATTCCCATTAAAGCACTTAAAGTTCCACTAAGTGCTAAAGCTGTTCGTCGTCCATAACTTTAAAATAAGGAAGTATTTTAAAACATTAAATACAAAGAATTATATTTGTAAATTGATAAAAAAAAATTTACCGATCAGAAATAAAACCTCCAAGAGGCATTCCAATAAATTGTCCAATGTTATTAATACTGCCGACCAATGTCAATTTCCATTCGTCATCACATGTAATGTTCCACTAGAATGATTTCGTTAAAGTTAAGTTTAAGTTTTTCTTATCAAAATGCACTTTTTCTTTTAAATTTATAAGAATTAATAATTAATACTTCATTCTGAATTGTAGATTCTTCGTCTTTATAAATAAATTCATTACATTCTTTTATTTTTGTTCGATCAAATGCATCCTCGGTACATATTTGATGTTCGAAATATTCTATGGTGGTCGAATTTAAATCAAATCGTTTACATTTCGAAAGAAAACCATTTTCACTTGGTATCGAATTATTTAACCACCAAACTGAATACGTACTATTTTCATAATCACATTCATTTACACGACATCTGAAATATATTAAACACCAATGAATAAGAATCACTTTCTAGTAACTTACAATAATTCAATCACCTATATTCTAAAGAACCAGCTGTAAAAACATAACTTAAAGTAAAAATTGCATTAAACATAACTGGAATACATATTAAAATATAATTAAATTGTTGATAGCGTCCAAATTGTCCGAGTTCTTTTAATACAGAATCAATATCATAAACGTCTTCACCCATTTTTTCTAATAAAAACACTCAAAATTTTCGTATTTAAATGATACCAAATTATTAAAACTATTGTTTTTTATCATAATATTTAAAAAAAAAAAGAACAAAATATTTTTAATACTTTTAAATTATGATCGATTTGATAAAACGATTTTGATTAAGAAAAAATAAATATTCGAACTTAATTCAATACAATCTAAAGTCAAACTGATTATTCGTCTTTGCTGTTTTTTTTTAAAACATGCAAACTCTCTGAAAATCATTTTACTACGAAAATTATCTTGTAGAACAAAATTTACACATTTTAAAAGAAAATGTTATTCGGTTAAACGCGATTGCTTGTAGTTTTAGTAGCGATTTCGGAACCCCATATATTTTGTGATTTAAAACAACTTTTTCCTATACAAACTGTTTTTTATACCCTATAGTAGGACATCAATATTATATACAAGTATTAGTATTGTCATGTAGAAATCAGCATGCTACGTCTGGCGTGCTACAAGGCACAACTCTTGTTTATTTTAACCACCAACGACGTATCTGGCATACTAAAGCACTTCAAATTATCCAGCTATGCAGACGATATGAAGATTTTTAAAGAAATATCTCGTATTAGCGACACCACAGCTCTTCAGGAAGACTTGAATTATTTTACCACTTGGTGCAATAAAAACAACTTAATATTGAATATCAATAAGTGTAACTGCATCATCTTTTCGCGCAAACTTATTAATTATTATTGCGAATACCGCATCGAACGGGCTAACCTCCATAGAGTAAACAAGATTAAAATTATGTGTTATATGTGATCATGAGTTAAACTTCAGGTTACATATTGACTCGGTGGTTCACTGTGCAAATTCAACCCTAGGCTTTATTAAACGCTGGTCCTAAGAATTTACCGATCCATACGTAACTAAAGCTCTTTACACTACGTTTGTTAGGCCACTATTGGAATACGCCTGTCAGGTGTGGTCACCCTATCATACGACTCATATTAATAGAGTTGAATCCATATCTTTTCGCTTGTATTAAGCAGTAAATAAAATAAGGCATAGAAATAAGCATGCAAAAAGATTTCATACATTATTTAGTTATCCGTCCGTTTAGTCCACTGATGCTAAATTTCAAGAAAAAGACAATTAAATTACAAATTTCCACTCGTAACGGATTTTTTGGCATTTTCACTTTTTTACAAATCTACAATATCTACCACAACATTTAGGAGCTAAAAAGACTATTATACTAATCTCCTAAACGTTTGAAAATGAGATGCCACTATCTTTAGAATCGAGGAATTTTATCCGAATTCTCATTGCGCTTCTTAGAATTCTCTGACTTGGCCTAGTTTGAGTTGCGCATCTTTCGAAATTACCAATTCAATTACAGATAAAAATCGATATAACCAATAAGTTCTATCATTTTATCTTTTAATCTCTCAGATGTTACTTAAAAATGATTTGCTTAATTTGAATAAAATATTTAGAATAGTTTTCCTAATTTAGAAATAAATTTAAAAACGTAAAATATTATTAGTTACCACGAAGTTCTATTATAGGGTCTCAAAAATCGTGATAATGATAATGATAATATCACAATGTTACGAATGATATTGTGTGTTGCTTGCATTAGGCATATCTGAACTCTCTGAAAAATAGCCGGCTATAAACCAATTTTAGGTTTTTTTATATTTATATTTTTCGCGAAGTTTAATAAACTAATAAACATAAAAATTTGCGTTTGAATATTTATAGACAAAACCGAAAATTAGAATAAGGAAAAAAGATTCAATTATACAAATATTATATTTGTTTTCATTAATAATACCAATTATACTATTAACAACTTAATTAAATAACAATTTAGATGCCAAACATATTTTATTTCATTTATTTTCATAATCCAGCAGACGAATTTCTAATCTACAAATCAACAGAAGAACAATTAAAAAGATAATAATGAATTTTAAAAGTAACAAAAAATATCTTAAATGTAATTTTATATTTACAATTAAACTTAAGAAATAAGCAATACATTTGAACAATGTTGAATTTACTTTGATAAAAAAAAACAACGAAATGGATTATCTTTCGACAATAATATAGTAATTTTGTAATTGTTTTATTTTTCTTATTTTAAAAATACAACTTCTTAGGAATTTCGATTGGTTTATCTTCAATAGTAAATATTAAAATTTTTAATTAACTTATTGTATTTCACAAAATTCGTTTTAATTAATTTTATGCAATTCAATATTCAATTTTTCCGCAACAAATTTTTATTTACAACATTTTTATAATATTTCAAGGCGAATATTTAAATACTAAATATTAATTATTGAGATAAATTGAAAAACCTGATATTTTAATAAACTAGATTATTTTCAGCATTTTAAATTTCCGAAATCTGCATTTTGATTTTCGAAAAAATGAATTCTTAAAAAAGTGCAAAACCAAACTGCATTCACCTAAAACTTTTATTGGCAACTTTTTGTCAAATTTTATCACTAACAAAAGTTGCTTTTGATTTATTTAATTTTCAAAAAATAAAAAAATTGAAATAAAATTGAAATGTTCTAACTTGATGGATATTTAAAAATCAATAACTAGTCACTAAATTTGAGTTAATTCTGAAATCGAGCTACATATTGTATTTTAAGCACACAGACAAAATTAAACCAAGAGCTATGTTATATTAATTATTAATTACTTTTTCATATTTTATTCTACTTTTATAACAAGCATAATTTAAATACGAATTTAGCAACCGAAAATTAGTCTACAGCCCTATGGGAGAAATGGGGCAGAAAAACAGTGAAAACTAGCAATATTTCAAGGATTTTTTTCATAACTTTGTTTCTTCTTTTTCAAACTTGCTCTAATTCGAAGATAATCTAGCTAGACCCTAAAAGCGTTAAACTATTGTGTAAATTGTATTCAAAGTTGTAGATTAGTTTGTAAGGTAAACTTTATCAACAAGCTTGTTTTCTCCTAGGATTATTTCTTTCTCCACTATCCTTAGACGGATTATACTGAAATTCAACACAGTATCGCCGTAGTTAATTCATATAAATAATTTAAACAAAATTGCTTTACAAATTTTCAAATTAAATCTGAAAAACCATAAGAAAACGACAAAACTTTCTGGTCCCTCTGGCTTTTGCCTAATAACTTTGTTCCCCCCTGGTCGATTTTGCTGAAATGCAATACCAAATCATAGCTAAGGAATAACCAGACACACGAACGGACATTTTTTTAAGAGGTTCACCCTACTTGTAGCGTGAAAAAATATAGTAGGTCATTTTTAGGAATTCTTTTTCTGAAAACTACTAAAAAGCCGTTTCACGGTGACCAACACTGTGGCGAACTTGATCATCTAAAAAAAAAATGGAAATGGATTTAGTTAAATAACAACATAACTAATCTTTAATCGTTCGATGTAAAAAAAAAAATATGCATTTTTAACAAAATGGCGGATAGTCAAAGTTAATGGTTCGATTTTCACAAAAAAAACGGCCGTTTTTTGGCTGTATAAAAAAAGTTTTGGTCGAAAAAAAATAGAACGATTAAAGACTAGATTTTTATGTATTGAAAAAGCCTGCAGGAATTTCAAAAAGATCGGTTCAGTAGTTTTTGAGTAATTTCGGTCACCGACTTGAGAAATGCCTTTTGAGAAAAATGCGTTTAAAGTTTCAACTTTACACGAAGAACATACGCTTCTCTTTCAAAGCCAATATCTTATTCAATTTTATTGGGATCGGCTTGAATTTTTTAGGACATATTTTTAGATAGTTATATACCTCAAAAAATTCGATTCTTTCAAAGTCACAAGTAGTGTGATCCCCGATTCTATGGGAAGAAAGCAAAAGCTATCATTCATATTATTCTGTACCAAATACGGGAACATATAAGTACAGGTCAAGATTATTTATTTTAATAAAACTTCTTTGGAAATAAAATTTTTCAAATTTGGGAAACAATTTTCATTAAATATTTGTCCAAAATCTTTATGAATACCATTTCTGCCCACTGTCGATGTGCATAATGGAATTTATTTGAAATTAGATAAATTTAATTAAGTCCTACTCGAAAGTTGAAAGTCAAAAATCTGCAATTTGCCTTGAACTGTTTTGTACGATTTTGCCAAGGTAAATAAAATTCAATAAATACAATAGGAAGAATTTGATTGAAAACATTTTCAAATATTTCAAATAGTTTTTGGAAAAATCTTTGCAATGAAAATAAAATTGTAGACATTGGAGAGTAAATAAAATTTTTGTGTAGAGTAATAGTAATAGTGGATATCCAAAATCATTTTGTTTATAATTCGTGCAATTTTTATTATATAACTATGGAAAGTAAATCAAATGAAAGGTTAATATTTTGTCTACATTTTCTTAATAGGTCATATTTGTTTAATTCTTCAGGGTTAGGAGTAAATTAGAATAAAAGAGGCTTTCAAAACTTTTGAAAAATGTTGAAATTGTTAATTTGTTGTTAAGAAACATGTCTATCACATTTTGAATATATATTCAATTATGTAAGGATATATTTGATATATTCTACAATATTTTTGTATTTTTTGTTAAAATATTTATTAAATATTAATTTAAAAAATAGAAAGAAATTATTTTTTTAAATTTTCTTCTTTCCGCAACCATTTTATAGCGAATACAAAAACCGTTGTCAAAAACATGTGCTTGGGTTATTTCATTTTTATTTACATTTTAGTTTTAAAAATGACATTTCTGCGTGTAAAGCATTTTTTTTTAATTTCGCGATTTATTCGTACCTTATCAACTAAATATTTACAAAAAGCGGATTATAATAAATTGTATCAAGTTTATCGCGATAAAATTATATATAGTTCATTCATTGAAAAGGAACAAATTGCAGAAGAATTTAAACAATACAGGAATAAGAAGCAGCATAAGCTTAATTTAGAAAAAGCTCAAATTAAACCATTTCCGTCAATTTTAAAATTATTAAATGAAGATGTTACGAAAAAAGAAGATAATAATATACAAACAGATCAAATTAAAATTGAAACTAAAGACGTGAAGATCAAAAGAAATTACCCAAAATCTTGGATGAAAGATTATGAATTTTATGATGAAACAGATGAAGAGCATTCCGAATATGGAACATCCGGTAATTTCGAATAACTAAAAAAAATAACAGAAAATATATAAATTAAATTATAGATCCTACAATTCGTCCGTCTCAGATACCATGTAGTGGATGTGGAGCAAATTTACATTGTGCTGATCCTGGAATACCTGGTTACATTCCAAGTGAAATTTTTAAAAGAAGAACAAACGATGAATTAAAAGTACCCGAATTTGTTTTCCTAAAATTTTCATAATTTATGAAGAAGGATTTTAATTTCTAGAGAATAATTTGCCAACGATGTCATTTTTTAAAAACGTACAACATTGCAATTGATGTTACAGTACCGCCAGAAAAATACATTGAAATTGTATCATCTTTAAAAGACAAATTCGCTCTTGCTATTCTAATGATCGATTTATTAGATTTTCCATGTTCTATTTGGCCTGGAATTCAAGAAATCTTAGGAAATAAACGACCAATTTTTATTGTTGGAAATAAAGTTGATATATTGCCAAAAGATTCAAAAGGTTATTTAGAATATATTCAACAATGCTTAATAGATTCTGTAATAAAAGCTGGTTAGTAAAATTATTAGCAACAATTTTCAGTTCAAACAATATTTCTTTGAAATAATTTGCAGGTTTAACTAAAATCAATATTAAACATGTCTGTTTAATATCAGCGAAAACAGGATATGGAGTTGAAGAATTAATAACACAATTACATAACATTTGGGCATATAGTGGTGATGTGTATTTAGTTGGTTGCACAAATGTCGGTAAAAGTTCACTATTTAATGCATTACTTAGATCAGATTATTGCAAGGTAAACGGATTTAATCTACATTATCTATAAAAATAAAAAACCATACTAAATTCTCTAGGTTCAAGCAAGTGATTTAATTCAAAAAGCAACGATATGCCCATTACCTGGAACTACACTTGAAATGTTGAAATTCCCCATACTTCGTCCTTCAGGTATATACCACATGAATTCTTGAAACTAAATTCATTATAATATAAAACATTTTCTTAAAAGATCATCGACTTAATCAGCGTTTTCATCGATTGAAAGCAGAAAGAAGTATCGAAATTAAAGAAGAGAAACTTAGAACAGCCCAATTAAATCAAAGTGGTAGAATTGAACCACCAACGCTAATTGGACACATAACTAGAACGTTTGAAAATGTTGAAGAGAGAAGTGATGCCTTCGGTATGTCAGAAGGAGTAAATCCAATTTTGACTCTTAACGAGAGAAGTAGAGAATATGCTAAAAGTCGATGGTGTTTCGATACACCAGGAGTAATGCATCCGGAACAAGTTTGTTCTCTTTATCTATTTCTAGCATGAAGCTTATTAATTTTTATCAATAGATTCTTAACTTACTAACAACAGAAGAACTTTTAATGCTAACTCATAGAAAAGTGATCACGCCAAAAACGTATATGCTTAAAAAGGGGTTTACATTCTTCTTAGGTGGATTAGGACGTCTAGATTTCGTTTCTGGTGATATAGATACTATACGGTTCAAATATGTTCTATAAGACAAAATTTCAAATTAATAAACTTTTTTAAATTTCAGAATTACAATTTACACAACTTCAGATTTACCGACTTTAATAACATTTATAGAAAGTGCTGAAGAAATCTATAAAAATTTACTTGGAACAAAATTCTTAGGTGTACCACATGGCGGAGAACGACTTTTACGATGGCCTGGTCTTAAATCTGGAGAATTAATTAATATTACAGGCACTGAAATAACTAAATCAGTGTGTGGTTAGTTCATTAAAGTAGCTTTTGAATTGTGTAAGCAGGAGTTTTTTTTTTTTTTTAGATATTTTATTATCATCAGCCGGATGGGTGGGAGTAAATTTACCATGTGATACAAAAATTACACTTAGAGTTTGGACACCAAATGGTAGAGGTATTTTCGTAAGAACACCTTCTTTAATTCCGTATGGAGATAATTTACGAGGACCAAAAATTAGGGGTACATTGGCATATAATATTGGAAAATCTTTTATTTTAAAATAAGAATTGTAATAATTAATTAGAAAATATAAGAAAATTATTTTCATAAATACCATAAAGTATTATTGTTTCTGTTTGCCTTTATTAATTCTACTTAAAACTATAATAAAAATCGGTATTTATTTGATTTACTATCTTCTCAATAAAGATAAAACTACATATTTGTGTTCGTATGTCTTTTAGCAGACAATAAATACGACAGTGAAACGTCCTATGCTACAATAAAAATATTTCATCTGCTATATTTCTGGTCTCTTCTTTTGTCCGACAATTTCAGCTTCGAGAATTGTATCTGGTAATTTTGTATTTAAAGTTTCAGGAAATTTTAGTGATAAAAGCCCAGAAGTAATCGCACATGTTCCAAATAAAATCAATGGTAATGATTCCATATAACGTGCCTATAGACCCAAAATACTAAAAATAATTTTATGAAATTCTGGTAAAAAACAAAATTTACTATAAACGGTGTTAATGGTGCTATAATAGATCCAATCCGGCCAAACATTGAACAAAAAGATAACAGACTATGTCGAATACTTGTTGGAAACATTTCTGTTGTATAAACATACAAAGCAGTGAATGAAATCGTTATTGTTAATTTACCAATTAAAAATAACGATAACGTTAACCATTGATATCCTAAAATAAATATATTAATATTAAAAATATAGGATAAACTAAGAATCTTACCAGCTCCAACGAAAATTGAAAGTATACATGCTAGTCCGCTTAATAACAATGTAAAACACATCGATAAACGTCTGCCGAGTCTATCCATTATCAGATATGTTATTATAAAGCCAGGTGCCTCAACTAGGCATACAAATATAAAATTTAAATATTTATCTCCATCTAAAGAAACCGAATTTAAGCTCAGCCCATAATAAACCAATGTATTTGTTAACCAACAAAATGAACAATTAAGAATTCGCCAAAATAATGTTGATGATTTAAAAGCTGAGAATAATGGATAATTATTATGATGCAGTGAAGAATCAATACTAGTTAATAGAGCACTATCTTCACTATCAGCATATTTTCTTCCACTTTTCAATTGTACTAATGATTCTTCCGATAATACAACATTATTAAATTTTGCAGCTTTTCGAAGAATATTAATTGCTCTATCAGTTTTTCCTTCAGATAAAAGCCATCTAACACTTTCGGGTACTATCCAAAAATACAAAACGTGTATTAATGCAGGCCCATACAAGACTTGTAGTAATGTTCGCCAGCTTAAGATATACTTTGCAGCCAATCCTAATAAAACTTCCCCGAATGGGTAGAAAACTGCTAATATTGTACAACCTAAAATACGTTTATCCGGTCCAAGTAATTCCATTCCAAGTATCATTGCGGCACCATAAATAACGCTACCAACAATTGAATCTAATAATTCAAATATGACGAAAGATGTGTAATTTATTGAAAATGATCTTGCGATTCCCATTAAAGCACTTAAAGTTCCACTAAGTGCTAAAGCTGTTCGTCGTCCATAACTATAGAAAGGAAGTATTTTAATTTTTTCCAATTATATTTTCAATTGATAAAAAGTTTACCGATCAGATATAAAACCTCCAAGAGGCATGCCAATAAATTGTCCAATGTTATTAATACTGCCAACCAATGTCAATTTCCATTCGTCATCGCACGTAATGTTCCACTAGAATGATTCCGAAAACAATTTTTTTTTACCAAAATGCACTTTTTTTCTTTTAAATTTATAATAATTAATAATTAATACTTCATTCTGAATTGTAGATTCTTCGTCTTTATAAATAAATTCATCACATTCTTTTATTTTTGTTCGATCAAATGCATCCTGGGTACATATTTGATGTTCGAAATATTCTACGGTGGTCGAATTTAAATCAAATCGTTTACATTTCGAAAGAAAACCATTTTCACTTGGTATCGAATTATTTAACCACCAAACTGAATATGTACTATTTTCATAATCACATTCATTTACGCGACATCTGAAATATATTAAACACCAATGAATAAGAATCACTTTCTTTTAGTTCATATTAAAAATCACCTATATTCTAAAGCACCAGCTGTAAAAACGTAACTTAGAGTAAAAATTGCATTAAATAAAACTGGTAAACATATTAAAATATAATTAATTTGTTGATAACGTCCGAATTGTCCAAGTTCTTCTAACACAGAATCAACATCATAAATATCCTGACCCATTTTTATCAAGAAAGCTTATATTTTATTTAAATTAAAATAACTATACAAAACTTTTTATAATAAGAATTTGTTCACTTTTCAACTTTTCAACTGAATCCGTTATATTCTGAAGACGAACTGATAATATTTAATCGGAAACAAACTATAGGAGTCATAAGTTGACCATCATTTAAACCAGATTCGCGAATAAATAGAAAATTGGCTTTCTTTCGACTGAAATAACATAGAATACAATACATATTTCGACCCCCTTCAAAGCGTAAGCTTAAATATTTACCGGCATCATTGTTACTACCTTGCTAATTAAAAGCTTTTAATACATAAATATAAAATATTTGAATAAATAGAATATTAATAATTTGTTTTACGATACCACAACTATAAATACTGGTCTTCACGGAATTTTCGATTATCTGAACTGAGATAATGTATTCAATTGAATAATTAAAAAAAATTTAATGAATCCTCTGTGTGGTATGAAATCATCTATAAATAAATAAAATTAAATCTATCTAAGAATATAGATTAATAAAATTAATTAATAAAATAATAATTATCATTAATATCAGAACTTTAATACGAATTACGAATAAACGATTTTATTATAAAATAACTCTTATTTTATTTCTGAAAATCTTTGTACCACAAGTCGATAAAAATAGGGGATTTCTAAATTGAATGTTACATCACGGTAATTTACTAAACTGTCCGCGATTTTATATAATCTAATACTAAAGCCGAATAAAAGAACACGTCTTGAATATTAATCTAGAAATAAGTTTAGAAGAGCAATTCATTTATATTTTCATCAAAATAACCCCAAATTATTTTTAAAAAGTAAGTAAAGTACATACTGGGGATCCTAAACAATCATTTCTTCCAAGTAAACAATAAATACGAACAAAGTACTACAAGTACTTAGGTATTCGTTTGCTGTTTGGCAAGTATAAAGAAGTTAATAGGATTTATAGAGTAGTTACTTATATATGCATTTTTGATAACAGACCCAATGTTAAGTCGCGCAGTGATAAGTAATGTACACGGAAAATCTAGTTTTCACATTGGTGGGACATTTTCTTTGGACAGATGCTCAAGAATTCGAAAATAATGTGTATTTCATTATCATTAATCATTTTTGTAATGTTGGGTGTTATACTTTCTATCATTAGTCCATACCATATACCTTTATTAACAATTTTCATTAAATTCAAATAAATCGGACTCAGAACTGAAATCGTGTATTTCGATTGGGACTTAATCGTATCGACAAAGCATTAGCATTCCTATGCTTTTTCCATACGATTTTGCTCAAACTGAATTACACGACTCCACTACAGATTAGTAAAACTGCTGCCTCAGCTGGTCGAAATTAACGTTTTTAATTCAAAGACCTTAAAATCACAAACAGAGAATTCGCTGTGTTTAAGTTCATAAACAATATTATTATTGATTTCAGATCAAAGATTATTGTTTTACTAAACAAAAAGTCATATTTTAGTTGATAAAATATTTAAAACAAAGTTTAATTACAGTCTTTTGATTAAATCGAACTTCTATTAGAAAAGTTCAAAGGCGATTTTGAATAAAGAAATTGTTTACTATTGTTTATCATTTATAATTGTATCGTCTATTATATTTAATTTTTTTCTTTAGTATATATATTATGTAAAGAAATAAAATCGGCCTAGAACCAATTTTTGATACTCTATAGTAGAAATGGTATTTAATTTCAAACGAAAAATCTAAAACAGGCCAATATTGCTGCATACTATAATTATTTCTTTCTTCACTTTCCTTCGATCGATTTTACTGAAATTAGATATCATGTATTTATATTCCCTGACTGTTGTAACTCGTAGTGTATCGTTGTATGCTCTGGTATTTTTGTATACAAAAAAACAGAAACAATTTCCTTCCTCTTTAGGCGAATTTATTGAAATGTAATACTATTGTAACTTGAAATAAGAAATGACGAACCTATATTTTAAATTTCACTAAAATCAGTGAACATGTTTCTGAGTTATCATGTACATGGACATGGACAGATCGGCATTGTAAAAATCAAAGTAACTTTTTATATTAGGAACGGTTGAGATGATTCTCCAATGATTGTTTCTGACAAAACTGATCCATCCTTATTGTTTTGGTATACTGTACTATAGGTATGAAAATTATTAAATGTTTTTATAGTGAGAGATATAATGATGATACACAAACCTCAAGGCAATAACAAAAATTTCAAGTGTTAAAATAAATCTGATGAATTAGACACACATATACCTAATACCTAGGTAAAAACAAATTTGTTAATTAAAATATAATAATTAGAAAGACATGAAAAAATAATTTTTTTCTTAGCTTTTTTTTTTGAACAAAAATTCCAAGAAAGTCATGTTTATGTGTAAACAAACAGCATATGACTATGATTCTTATATCAACAAAAAAAAAATCAAAGTGGGTTTAGAGTTCTCTGGACCCTGTCTGCATACAAAAAACCCAAATTTAAATAATGTAAATATATATAAAAAAATATTATATAAGATTTTTCTAGAAAGTAATTCATCTTCACATATTGCTATGAATTGAATAATTGGACTTTTAAATTCGAATTCGTAATTGCATTATAAACTGAGTTCTTTACTTATATGCCAAATTGTGTCGCAGTTCAATCCCTCAAAGAGTATGAATGTGATTTAAACATGTCAATTTTTGTATACTTTTACTCGTCGGTGTACCACGAAATTTTACTAATTTTTACTAATTTTACTAACGTTGGGGAGCACTGTAAATTGAGATGTATTTCGGTGTTTTTCTATATATATCTATGTATATCTAATGCACTAACATTACGGGACTATACCACTAGAATGCATAAAAATATGGAAACTTTACAAAGTTATGAAGAATTTTGGATATCCAATACTATATTACAAAATTCGAGATGTAAACTGCTTTAATATCTCAAATGACAATTGTAGAAAAGAAAATATAGAGGCAAAACAGTAACTTGATCCCAATTTAGCCCAAAATCATCCACTATAGGTTTACCATTTCATATAATATTGTACTTATTGATACTCGAATGTCTCATAAAAAGGAAAATTTTCCGAATTTGAATATCCTTGTACAAGAAAACAAGCATGATACATATAACCTGAGTAATTTAACTTGAAATTCTGTGGTACAATTGTTATGTTTAATCAAATAGCTAGTAATACTTTTAAATTGTAAAAGTGATATGTCCAATAATATTTGTATAACTATAAAAAATATTTTCATTGAACCAAATTCCGTAATCTTTAATCAAATACAAATCAGTTCGAAATATGATTTCTCTTTCTTTGATGAAAACCGTTTTTAAAGGTAAAGACTGTTCCGGGTAAACATTAAATGGTAATTCCTACCCTTTCAGTAGTAAATCGTGTAAATATTTATTTATAAAATAAATAAAATCTAATTATAATCGAAATATACAAGAAAATCTCTTTAGAAATTCGCCACGAAAAATTTAATTGTTATCATAAAAACTAAATAAATAAAAGAATTTTAAAAAAACTTTTTCAAAGAGTTTTGCGTATTTGCTGGAAAATTCTAAAATGAAGTTGAAAAAATTTCAAATATCATGCGAAACATATGCGCATAGGAACGTAATTTAAATATCGGGGAACTAATTACCTTTTTTTAAAGAAATCTTTAGACCACAAAGTCAAGGCCTATACTTGTAGATTGAATTTCTTTAGAAATTATAGGTGACCCTCGTATATCATAGGATTTACATGCCATAAAACTGCCAACATTTGTAAATAAAGAAATTTGCATAATTTGTCCTATGGTAGGCAGGGTTGGACTGGCTATGAAAATTGCACCGGGAAGTTTTGGAATACCGGCCCATTTTCTTTGATGATTAGATTTTTTTAGCACTTAGTATTTCCAAAATGAGCTTTGTTTTTCAAATTTAATTTGTATTCCTTTCCGTTTCCAAAGTGAGCTTTTTCAAATTTATTTCGATTGCAATCTTTTTTCAACGGTCGATTATTCACAGGCCCATACTATCGCGCAATACGACCCACAGGGAAACTTTCCGGCTTCTCGGTGGCCCAGTCCAAGCCTAATCGTAGGTACTACCACCAGAGGATATATTAGTTTTATCACTTAGTATATTATGCGTAGTAATAATCATCGGAGAGGTTTCAGTGCTATAGGTGTGTAGAGAATTAAAAGTTATATCGCCGTGTAAACGCTTTATCTGATTTTGATGCAATTTACCATGTGAGTTGGTTGTTTCTTAACTCGATTAGGTATTGCATTTCAGCAAAATTGAAAAATTTCTACATCAATTTTTCATACGTTGACTACTTAAACAGACGATATTGTGATAAATTTCAATAAAATCGATCCAAGGATAATAGGAAAAGAAATAGTCGTAGGAGAAAATGGGGCTGTTCATAAAGTCTTTTGGATGTACTTTAAAAACTAATATACCGATTTCAATTTTCAGAATAGATTTACGCTATTAAGGCCTAGGTTACCTGAGAATTGGAGTAAATTTGAGAGAGCCGAAACAAAGTTATGCAATCTGTTTTTCTGTCCCATTTCTGGCCATTTTCAGTTACGAAAGCATTTAAAGTTTTCTTGGATAACTATTTTGAGTCATTTCTAGGTCAGGTGTCTTATGTATTATGTCTAGACTATAGAAGTCTTGAATGTCCAACAAAAATTAAAAACTTGTCTCCAAATACTAAAAAGATTCGTGTAGATATCAAATTCTGAGTCATTAAAATGCGTCAAACAAAAAAATCTATATTAAATAATAATTAACATTTAATTTTCCATAAATCCACCTAAAATCTAAAATAAATTTAAAATCCTAAAAATAGATATAAAATTAAATTCGTTTTAAATATAAAAATAAATTCTTTTTTGATTTTACAACTTTCATTCAAAAATTAAATAAATAAAAATGAAAAAATAAGAATTTTAACAATTTTCTTATTCTTTCGTAAATACTTTGTAAAAAATGAAAGATTTTCTTGTTTTTTGATTTTAAAATTTATGTTAACAAATATTTAATAATACGATAAGAATAAATTTTATTTAAATTTATATTATTTAATTAAATATATTTTTACTTTTTTACACTTTAGTTTTTATCTCAATCCAAGGAAGATTTTCAATTTTGCAGATAAAAGATTTTCATGTGACGAAAAACTTTTTCATTAAAATAATATTCTTTTCTTAGTTTTCTTGTTTTCTTGTTTTTTCTAATTTTAGTATTAATTAAGATTTTAATTGGAAAAGTAATTATCTTAAAAGTTTTTTTAGAAAGTTTTAGAAATGTGATTTTTTAATTTTTAAAAAAAATGGAAAATTACAAAAAATATCGTAAAGAAAATCGTCGGGATAGTACTTTACTAGCAGAGAATTTATATTTACGTAAAAAATCACAGGATCAAAATTTTCTCTGTGTACCAGAACAAGTTGTGCCAAAAGTTCGTACAGCAAAATGTGCAGAATATGTTTGTTTTAATACTGAAACATCATTGAAACAAATCGAATCACATATATCATTACATGTACCGACAAATTTTAAATTTGCTGATATCGAAGTTCAATCCTCAAAAGGACGATGGCATCTATTAACCGTATGCGTAATTTTTACAGCATTCTCATATATGCAATGGATTCAATTTAGTATTATAACAAATATCGTTATGGAATATTATGATGTTCCATCGGAAGCTGTTGATTGGACATCATTGGTCTTTATGGTCACCTATATTATATTCGTGTTTCCATTAACATTTTATATTGATATGCGAGTAAGTTAACCTTTTTTAAATACCATATATGCTTAGGGTATTCATTGTCTTTCGTAAAAGCCTCGTATTCATCGTATTATGTACATTTTTGCATGAGAAATACGAAGTTTATGACGTTTAGGATAAATACGAAGATTTTGAAGGGTCAAAAGATTGAGGATTCCTAGAAATTTTGGGCCCTCGTTGATATATCGAGTTCATATCAAGTCCAAATGTAGTCAAGAATATAAGAAAATATAATTTTTTACCTAGAAAGTGGAAACCAATCTTACGATTACTTAACACTAAAAAAAAAAATTGGGCAAAGCAAAGTAGTAAACCATTAGATACTAGTCTAGAGCCAACACTGTGTAAAAAATGTAGTCATCTTAACTAACCAGAACTTAGAGTCTTCGCTTCTCAATAGTCAACTTCCTTAAAATTCAATGTACTTCCATCAATTCGTCCAACATACAAGTTAGGAGGCTTATGCTAGCATATATAAAAGTTAAATTATACAAATTACAGGACATTATTATCAAAAATACTTTGGTGGGCCTAGAACAATTCCGTCAATCCTTCCTTTTCTGTATTTAGATGAATATATGTACTCACAAGATAAAGCTACTTCAATAAAATTCTTTAATCTTAAAAAGAAAGATTAAAATTCTCTAGATTATAATTTATGCGTGGCGTCGCAAATATGAAAATCATAATGAAATGCGTATATTTTAAGAAATTTAATAAAAACCACATGAAAAAAATTTCCGGGAATTCCAGTAATATGTTTGTAAATTTATAGAGTATGCGTGAAGTCGCAATTATTGGAACATTTGGAACAGCAATGGGATCATGGATAAAAACGTATGCAGTGAATAGTACAGGATTTCCATTATTAATTTTTGGACAAATTATAGTGGCTATATCACAAATTTTCATTTCAAATGTACCATTAAAGCTTGCCTCAAATTGGTTTCATTTAGATGAGGTTTGTAAATAACGAAATATTTAATATCTTTACATTGTTTCAATTAAATTAAATTTCACTATTAAAGATGTCTACAGTATGTGGACTTGGTGTATTTGGTGGACAACTTGGTGTAGCTCTTGGATTTTTAACAACACCATGGATAATGCAGTATCACGATTCGGATGCACAAATTCATGAAGGATTACAAATGTTATGTTTTATTAATGCCGGATTAACAACAATAATTGCATGTGTTGTTATGATAGGTAAAATCACAATTAAATAAATATAAAATTTACCATACTAATCATTTTTTTTTTTTTTGTTTAGTTTTCAAATCATCACCAGATCATCCTCCAAGTCATCTGCAAGCAATTATGAAATCGGGCACCTTATATAATAAAGGTATTTTCATTTTTTTATTCCCTCCTATGGTAAATACTACCAGAGGGTACATTAATTTTGTCACTACATTTGTAACACATCGAAATAATCATCGTAGAAAGGTTTCAAAGAGAATCCAAAGTTATATCGATTTCTGCATGTCCGTTCGTCCGTCCGTCCGTATACAAGATAACTCAAAAACACGTTATCCAATTTTGATGAAATTCACAATGTAAATTGGTTATTCCTTAACTAGATTTGGTATTGCATTTCAGCAAAATCGATCAAGTGGGAACGAAGTTATTAGGCAAAAACCGGGGTGACCAGAAAGTTATGTCGTTTTTTTACTTATGGTTTTTCGGATTCGGAGAAATGTTGTTTAGATTATTTACATGGGTTGACTACATAAATAAACGATCCCATGGTAAATTTCAGTTAAATTAGTCCAAGGAAAGTGGAGAAAGAAATAATCGTAGGTGAAAATAAGCCTGTTCATAAAGTTTTTCCGATGTATTTTAAAAACGTATATCCCGATTCCAATAAAATTTGCAGAAGGTGTTTATGCTGTTAGACCCCAGCCATGAATCAAAGAATATACAGATTATGCCTTCCCGTATTTCAAATTGGTTTTTTCTGCGCACCTACGTCACAGGGGTGGATTTTTGTATGAAAAATTTGTTGTATGAAAAATCACAATTATTTCGGCTATAGGCCGATTTTACATAACTATATGTTTTGAATTTAATTAACATATTGATTAACCTGTTTTGTTTTTTTTTTTATAGACTTTCGTACAAGTTATTGGAAATCAATAAGACGATTGATGCATGATAATAATTTTTTAAAATTTTTAATTACTCACGGTATTAATACAGGAACATTGACTGCATTATCAACTCTTCTAAATCAAATTATCCTACAATATTTTCCGGTAGATTTTTTAAGTTTTTTCCTTATAATAAAAGAGAGTTTTTTATGGAAATTTTCTTCTATACAGGATAGTGAACAAGATGCTGGAAATGTTGGTGTTGTTATTATAATAACTGGTTTATTTGGATCTTTAATATTTGGTGTTATTATGGATACAATTGATAAATATAAAGCAACTGCTGTATGGATAAATGGTTTCTCAGCAGTTGGAATGTTATTATTTTTTTTATCATTAGAAAGCGGTTCAAAAATATTACTATATGTATCATCGATAATTTTGGGGTGATTATTAGCAAGAATTTTCATATTTAGAATGAATTGAAAAAAAATTTTAATGAATAAAAGTTTTTTTATGACAGGTTATCAAACGGTTGGATATGAACTTGCATCAGAATTAACATTTCCAAAACCTGAAGGTCCTGTTAATGGAATTTTAAATATATCAACACATACTTTTGGGATTTTATTAACAATAATATTTTCACAAATTGAAGATTATTTTGGTACTGGAATAGAACATGTGGTAAATGTTTTTTTTATTTGAATAGAAATATGTTTTTAATTGAAATATTTAATATCAAGACAATCGTTTTACTTTTAATAATTGGAACTGTAATTGGTTCTAAAATTGATCCGGAACTGCGAAGAAAATATGCACATGAAGAAATTGCGACAACTGTTGAAGAATTAGCTAAATTTGAATTAGAAGGTTCACATGTGGTTGTTACAATTGACGAATATTAAAGTTTAAGTTTAAATTTTAAGAAAAATATTTATGACAAAAAATTTAATTAGATTTTACTTGTTTTTTTTTTATTTCACTATAATAATATTGTCAACAATTTATTCTTTTTGAAATAAATAATGCCCATTAATGTTAAATAATGTATTTACTATATTTTTGTTTAGTAGTTTTTTTTTTAATGTGATCTAGCAATATCAGAGAAAAATGTTAATATATCATGTATTGTAAAATCAAGTGTTATCATAGCACCGGCATAACATTTTTGAATACGTTCTTCCAAGTAATTATATTGTGCTATAAATTCCTCTTGCATAGCATGCCATACAACTTGTAGTAAGTTCTCTTCTTCGCATAAATGTTTCTCAACTTTCTTATACAAATTGTCTAGGCCTTTTTTAACTTCTCGTGCTGGATATTGGCTAATAACTTTACGAAGTTCTTGTTTTGAATATGCCATTTGATAACTGATTTCAGTTTCTTTAACACCTTGAGAGACTTTTTGTTGAACTCCTTCGAAAAATAACTGGAAAGAAAAAAAACAATTAGTTAGGTACATCATTTTTAAAAAAATTTTTAAAAACCAATACATTTAATTTTTCCAATGGTCTTCCGAAATATTTAATTACATATGATTTAAGAGCATCATTATATCTTTGTTTAGCATCTTTTTTTAAATTCTCCAATACTGGTATTTTTAATTGTGCCAATAATGCATACATATGATGATAGTTCTCCATTTTAATAACTTGATTTGGTGTTTTTGTATGTTCAATTGCATGTACTGGGATATGCTCAAATATAGAATTAACTAGTTGAACATACCATTTATCAATGTCAGCACGTCTATCAGATTTACGGAATATCTCTTCTGAAGCACTGGCGAATTCTTCAAAATTTTCAACATATGGTAAAATACCGCATTTTGAACGTTTTGGTACTTTAGCTTCTTTTATCGATTGTAATTGTTGTTGCATAAAACGATCGAAATTTCTTTTGACTTGAACTAATGATGAAGCAAAAGTCATACTAAGAAAAGAATGTGTATCTTGAGCTGACATTACATGTTGTGTTAGACGAACTAAAACGTACATTGAATAACTACCAAAAAAAAAAATCATATAAGTTTTAATTTTTCAAATTAGAATAGAAAATATGCTTACAAACTATCCAATTTTTCAAAACTTTGAATAAAATTTATCAATTCCGGTTCGAGTATTCCAAATAAAGCCATCATCATTTTACGAACTTCTTCATTAATTTGTCGATCAATTTTCTTTTGCGGAAAACAACCTAGAATAATTTAGAATTTATAGAAATTTTCTTGTATCAATCATTTATTTTGTTTACCATTATCTGGTTCCATTCTTTCGGGTTCCTTTTCCAAAGCATCAAGTGTCGTTTGAGTATTTTTTAATGTCGGACTAATAACATCCAATTGAAAGAAATTTATACAAAATAATTGCTCTTGTAATGCAACTGGTTCTAATTCAGCTAAAACTTTTTCTAAAGTTTCATCGAATTTATATCTTTCAGCCGAGTCAACACCAGTCGCCCAAAGTTCTTTATTAACACCAAGCATTCCATAAGGCACTGATAATTGTTTAGCAGCAGCTTGTTTCGATTTTGAACCGGATGTATTCAAATCTTCTTTGGAACTGCGACTTCTTGCTGTTACTATTTGTCGAGCCTATGAATTATAAAAAATAAAACTAGATTTAATATAATTAAAGATAAAATTATAATCAATATAAATTACTAAATTAAAGAAATTTCTTAAATCTCGATCGTAAATTTTACTCAATGAACTTGTATAAACTTTAGCCAAACCGTCATAAGTTTTTCTATCCATAGCTTTTGTCCAATGCATCAATTCAGTATACACATTTAATTCGTTGTGTACAGCATTATGATTGGGCAAAACCAATTCAGACGAAGGTGGTTGGGTATCACCTAAATCATTGCCTTTAAAAAAAATGCATGTTAACAAAATTCCTATTGAAATATTTTATATATTTCAAATTACCAAGATGTATAAATAAATTGTTTAAATGACGACTAATTGCCAGTGAAAATTTAGCCTTCCATTTTTCAAAACGTTTACGTTGATCTTGAACAGCAGTTAATCTCAATAAAGCCGGATCTATATCACTATTCATTGCATTTTGAAGACTTTTACCAGCCGCAATAGCTGCTTCTCGGCCATCTGAACTTTTTAAATCGGTTTCAGTAAGAGCAAGTTGATGGGCATATGGAAGATCCAACTGTGACTGGAAATAAATTGTGATAATAAGAAAGTTATTGTATATAGAAAACTATACTTACGATTATTTTATTTAATTCATTCAAAAGTTTAATATTATTACTATTTGCAATTTCAATCATTGCATTTTTTCCTCCCATTTTTTCCATTGTTTCACGTACATGACCCAAAATTTCATCATACGAATCTAAACGTTGTTCAAAACGTTCAGCCTCATTTACAGCTCTTTCAATTTCATCCATTAATACCATTACTTGTTTTTCAGATGTTAGAACACTTTGTACATTTGCCTAAAACATGATTAATAATTAAGAGAAATAAATAAGATTTTTTGTTATTCTTTTATTACACCATCTAAATCTTGTAGTTTCTTGCCCAATTGTTCAATAAATAATTCAGCATCTTTTATAGCAAAATCACACTCGGACACAAGTTTATTTAATTCGGTTACTTCTTTTTCTGTTAATGCATGAAAATCTTCACTTTCATCACATTCATCTTCAGAATTTTCTAAGATTTTTTCAGATTCTTTCGTTGTAACTTTTTCGGGTGATTTTTCTGTTAGCCATGCTGATGGAATGTTTTTAAATTCTGGTTTATTTGTTCGTACGAATTTATTAATTTGTTTATATAAAACAGCTAAGAAATTTTGTCTTTCATGCAAATTAATTGCATACCATTTATATAATTTATCAAGTTGAATATCTAATTCATGAGTTTCGGGACCTTCACTTTTACCATCCACCAATTTCACATCTTCCAATGTCCATGTCCTTTTCTTTTTATAATCTCCATCACGCTCATATTGTTTTACTTGACAAATCGAAACATTTGCATGGGGCGGAAGTGTTGATATTATACAAAGATAACAAGCTTTTTTCTTTTTATACGTTTTCGTCACTGTACAAACTGATAAAACTCTTTCCCCGGCACTACTGAAAACTTCTTTTTGAAGAATATGTTTAATATTTGCTAATGTCCCAATTGTCAACATTTTGTTTTTCTCTAAATCATAACAATTTAATATTATTTAATTACTTTCTAGCCTTTGTTTAGAAAAGGATAATTAAAAACCACTTATCCCACAAACTAAATCCAAAAACTAAACAGAAACAGCTGATTAGACCAATTAGATTTTATAAACGTCAAAATTGTGGGCGGGGTTGTTATGAATTGAAAAACATTTTGAAATATTACAATTTATTATCCTTAAGGATTAAAACAAAAATTTATTTTTAACTTTTTATATGCAAAACAATTGATTTGTTTTTGGGAATTCTTTCAAAAATTCTTATTAAAATGGTGTCAAACTGAAGCGCTTGGACAATTAGAAATTTTTCCATTTCACTTTCTGTAAAAAAAAAATTACTCCAAAGTCTATCTGTGATTTTATCCAGATACCTAAAACAATTCCCATAAAACGTAAATCAAAAATTATGTGATACAATTTCTATTTATTTTCTTAAATTTTCTTTTGTAATTGAACAGTAATAAATCTAATCAAGTGATTTTGGTGGACTGAAGTTTAGTCGAACAAGACCGGTTGATTTTGCCTAAAGTCAAACAAAAGAAAAAACATTTATTTAAGAAGAATTCGTGCTGAAAAACAAATTAAACATACCAAACCAATGGCAGTGCCGAGAAGCACAACCCCAGTAAGTAAAATTGCATTATATTTAGTATTTTTTCTTTCATGATCTTCTTGCCAGTCCCCTTGTGGAAGTGGTAAATCGTTCATGTGAGCTGGTCTGTGATCTGGATCATGATAAGCTCTGGATAAAACACCAGCTGTGAAATGTACAAAAATCAAAATATGAAAAAAAAAAAATATATATCACAGCAGTCTCATTTGTTATGTAATTTAAGGTTAATTTATATCAAAAAGTGAACTACAAATTTACCGTTTCGCATGGCGAGGGATTGAACAATTACGCGTTTTACCAACATTTTTATTCTACAATTAATCAAAAAATAGAAAACAAAATTTAATATTTTACAGAAATTGAATAAAAATCACAAAAATTTACTACTACTGTCTGCGTTTGATTCGAGGTTGCTTCGAGTCGAATCAATATAAATTTTAGTTCAGTGGATTTGGTATGAAAAGTATCATACGAATTAGTAGCTCCATCTAGTAGTATTTTATTTAAATTTTAATTTCATCGTTAATTTATTAAAATTTTACAAATGTTTTGCATAATTCTTAATTTTAAATTCAAATTATTAGTAAATTATTACATTTTTTTAGTTTTAAATAAAACATTTTCCATGAAAACTGGTATCTATTCAGGTACAGCACAATTCAGCATGTTTTTGAAAATGTCAAAATTTGATAAACAAAAATAGCCGCATTGTGATTTAGTTCCAAAAAAGTTTGAATTCTTCTAAATAATAAATGGCATCTAGAGGACGAGGTAGAGCAGGTTCGTCATTAACACAAGAACAGCTACAATCGCTTGGATGTGTTGGCAAGGAGATTCCTTCAGTCCCCACGGCACCACCGCCGACATTTCCAACTTTACTATCAAAACCTGTACCTCTGGAGGTAAAATTACCAAAATTACAATAAAAAATTTAAATTAAAAAAAAATTATTACAGGTTTCAGCAGCACAAAACTATAAAGTCCTTTGGAAGGAAGATTTCCTAAATCACATGCGAGACTCCCCATATCATTTAACACCAAAAACAACTTCCACTAGCGTTCAACGTTATACAGATCAATATGCTGTAAGTAAGCTGTTATATTTAAATTACTATATACTTTAATATCGCTTTAAAAACAAACAAAAAAAAAGAATGTTTTAGAAAGTGAAAAAAATAAATCTAAAATTGAAGTTCCATGGCGACTAATGCCGTACGAATTGAAACCAAATTTTAAAAGGAAGAAACAACATACTACACCAATTTTTAAAAAGAAAAAAGTTGAAACTATTGAAAAACGATTGCAAATTCTCGAAGAAAAAGAAAAAGGCAATGTCGATGTCGAAACCAAAGAGAAACGGGGAAGTGATTCAGAAGATGAAAACGAAAATGTAAGTTCAATAATTGGACAAAAACACGGCAAAATAAATGAAATAATTAAAAATATTTTTTAGGAACCGGAATTTGAAGAAGATGATGAAATGGACGACGAAAATGATTACGGAAACAATTACTTTGATAACGGTGAAGCTTTCAACGAAGAAGATGATAATTTAGATGATGGACCTATTTATTAATTTATAGAATTCGTATTAATATGAATTTAATACTAAAATAAGATAATTTTTAAGTTTTTATATGGTTTTTATTGTTTTTAATAAAAGTACGTTTTTTTTAATTGCGATTATCAAACAAAATTTGTTCTAGTAAAGGTCAGAACCTTAGATTGACAGGTATCAGCTGATTTTACCACGTGGTATTAAAATATAAACATGAATTTCTGTGAGTTAAACGAAGATGTTCTTATCAAAATTTTCGGATATTGTTTTGAAAATGACTGGAATAATTTGTATTTGGTGTGTCGACAGTTTCGGGATATTTTAGAGAATTATATATATTATCAAAAAAGTAAGGAGTTACTTTTATGCGGGCATAAAGGAATTCCAATAAATTTACAAAGGTAAGAACTATATTTTCAATTTTATAAACTGCGACTTGACTTGTACACGTTTTAAACTCTTTCCGGCTAAATTGAAATTCAAAACAAGTTATTTTTTAGGCATGATTCCAATAATAAGATAATTATTATTAATTATTTTCAAAGTAAACAATTCAAGTTTTTATTTGCATTTTAAAGGTCATTAAATTCATGGAATTTGGAATTGATTTTAATATCTTTTTTTTAAACACTCTATTTCACAATAAAATAGAAAATGACCTAAATCACAATTCAAGTTAATAATTTTTAAAGTAATTTACTTTGTCAATAATTGAAAATATGCCTTAGGTCTATACACTAATTACCGGATAATTGAAAACATATTTTTATATCGGTTTAAATGGAATTTTACTTATCACAATTAGTAAAACCTGCTTTTGAAACCGTAAAAAGAACTTGAATTCCTATATTTTAAAATTTTCAGAACTTGCGGAAAATTAACATACCGTGATAGAATACGAATATCTGAAAATTGGATAAATGGACGTTATAGAGAGTCAGTATTTTTCTATCATAAAAAATGGTATCCTTCAAAGATTTTGGTGGAATCAGATCATTTCTATATGTCTCACACTAGTCAAATAAGAGTACATAAACGTTTTAAACGGTATGGAATAATTGATAGAAAACATATTAAAGAAATACATTCCGATGAAAGAGCTGATATATCAAATTATGTAAAAAAAGGTGATACAATATTTGCTGGTCGTGTATGCGGAAGTGCTTTTATATATGAAAATGATTATGTAACCGAACAAAGATTACATGGTGTACATGAATATTTACATGCTGTTGATTTTCATGATAACATTTTTATAACAAGTACTGATCGAACAACAAAATTATGGTCAAAACAAATTGAATTGGGTTTAATTAATTTTGAATTAATTATGGATTATAAAGAACAATATAAATGTCTTAAAATCAATGAAAATGGTGATCATTATGTTTGTGGTAAATATACAGATTTAACAAGACGAGCATTAAGAGAAATCGACATTGAAACGTAATTTTTTTTTAATGAAAATTGAATATAAATATTTAAATTATTTCATTTTAGGGGCACAAAACAAATTTTCAATTCAAATACTTTATCAATTTATGATTTAATATTGAAAGATGAACATATTGTTTTCACTGCAAATTTTGATACAACATTTCGTTTATTTGATAAACGTACAAATTGTGATGAATCAATTTGGATGGATCCATATGATTCGTCAGTTTATTGCTTAGAATATGATGGTTTATATGGAGTATTATGCGGTATGAAATATCATTGTCGTGTTAATTTATATGATATTCGTGTACCAAATAAATTTATGCAAATGTATTTTCCATCATTACGAAATACTCGTGGATCACCAGTTTATAGTTTAGCATGTGATAGTCGTTATTTATTTATTGCTACTGATCATAATTTACGGGTATTTGATTTTAAAGCTGATTGGGCTGAATGTAAAGATTATAGAAATATATTTTCTAGTTCAATTGTTACGTGAAAACATTGAAGGAACATTTAAAAATAAAATAGTCAAATTAAATTCCACTTTTAGAAGATATTTTATATAATTTTATGAAAATCTAATCTTTATTCCTGTTAAAATAAAAAATATTTTTAAATATTGTACAGAAAAACTGAATAGTTTATTTGAAACTTTAATTTTACATATTATTTCGATTCTTATTTTCAGTTTTTTGATGATAACATCACTTTTACACTACATTCGATGCTTCATTTATTCGTTACCTTTTGATTGGTAATATGTGATGCCTTGGCCTAGAGATATATAGAGATAGAGTGGAATTGTGTAATTCAATTGAGATTCAAATTAAATTTATTTTACTCAAAAAACAGCTAAATGGACAGTTCGTTAAGGTGTCGTTTTTAGAATTTCGCTTCTTTTAAAAACAACTCTTTAGAATGAGAATCTGAAATTTTAGATCGGTTCTCAATAACTAGAATGTCAAGCACGCAAGTTGTTTCATACTTAGTGTTTTGAGTTTTCGAAGATATGGCAGCATGAAAGTTGTTTCAGCTAGACAAGCCTCTTTATTTCATATCCTTTATACGATTTATTAAGAGATACGAAAGAATTTTTTGAAAATACAAGTTAGCAAAGTCAATCGAAAACAACCATGATAACTACTAATAGTAAATGAAATAGAATAAATTCAAATAGAGAAAAGATATCTAAAAACAAAAATACGAAAAATTCTTTGGAAATTTTTTCTGTGAGTGGAATACGAAGTAAACAGTATACGAATTAAAAGAAAATACGAATTCTAACTGAAATTTTATTTAAAATCTGACGAGTCAAATTAGGAATACGAACTAAATCGGAAAGACTTATTAAGCAGCATTTGAATAAATAACCGAGAGATCTATTGCACACCCTATTCTTGAGTGCACCTTCTTCAGGCGTATTTTAGTATCCGGAGTAAGTCAAAAGATTGTATCTCTTTTGGAGAGAAGCAGTATGTCCTCCGATGCTCCCTTCTCCTATGAAGTAATACTTCTCACTCCGAAAGAATGTGTATTGGGATCTATTCGCCTCATTCACAGAATCTTCAGCTGTTATCTAATGCCAGTTCTATTTTTTTAAGATGTACTTTGAGCCTGAAGTGTTCTGTTAATATTCCTGTCAGTACTCTTCTATTCTTATTATTCGTGTTAATAATATAGTTTATAGTAATACTGCCCGAGAAGATCCTTGGCCTACCTTTCTCTTGTTTGTGCTTCCCAGTATTTGATTATTTCTGCCGCCTCTTCTTTCGTTAAATTTTCTCGGATTATGTGTTATCCGATTCCATAAAAAAACCTAACTAAACGATTTAAATTTGATCGAATAAAAACTTTGAACCAATTTGCGTGCTAACATCTCTGGTCTTGTATAGAATAAACATTATTTCAATTGGTCTTGATAAAAGGATGAAAGGTCGTCCACTCTACTAAAAGCACGTGCTGTTAGTGTCTGTAACATTTCCTCCGATCCTCGGGGGGAAAAAAAATTTCAATTGAGAGAATATTTTTTAAATTTTCTTTTCTTTCAGTTTTTAAGTAATTAGAACTTAAAATTATAATTACAAGTGTTTTAATTTATTTAAAAAAAAAAAATAGTAATCCGCCATCTAAAAAATTTATTTATCATAATTTTCATACTTTTTTTCTTAAATATTTCAATTGTTCCAATTCCATTTTATTCCAATTAATTTATTAATAAAAATTGAAACTGTTTCATATTTTTCTAACTAATGATTTTTTTTTTAATTATTTTTTTTGTTTTCTTCATCAATAAGAAAATCAAAAAGGAAAAGAATTTTAGTTTTTTTTTGAAATTTCAAATTATTTACATTCATTAAATTTTACTTAAAAAAAAAAAAAAATATTTTATATAAAAATATAAAATCTTATATGAAAAATTAAAAAAAAAAATAATAATATATGAAAAAAAAATAGGAAAATTATTAAAAAAAAAAAAATGTTGGAAAAAATATAATTAAATAAGTTATAAAGAAAAATTAATATATATATAAAGTAAATTAAAAACAAAATAAAAAAAAATTGTTTTCATGCTTTTTTTGTTGTTTGTTTTAAATTAGAATTCAACAACAATCTCCATCAATTTTCACCTCAACATCATTAAGTTCAGCTGTTAATTCCCCATTGAATTGCAACAAACATCCAAGAGCACCGAAATAACCTTCATGCTCTAAGAATAACGCTTTTAATGTACCCTTTGACCAATAATCCATTGCATAGGCCAACAATTTCATTGATATTTCATTGACACGAAGAAAATTACCAACAAAAACAACCTAAAAAAAAGAAATATTAAAAATTAGATTATCTTTCTTGAAATATATCATTTTTCGCCAATTACTTTATCTATTTTTTCATTGCTAGCACACATCCTTGCAATTGAACCGATATTATTGGTAATAGTGACTAATGTTGCATTTGCCAAATCTTCTCTAGAAATACTTGAACGTCGATCTTTTGCAATCATTTGACCAAAACTAAATAAAGACATAAATCTATATAAATTTCTCCATTTATAGGAATTTTAAAGATTTTTCCTATCCTACCTGGATGCAACTAAATCACCATGCAAATTAAATCTCTCATAATCACCACCATAAATATCCTTAACTAATTTATCAACTCTTGTGTTATCTCCACGCGTTGCTAATTGAATTGCTTCTTCAAATGTATTGCAACCAGTTAAAAGACAACATAGGCCAAGAAATGTTCCACCACCTAAACTGTAAGTGAAAAAAAGAAAAACAAAAGTATTAATATAAAAATCTCATCCTGATCGGAACTTATAAAGATATTGTCTGGTCCAAGGCTGTCCAACCCGCAACCCGCGGGGCGCATGCGGCCCAAATCAAGTATCAATGCGGCCCGAAAATTCAAAGTTACTGAAGCATGACCATTTTTCTGAGGAATGATTTGTGTGTTTGCGCTCTCGTGTTAAAGCTGCCAAGTGACAGACAACAGAAACAGGACTAGAACAGAAAGCTCTTTCGTTATGTAGTAAATGCTTTCTGTTTGCGTTGCTCACTCAGCTTCACTGTTTTGTTGTTCGTCACCTGGTGCCTTATGTGAAGAATGAAACATACTAAGTGTAAAATTAAAATCAATACGTTGGATGAACACCTTGAGAACTGCCTGAGAATTGCAACCACGTCAATCGAACCAGATATTGACGGTTTGGTTTCTCAACTTCAATGCCAAGTTTCACAGTCATTTTATGATATGGATTTATACATAGTAATGTACTTGTGGCCCAAAACACCATGTCTTCTTCCAATGCGGCCCAGGGAAACAATAAGTTTGGACACCCTTGGTCTAGTCCTTGGTGTTCTGAGGTGGTAAGAAAAGAGACATGAAGTTCACGTAATATTTTTGAATATCTGAATTAATCAAAAAAGATCAAATAATATTAAACGCAAACATATTTTTCTTATTAATCAAAATTGTGTGAGTCGAGAGAAATTTTTGCTAAATCATTCGAAACAAGTTCATTTTGGGGCATCTCTAAATGTACTCTGAAATTTAATATTTCCATAAAATATCAAAATTAAACAAATAATCAATATAGGACAAAAACAAACAAAACACAAAATAAAAATATTATTTACATGTTTTCATTATATTCGACGATTTTTCTTAGTGATTTTGTGATTGGGATCTTATCAAATGTTGCTTATCAGAGAAGATAAAGAAAATTATGTCTCAAAATAATTTCAATTCATGAATATTACGTGAAACTTTTAGCTTATTATCTAATCATTTCGAGGAACATTCGATATTTTAACGGAACCACTGCTGGTTAGCAATTCAAAATCCCTTGAATTTATAACTTTGTACTAAAAATGCCTTTTATCAGCGAAATAATAAAATTGATGATGTTCAATGTCTGATTATAAATTACGTTGCTTTTCTTTTAAAAAGAAAATATCGTTCAATTATATTTTTAGGGAAGGCGTAATTTATAAGAAATATTAATGAAAAATTAATATTTTTTCGTTTGTCATCATATTTTTAAGAATTGAATAAATAAAATAAACGAAAACTGGTGTAATTCGATAAAGACCAAGAAAAAAAGACATAAAATATTTATTTTGATGATTATTTTCAATAAGAAAGAAAAAATATCATATTTCAAAATAATCAAAATAATCAAAATTGAAACTCACCTGGTACCTGATATTCGTCTATAGCTATCTGGCCCATAAACTGCTAAAATAGATACTCCGGAACCAACATTAACCAAAATAAATGGATAAGGTTTTGAAAAATCGAATGCCTTCTTTTCACTTTCCCTGAAAATAATTTAAATTTAAAAATTAGCAAAATAAAAATATATTAATTCCAAATATTCTTTCTTACTTGATATCACTGGCATTTTCCCAATAATAACATTCAGCTGGATTTTGCATATCAGCAAAAAGAATTCCCTTAATTAATGTATCAAGTTCATCAAATTTTGCTAATTTCATGTTGACTTCCTGTTAATTACAAACAAAAAGAAAAAATCAATAAAACTATTTTTAAAAAATATGTAATACCAAAAAAAAGGAAGTATCTTGCTTCATTATTGTGTACACTTTTAAAGTACCATTAAGCTTCTGATTGACGTCATTCAAAGATGCTTGTGTACACGTAAAAAACTCCTACAAGTCTGAAGAATTTTTTCAATTTATTAAAAAGGAAAAAGTTTGGTAGAGAAAAATAAAAAGGAAGTATATTCTTATAGAAAAAATTCAAGGATAAAAAGTTTTACCAAACCTATTTTTGGAACACTAAAGAAAAGCCAAAGTAATCCTTCCTTGTTTTTTATATATAGAATAATCCATAAAAGGACAAAAACATCATGAATCCTTTTAAAACATTTAAAAAATTCAACTTCAACAAATAAAAAGATTTGTCTTAATTTTTGGTATTGATAAGTTCATTTATCGATTAATTAAAAAACAATATAAATATCAAAATTTATTTTTACCTTATGAAAATTATGTTCAAATTTAAAAGCTCCACCACCAGTTGCACAAACTGTTGTCACCAATTGTGCCATTCCTTTGGATTTTGCCAATGATAAGAAATTTCCCATTTCGGATGTTGGAAATCGTATAAAATGTAATGAACCTCGTCTTCCTCTAATTTCGACATCATCTAACTGGAAAATATATAAAATATTTTAAAACATATAATAACGGAAAAGTTTTCGATACCCTATGAGAGAAATCGGACAAGAAAAAAACCGCCAAAAATAATAATATTTTAAGGTTTTTTCTGCATAACTTTGTACTCTAATTAGATTAGATATCCTGAGGCCTAATAGCATAAATCTCGTTTTTAAAGTACATAAAACAAAAAAAAATTTTATGAAAACAGGCTTATTATTCCTACGACTATTTCTCCACTATCATTGAACCGATTTTACTGAAATTTAACATATTATTGCCTAATTATGTAGTCAACGTAGGTAAATAATTTAAACAAAATTGCTTTATAAATTTTCCGATTAAATCTGAAAAACCATAAAACAAAAAAAACGTCAAAACTTTCTGGTCACTCTGGTTTTATGCTTAATAACTTCGCTACCCCTCAGTCGATTTTGCTGAAATACAATACCAAATCGAGTTAAGGAATAACCAACTCAGATTGTTAATTTCATCAAAATCGGATAACACCTTTTTGAGTTATCTTGTACACGGACAGAGGGATGAATCGATATAATTTTTGATTCTCTAAACATCTATAGCCTCGAAACCTTGATTGTTTCTATGCATCACAAATGTAGTGACAAAACTAATATACCGTCTGGGTAGTACCTACCATAGGGCATGCATAGATATACTATAATAAAATTATATAAGTGTTATATAGGAAAAATATAAGAATTCCATAGAAGAAACAATGGAAAGTTTAAAGTCTAAAAATTTTTTTTATAAATGACCCTGGTCAATATATAAATATCTAAACTTTCTAAATTTATTTACATCTAAGAGTTTTTAACCATCAACAATACCTCTACAAAAAAAAAAAAAATGCGAGCTATTATCAAATGATTTTCCATAAAAACAAATTTGTTTATCCTGTAATTATTTTCATAGAAAAATTAATAAGAAAACTATTAAATCATTTCTTATTTAAAATTCTAAACAACATAAAAACTCAACAAAATTATTATGAAAAACAATATTTAAATGAAAAATTATTAATTATTATTTTCTAATATGTTTTTCCATATTTTAGAGAAAGGAAAAATAGAAATTTGTAACAAATATTTAACATTCATTTTTTTGATTTACTATATAATTTCTTCAATGTCATACAACACAAGCTTTTAATAAATAAATAAGTTTTGTAAACAAAACAAAATCAAACGCATTACAATTCCTGGGAAAGAAAATAATTGCATTTTTCTAGTGAAAAATTTGTATAGAAAATAATTGCATTTTTCTAAGAAACATTCTAAACATCGTAAAAGTTCTTAAGAAATATTTTTCTAATTTCACATTATTTATAGTGGAATAAAAATAAGAAAAATTAATTAGTAATTATTTCTTGGAAAATAAATAGCAAATTAAAATTAGAATAATATAAAATGTGATCAACAAAATTCGTATTCGTTGAAATGATTTTACATATTTGTTTACGTTTATTAAGAAGTTTATAAATGTAAACAAATAATTTATGTAATCTGTTTAATATGAAATAATAAATTGAAAAAAAAGTACCTATAAAAAAGTAATAATAAGCCTGTATCATATGTTTCTATTAAGCCTTCTACTGAGCCAATGTTACTTGACAAGTATTATTGATGAAAATGTCAAGTAGTATTGATGGAAATTGCCTCCACACAAGAGCATTGAAGAGCATCCAAACGATCAATGTTACTTGAAACGTGTGTCATTCAAGGAACATTGAACGTATGTAGGCTCCTTTAGATTCAAAATGAGTCCTAATTAATGTTTTCAAGAAAACAATAAGCTTGCTATTAGATTCTTTTCTATAACAAGGGAATACTCTAAAAACATGACAACAACTTTCTAAATTATTATTTTAAATATACTTTTAATATAATTGATTTTGTGTCCTTTCGATAAATTTTTATATAAATTTTTTGGATTATTAATTTTTCATTTATTTAGTCGTTGTTTAACTTATAAAGAATTTAATCCGTTTTTAATATATTTTGTTAAGTGTTTTAATTTGACGATAGTGTACACCACGCAATAAGCCTTGAAAAAGTCTAAATAAAGTAGTTGGCAGTAAATGAAAAGGTGTTTGAATTACTATAATAAGGTCCTAATTCCAACTAATTAAAATTTATATACAAATATGAATACTTTATTCGAAACAGTTCTATATCTTACAAATATTCGAACCGAAGAAAGTTTATTCCATAGTGTATTTGGAAAATGATTCTATTCCGACCATAAGTACTTAAGATTATGACCAAAGAAAAGAACCTAATGGCAAAACAAGAACTCCATAATGATTGGAATATGTTTTTAAATAGTAATAAATAAAAAAAAACGAACTACATAGATTTTCCAAGTTGTACGGCAATTGTACATGTTTCCAAATACAATTTTCACTCAAATAGAGAAACAGGGAAAATCCAAAGATATTAACATTTTGAGCTTTATTATCTTCCAAGAGGTAAGTATCAAAATGATGAGGAGCTTAAATACTAATCATGATATTATTTATGTAAAATTCAAATTTTGATTTATTCAAATCTTTACAATAGTTTACATTTTTGATCTGCGATTGGGTTCTGACTTACAAAATTTGTCCCAGAAAAAGATTACGTATCTCAAAACTCTTATATGTCAATTAATTAGAGATCCTTAAGTATTTGTTCGTATTAAATTAAAATTTTTTACTATAAAATCATTGCAAGTTCTGCCATTAAAACCTCCAAACATTACAAATCCGGTAAATTTGAAATAGGAAATCTCAAGATTTTATTTTTACGTCTCGAATCGCGTAAATCAAAACCTCTGAAATTGTATTAGTTTAAATAGTAAATAAAATCCTGCTTCATTTCCACATTTCAATAAGATATGAGAACAAATCTGATTCATTGATTTGTTTTACATACGTAAACTAGATCGAAAAATGATATTTGTATACCCTATGGTAGATATCGATACATATCTGTTCATCCGTATGTACAAGTAACTCAAAAACAGGTTTTCCGATTTTAATGAAATTTACAATATATAAGTTCGTTAGTTGATTTTATTTGGTATTGCAAAATTGGTGAATTAGGAACAAATTTATAAACAAAAAATCCGGATGACTTCAAAATTTTGTAATTTTTTTTTTTTTTGATTTTCCGGTTTTATTGGAAAATTTGTGTTGGAATTTAGTTCAAATTACTTAAATATATTAGGTCTGTTTTATTTGCCATACCCTACCCTGGAGCAGGGTAAGTGACAAATAAAACGAGCAGGAGTAGGAGAAAGTTTTAATTCAAATGTTTGTAGCGCTGCTTAGCAACCATATTGTAATGAAATGAGAAACATTTAGCTAATACACTTTTTATGGTATAAAACTGAACTAATTTCGGGTGTAATAGTTACACCTGGTCTGAAAGTAGTGTAGGATTTGCTCTTTTATTGTTTTTGTTTTCAATGTAAAAATTTTCCCTACCCCAGAGCAAGTGGCAAATAAAACAGACCGAATATGTTGAATTACGATAAAAATAAATTCGAGGATAGTGTAGAAAAAAATAATTGTAGTGGTCATAAAGTTATGTCGTTTTTTCGTTTAATTTTTTAGATGTATGTACTTCAAAAATTCATGTACCAATTCGAATAAAATTAGTAGAATATATTTATACTATTATACTAAAGACACCAGTGAGAGATTATCGAATTTTAATCGAGAATCGTGAGATAGTGTACATTATTGCTACTAATATATCTTTATTATTATGGTCCAGATAATCCAGAATTAAGGCAGGAGGAAAAAAAATTATGAAGAGAAAAAACCTTAAAATTTCTAACAAAAGATATCAAAAAATTCTGCTATAGTCTGATTTTAACTTTCTACGTGTTTTATAACAAACTTTATTGTTACATGTTATACCACAGAGAACATACTCATATACATTGGTACTGGATTGCATTATTTCTCTTTTCAATGGACGCGAAGAAATATGCATCTTGAAATTATATCGATTTAAAATCTATAAATATCCCTTTACGTAGTACAAAACATATTGAATATCAGACGACAAACAAATTGTTTCTTGGTGAAATCATTCATGTCTGCAGAAGAATGGACAGAATTGAAGTAGTTATTGGGTTATGTATTATTGCAAAAGGCATTTCAAATATATGTATTAGTTCTCGTAAAGATAAATATAATCTTAAATGTATAAAATTACATGAAAGTTATGTCTGAGAATTTAGTGTAAATGAAAACATCTTTTCTATAAAAATCATATTAAAAATTTTTGAGACAATATATAGGGCAATAAATTTCTTAAAAATTAATTTGTCTATTTCTATTTATATACATTAAAATAATGCATATTTATTTGTCCAAGGCAACATTTATTTTATCTAGAAATGTAACACAGGGTCTACATTAGCTTTTATTTCTGGTATACCAGCAAAATTGGTTGCTAAAGCTAGCTAGCTAAAAGCTAGTGTAGACCACCCTGGTATACCAATTTTTCTGGCATAACAATTCTGGTATACCATTTTCGTAGACAGCGCAAATTTTCGACATTTGCATTTAATAAAATGGCAGAAACTAAATTTTTGCGGAGTAAAATTATCAAATTGATAAATATGTTTCGAGAAAAAGAAGAAAAATATAGAAGGATTGATTTTTAAAAAAAATGGCATGGGAAGATATTGCCACAGAATTGAATTCGACACTTTAAAGCCAATATTTTGACTATTTTTATTTTCTGTTCTCGGTTCAACGGCATGTCAGATACTGAATTGGTATACCAGTATTGGCCCACGTAAAAAAAACTGGTAGTATTTTATATCTGGTAAGCCAGCTGGTATACCAGAAATAAAAGCTAATGTAGACTCTGTGTTAGACTATTTAAAATATTTGTAAAAATTTAAATAGCCTTTATCTATTTTATGAAAACAGTTTGTTTTTTTTTTTGGATTTTATTAACAAAACTGTATTTTAAAACAGCTTCAAACCTGATCAAAAATTTACATACCAAGTTGAAAAGTTCAGCTTTATATAACGAATTTTGAGTTTGACGACATAACAAAAGGAATAAATTACAAACAAAATATACTTTCGAACTATAAATTACTTATTCGCACGATGATAGCAGTTTTCTTTAGCATTCGAATTTTCTTTAAGGAAATTGTTGACTTTGATTTTGAACAATACCAAAAAAATGCGTAATAATTAATAAATTTTTGTAATAATAAAATTAAAATATATTCATATATATTATGAAATTGATTTTAAAATAAATTAAAAAAGTTTCGCTTAACATAATAATTTCATAATTTGAGAAAATCAAATCAATTTTGAAAATAATCTATTATCTATTTTTATTATCAAAAATTTTTTTATGTAATTAAATTATTTGTTTAAAACTAATGCGACTTGTAAGACAGTTAAACCATAAAAGATGTTTAAGAAATTGATTAAGGAAGAAATTTAATAAAGCTACAAAACACGAGGCATCTCAAACAATATTGTTGACCAAAAATATATATGTTACCGGCAATGTGTATAAATTTGCAAAGTATAAAAAATAATGATTTTATATACATTACCTAGTCATTATTTGGAATTTAACTGAATGCACCGAAAGCAACTCTTCGAGAGAGTGTACCAACAATAACTTTTCGAAAAATTTCGAGTTAAATAAATAAGCAACTTTTCGAAAAATTTCCACTTAAATAAATAAATGTTTAATATATTTGTCATCATCATTCAGTATAAATTGTTAGATAGGTCCAAACCTAGGATTTTACGTTTTGCTTTGCTTAACCTACCATGGAATGATCATTCATTGTTGCCACCTTACAATGGATAGGCTGAAGTTGTTAAATTTGCATTCTCTGGAAAAGCGGTGAGAAGTGCCAGATGTAATTTTCATTCATCAAATTTTTAATGGGGTCATTGATGCTCCTAATATTTTAAGCAAAATCCACTTAAATTCCAACATTTTTTCGCTGAGATCCGTGGTCTTGTTTAAAAACAGTTTCCACCGGACAGACTACGAGAAGAATAAATGAATGCTGCTTGTGGTAAATGCCAATGCAAAAGTTTTTGTCTTTTGCCTCAGTAAGCAATAAGTTTGAACTTTTATATAATTTGAGAAAACTAGATTTTCAAGCGAGTAGGTTTAAATGTAGGTTTTCGAATTAGATAAGTAATAAGTAATAAATGAGTTTCGACAATGTGCTTAAAAATGTATCAAATTATAAAATTTTAACTATATTCTCTTTCCCGAAAGAACCTTCAAGCAAGTTATAAAATGCTTACGACAATGTACCAAATTGCACTTTTCCTACACTCTGCCTAATAATAACTTGAGGCATTCTATAAAATACCGGATTTTATACTTTGCCAGTAACATACATATATACCTATATCGATTTGTTAACAGAAATTTCCTAACAACTGATAACATAATTAAAATGATGGCGTAGTAAACATATTTCATCAGCAAATATTAGTAGTCTTTTGAAGATCCCACTCTCATGTTTTGAAGGACTTAACAAGCTTCTTAAATCGGCATTTTTTTCTTTTTTTCAATTAAAAAATTCAAGTTCAAGATTTACGCATACTCGTATTATGTCAAGGTTTTCAAGTATAATAATTTTTGTGATTACATATTTACTTGATTTTCAATTAGTGTTCTTTAAACTAAATACTAAGTTTTTTTACGTAAATTCAAATTAATGTTATCAATAAAGAAACTATAAAATCTTACGTGACATATAAAACATATAAATTTAACTTACTTGTAAATGAGTATCACGATGACCAGTTTTACCATATGCTGAATTTTTAGTTAAATAACGACGAATATTTCTTAAGATTTCAGCTTCTTGATCTTGTTCATCAGTTGTAATATCTTTTGGTTCGAAATAAACTAATTTTGCAAGTGTACCACCAATATCCATACCAAACCATGGCATTGCTAAAATAAAAATTAAAAAATATATTACTATATAAAAATTAAATTATTAATAATATTAATTTATGCCCTATGGTAGATACTACCAAAAGAAAATAGAAATAATCATCGTAGACAAATTTTAAAGGTATATCGATGCTTGCATGTACGTCCATCCGTCCGTGTACAAGCTAACTCAAAACGCGTTATCCGATTTTATTGGAATTTAGAATGTGAGTTGGTTAATCTTTACCTCGCTTTGGTATTGCATTTAAGCAAAATCGGCCAGCAGGGAAAGAAGTTATAAAGCAAAAATCAGGGTGACCAGAAAATTTTGTCATTTTTTTTTCTATGGTTTTTCAGATTTATAAGAAAAGTTTGTTGGGCAATTTTTTTTAAATTATTTACATACGTTGACTACATAAATATACGATATGCTGTTAAATTTCGTTCAAATTGGTCAAAGAGTAGCGGAGAATAAAAAGCATGTGCCTCTCAAACCTTTTTGATATACTTTAAAAACTACTAAATCGATTTGAATAAAAAGTACAGAATAGATTTACACAATTAGTGCCTAGACTACCTGCGAATTAGAGCAAATTTGAAAAAAAAATCTTATGCAGAACAAGCCTTAAAATATTATTAGTTTTGGCTACTTTTTTCTGTCCCATGTCTGCCATACCGCATCGGCTATAGGCCGATTTTCAGTTACTATATATATTTAATATAATAAATATAAAAAATAACCCTCAATAAAATGCACATTTAAATATTTTTTTCTTATACTTTTTTTCAGGTCAAGTTAATGAAATATTCTTAATATAAATGAAAACATAATTACTTGACTTAATCAATAATATTAAATTTCGAAAAAAATTAAATATTACTATTTTTAATTAATTCTTAACAAATTAAATTAATTCCAAAAAGAAAAGAATTAAACAACACAACTAAATTGTATATAAAATTAATATTAGAAGAATTGTTGAAAATAATCAATAGAAATTAGCTTTGCTAAACTTTATTGTTTATGTTTGTATTGCATAAAATTGATTAGAAAAAAAAAGGAAATAAAGATTAAAAATATTCAACATACTTCATAAAAATCATATTTAATGTTTAGAAAAAAAACACAACGAAGCTTTAGATAAAATATCAACAACTTAAAATTTCTAAAACTTTATGAAAACATTCTAGATCCTCCTCAGCATAACAACGAAAGTTTGTACAAAATTTTTGATCATAGAACAAAATGTTACATGAAAATTAACAACTTTCTTAAGATTTTAATACATTTATTAAAAATATTAAAATTTTTTTTTTTTATAAAATTGACTTTTGGACCATGTAGAGAGAGAGAGACTTATCACGAGACTATTATCGTCTGGACAAAATTGATAAATAAAGAAAAATGAAAATCATAATTTCAATAATTAAGAGTACATATAAAACAGAAGTTTCTAACCTTATTAAGTTAACTTAAATAGAAGAATTCAATTCAGAAAACAATATCAACGTTAGTTTAAAGAAATTACATAAAAATTTAACACATTTATGTCCATCAGCTTATCAACATACAAGATTTTTCTTATCCTTTATTTTTAATTGAAACGATAGACAAATTTTCTTTCACACTAGTTGCTTATAAGAACAAAAAGTATCATCTGATACAAATATCGTCTCATATAGTACATTTTTATTACAGAAATTCTGGGAAGATACCATAAAAATAATCTTTCTAGCATATCAAAGTATCTAGTTTAAAATCAATAAAAAAGGACATCATATTGAAATAAATCCCCAACAACTATATAAATGACTAATGAAATTGTTTCAGTAATTTCAAGACCTATTAGACCACGATCGATTATCTCTGAAATTGTTTCAAGTTAAAGGCTTCTCAAAAATCTTATGGAAAAATACTGAAATTACTACTTGGGACTATCATTTTCTTTTCTTTTTTTGTTTTTAATTACTTTATTCAAGCATCCATCAACAGAATTGTATATAAACTTTTCTTCAAAATGACTTTGTTGATATTAAAATCAAACGTTCCAAACGTTAACTGCCCTAAACATACGGGAAATCGGTTAATTATTATCTAGTCCGTTCTGTGGTAGGTTATTTTAAAAAGTTCCACAAAAATCTCAAGGAGCATGGATTAGTGTTTAGAAGAGGTATCTTCTCTAAAATGAGACGAGCATTAATAGCGCCTCATTGACTAATTGATGGATGAAAACAATACAATATCAGCCACGACGTCGATGGAATGCATATCAATCAACTCTAATCTATCTTGGAAGAAGACTTATGTACTAAATAAATGGATAAACAAAATGTTTCCTTACACATTAATTTATCATTGTAGTTATTAATATTACTATTATTATTATTATTATTATTATTATTGTTACAAATCCGATTTCCATTTGATAATTTTGCTATTTTACGTTTTGTTGTGGATATATTTTCATGATTTTGATTTGTTCGATGATGTTTATGTCGCTGTTGTTTATCAATTTGTTGCTGTTGTGATTGATTAAGAATTTTTGATTTAATAAAATCCCTTCGGGGATAAATAGCTCGTGCTCCTGAAGGCATTTTTCTTTATTTTTGGTTTAATTTTTTGAAATAAATAGAAAGTTTCGGTTTTTTTATAAATATATAAAGTTTAAATATTATTTTGAATTGATATTAATCACTGTAATTAAAAAACACGCGCACTCATACTATTTCACTCATTCTTTATATTTTTATCACTTTATTATCACCTTAAAAATTAACAAAAAAAATTTTTCTTATTTAATTTGGTAATATTTTTTTTTAATATATAAACTTGTACATTTCCAGTTTAGTATATATACTATTTTAAATTATTAGAGAAATTAATAACTATATTTAAATACTAATTGTTTCTATATTTTTATATTAAATAACGATAATTTTTTAATACTTAATTCTAAACACACTATTAACTAATAGCATAATATTATTATTATTATTTTTATGATATAAAACAAAAGCACTAACTATATTGTACACAAGATTGATTAATCAAACATATGGAATGAATGAATGATGGGACCAAAATATCACTCTATATATATATTATGAAAAATAATAAACGATTTTGTCTTTTAAATATTATTACTATTATTTATTTATTTATTATATTTTATTCCCGTGTGGCGTATGTGATAGCTGGTGTGAATGTGGTTTAGTCACACGAGTAATTGTCGCGAGCTACTTAATTACCGTAAACAATATCAGAGACTATTATTTATAGTTGTTGGTGGTTTCTATTTTTTTTTTTTTTTTTTCAAAATTGAATTTTTTCCGTTTGACCCAACAACCAACACAGCACAAAACCAGCAACCAGCAACCACATGGAGAGACACCACTTTTAATAATGAATTTTTTGATTTTTTAAAAATTTTAAATTGTATCGCAACAAAACGTTTAGCGAAATTCTCTCAGATAAATACTGTTGTAAAGTTAGTTTATCATGAAAAATTGAGTGCCAGATATTTTTTTACTCATTTCTAAATACGAAATGCTTTTTAAATAGTAATTGATTATATATATTTTATTACTTTATTTTATACAGGGTGTATGAATAGATTTATTCATTCATTCAAAAAAAATATATATAAATATGTTTGTTGAGATATGGAAAATATATAAGTGATCAGCCTCGTAATCAAGAACTAAATATCAGGGTGGGCACAAAGGGACTCGTATCATAAATATATAAATATATATCTGTGGTGATTATGAATAACCGCTTAAGTCGACATAAGACAAAATTGAGATTTTAACGTCATTGCATTCTTCGCATCAAACAGCATCTCATCACAAAATATGGTAAATTTCTGACTTTTTTTTACGCGAGATATAATGAAATGTTTTTCCGTTTACCCATCTAGCCATATACAATTTTAAATTTTAAACTCGCTCTGCTATAAAAGTATGATTTCAGACTTAAGGGGTTATTCATAATCACCACAGATATATTTTATAAATTTCCAAACATATCAAAGTATTCTTAAAATTTTCTTGGAAGCTCGCAAAATGTAAGCTAGGGTAAGCATAGCTCACCCAAAACCCTATTCTAGTTAATTCTGTTATTCTATATAAGATATTATCGTACAACGAAATAGTTAACATTTTTGTTGCGTCCTTACAATAACAATTAAAATTACAATTTAAAATTTAGTGTCATTACATTATCACGTCATAAAAACTGTATTTAATTTAAAAATGTTTCATTCTTAATATATTATACAGAAGGCGAATAGAAAATCCGAGTTATCATGAATCTATGACTCTTTAAAAATTACCATCTTTAAATTTGTACTCTAAAACCAACTGACTGCATAACGCTATAATAAATCACATCATAATGTTCACTACTGGCCATCGTGTTATTGAAAATAGTATGCTTAAAATGTACAATTTTAGATTTCCAATAAGCAAATAAATTTAGCCAAAATTAATCTAAAGCAGTGTTTCCTAACGTGGGGCCCATGCCCCACAGGGGGGCAATTTGATTGTTAAGGGGGGCAATTCGAAAATGGACATGACACGAGTTTAACCCTTTCGCTCCGGGCCATTTAAATGCAATGCTAGATTTCGGTGCCAAATTTAGTTTCTTAAGTGAACAATTCAATTTTTCAATATTAAAAATTATGTATGTTACATAGAGGAGGGGGGGCATAAGAATTTTAGAAAGGCTAAGGTGGGGTATGGCACAAAAAAGGTGACTAAGGTGGGGCATGGCACAAAAAAGGTTGGGAAACACTGATCTAAAGCAACTATTAACTTTCAGGGCACCTCATAAATTATTTAAAAACTTGTTGCAAATTTTATGTGTTGATTTAAATAGTGGCTGCCCTATGCTGAGATTCTATGATTTCAATGATTGTATACAACTAATCCTTGTTCAAGACATACTTATTCAGTTTATATTAGAATAAGAAATTTATGTATTATTTATGATAGCGGCGCGTTCAATCCAAATGTTTGTATTAATAAACTGTTAAATAACTTTAAATTTGTATTTTCTTGTAATATATTAATATTTTTATAGAAATTATAAACCTTCTTAGTTTTTAGAATAATCCAAAACTATATACAAAATTCTATTTATATATTATTAAATCCAAAAAAACTATGTACGCAGACACAAATAACACCTTCTATCTTATAGAACTCAAAGAACTAATTGTACCAGCAAATCTACAACATACAGCAATGGGAAGATGGTAAAAAATCGATTTTACAATACGTCTTTATTAATATATTCAACACAATGACTTATAATACAAAAAAAAACGAAGAAATTCATAAAGAATTTCTCTTCTCACTCGGATGAAGGTAAACATTTTTACCTGAGATTTTCTTTTAAGATCTTTATCCCAATCAGAAGGTTAAGTACACTCTCATATGTATGCTGCACATATATCATATGCCATATAGTAAATTTGTTTATTATATCTTTTTGGGACACCCTTTGAACAAGTTCATTTCTGAGATTGAGTTTTTTATGTCTGCATTAACATATTTAATGTAGTGGTCATCATTTTTTTTCCAATATTTTCTTTTTTTTTTTCATTATTTTTTTAATATGTATTGTGGTCAATCAGTAAAGGTTCAATTATAATGGAAACAGCCAAGCAAATGTACTAATCTTCATGATTGCGATTATAGTGTGTATAGCCGAGCTTTCATCTCTTAAACGATTAAAATCACTTTTAAATTATCAAAAATAGTCAAAAAAACATAAACTAACTGGAAATCGACTTATAGCCGATTGTTTGATGCCCTACGACAGAAATTTGACTAAATAACAGCCAAAACTAAAGATTTTTTCTGCATAACTTTGTTTCCTCTTTTTCAAATTTGCCACAATTCATAGGTATAATAGCATAAATATCTTCTGCAAATTTTATTCAAATCGGTATATTAGTTTTTAAAATACATCAAAAAACAAACTTTATGAAAACAGGCTTTTTTTTCCTACGACTATTTCTTTCTCCACAATCCTTGGACCGATATTACTGAAATTTAACATATTATTGCCTATTTACGTGGTTAACGTAGCTAAATAATTTAAACAAAATTGCTTCACAAATTTTCCGATTAAATCTGAAAAACCATCAAAAAACGACAAAATTTTCTGGTAACTCCGGTTTTCGCTAAATAACTTCGTTCCCTCTCACTCGATTTTTCTGAAATGCAATATCAAATCAAGTTATATAACAACCGACACACATTGTCAATTTCATTAAAATCGGATAACACCTTTTTGAGTTAACTTGTAAACGGACGGACATGAATAAGTCGATATAACTTTTGATTCTTTACACATCTACAGTCTTGGGAAACCCTTCTTCGATGATTAGTAGCAGTAGCACCTATCACAGGACATAAACACGGAATTCGTCGAAGACGTATTATCAAATGCTTATTCTTGCTTATGCACACAGTATAATCGGTTGAACGAATTTGACATGCATAAGCTCGTATTCGTTCAGAATGGGAATCGTGCATTTCGATTGAGACTAAATCGTATCGAAAAAGCATTGCAATTACTATACTTTTTTGATAGGATTTTGGTTAAATCGAGTTACACGATTCCATGCCAGTTTTTTTTTTTGGCTTTTACTATACTTGACTCTTTCCATTATAACTGAGCCTTAAGCCCAAACAAATGACCGAACAGAATCAGTATAAATTCAAAGTAAACGTTTTTTTTTTTTTTACTTAAAGTAATTTTCTCTGACTACTACCATTGTCCATTCATCGGATGATAAGTAAATATTGTATATATATATGAATTAAGTGATAGCAATACAATTTGAACACATAGAAAATTTTCATATATTTAATATTTAACATTAAAAGCGAAGAAAAAACATGTGATGTTAGGAAATGACCGTGTAATACTAAAAAAAAAAAAAACAACAACAAAAAAGACCATATAGGCTCTTAAAAACTTGTCGGAAGTACATTTTTTCCATTTTTTCCTTTTTTTTTTGGTGTGTGTTATCCAAAATTTTTATCAATAGAAATATTTCAAAATCAATAAAAAAAATCGAACTAAAAACTTATAAGAATAAAAAGAAATTTTTCTTATTTTACGTGATTTTTTCCACAAGAAAAAAAAAACTACGTGCTTAAAATTAAAATCATTTTGGAAGATTTTTTCTTCTTCTTTGATGAAGAATTCGAAATACCTTCGTCGAAAGAAAGTGAAATTTTGAATACAATCAAAGAAAAGAAGAAAAAAAATTCATTATTAAATATTATTTGCTGATTTAATTACCCGACAAAATTTTACTTTCTTAATTTTGTTTTTGTTTTTTTTTTTTTGGACAATGAACTTGAAATTTTTGGTTTTAAAAATATTAAAATATTTGGCTTCGTCTGTTAAATAATTTTCTTAGAAAAAAGCGCTAAAAAAAAATTATTTTACTAAACTTCTTTCGCTGAAAATTTATTTCTAGGGCTATCGAGTCAGAGTCGCAGAATCGGTGTTGGAATAATTTTTAATGACTCCGACTCTGAAAAATTTTAATTGAACATTTTTACTTTGTTAAAAAAAATTGTTTTTTTTAATTCATATTACCGTACTGCAAAAGAAATGGGAATCGAAGTTGAAGTCGAACTTAAAGAATTTCACCAGTCAGAGTTGAAGTCGGGACTTTTTTTACACGACTCCACAGCCTCTGTTTATGACGAGTTAGAGTCGTCATTTCAAACAAAACAAACCTCCACCATTTTTACTTTAAAAAACTTATATAAAATAGTATTGTAATCGTGCAAAAATTCGACGGAAATACATGATTTGGAATCCCCGCAATTTGAATTCGAATTCAAGTGTTTGTTTTTCAAATTCTTTTTAAGAAAATCCCTTTTTTAAATACTGCCAGTTGTACTTGCACGGAAGCTACTGGTTTTTTATATTTTACCAAAAAGCATACATGGATTCTGATGTGATTACATTTCCAATCTGCAAAACGTGCCACCGTATTAATAGTATTTGGTGATATAAAAATGCATGTATTTACAGTATTTTTTTTACAAATACTATTAACGAGAAGATATGCTTTGCAGCGTTGCAATGGTGGCAAAAATGTATACACAAAGATTACTCTGTTTTCTTTCTCTATGATTTTTTATAGTTTCATTAATTAAACTTGTAATGTTGTGTATAAGATAGTTGAGTATGTTTTCATGCAAAACATTTATGTTTTCATTGAATTACAAAATTAATGAACCTAACTTTTTGTTTTGCATAAAAATATCTTAGGATATTGACCCATTGGCCCAGTAAAATCAATTAAAACTGTTTTTTTTTAAACACAAAAAATACGCACTATTTTAAAATACGTACAATAATTAGTTAGTAAGGAGAATATACGCTGTTTGGGCAATGAAACCCATTTCCAATTAAATGGCTTAGTAAACAAGCAGAACTTCAGGATATTGGCTACGCAGAATCCAAGAGCAGTCCATCAACGACAATTACACCCACTTAAGTGCACTGTTTGGTGCGGTGTATCGTCTGAGAGGATCATTGGCCATTTTTTTTTCGAAAATGAAGACGATGTTGCAGTTTACATCAATAGTGCTCAATATCAGACGATGTGGAAAAATTTATTAATACCAGCTGTGAAAAACCATCCTGCCCATTGGTTCCAACAAGATGGAGCCGCAGCGGATACTGCAAGGGACTCAATGACTCTTTTAAGGAATACCATAACGTTAATTTTACATCACCCTGTATTTCTTGAACTAAACCAACAGAAGCTTGTTTTCCTTGACAGATTCTATAGTTGCAGCTTTCAGTATGTTAAACTGACCCTGATAATGGTTACTTTTAAAATTACATTAGTACACATACGATAGAATAATTTTAAACTGTTAAGAAATAATTATTAATCTAATGTCATACAATCATATCAAGAATTGTGGCGTTATGAAGATATAATTATTTTGTAAGTTTTTTTCTTTTGAAAGATTGACATCATTAACAAATTGTTTGGCTAGTTATATAAAAGTTTTTTTTTGAAAGATTTTGATTACAAAATTCTTATTATAAAATACATTGATGACTTCTTTATGAAAAAAAACTAAAGACTCTTTAAGTGACAATTCATTATTAGATGACTTGAAAACTTGCACATCCCTTTAAAAGAAAAGCAAAAAGTTAAATATCAAACAAGGTACTATCATCTAATTCGATTGACTTTACCTCTTTATTTAACAATACTTTTCTGTAATGCACCAGCATAGCCAACCATAATGGACATAGATTTCGTGGTCCTCAAAATCTCAATCAATGTTTTAATGTTTTTAAACTTAAAAATGGAAAGCCCGTAATATGAAGAGGACAATAAAATAAAATTAAATTAAATAATTATTATTTTTATGACGTTTTATTCGTTTTATGACATAAGTTTGTTATTCGATAAATACAACTAAATGTATCTTTGTATCTAAATTCGATGCTGCCGACAAGATTTACATGTAAATCGAATATCATCTGTTTATTGCAAATTCCCTCAAGTAATCGAATAAACCTCGAATTGCATGGGTTTTTACTGACAAAAATATGTAATTAATTTTGATTTCACTCAAGTTTCAACATACAAAAAAAAAGAAATTTTGAATTTATCTGAATAATTCAGAAGGCCAAAATCGTTAAGCTTTTTTTCTTTTCTTTTTAAATTACAATATCTTGCAAACCAGAAAGGACAAAATCGAAAACAACCAATAATAAAATTAATTCTTAAAATATCCATCAATTTATTTTGAGACAATTACGAAATTTCTTTTAGAATTTGCAACAATCGACGTCATAAAGTTCTTGATTTTTATCAAAAAGCTGCTAAAAAATAAATAAAAAAAAATTGTTATTTTTTTAGTTCGAATTTCGTCAGATCGAAATCATTTAAATTCCCCAGAAAACGTATATTTTTTGTTTGAAAAATGACGACATGCACATGGGATAGTACTCATTCAATTTACATACAAATTGGGCGGAAAAAAAAATCAACCCGAATATCGTAAATTTATAAATTGATAATCGATCAACGATAAACTGAAACTAACAATTTAGGACCATACATTTTAATGCTTTCGTCACTTTAATATTTGTTTTTATTTTAAAAGTTACCAAAAGTGACGAATAAACTGTTTCTGACAAAATTTATTGATTTATTTCGTCAGAGTTAATGCATTTAGAAATGACTTTGATACTAACTAGTCTAGTGTGGTAGCACATAGACACATCAAATCCTGGGATCGATAAAAGTCGTTAAAAATTCACTCATCTTTTACTTGAAAGAAAAAGCGAAAACAATCGATTGTCAACACTAATACAAGTATGTTAGCAGTGAAATTACTACAAAGTTGTTAGCTCCTTTTGAAAAGATCCATCTTGTCTGTTATCCTGATTTTATTATCCTCTTCAATGAAATGAAATAGTACACATGAAGGTTGTTTTATATTACAGAAATTCGTTTAACAACTCATGTTTCTAGAACCATGTAAGGATTTTCTTCTTTTGTCAATGTTTAAAGCTTATACACACAGTTAAGTTTAGCCTCCGTCTTTGGAATAACAAACTAGATTGGATGAAAAGTTTGTTATAGTTTCTACGTGCACACGATCAAAGTTTTCATCCAATCTACAATAATTTGTCATTCCAAAGATGGATGTTAAATTTGACCGTGTTTCTAGGCTTTTAGAAGGCTGAAGATACGAAGTTTCATAGAGAAATTCAAAATATCTGAAAAATGCAATGCATGTGTGCTTGAAAAGTGTTTGCTTAAATACAAAAAATAAAAAATATAGACAAAACAAAAATTCATGTTTTTAGTAATTTAATTTAATATTTTTTTTTGGTTTATCAATTCTAGACAGAGCGGTTAAATTCCATTGCAATATTGATTAAACACTCTAGATTTTTATTTGTACATATCAGCTTCTGGCTCTGAATACGAATATAAGCCGACAATCCCAATTTTTAATATTTAGAAGTAATAAGAACAATTTCGAGACACGTTTTAAGAAAATATATATTTTAAAAATATTATCATGGAATAAATTGGAACTATTAAGAAGACTGTTCTGCTTTTTTTTTTAATATACAAACTTATTTGAAGTAATATTAAAAAAAAGCAATAATAATTGAAAATAAGATAAGTTGAATTTCATGTTCAATGTCCAAAGTGATTGACTTATTTAACCGCTGTTAATTATGATTCTTTAATAATAACGGATTAATATTGTTCACTTATCATTTTATTAATAATATATCAATTCAAAATAATGAAAAATATTATTTAGTATTCACATTAGTATAGTAAAACTTTTCTAAAGAAAGAAAGATCTAAATTTTTTAGTCATGTTTTGATGAGCTAAGATATTATACAATTCTTTTTTTTTTAAGTAAATAATTAACAGCGGGAAATACCGATTTACAGATAGTCTTTTTTTTTTTTTGGTTTAATAGAATTCCTGCTGCTCAAATATATTTAAAAGTAGGTACATTTTGTATTTACATTTAAAGAAAAGAGTTGAAGAACAAAAAATAAAGAAAAAACGCTAATCGATGCAGAATAAATCATATTTTGTTAATAAATAGAATGCTTGAAATCTCTATGATTACATATGAGATAGACGAAAGTAAAATGCTATTGCAAAGTAATAAATTGCTATTAAAGACAAAAAAAATAAATATCAATAAATAATAATATTAAATATTAATTTTAAGAAGACGAAATAAAATATGTATTTAAATATTATTAGTTTTGACAAATTTTTATTAACTATATGCTCAATTTCATTTTAAGTCCAATTTAGGTTAAGATAGAAATAGGAAAATAAAGGAAAACTTTAAACTTTCGACTGACACATTGTTTTTGAATTGTCCCGGACATTTGTCGGAGAACAAATCCAACTATGTTATTTCTTCAGAGACGTTTTCACGTATATAATCATTTAAACATGATGCCATTTCGTTGGGTCCCTTGAGGGCTTGACCCTCGTGGTAGGAGTAGAAATTTGCCTTCGCCGTTTTCATATTATCCACGCAAAATTCACAATTGGCGGAAATAAAATACTTCGTGGACGGGCAGAACTGGCAGTGGGAGATTCTGTATATAATCAAACTCCAAACCCATGATAGTGCTATCAAGCACTTGAAATTCAATTTGTGGTCTCCCAAATGACAAATTAAAATTGACTTTGAAATAGCAATCAATTAATTTCGAAAAGGTCTCATCTCCAGAAAGACATGCATTTTTTTCCACTTTGGAAAACAGATATGAGTCCCTCTTGCTCATAGAACATGCGTCTATACGTGAAGATAAAAAAACGGCAAAAAAGTACATTTTGAAAATGAAACCGACATAATCCCTTTTCGAAATTGGTGATTCAATTAAACTGAAGTTTTTCTTAAGCCTTGACTGTGAAATTCGTTTTGTAAACTCAACTGAACGTAAGCTCTCACTATGAAATTGGCAATAAGAGTCCTATTTGTATCGTAGTGTAGAAGTTTTAGGCGTTTCATAATGTTACATTAACTATGTATTATTTGGATAAAAAATAGAAAATTTATGAAGAATAGTTTCCGCTTGGTACAAGTTGGTTAGTACTAGATATTGCTAACTCCAGAAGTTATTGTTACAATATATCTCTTGCAAATATCTCATATTTTTTTGTGTCCTAAAATAGTATTTTTGCAAAAAAAAACGACTATAGGCTGATTTTGATTTTCTGTATAGTTTAACAATAGTTATTTAAACAAATAAATCTTATTAACACAGTTCGAACAGTGTTAAAAATTGCATAAGATTATTTTTTTTGAAAATTTATGTTGAATTCGAATATTTTGTGATAAAAATACGTTGTAAATAGAAAATTGTATAAGTTTAGCATTATTTGAAGTATATAAATAGGTATATTGTAATTTTGTACCTTTAAATAATTCATAAATTAACTCCAATGAATGTTATTTGAATTTTAACTTCGACATAGTCATAACATATTTCTACTAAAAATAATTAATAGAGATGAAATTAAATTCTTTATTATAATTATTTACTTCAAGAGATTTATAGAAACATTTATCGAATTGGATAGTTCATAACATGCAGAAAATGTAAAAGCATTGTAAAAACTAGGACATAGCCATTTTTTTAATTTAAATACAAAAACACCTACCTAACTTCATTAGACAAATTATTAAATATTAGCGATTAAACCATAGATCTTAGACAACATTTTAATTTATATATAAGTAATAACTGAATTTAAGATAGAGTAGGATTGTGTAATTCGATTAAGATTAAGTCGTATCGAAAAATCATTGCTATACCTTTTTTTTCGATACTATTTGGTTTGAAACGAGTTACACAATTCCACTACAGTACAAAATAATAAAAAGAGTAGTTGGTCGATCAACAACAGCTGTGTATTTTGACCTTTTATTCAAAAATATTATCAAAAATGCTGTGATTAAAGTGAAACATCCGAATTAATCATGAACTTGAACTACTGATAACTGAGTAGGCGACAATAAATCTATGAGACTCAGAAAGCTGAAATGCTTTCAGTCAGAAATAGATACCAATTGAAAGGAACAAGTCAATTGGACGTCTGAAAAAATAATGGATGGACAATATGTAAATATTTAACAAAGATAAAGACTATTTATCTTTGGTATTTTCGAAAATTGAATAAAGAAATTAAGGCAGAAAGAAGCGTTCTTGATTTTATCGTTTTCAATAGAACAAAATAGTATTTTAACTTATAAATATTAAAGAATTAATCTATTATGTGAAAACTCTTACCTTTTCGAACTTTAATTTTCTTTCCCTTAGATTTCGGTTTTGTGGACTCCATTTCATACATTAATTCAATACAATATTATTAATTATTAATACTTTGTGCTGGATTGTTTATTTGCTTTCACTAATTGTTTAAAACGATTTTTTTAAGCTCACTGTAACTTTCTTATATTATTTTTTTTTTAAAGCCGAGTTCTATTTTTTTATAAATTGAAGAAGAAAATTTGTTTCAAATATTATTTTTATAAATCTTATACTTCTAAAAAATACTTTTTATTTGCTATATTAAAAATTTATCTAGCTTTATGACTTATTAAGATTAAATAATTAAAATCCATTATCATTTATTTAATGATTATTTTTTTTTCACACTACAAAATCACACGCAAATCTGATCTAACTAGAAATCACAAGAGAAACCACGTCATCCAATAAATCCTTGATTAAATTTATCTAATTTCATCACAAAATAAACTAAAAGTAGTTTTAAAAAAAAATGTATGTTAATAAAAATTTTATTTTTTTTATAATACCAAAATAAAAACCATTTAATGTTTTTGAATGTAATTTTTTCACGTTTTTCTATGTGTTGATAAATAAAAAAAAATTCTCACGTTTTAACAATAAACAAAGTTTATGTAATATATTGAATTTTAAATTAACACAATTTATTAATTAAATTTGTTTATTTTTGACATTATTATTTGATTTTTTCCAATTATCGACAAATAAAATTTTTTTGTAGAAATTTCTTTATCAATCGGACTAAGGAAAAATCAAATTGTCAAAACATCGAAAATTGACAGTTGCTATCTTCTTCTTCTTCTTCTTTATATTTAAAAATGGATCCGAAACTTTTATCTTTTTAACAATATACTTACAAAAATTTAAATTATTTTTAAAAATTTGTACGCAGTTTAAATTTATTTACTTTTTTAATAAATAAATTGGAAATACATAACCAGCAGTGTAATAATACATAATTTTAACCAGAAACTATTTAAATATATTATTCAGGAAAACAAAAAATAGCCATGTCTGACCAAAAAGGTTTATAAAAGATAAATAGCAATACTTGATATTTGGGTCAATAATGTCTAACGGTTTTGTTCATCTTATGATGAAATAACTTAAGTGAAAAAGGCTATTGGAGTTTACAGTACAATATTAAAAGGTAAATCCCATATTGATGCAGATATTAAACACCTAGAGTTTAGACCAAAGTGTAACTATGGTAAAGTGAGGAAAGCTAGCGAAGTAGCTAGAAAAAGCACGTGGCAGACGGGGAAAAGAATACGCAAGAGTACATATATTTTTCATAGGCAAAATCCATTAGCAAGAGAGAGAATGAAATGTTCTTAAAAATTAGATGGAATCTTATGATTTGATCCCGGAATCTTATGTTTGGGCACAAATTTTACATACATCCCAGAAAATAAAAATTTGCGCCAAATTTTTTTCTGGTATGTGTGCATTTGTATACAAATTTCTGACTTAGTTTTTTTGTTTAAATTTTAAAATTACCCATTAGTGGTGTTGCCAATATTGCAAAATGTTATTCTTTCAAAAAAAATCGTTGGAGTTAGATGCGGTTTAAAATATGGAAAATTTTAAACGTTTAAAACAAAATAAATTTAAGTGTTTTGTGCCTGGCTGCTTTTCAACATCTGAAAACAGTCAAGTACGGTTTTTTTAAATTGCCGGCAAATGTAATTTTCAATTTTGCAATTATATAAAAAATCAAAGAAAATACTGCATTAAGACTAAAATAGCAAAGAATAAAGAAATATTAATTTCATTTTTCATTATTAAAATATTCATTTAAATAATAACTCTATTATTAAAGATTTTCATCATTTTTTAAAAAAGTTAAACAATCAGTTTAAAAAAATACATTAATGGCAACACCATCATGGGATCAATTTTTCGAACAAAAAAATTAGGGATGTTTTTCAAAATCATATGACATCATGTTTCTCTTTCACCCGTATGTACAATTTTTAATGCTATCTATGTCAGCAGTGGATAGAAAATTTTTTGAAAAAGAGCAGACAAAATTTGAAAAACGGCGGTACGGTAAGGATAGGAACTTTCGCCACTTTACTATAGTTACACTTTGGTTTAGACTTATCACAACCTGAAAATATGATAGTAAAAAACCATCACTAATCGATGAATGAAAACCGAGTCCCAGATCGCTTCGTAAAGAACAAAACAAATGGATACGTCTAGGAAAACGTTTTGTCTGGATTGGTTTGAAATATGAAAATGGCACTGAGATCAACATAAAATCTAAGCAAAAATATACGACCTTAATTTATATCAGTTATCAACAATTAATGCAAATCATTATCGAAAATGATAAGTACACGTATTTTGTTATTTTTTGCAGACTTTCAAATAATATATTTTGATAATTTCATGTCTAAAGTTTTACTTGATATGAAGTCTATTATTTATTGATATTTTTTTTATCATTATTTTATCACAAAAAGGATTAAAAAAAGGCAATAAAGTATCTGCAAATCATGATTAACAATAAAAAGTATTTCTTTTTTTTCTGTTTTTACATTTAAATTTTATGTTTATATAATAGTCTTTAATTAATTACAATAACGAAGCACTAAACGAAGAAATAATTAAAAATAAAACGTTTTTTTCTTTTATCTTCTTATCTTATTTAACTTAATAACAGGTACTTAAACATTTTCTCTTAAATTTATTCATTTTTTTAAATATTAAACATCAGTCCTTTCATCAGTTTCCCATTCAATATAGGATAAAGATTTTTTTAAACGTTTCCAAAATAATTTTCTTTCCTCTAAGATCATTTTCGATATTGTTTTATTCAATTTATTATTTGGCCATTTAATATATGTTTTAATTTTCATTAAATAATGTAAAGATTTTGGTCGTTTATATTTCGGTATATCATCCAATAAAACAAGTATTAAATGTTCTTTTTCAGTTTCAAATAATCTAAAACAAAAACAATATATTAATTAAATTATAAGTTAAATAAAATAATACTTAATATACCTATGTTGAGCTAAATTCAATTCAAATTGACACCAATGACTTAAAAGAAATTTCTCCGATACAATTAATAATATACAACGTGATTTATCCATACAATAAATAATATTTTCCAAAATTGTAAGACCAACCTTTTTATTTGAAATATATTTTATTATATATTTGAATATTAATTAGTTTTATAAATACCTGAAAATCTCGTTCATGTAAACAAACTGAAATTTCTTCACCTTTCTCTAAATTTGGTAATAATTCATCAAGAACCCATTCACGATCATTATCACAATAGCTTACAAATATATCATAAATATAATTATTATTATTATTATTTCTATTAATTTCATTATTTCGTTTCTTATTTTTATATAATAAATGAAGAATTGACATATTTTTAAATACAATTAGGAAATATTTAAAATACCAACATTTATAATACATAACAATTAATATACCAAATATACTTGCAAATAATAATATTCCAATTATTATATAAGTTGTTCTATTCTCAATTTCAATTAAATTTTCAATATAATTAGTTTCATTACATTTTTCTAAATCGGTAAAATGATATTCAAAATATGTGCTGCCATTAAAACACCAATAATCCGTTTCATTATAATCAAATAATTGGAAATGAAATTTTAAATTTTCATCATTATTAATATTAAAATTCATAAAACTCTTATCACATTCATTTGGTAAATGATTTCTTTGATTTTTAACCTTTTCATATTGTTTTTCTGTTAAATAATTATAATTAATATTAATTAATTTCGAATTATGTTTTTCTCTTTTAAGATATTGAATATTTTCATAACTTTCTTGTAAATCTGGTAGAAATTTATCAATTATTAATGATGGAATATTATATTTTTTATAATTTCGATGATATTCTAAATTACGTTTTGATTTATGATGTTTTTCTTTAAAATATTTAAAACATTTTGTATTATCGTAATTATTAGTTTTAGCAATTTCAAGAATATTTCGTAAAAAACAATTACATACAAAATTATTACGACCAATTCCTAAATAATTTAAATTTGAAAAATCTTTAAACATATTCATTGTCATTATATTAATATTATTATTTCGTAAATTTAATACTTTTAAATGTTGATTTTTAGAAAATGATCGATAATACCAATTACCAATATGATTTGAACTTAAATCTAACCATTTTAAATGTTTCAACAATGAAAATATATTTTTAGGTAATATATTAATATTATTATTAGATAAATTTAAAATTTTTATATTTTTTAAAAGTTTTAACCAATATAAATATTTTATTTGTGATTTACCAAATGATAAAATTTCTAGAGTATTATCTAAACCCATAAATGATTCTTTAGTTAATCGTGTTGCTGCTGATGGATTACCAGTTAAATCTAATGCTATTAAACTAGTATTTGAAAATGTTCCATTTGGTATTATTTGGATATTTGTATAACATAAACTTAAATAACGTAAATTTTTTCCAAAATATTGAAATGATCTGCCACTAGTAGCTTCAATTTTTGTATGTGATATATCTAAAAATATAAGATTTTCTAATGGTTGAAAAGCTTCTCCAACAATTTTTAAACCTTGTATAACATTTATATATGCTTCAGATGTTGGATCTAAAAATGTACTTCTTCTATATGCTAAGGAATCAACATAAGATAAATCTAAATGTGTTAATTTATTGAGGTAATGAAATGAATCGGTGTAAATCTGTTTAATATGATTATGACTTAAATATAAGCTTTCTAAATTATATAAATTTATGAAATCATATTTTTGAATATATTGTAATTTACAATAGCTAAGATCAAGCTCTTTTAAGTTTCCTAATAGTGGAAATGATGACCATTGTGATTTTTTCGTAAAACCTTTGAATAAACGAAATATGTGATTATTATTTTTGAATTAAAATCAGTAATATAAGTTCTTAAAAACAACTGATTTCTATTTGTTACTCGTAATGTTCAAATCTAAGTTTTATAAAACAATAACTAGAACCAAGTTTTATGTGTTACGCACGCCTAACAGACCATCAAATTTTCCGATCCCCCGATCGATGGAATTGTTTGGACGTGCCATGAATGTGTTTTGGGGGTCGCACTCTGGAGTAACAAATATAATCCCAGTTATCTAAAATTTATATAACAATTTCTTACCATTTAATTCCGAACTCAAATTATTTGATCGTAATGATAAGTACACTAAAGTTTCATTAATTAAACTTAACGCTTTATATGGAGCCTCTTTTAATGCATTATGAGCTACGGAAAATCTTATAATATTTTTATCGAAACATTTTTCATACAAAATTTCAGCATAAATATCTTCATCAGTCATATTATAAAAAGAATAATCTAAAAATGGAGAATTTAAATCTAAAATAAAAAATTTTAATTTTTAGTTCTTATAATTCATATATGTAAAAAGCAGTGTTGGCATAATGGTATTGTAAGGTAACGTTCTATAATGAAATATGTATCACAATTGTTCACTGCATACGGTATCAGCAGTAGTAACGTTTCTGTTTCATTATTTCATTAGTTGGTTACATTTCGGTAAAAAGAATATCAAGAAAAAACAGGGTTACAATACCAAATATTAGAAACACAATGAGTTTAAGGAAACTTATTGTATTTCCAATAGTTCGAACCGTATTAGAGAACACTTTCATTATAGTTTCCTACCAGAAGAGTTAGAAATACAATAAATTACACCCAGTTCTATTTTTACGCGACCTTTTTTTCATGATTTTGATTTAACACGAGTAATAGTATATTTTTATGCCCTATGATAGATACCACTGAGGGTGAGAGCGAAGTTATTAAGTAATATCCAAGGTGACCAGAAAGTTTTATAGTTCTTGTGAAGCGATTTCGTTTAAATTATTTGCACATGTTGACTACATAAGTAGGCCATAAGATGCTAAATTTCAGTAAATTTGTTCCAAGGATAATGGGGAAAGAAATAGTGGTAGGAGAGAATAATCCTGCCCATAAAGATTTTTTGATCTACTTTAAAATCTAATATACGATTTTCAGTTCTTTGCTGATTTTTTAGGCCTGGGTACAACATTCTAATTTTCAATATAGATGCACTCCATTCTGTTTTTACACGAATTTTTTTTATACGTATTCTTCAGACTTACGTGTACTTAATATACGCAGTTTTGTTGAGAAAGTGGATTCGGCCATTGATGCAGCAGTTTGGTATCACTTTTTTTTTCTTTTTGGTTGAATTAAAACGCAGTTAATCAAAATTAAAACACTTTATTAGGATTAACACTAGAACATAACGAAATGAAAACAATTTTTACTATTTTTTTTTTATTTTACGCCCTATGGTAGGTACTATCAGTAAAATCGACAGAAGGACAACGAAGTTATTAACCAGGCTGAACAGAAAGCTTTACTGTTTTTCGGATTTAATTGGAAAATTTGCGAAACGATGTTGTTTAAATTAATTATATTGGTTAACTACATAAATAGACGGTGCGATGTTAAATTTTAGCTAAACCGATCCAAGGATAGTGGAGAAAGAAATAATCCTAGAAGAAAATAAGTCTATTCATAAAATTTTTTTGATGTACTTTAAAAACTAATGCACCGATTTGAAAAAATTTTGTACATTAGATTTATGCAATTAGGGTCTAGGTTACCTGCAAATTAGAGGAAATTTTTAAAAGAAGAAAGAAAGTTATGAAGAAAAACCTTGAAATATTGTTAGTTTCGACAGTTTTTTTGTCCCATTTCTGCCATAGGGAATCAAAGACTCGGCTATAGGCTAATTTTCAATTACATGTTTTTTTTTTGGTATACCAACACTGGTAAAAAGAAAATGCATATTGGCATTATAGTTTTTAATTTTAAATACCTAGATTATTGCTATTTTGAATTAAACTTCCATTTGGATATAACCACCAAATGTAATCGTCTTGTGTACCCAATAAACATTTAGTTTTATCCATATTTAAAAAATCATCATCACTATTATAAACTATTTCACTATCATTTTTAGTTTTAGTTTTATTCACAACAATATATTCATCAATATTATTTTTATGATCATTTAATAAGTTTATCTCATATTCTTTAGTAACATTAAAATTTGTATATGAATAAACAATTTGAAAATATATTATAAAAATAATTCCAATAAATTTATAAAATAATCGATTGCACATTTTATTTTCGATTTTTTTTGTTTTGTTTTATTTTCACTAATTTTTGACTAGCATTACTTTTATTAATTTTGAACTAAAAACAAAAATAAATTATTTTATTTCAATTTAATATTTCACCAGTTAACCGATTTTACTAACTAATGAGTTCTTATCAAAATGACAAATATTAATGCAAAAAATATTATCGTTTAATAAAAGTTACTAATAGTTTATTTCGCTACCAAAAACTTTCTATGTAAAACTCTGGCTGGACGCCATTTGAACATGCGAATGTACTTTAGATTGTTTTTTTTTCATTTATTGAGAACAAATTACGATATCCGGAGTGTTATTAGGTATTAATTTTATTATTGACATATTTATTAGTGTAAAATATGGAAAGATAACGTTTTATATATTACTTTTACATTATCATGGTAATAGTTAAGTTAAAAATAAAGAATTTCTATTGTTTTTAATATTAATTATGTGCATTATAATAGAAATTTCTAGTTTATGTATGTGTTAACGGCAAAGTGTATAATCTGAAATTCTATAGAATACCTTGTCGAACTAGTAGAAAAAACCCGTCATACAACGGAACTCCAAAAATCAAAATCGGAAAGAAAATACAAAACTTGGCTACAGAGCCATCCGGTGTCTGTGATGTGTTTTGTAACAAGCTTAAAGCACGGCAGCGAAGTCTAATATCCTTGCCAGTGTCTACTTACAAAGTTTGTCAGTGCATTGGCAAATGGAAATTAAATTTGTAAATAATGGAATCACATAAACTCAAGAACAAAATTTCGTATTTAGAATAACCCCAAAATGGCTTGACCGATTCTTTCAAAATATACCTCATTTTCTAGGTTGGATCGGTATATACGTATTTTCCGAAATTGGTTGAAATCAGTTGAACCGTTTTCAAGTTTTATAGTGGCACGGAGGCGGAGGAATAGCATTCTAGCACTAATCGTTTTATAAAGTTTAACCATAGATTAATAATAAAGATTTCCATCGACTGTGCATTCAACTGATTCTTTTGTACAGTGATATCACGATACAATATAGATTCTTCTCTTTCTTTCAGATTAAACCACTTTTTATCCATTCTGCTTTAAATTCATCTACAACAACAATACTGAACATCACGCTACTCATTTGACTTGGACATCTAGGTATTATAATCTATGGTTTAACTAATTATGCCAAAATCAACTCGTACAACCTCACGCAAAAATTCCCATTAAATAAATCGATGTCCAATATATTTGTCACCATTCGGCATAAACTGTTAAGTGGGATTAGCGACCTGAGCGTAGCGAGCATTCATAAAAACACTAATAATAATACAATAATATGTTATCTTAATAATAGTATAATAGTTCAATTCAATGTTCATTGCCAAAAGAATCTTCGGCATTATATAAAGTGCAGAAAATTAAAATTTTTATATACCTACTTTGCCTAATATTTTTGGGCATTATACAAACTCCCTAGGCATTCTATAAATTACCGGAATTATACACATTGCCGCTAACATATGTTTATTAATAAATTTTGTACTATTTTTCTTTAACATTTTTCATATTTTAAACAATTGATTATTATCAATGAATCAACTGATTATTTTAAAATGTTTAGATAAACATTTTTAATAGATTGTAAGTATTTGATACGATTAAAATATATTCAATACAATAACAATTAATAAATAGAGTAATAAAAATATATTTTGATTAACAAAAGAAAAAGAAAGAATTTTAAATTTCTATTAAATTAGTTTGTGTCGTTAAATTTTTAAGCATAGATAAAAATGTTTTGAATTAAATAATGACTTGCAATTAATTTTACTATAATTAGACTAAAAACATAGTACTATATTAATTTAATGAAAATATTTTTAGCTTCCAAAGTAATAAATTAAATATCAACTTATTTCCAAAAATAGAAAAAAGAAATATGATTTAAAAGTCTATAAATTTTGAATTTAAATAAACTGTTAATTTATATATTGTAAAAAAATTAAAAATAATTCATATACCAAAGAATAAAAATGATTTCTTAAAACGCAAAATGATATTAATTAAAACTAAAAATAATTTGAATATTTTAATTTAAATTAAAAATAAACAATAACAATTTATGCGTTCACTTGTTAACTGTAAAGTTCTTGACTGCGTAGTAAAAACCAGGTACAGTGCCAATGATATCAACACTTTATCGATCACTACACTTTATGTGAAAAAGAACAGATTAAAATCACTGTTCTTTAATAAATAAAATAATAAAATATCGTTTAAATATAAAAATTTAAGAAAATATGAATTATAATTCGTAACGAAATTGCAATCATAAATAACGGTTTTTTTGACGTTTGTCAACAACGAAAATTTAAAGTGAACGCAACCCAAGTATATTTTTAGTTATGACGCTTCTGTATTTTGAAAGAACAAAGAAGAAGATTTTATTCGGAAGTAAGGTGCACTGCTATTACAGTCAATTATTTATTAAAGAAAAAAATGTCGAAAACAATTGAAAATATTGAAAAAAAGTTTGATTTTCCGAAATGTTGGAATGATAATACTCGAATGCATGCATTATTTTCTCCATTTCGTGTAAAATCAATAAATCCAGAGAATTACGATGCAAAATTGAGTTTTTGGAAAGATTTGATTGTGAAATATTGTGCTTTTAAGGGCAGTTCTGATTTTTGTTTAAAAGAATTACGTCGTGCATTTCAAAGAAATAATACAATGCCGTATTGCCTTGAAACTGTACTTGAAGATATGCGTAATAATAAAGAGATACGTTTAAAAGATGAATACTTAAATGATCCGCTAAATGGTTGGACAACATGGACGATAAACAGTTTTGTTAAAAAACCCTTCTACTGGGGTGTACAAAAAGTTCTGCAAACCATAAATACAACCGATGAGACTGAAACAAATTATATTATTTTAAATTTGGCAAAAGTAAGTTATATCATCTTTTTTGAAAGATCAAAAAAAAAAACAAATTAAAAATTAAAATTTTACATATAGGAACAAGCAGAAAATCTAAATCAAATTCTAGAAATCCATGAAGGAGAAGTTTTGCCATTTGAAGAATTAAAATCAATGAAAGATATCAATTTAAATCAAGACGGTCTTTATATATCGTTAACATATTTGAATTGTTTTAAAAAGGTATTTTTGGAATATGTAATTGAAGATGGTGTCAAAAAAATATGCCTTGTTAAAATACCAAGTAAAATTCATGAAATTCATTTGCAAAATTCTATATTAAATTTTATATATTTAGGTAAAACGGCACCAGCTAAACCGATAACAGAAACTGATCGATCAATGTATACGTTGGGAGTAACAGAAAATAATTTAGTAAAGGAATTGAGTGTTCTCGAAGAAGAAATCAAGAAAAATGATATATTAGTTCGACAATATGTACGAGATGGAAAGAAATCAATGGCAAAAACATGTCTTCGGAAAAAACATCTCTTACAGAAAAATATGGGTAAAAAAACAAAAAGAAATATTCAACTTTGAGAGGGAAATTATTCATTAGTTCTATTTTACAGATAAACGGCATTCTGCTTTAGAAAATATTCAATCAATGTTAGCAAGACTACAAAATACTCAAACCGATGAAGCTGTCTTTGATGCTTACAAAATTGGCTCTAAAACTCTTAAATCAATATTTGATGATGCTAACATGAATTTAGAAAATGTTGAAGAAGTAATGGATGATATTAAAGAGGTAAGAAATAAATATTAGGTATTTTAAAGAGGAATTTAAAATTCTTTCGTTTTGCAGGCATACGATATACACGATGAAGTACAACAATCGATAGCGAATCTTCAAGTAAATACAGATCACACCGAAGATGCTGTTTTAGAAGAAGAATTAATGGAATTGCTAGCAACTCCAACACCGAAGAAAGAAAAAGAAGAAATAAAGAAACCATCAGTTCCGGTCAAAACTTCGACTCCAACAAAGGAAATGAAGACTTCTACGGCTCCATCAGCACAATCAAAAGAAATTGAGAATACTGTAATTAAAGAATTAGAAAAATTAGATTTGGTGAATGATACTTTGTCCGATTTAAATGAAACAAAGGAATCGAATGAAGCCAAAGAGGCAGTAGTGGACTAATTTTATTAGTTTGGTTTTAATTTTGTAATAAATATATATTTTTTAAATAAATAGTTGATTTACAAAACACAAAACATTTGAAATAGTAGAATTTTTGAGACCAATGGTTTTTCAGGAAATCGCGAGAGGTCAATTATTTCCTTTTTGCTTTGCCCACAATTTTCGATTCTGGTAGAATATGATTTGTATGTGTTGAGCTGCAGTTCTCTATAGTCAAATGTCATCAAGCACGTTTTTTTATATGTCAACAAAAGAGCTAATTTTTTTTTGACTATAATTTGTATAAATAATAAATAAAATGGGGAAAATAAAAGAATCGTCTTCTAAATTAATTATACAAAATGATAATACCAAAACAAAAAAGCCTAAGTCGGGTAAGTTTAATTTTTTTTTATTGTCATTCAATTTTAATATTGAATATTAATGAAAATAGAAAATAGTAAAAAAAGTAATTTTGAAATATTAAAATCAATATACTTTGTAGGTAAAAAAAATGAAAAAAGAAAATTAAAAATTCATAAGATTAATACTAAATCTGAGGAACAGTCTGACAACGATGAAATGGAAATTGAAAAATATGAACCAACCAAGGAGGAATTACGTGCAAGTGAAATGCCTGAAAACATATATAAAGTAGAAACTATTCGTCAGAAAAAGAAAAAGAAACATCAGAAAAATGTAGAAACACAAAAAGGAAATTTTGCTCAGAAAGAAATGAAGAGAAATGAAATTTATTTGAACAATTGGAAAAATAATCAATCAGAATGGAAATTTGAAAAGCTTCGACAAATATCAATACAAATGTCGATTCTAGATGAAGATAAAATTAATGGAACTCTATGGCCGATTGCATTGGAGTATCTGGCTGGGACAAAAGGTGCTGCCCGAAAAAACCTTACTGAGTTTGCCGAAAAAGAAATCGAGAAATTAGATCAAGAATTTGAAAGTACAAAAAATAATAGTTCAATAAAATCAGAAAAATATAAAAGAGCAAGAGAATTATTGCAATTGTTCGGATAAAATAAATGTTGTTTATTAATGTTAATATCATTAACAAATATAAATTCTCTCAAATGTTTAAACAATTTTTAAATTAAATTTGGTTTATTCAATTTTAGGTCATTTTATGCATAAAAAAATTAAACTGAATTAAACGTCAAAAAATAAATCTTAGTTCAAAATTCTCCAAAAGCTCTTTTTGAAACACGCAATATTGAGAAAGTTTTAATTAATATTACGAAGTTCAAAATGGATTTTGGAGAATTTTTATTAGACAGGAAGAAGAAGAAGAATTTTTTGACGTTTATTTACAAAGTACAATATTTCTACTCGTCAGAACAATTTGTGACTTGGATCAGTGAAGTTGTTATAGAGTTTGTTTTTATTTTTCATTGGCAAAATTATAAAAAAAATAATTTAAAAATGGGAAAAGCAGAAGTTGGTACTCCAAAGTATCTTGCAAATAAGATGAAAGCAAAGGGTTTGCAAAAGTTACGATGGTATTGTCAAATGTGCCAAAAACAATGTCGCGATGAGAATGGCTTTAAATGCCATACAATGAGTGAATCTCATCAACGGCAATTACTTTTGTTTGCTGATAATTCGGGAAAATATATTTATAGTTTCTCGAAAGAATTTTCTGATGGATATGTTGAAGTTCTCCGAAGAAGATTTGGTACTAAACGGGTTGCTGCTAACAAGGTGTATCAAGAATATATAGCTGATAAAAATCACTTGCATATGAATGCCACAAGATGGTTAACCTTATCGGATTATGTAAAATGGCTAGGGCGAACTGGACAATGTGTTGTTGATGAAACAGAAAAGGGATGGTTTATTACTTATGTAGATCGCAGTCCTGAAGCTATGGAAGCTATAGAGAAATTAGAACGAAAAGAGAAAATGGATAAAGATGATCAGGTAAGAAAACTAGTTTATAGAATATTGTGAAAAGAGACTAAAAATATTTTTATTTATTTCTTCAGGAACGTATGATGGAATTCATCGAAAAACAAATAGAAAAAGCAAAACAAGATGAAAAACATAAAAGTGAAACAACATTTACAGAACTAATACGTGAAGAAGAACAACCATTAAAATTAGATATTAAACTACCGAATAAACCGAAAACAGATTCTGTTTTAATAAAATCAACAGCATTGAAACGTCCATTAGTGCTTGATGATGATGATGATAAAAGCGTTTTTAAAAAACCAAGGCAACCACCAGCTATTAAGGAACGACGAAGTGCTTTAGATGATATTATAGCAATGGAAGAATCTAAAAAAGAAGCAAAAAATCGTAAAGATTATTGGCTACAAGAAGATATCGTCGTGAAATTAACAACAAAATCTCTTGGTGAGAAATATTTTAAACAGAAAGGTGTTGTAAAATCAGTTGTTGATAAATATAGAGCTAAAGTGAAATTATTTGAAACTGGAGATAAAATCTTAGTTGATCAAGCCCACCTAGAAACTGTTATTCCGGCAATTGGAAAAACTGTTGCTGTTTTGAATGGTGCATATCGAGGTAGTACAGCAATCTTGAAAGAATTAAATGAACAGAAATTTTGTGTAACCATTGAAATAGCAAAAGGTCCATTAAAAGGACGAATTTTAAAAAATATTGATTATGAAGACATTAGTAAAATAAATACTGAATAAAATTAAAAATTTTTTTTAATTATAACACAATCTCGACTCGGCTCAAATCAAAATACATGATTTCACTCCTGTTTACCCTCCTCTTTAATTGATTTATAGTTTAGTTTCGTTTGCAGCAAGGTTCTAAGATTTAAAACATCTCCTCACAGGGTTTGATTAGCAGTTATTCAAAGTTATTCCGTTTGCACGATGTACTCAAAAATCATTTCGCTTAAAGACCAAATCGTTGACAGTCCCGACATTCCTATGTTTTTTCGATACAAATAAATTCAGTTTAACGATTCCACTCCTACTCGATTAAACAGGCTCTACTCTAAATCAGTGTTTCATTGTGTTATAGGATTTTGTCCAGTTATATGTAACCACTAAAAAACTCGTGTTATACACATAACCAGAATATTAGGTACGTACTTGTTCTCAAATACTATTTGAATTTTATATTAGGCTGAAATGATTTTTTAACAGTTTGGAATCTTAAAAACTTGAAGCTAGCGAATTAAATTGAATTTTGGTTTAAAGAATATCCTTCATTTCTTTTCTAACAATTCTAAATTTCAAATACGAATAATTTATGATACGAATTTCTATGAATTCAAAAACTAAACTAATGAATTATTGGAATTTTCGCAAATTTGAAATTATATATTAAAAAAGGATCCTATTATCAAATTATTTCGATATTTTTCTTAATAAATTTAGAAATATAAAACAGTAATTTCTTTTTCACATTCTACGAAATCTTTTTATTTTAGTTTAGGTAGGAAGCCCTTTTTTATGATTAAAAATAAAAAAAAGGCTTCCTACCTAACGAGAGATATTGAAATAAATTTTATTGGGGGTTTTTTCCTAGTAATTGGTAAACATTTTCTAGATGGTCACACCTTTTTTTTGTCATATGTAATTTGGTTGCAATTAAATTTATTTATTTATTGCATTGCAATAAAATAATTAAATGCAATAAAATTTTTACGAGACTAATTCTTTTTCAATTTTGTAATATAATGGATTTGGGTTTTTTTAGTAATTGCATTTGCTACCTGTTTATTTTGGGTTCGTATTGAGACTATCGAAAAGGATAATTATTACTTTTATATTTCATTAATTTATTACATCGGTTTATTCTGATGTTTTGTTTTTCCTTTTTGGGAAATAATTTTTAAAACCGATATTCCAGGTAAACAATATTTTGAAAGTTAAAATTCCATAATCGAATCATAAATTATGAATATTTTAAATCTAGAATTTTTAGAAAACAAATAAAAAATAAAAAATTTTTCTAAATTTTAACAAATTAATTAATTAAATTCTAATCCAAAAAATAGGCGTTATATGAAAGACCATGCACATACATCGCGGATAATTTTTTTCCAGTTCCCATCAAGCGTACTAGTACGTGTTAAGCGCACGGATATCGTTTTGTTACTATGGTAAGCGCACACCTTTTTTCAGTAGGGACTGATAGGCAAACATTTACATGTTCAAAATTTACTCGTGCACAAAATGCGCGTTGGTTTTTGGTGGAGACGAGCCACAACAGCGGGCTGCGCGTTTGATGGAAACGCACTTTTAGAAATAGAGACAAGCAAATTCAGTGATAATTGGAGGTTCGAGCATATAGCATGGAGTGGCATCCTGATGGTTTGTAAGGGCGTCGAAATTTTGGTTCGCCCAAACACATTAGTGTAAGTAACTCGGTAAGATATACATGAGCTGTGCCCTGGTATAATAGATTTACGAAAATAAAAAAAAGACTAAATTTAATATTTACACAGTTTTATTAAAGCTTTGTTGAAAAGTTTATTGCATAAAAAATAAAAAAAAATTCTCCAAGATTTTAATTTGTTTTTGGGTTCCTTATTTTGTTTTAATTGAATTTATTTTATGAATAAGTATTTAAAATCGAAAATAATATTCTTAATAAAATCGAAAACATTTTGGAAATATTTAAATACAGGGATGGGCATAATTATTTTTACACTTGAAATTTTTTGAAAAGCGTTTCTTTGCATGCCTATTTTATTGGATTGTAATTAGAATTTACAACATTTTCTTTAGGAAGCAGAGGATTTACCAGAGTATCCATGGAATATAAAAGGACTCTCTGCAGTCCATAATACGTGCCTCCAAAACACCACAGCCATGTCCCTATGCTCTTCGGAGAAGTTGATGCGATTTACTTTGTTTGCGACAGAAATGTATGGCATATTCCGGACAACGTATGTCTTTAATACGGCTTTGATGCAACTTCTAGATAAGGCCCATTTACTTATGTTTCTTCCAGCTACCTAATTTGAATTTACTGCTACTATATATGAAGCAATAGAAGATTTTTTTTGAATAGAACCGACAAGACGCTTGTTTTCGTGGTCAGTTGTGACTCTATTTCTGCAAATTCTTTTGTTCTTTTTAAGTATTTTTAACTCTTTCTTTTTCTTTAATAGTAGATAAACAGTCTACCGTGAAATTTGATAAGTTTCCGCAGTTTTAGTAGCAGAAAATCACACTCAAACTTCGTTATAGTGGTTGCACGTTCTTCCACATTGATTTCAGTTGTTTTCGCATTTTGAAAGTTTTTACAAAAAAAATTTTTTTTTTAAATACTAAAGATTTAATATTCAGAAATAATTTTCTTCCAAAATTTTATTATTACCCGCAAGTAAACGGACCATACTAACCAAAACATAAGACTTCCGACACTTGTAATGTGTGTAAAAATACTTATGCCCTATGCCAATAAAAGTTTATACTGCCATGTACCACCCCTTCTCGCCCCTTTTTTTGTTATTGCATTTTGAACATATAATTGCTATATCTCCAAGAAAAAAATGTTGTAAATTCTAATTACAACCCAATAAAATCGGCATGCAAAGAAACGCTTTCCAAAAAATTTCAAGTGTAAAAATAATTATGCCCACCCCTAAAAAATAAACTAACCCCACGACTCCATTGGACTTATTTCAAGACATATTTTTACAGTCGGACTGACAAAAAAGTCCAAATTTTAGAGTCTCCATTAGACTTTTTTTCAGTGAAATAAGTACAATGGAGTCGTGTGGTAAAGTATACTAAAAAAGTATAAAAATAACACAGAAATATAATTTAAAAAATCCAAAATGTTGCAAGAGAATTATCACAGCTTAAAATAAAAAGTATCGAATTTATTTTTAATCATTTTTTTCCTGTTTTTTTTTTAAATATTGTGACTATTTTGAAAAGTTACAAAAATATTTTATGTTTTTTTTATTATTAATAATTTATCGGAATTCATACGAAAATTGTATTTTCTTTTTTTATAAATAATTTTGTTTATTTTTTTTTTTATTTAATTAATTTATTTTTATCGTTAATATTTAGTTTTATATATGAAATTCTAAATCTTATAATTATTTAATAAAAAAAATTATAGAAATTTGGTAAAAATACAAAATGTTTCTTAAATTTCTGGAACAAACCCTGTTTGATTTAGTTTTGGGGAAGAAGTGAAAGATTAAAAACCGACAAAAAAGAAAATTGATTCAAAAATTTTTTAATTTAAAAAAAAAACATTATGGTTATTCCCTTACCGTTGTAAAACGTGGTGTATCATTGCATAGTTGTGTAATTCAGTATTTTTCTATACAAAAAAAAACCGAATCATACAACAGATACCACAGTACACAATGATATACATCGGGGTAAGAGAATACGGCTAATGTTTCAATTACAGTACATAAAATCCTTAAAAATGATCCATATTATATGCTTTAATAGTTTTAACATTTAACAGACAGGCCGGGCTACGCAGATTTACATTTTTAATTTAATTTTGATCATGCTTCATTAGTTACTCATTTTTATGCGAATTAGCTGTTTCTCTTGCTACCATTAGTACTCTATCTCTATCTGTTAAATCTGGGTATCTCAAGATAAACTAATGTGCGTAGAACCTTTCGGTACAAAAATTATCCAGTAATGCAATGTTTATTTAATGCCCTTATTAAAGTTTTTCTGTTTTGGTGCCCCACAACGCCTCATTAAGTGGAGACATATTCTATCTTATCAGTTGGTTTATCCAGAGTGTTCATTCAGCCTATTTATTGACCGAATTATTGATGCGTTTCATTTTTCGTTACGCACCCATTCTCCAAAATACAAACTTAGTCTTACTGCGACATAAGAAGTATTCACTTCAAAAACAGCTCGTCCATTAAGTGTCAATATCTTATTTATTAGTTATTTTCTGATAAAGACAACTCATTACACAGAACTCCCATGTCGTTATTAACAAGGAAGTCATTAACTTTTTTTATATGTAGTTATTTACCGACGACGTGTTCCTTCTTGAAATGCAACTCTTCAAATGAGTATAGTAGAATCGATACATTTCTAACAAGACAACGTTTTGATCAAAAAAAAACTCTAAACTTGATTTATTTCTTCATATAGTAATTATTTCAAATTCTACATCAAAATCTTCATCCAAGAGATCCAAAAATGCCTCAAATGTTAGTCTTTTCCAAATTAAAATTGCATCAATAGATTTTAGTTATTATTACCTTTTATAATGTGAGTATTATATATCACCATTCAAAAAAAAAAAAAATGTTGGCTCAGACCTGGAGTTTTTAGCACGTAAGTTGTTTCACATTTTTGTTTGGATCAAAAAGTAAGTCGTTTCAACATTAATTTAACTTTTCATATGGCTGAAAAAGCTTACGTACTGGCATATTTTTGTAAGAATTCGAAACAAAAATTATAAAACCACTTACATTCTAGCACACTTGACAATTTTACAAGATCTCTATGTAAAATTTCCGATCCGCATTTATAGGGTGATTATAAACTTTGTAAATTTTTGTGTGTCCTTACAAGAAATCATCGCTAATTTGCGCCAGAAATTAGAACATACCAAATATGCATCCAAATATTGTTAAAAGCAAATAGTAAAATAATGATTATATATAAATTCAAAGGATTTAATTAATTATGTTAGATATTATGAAAACTAAAAATTAACGATAAATACATTATGAATCATTTTTCTTTAGTTAGCAAATATGTTATTATTATTATTTATTAAACATAAGGATTGATAGGCAGTATGTTTAGATGATTACAATATGCACAAAAACATATATAAATCCCTACAAATTCTCAATCGATTATAATATATTTTATTATTGACAGGATTGTCTGAAGACTCATTTTTATATGTTTTCTTTTTATTTTTGTTGTTGTGTGTTTCTTAATTTAACGAAAGGACTATGCTTATTATTTATGTTTTATAATTTTAAAAATTATCAAATATAAATTTTGTTTCTTTTCTTTTTGTTATGTTGGAAGTACAAAAATGTGTCTTTATCCAAGAAAAAAAAAATATGTTTTCTTACTAATATCATTTTTTTCGTTCTAAAAACCTATTTATTTTTTTGTTATAATAATTATTAGTTAATATTAACAAATTTTTACTTATTTACAAATTAATATTAGATTATATCATGTTCGATTTCCTAAGATTTTTAATATAGAAAAGGATATTCTTACAATCTCCATTTAAATGTTAATTCACAATTATATAGTTTTTACTATCTGAGGTCTGCAATAATTCGAAATAATAACAATAAAAAAAAAAAACGTTTGAACATTAGATATTTGGATTGCAAAAAAGGTATAGTCCCTTAAGTAAAATACACGCAGAACAATTTAACGAGAATCGAAGATAGGACCTTTTATATGGGGAAGGAATCCAATTCCATGCATCCTCTTTTACTCAACGAATCAAACTTCACTGTGTTTCTTATATTTATGAGTGTATATGAAGCTCCTTCCAATAAAATATGTGCTGTACAAAATTGTTAACAATGTTTTTCTTTTCACTAGTTACTCCAGAGCAGAGCAGAATTTTAACATTGAAAACAACAACAAATAAGATAAACTTGTTCGTCTTTATTTTTTTCAATGTTAAATTCTGCTCTGGATTGTTAAAATTACAGGCCTTATATACGTATATCTCGGCTTTAGTTTAAGCTGTAGAACTGAAAGGAGTTTTATATAATTCACAAGTATTGCTTATAAAATATAGTAAACGTTTTAAAAGTGTTAAATGCAATGTTCTTAATAACAATGGCATTTAGAATTTTGTAATTGTTAGAATGATTATTATTTTCGTCATTTATTTTCAAAAATAGATGGCTTTTAAGTAAAGCTATTACTTATGAAAAATGCCTAAACATTATTTAAACGACCAATTAGTTTTCATCTGAAATTTATCACTGAAAAATGGTTAATCAGATTTTCTTAAATCAGCGATGATAAAACACCGGACAGAATTTTCCGTTTCGTTTCGGATTGGCTCCGTCTCGTAAAAGTTGAAAATGTCAAAATGTGTGGAAAACGGAAAAGTTGACACAATGTACCCGGTATCATTTCTCCGAATCCAAAAACGAAACGAAACGAATGAGTTAGGTAAATTTCAATTTTTAACGAAAACGTTAATGTGAAAATAGTATTATTATAATTGCTATGTTTTATTTCTCATGCTCTGCTCAGGAGCAGAACAAATGATAAATAAAACAAGCAAGAGCAGAAGCAAGTTTTAATTTAAAAGTTGGTAGAGCTTTGATTAGCAGCCATATTGATTTGAAATGACAGGGTAGTAACTCCACAAAACTTATTTCCAGCCGACATGAAAATAATATGTATATTATTATTTCACAAAATTAAACATGGTAAAATTAAAAATGGAGGAGACAAATAAAATCCTTGCAAATGTATGTAATTACAATTAGAGGTGGTAGAGTACGTAACTTGTTTCAGACTGTGTGTTTCGACTTTTCATAAAAATGGCAGCGTAACTTGTTTTAATCACATGAAGCTTGTTTGTGGCTTGTGAGTTTGGTCGAAACACAACCTGTGAAACAAGTTACGTACTACTACCACTCAAGTTTTTCCCGAAATTATTTGTATTTGAAATAAATACGCAGCATATGTGTCCGATCTATCCGTTTGAACACGTTATACGGTAACTGAATCGGATCGGATCGAAACGAAAGCTTTCTGTTTGGGCTTTTATATCATCCGAAATAACATATGGTAAAGTTTTTCTATCTCTAATATATACAAGATTTACTCAAATTACCACGTTTTTATTAACTAGCTTTCTTGTTTATTTGTCCAGTACAAATCTTGCAATCGGTTTTTAACTAACTTTCCGACTAGCTAGACATTTCAAACTTTTTAGCTCAGAACACGATGACAACGCATTCTTTTAATACTTTTAGCCATCTTTAAGCAAAATTGAATTGATTTTCAGTAAATTTTGTATTGTATGGAAAGTAAGTTCGGAAAAAATCGGCAAGGAGGCGATTTATATGATTCAACAGAAAATTTAAAAACGTGGTATATAAAAAATTATTTTTATCTTGTAATTATTTTAAAATTAACATTTAACCGGAGATTGTGAATGAATGTTTATAATAGAAATATTAGAAAATCTTGATATTTATTTACTTTTAATTATATATTTTTTTTGGGAAGATATTTTTGTTTTTTTTAAAATAATTTATGGAATAAAGCATATATTCCATCAGAGCCTTAGATAATATACAAAAATTGACTGAATTTTGTTATAATTTATATTTCTGAATTCGTATTTCAAAAATCGTTTTTTTATATTTAATTTTAAATTTTATAAATTTTTTCTCCTTTTTGTTTTTAATAAATTTTAATTCGCGAAAAGCAGTTAATAATTGCCGATATTTTTATATTTTCTAAAACTATTTTATATAGAAAAAGAAAACAAATATATTTATTTTTATTTTTCTTTTGTTTTTCAAAGCAGTCTTACAAAATTTCTTTGCATTAATAATTGTTTTATTCGTTTTTTTAACAGTTTTTCTTTAAATTTAAGTGCAAAATATAATTATCAACTCTTAAAATTAATTAATTTTTTTTTTTTTTTTTGAATTTCAAAACAAGGCCAAATCTGTATATTTCAATATCCGTGAGCAAATATCGATTTTTGAATTTTTAATTAACGATAAAAAAAAATATTTTTGAGCCATTTTACTTTTTCTTTATATAAAAAAAAAAAACGACGAAAAATCATAGAAAATTTCATTTTGCTTTTTTTATATTAAATTTAAATTTAAATTTTAAATTGCTCCTGTTTTCAATTCCATTATTGGCACAACAATAATTTCAATTTTTCACTTTTCACAGCACCAGTTTTTATACATTCTTATTATTTTTGTTTTCTTAACAATTATTACGCGTTTATATGTGTATTTAAAATTTTCTTTTTAACAAATTAAATAAAATAATGTGTTCTATTATCTACTTTCCTTGCCGGGTATATGCCGGATAGGAATTTCTTTAATTTTACACAGCACTTCTTTATGAAGAAAAATTTTAAGAAATAGAAAAAAATACAAGCTGACCACCGGAAAGACTGAAGGATTTGAAAAAAAGTCATAACTTGTTATTTTTTAGCCGTCTATTCTGAGCGCAGTCACAACAACTTGTGACTGTGATCATAACATGACGTTTATTGTTATAACTTTTTTTTAAGACTATTTGGTATTCTGACCCGGTCATAACAAATAACTGTCATTACTTTACATCAGAACGAAGTTTTTGTATGTGTTCTCTGTTTAAATTGTTATAAATTCATATTTTGGACATAGTTATGACCCGTTCGCTAAAATACGAATTTTCGCAGTAGTCATAATTTCAGTTAGAATAGTATTGTCATAAATATTTATGATCGCAAAACTGTCACAATGCCAGAATAAGAGGTTTAATCTATCTTTTGTAGATTATAGACCATCCCTTGGATGAATTGAATTGAATTTAAAATAGCTACGTATAATGTCCAACAACGAGTAAAACTCATTGAATTTTTGTTATTCCATTGAAAGATCAATTATTCAAACTCAGACAAAATACCGACAATATTTTAATGTTAAGAGTATCTCCTTATAGTCAAAGATAACAACAACTTTTTGAACAATTTGAAACATAAATAAATCCCGAATAATTCAAGAACTTAAGAATCATGAAAATTCGGTGGAAAGAGCTTGTATTTGTGAGCAGGAAAATTATGATCATTTGAGGGATATGTTGTTTTTCACACAGTCTTTCAGTGGACACCCGATATTTTTGGTGTTTCAAAATACGAAAGTTTCATTCTTTGAATTTTAAAATATTTGAAACCATTAATTATAATAATTTTATTTATTTGTTTATTTTAGAGAAAAAAAATTAGGATTTTTCTTTGGAATTAAATAGTAGATATCACTTACTTAATATAAATTTAAATTTATTAATAATATTAAAAACATATTTTAAGAAGATATATTTTAAGAATTTTATTATAATAAATTTTTTTTCTTTTAAGTGGAATAAGCTATATGAGAAAGAGAAAAAAATTTTTGATTTTAATAGAAGACCTATATCCAATTATGATTGGGCTCATTTCTACAAGTTTAATGACTGTGTAGTAACGTTTTTAAATCTTTATTTTTCCCGTAAACCATTCAAAACAGAAAATAAGTATTCTCAATTAAAAGTTCAGTATTTAAATTATTTAATCTTTGATCTTCAACAAAAAAAAGGGCTAGCCTTATTCTGAGTTTCCCATTTGAAAATTGAAACTTTTTAATTTAACACCTTTAATTTATTTTATTTTCATTTTTTTAGGGCCTAAAGTACAAATAAAAAACAGAAAAAAATAGACACATATTTTCTGGTAAGAGACTGTTAATTTGCCTCGAATAGGCAAGGAACTTAATGCTTATGTGAATATTTTTGATTTTCACGTAGGGAAAAGGAAACTAAAGAGCTATTTTAAATAATTACTATTGCTTATAACTTTTATTGTATTACTGCTATAATTTTTCAGTTGCTTGTGGTACGTGCTTGGTTTTAACACACTAGTACACTCATTTTTCCTATTTGCATCCATTCTCACCTTCATAATTAGCTTTCTCGTAACAATGTAGATTATTTCTAGCATAACTCTCTCCGGATAGTGTAGGCAAAAATGACTAACTTATGACCAATTATTGCAACTATTGTAAGATTCTTTTATAGATAATGTTTTAACCAAGTTAAATTATTATATCTTGTTGGACGAACGGCGAGTCGTTATCTCGGAAACGAGAAAAACTAGGAATTGAATCGTTTGGAGTAGGCGACCGAGAAGATAAAATAGTGACCATTTCTTTTGGATAATTTTATATGAGAACGAGGGAAACGAGAAATCTCCAGTTAATGTGTATATCTATAGATTCTTTGCTTCTAAAACTCTTGAACGAAATTCTATAATTTTTATAGGTTGTGCTGTTACGATATATTTAAGATTTTGAAATTATTCAATAAATAATTAAATGAAATCAATAAAATATAGTAAAAAGATTAATAATCATATATTATCATCTGGCACTGTGTCACACTATAAAAATGGAATTTGGTTTATAGTTGTTAGGCAAACGGTTTGTTTCCGAATCACATGAGAAGATTTTTTAAAATCACATTTTTTTTTGCAATAAATAAACAAATTTATAAGCTTCATAATTAACTTAATGAATTTAATTATTACCTTTTTTTTTACGATTTTTTAAAAACAAAACAAAATATTTGTGTTAAAATTTTACGGGGAGTAGTTTTTCAAGTTTTTTTTTTGGCTTTAAAGTTTTAGTACCAGAATTCTCAAAGAAATCATATTGAAAGCTGTTAACTAAGTTAAACAAGCAAGCCAGTCTTAAATAAAGATCAAACAAAAGATTTTAGCATAGCTTATTTAGTTAGTCATGTTTTCGAAATACGAGCAAATTATCAATTTAATTAATTTAATAAGTGACTTCTACTTTTATAATAATACTAAATTGATTAAATTTTTTTCTTGTAAAAAACAATATAAAATTAATTTTGTAAAAATTTTCGAATTTAATTTTTGATTTGATTTTAATCAAAATTTAGTTAAAAGTTTTCTTCCTTTTTTCTTTCTTTAATTAAAAACGTGCTGCTATATGTTTTATGTGCAATTATTATAATTTATGTAAATAGCGCAAGCTTTTAATATTTTATCGTAATTTATTTTTTTGGATATTATTTTATATTATCATATTTTGATAATAACCATTCTTTTTTAATGATTATTTAATTTATATAAAAGAATATGATTAATTTGTTTCTTATATTTTCAGTTTCTTTTCTTATTTTTTTAAAAAAAAAGACTCTTTAAATTAAATTATTAATAATTTTTAAAATAAAAAAAAATTTTTATAAATTATTTTGTTCTCAATTTTTTATTTGGTTTTTGCATTGTGCAATAATTTTATATTTTTAATTAATATAAAGTACAGTAAAATCTTAGTAATCTGAACATAAATTATTAATGGAAGACTTTAAAATTTTGTATTTATATTGCAGTCGACAGGTAAAAGTGAACTAACACCACGACTCTATTGGACTTATTTCAAGACTTATTTTCAGTTGGACTGAACAGAAAGTCCAATTTTTAAGAGTCTCCACAAGACTTATAATAAATCTTTTGAAAAAAGTCGAATGGAGTTGCCTGGTAACTACTTATAAGTAGGGACCGGATTTTTAGACAAAACAGGTAAAACTTTTTCACATTATTCTTTAGCTTTTCTGTCATACGACATCCAGTTTTTAAAACAATCTTTTTAGCTTTAGCACATTTTTTTAAACAAAATTAAGGCCTAGTTGGATGTTTTTATGTGATCATGTGAAAAGTAATAATTATGCCCTATGTTAGGTACTACCAGAGGGTATATTAGTTTTGTCACTTAATTTGTAACACATCGAAATAATCGCCGTAGAAAGGTTTTAAAGGTATGATTATGTCGGGAATCAAAAGTTATATCGATTTCTGCATGTCCGTCCGTCTGTCCGTAAACAAAATAACTCAAAAACACGTTATCCGATATTGATGAAATTTACAATCTCGTTCTTCCTTAATTTGGTTTGGTATTACATTTCAGCAAAATCGGCCCAGGGGAGCATAGTTATAAAGAAAAGTTTTGTCGTTTTTTTTTGTTTATGGTTTTTCAGATTTAATTTGAAAATTTGTGGAACAATTTTGTTTAAATTATTTACATGGGTTGACTACATAAGTAGACAATATTAGGTTTTAATTTCAGTGAAATTAATTCAAGGATAATAGTGAAGAAAGAAATAGTCGTAGGAAAAATAAGCCTGGTCATAAAGTTTTTCTAATGTATTTTAAAAACTAATATACCAATTTCAATCAAATTTGAAAAGATATTTATGCTATTAGGCCCCCAGCCTGCCTGTGAATTAGAGCGAATTTGAAAAAGACAAAACAAAGTTATGGTGAAAAAAGCTTGAAATATTAATAGTTTTGATGCTTCTTTCGTAGATTTAATTCATTGAACTAAAGATTTTTTAACTACGAGTCCCATTTCTACAATGGGGCATCAAAAAATCGGCTATAGGCTGATTTTACGTTATACTATTTGTTTTTTTTTTATATTTTTCTCTTTTTTTTGTTGCTTTCTAAATGTTTTCTTAGTGCCTAAAAATTCAGGACTCTACTTATAACGAACATTGATTATAACGAAACAAATATTTGATGGTCCCATGAGAGTTATTTATTGTATAATGATTTTATATTCATTAAATCCTCGCACAAACTGTTTGCTATTCACAAATACAAAAATGTTCTAATCAAAATTTTAGATCCATTTAATAAAGAGTTCAGATTTACAAAGATTTTACGAAATTCTATCATAATTATAGAAATAAAATTTTTTTTGGTTAATTGTTTCTTAATTATTGAGATAAAATCTTTTGAAATCAATATTTTTAATAAAATATTACAAAAAAAAACATAAGAGTTGTTATGTTAAAAATTGAAAAAATATTAATAAACTTAATATTGTACAAATGAAACATATTAAAACCGGCAGGACCACACAAAATTGTAAACTCCTAAAAAAAAAAAAAATTTATATATATTTTTATAATCTTAAAAACGTCTTTAAAACAATAAAATAAATAAATATTTAGTAGAAAAATTAAATAATTAACATACATACCTATAGAATTGAAGAATTAATTGTCAAAGAGGTACAGCTTGTGGTGGTGGTAGTGCGGCTGGTAGCGGTACATCTAGTTCTGGTACGGCCGGTGTTTGTCCGGATGGATTCGATGATTCATCATGTATAATTTGTGTATTATGATTTGGTGTTTGAACAGTACTATTAGTCGTATTAGTGTTACGACCTCCACTGACTTCCATCTTTCGTTTACCTAATAGCCAAGAAAATACTTTCCAAATATGCTCAATTAATTGAAAAAAGAAAAAGAAAAGAAAAAAAAATACTATGTGCATACGCTTTTCTACTAATTAGCAAAATAAACAAAAAAAAAAGAATGTGGACGCGAATATTAATTAATATTACACAAAAAAAAAACTGATGAGAGGGACATGAATGAATTTTCCCGGGTCTTTCATTTTTTTTTTTTAATTAAATTTAATTTCTTTATCTCTAATTTAATCAGATTTTAATTATTTTATTAAAAAAAAAAAAACAAAAACGATTAAAATTAAATTGAAAATATGACTTTTTTTTTTCTTTTAAAATAATTTCTTACTTCTTCGTTTTATTATTTTTATGTTTTTTGATAATGATTTCTCTTCGGCATGTTTTGATTGAATCCAATATTATCATGGAAAACCTGTAAATTATTCTCATAACTATTTAACGTCTTTCGACGTTTTTGCTTGTAATAAATTTTTGGAATGATTCGATATAATTAAATACAATTATAATGGCATTCCATTTTCAAAAATAATAAGGATGCATTTCAATAATAAAAAAAAAAAACATTTATAAAATAAACTTGTGAATTTTAAGGCGTGTGTCCAGACCAAGCGAGTGAGCAAGAGCAGGCATTTAAGAAGCATTCACTCAAATACGTTGATGTTTGCAAACATATGCTCGTGCGTTTGGTCCAAACCAGACGATCTTCTTACGTTCGCTGCTATTGATCCAAGTGCTGCTCGTCATAATGTCAGATGACAAATTATAGTTATGAATTATTAAGAGGTAACAAAAGAAGACAGCAAAGGAGATGATGGAAAATAACACTTTTTAAAATTCGAGAATTTAATTAACTAACCAAATTTATAAAAAATTAGTTATTGGAGTCTCACAGAATAGGTCTCTCTTGATATTCATCAATTAACCTTAAGGAAGCATAATTTCTTCACTCCATATACATATATACGTAGGTAAAAGGATAAGGGTAAAGTAAAACTTTTTATTTGAATGAACGAAACTCTTTTTTAATTATAGTTTGCCTGGCCACAATCAAATCTAGACTACTTGATTCAAGATCGTCGTCTTCGTTCTTTTCTTCTTCTTTTTTCTTATACCAATATCATGCAGGCATCTTATCTGCATGACTATTGTTTGCTCTAGTTCTACTTTAAATATCCATCGTCATGTAGACCTCTTATCTATGACTCATATTTATGTAGGACTTATTTCGAATATTACCATGCAGCTAAATCTACATGTTTACATTCACAATAGCCTGTAAGTTAACAATGATCATGTCGGAATTTTATCTACATGAATAATGTTCCTTACAGCTGATAGTTATCCTACATATGTATATATAGGTATTGATATTTCCACTCGCCATGAATCAGTAATGAACGTTAGCGAATAGACTTTTGCTCGTTCGCAAAGGTGTTCAAATCAACTGACGATTTGCAGAGAACGTGTTCTACTCTTGCTCGCCTACTCTGAACACGCTTTTATGTAAACGAATGTGTTTAAACGTATAAAAATAATAAATAATATAAAAACAAACATTTTCATATGATTTAACATTCAAATGGAAAATGATGATGAAAAGCTTCTACTATAGAAAATTAAAATCATAGAAATATGAAAACTTTTTGCTTATTTTAGGTGCAATATTATTAAATCCTAACTTTTGTGTACAATGACTAAAACTCTATAACAGTCTATCTGGATTTTATCTATTTGAATAATTTAAAAGGATAAAATTATCCTTTCCATTTGTTTGCTTATTAAGTTTTTTGTTAACAAAGTTACGAAGGGAATAAAAAATGTGTAGCACAACAAAATTGTATTTTGTTTAAAATATTAATGTTCAATAAAAATTTTTATCTAATCAATATATCTGTCTATTGAATGCAAAACAAGTCAACTTCGCTTTAGGAAAAAATTAGCATGCTATTGATTTTGATTCATTTTTCTTTTCCACAACTGGCATTAAGAAAACAACTCTAGAACCTATAAATTAATCTTAAATATGAATATTGATTGATTTTGACAAGTTGCTAAGGTGCTAAGGTTACTTTATACAAATTCACAACATTCTCGTTTTGCAACAATTAATAAAAATTATTTTTGGTTTCTCGAAAAATCGATTTATATTTTCTGCTGTTTTTTTTCCCTAAATAATTAAAATTAAATAAACTAAATATGGGTCTTGATAAAAGTGAAGTCGAAAGATTTGATAATATTTTACTAGCATTAGCGGAACAACATAAAGAAGGTGTTCCACAGCTTTTGCACACAATTGCTGGATTTCTAGCTCGTAAAACAGATTTCTTTTTTGGCGGAAAAGATGGAGATTGGGAAAAGATGATTTTGATGATTTTTCGGCAAGAAGCTGAAACTGCTACAGAAATTCACAATAAAAAGCAAACTGAAAAAAAACAAGCTGAAGAAAAACGTAAAGAAGTCTTAAAGAAAAAACAAGAGGTCGAGTCAAAATCAAATGAATCATGTATTACCGAAGTTACGTATGAAGAGGCCGAACGTATTCAAGAAGAAATGGAAGCTAAAAAGAAAGTAAAAACCGAATTGTCACAATCAATAGGGGAGGGAGGCGAAGAAGAAGACGATGAAGCTGAAAAATTGAAATTGAAACCTAATGAAGGAAATGGTTGTAATTTAAAAAATTATAGATGGACTCAAACATTATCAGAAGTAGAAGTTAAAATCATATTCGATGTTAAATTCAATCTACGATCACGAGATGTTATTGTGAATATTGGGAAAAAATCACTTACAGTAGGTTTAAAAGGTCATCCACCAATTATTTCAGGTGGAATTTGTAGTGAAATAAAAGTTGAAGATTCAATTTGGATTCTTCATGATCAGAAAACAATTTTACTTACATTGGAAAAGATTAATAAAATGTCATGGTGGGATCGTTTAATGATCACAGATCCACAAATATCAATAAGAAAAATCAATCCAGAATCATCAAAATTATCAGACTTAGATAGTGAAACTAGAAGTCTTGTTGAAAAAATGATGTACGATCAACGTCAAAAAGAGTTAGGTCTACCAACAAGTGAGAGTCAGGCAAAACAAGATGTTCTTCAACAATTCACGAAACAACATCCAGAAATGGATTTTTCCAAATGTAAATTCAATTAGAATGCAAATTATCAGGAATTCAAGTTTTTTTTCATCATCTGAACACAAAATCAGTGAAGAAGGAAAATCAACTGCTCTTTAAATATATTTATTATCTTATTATTTTTTTTTAGTTTATAAAACTATGAAATAAAAATTGTATTAAATACAAAAAACAATTCTATTCTTTGCGAATATGAGAACTGAATAAAGTCTATTCCATATGGTATTTACAAAACTGTTATATTTCTACCAAATGTATAAATAATTTAGAACCTAAGGAAAGACCCTGATGGCAAAAAACAACTCCATAATAATCGAAATGTACCTTACGTATGTACTGTCTTTCAAAAAAAAAGCTTCAGGGCGTATACAAATCAAAATAAAATAATTTTTCCAATTGCAGGTCATTCGTACATTCCTCCATATAATTTTCTCGGGAATAGACAAGGTGAAAGTGAATACTACTATCACCCAAGGTTGTTCTGTTCCTACTTTACTATTTAAAAAAAAAATATATTTCAAGAGATGAGTATCAAAACGAGTCTATTACAAACTAAAAAATTTAAATTATATCCAACACAATTAATATTCACTTATAAAACTAATCAATTATTGATTTCGTGATTTTAGTCCACAATATCTTGATGCCAAATGATAACTTAAGGATTTTGTAATAAAATGTTTTGATCTCTGAATCATCTAGAACGGAAAAGACTCGTTTTGCATCTAATAGACGTATATATGAAATGCTACATATCTATGTCTATCTCAAATTAGAGTTTACCCTAGTACGCAAACAAGAGGAGGATTGATGTTATCCAATTATATAGACATTAAATTGTAATGCAAGAAGTTTTAGATATTTTTTTTAATGAATTAATGCACAAAATGCTGATTTTTCAATTAATTAACAATAAACGTCGGAGTAATTGATACTAAAAAAAAAAATAATCAAACCAAAGTAACGCATAATAATAGGTTGAAATTAAAGTTTTTAAAACTAGTTTTTAAAATTACATGCTTCAAGAAATCATAATAACCAAAAACTCATGCTAAATAATTATATTTACATATTTATACGATATATTCGTCTTTTATTAAATACTCGCTTCGACCGAAAATATGGTATACATTTTTTAACTTTAGTAACTGAAAATCGGCGTATAGCCCTTTGGCAGAAATGGGACAACAAAACAGTCAAGGTGGTTTTTTCTTCTTCTAACTTTGTTTTCTCTTGAACATTTTTTTAATTACCAGCGAATTCCTAGAGCTAGACCCTAATAGCATAAATTTATTCTACAAATTTTATTCAAATTGGTTTAGTTTATGAAATCTATTTCCTAGGATTATTTCTTTCTGCACTATCCTTTAACCGATTTAACATAGTATCGTCGATTTATGTAGTTAACCCATGAAAATAATTTAAACGAGTTTGATTCACAAATTTTCCAATTGAATCCAAAAACACTATAAAAAAAATGAAAAAACTTTCTGGTCACTCTGGCTTTGCTTAATAATTTCGCTCTACCCTCGGTCGATTTTGCTGAAATACAATACCAAATCCCGGGCATAAAAATTACAAATTGTAATCAAGTAACCTTGTTTGTAACATGTTAATCAAATAACTGATAAAACTGAGTTGCTGTTTAAGCTTAGTTAATATCGAAAATCTTAATAAGAGAAATACGCTATTTTATGTAAAAGAAAGTGACACCCATTGTGGTTACAAAATGGAAGATTCCGATAAAAATTGTATTGTGTTACAAAGAAGGAATTCCAAGTTGTAGCAAGTAATTGCTCATTAGCATAATTGCATATTGCTAAATTTGTTCTAACTGGAAAAGAAACACAAACCACATAATAAGCCCAAAATTGGTAGTAAAGGACGATTAACCAGCTATTTAAATGGATTCGCAATAATCCAGATCACAACACATCAACTATTTATACTAATAAAATAATTAATTGAAATTGGAAATGTATACCATAAATTTGGACGAAGAATATATACAAAAAACAAACCCTCAAATTTTCATAACTAATAATACAACACGTCAAAAATAACTAAAAGTATCATACCTCCTGAAAAGCATAAACATCCTTCATCATCACTCGGTGATTCATGACGTCCAATTTGTAATTCTTTATTAATTTCATTGGTACAACGTTGATAGTAATCATAATCTTTTAAATACCAAACAGGCGGCCAACGATGTTCTCGTAAATAATCTTGATTATCTATATGTAATGCTCTTAAACTTTTCGATGAAAATTTACATATAATATTATAATTAACGCATAAATATTGCATACACCATTCGGCTAATTGATGTGCATTATGAAACTAAAAAATGTTACGAATTAAATGTTTATATCAAAAAAAATTTTCAATATTTTATTATTACTTTAACTGGTTCAAGTAATTTCAAACAATGTTCAACTGCTGCATTTGTTTCAGTTTGTGATATTTTCGTTAAATCTTCAACGATTCGCTGTTCTACAAGATTTAAAAATCTAGGTAAACATAATCTATTTGCTAACTCTAATATATTCAAACATTTATCAGCTGATATTGGTGGTACTCTATCTGTATATAAATAGCAGAGCAATTTATGAAATGTATAAACTGTAACACCGGGAAATACAATCTTAAAAAAAAAAAAAAATACAAATTAAATATTGATTATAAAAGAAAAACACAATATATTACCAAACTCGAATGAGCTTCACGAAAAGCACCATTTAACATTGCTCTCATAACATCACATCGTGAAATTAAAACAGCTCTATGTGATCTCATTTGTCCATCGTCCAGATCAAATGTAACATCACAAAAATATTCATTGTTAACGCAATTATTTTCCAATTTTGTTGCGAGAAACTATAAAATATTAATATATTTTACATATATTATAAAATATTTATTTTATATTAGATGTGTGAATAAGTATTCTCGATTTTACATTAGATGACGTAAGACATACTATATGTAATACGTGTGAACCGGTATTACATGTATTTTCAAAGGTTTTATGAAAATCTTCAAAACGTACTATATGACATTTGGTTAAAGCGTAAAGAACATTGTTTTTCATTCGATTGAAAATGGAAGGTTTCGTGCCATATAAACAGCATTTGCGGAAAACTTTACTTTAATGCTTCAAAGACAACAAAGAAAGGGTTTTGCATTGAAATGTTACTGGAGTTGAAAAATGGATTGATTTCGAAAATCCTAAACTGAGATAAGCAAAAGTAAAGTCTGATCAACCAGTCAGTCCCATCAACGCTAAAACGAAACATTCATTCATATAAAGTTATGCTTTGCATTTAGTGGGATCAGAAGGGTGTGATCTACCATGAACTTTCGAAAACGGGTGAAACGGTCACTGCTGATCGTTACAAACAACTGATCAAATTGCATCGCGTTTTGCAAAAAAAAAAAAAAAACGAGCAGAATAGCCTCGTAGGTAGCATGATAACGCTATCCAACATGCTGCTAAATCGATTCAAGAAACATTGATAGCGCTTGGCTGGGAAATTCTACCCCACCCGCTGTATTCACCAGACATTGCTCTCTTCGATTATCATTTCAATGCAACCTGGCCTTACTGATACATAGAACATGCTCAATCTAGGAGAACTGCGAAAATGGCTAGATGACTGGATTGCCTCGAAGGACCAACAGCGTGGTATCCATAAATTACCTGAAAGATAAGCGAAGGTTTCAGCTTCAAATAGAGCATACTTTGAATGAAATCAAAATATTGTATAGTTGGTTAAATAAACGTATTTATTTTTACCATAAAAATCGAAAAAACTAATTCTCACACCTAATAATATATATGGTATATTATAATTATACTTGTGCATAGGTTTCAATTTTTACAGATTCTTTCGGTTCAGTCGATGTTAGAAGTCGAGTTAATTCATTTAATTCAAGCAATTCAGCTGCTTGTTTTATTTCCTAGAAATAAATTTTTTTACAATTTATTTCAAAAGAAAAAAAAACTTCTAAATAAATTTAATTAAATATAAATTAATAATATAAATAATAATTTTTTTTTTTGTTACCAGAAACAATCCTATAGGTGCTGTCTGTAAATTCGAAATACCCTTTTTTAGTATCCAACCATCACATTTTAACATTTTAACAATAATAATAATATAACAATAAAATATCTAACTTACCATTAAATTCATCAACTCTTTAGCTACATCACCACAATATATAAATTTTAAGCATTGATTCATAGCTTGAGGTGTTATGATGCTTGTAAATGTTATAATCGTTAGTGTTTTATTAAATCCACGACCCATATCAACATGTGTAACACGGATATTTTGAAATATCGGATGATGTAAATCTTTGAATAGATCTGGTTTTTTTGTTTCGATTAAAGGAAGTGCTTGATAACTAGGACGTCGTTTCAGATGTTCCCACATTCTATTTTGTGGTAAATTACATCCAAAACAAGTTACTCAATATCAAATATTTTTGTTTCTTTTTAGCACACAAACCTTAAAGTTTTTGATTCATTCCGAATTAAACATTCAGTATCTTCATTGAAATCTGCTGCGGTTGCTTCTCCAAATGTTGAACTTACCTAAACCAAAAAAGGATATTATATACATTTTCGTTTTTCTTTTTTTTTATACAAAATAGAAAACAAACAAATATTTTCATACCATACTAGATTCACTGCTACTTCGTCCACCCATCTCTGATAGTTCGATTAATAACAACTGATAAAATGTATTTGAAGAAGCAGCAAGTAAAAATTTGTGTACTACAAATTTTGCTGAACCTATAATTAATATTAAATCTGCATAACATTGTGAAATATACATATTGAACATATCATTGTGATATGATCCATCATCTAAAATAATATCGGGTGGAGGCGGTCTTGGCGGCTCAAACGGTGCCTTATGAAAAAAAAAAAAATATATAACTGAAATTAAAAATTTCCAATTTATATTACTTGTAAAGCTGGTCCTTGAACTTTCTTTAAATTTGTCATCCAAAAACGTTGTTGTCGTCTCGCTAATAAAGCTGCTCGTATTGAATTTTCGAATACTTCATTTATACCGAAATATGTAAAAACACTTGTCTCATAATAAGCTACGCCCAATTCTTTTGCAACTGCTCTTGCTTCATCCGGCATCACTAGATCACTTTTAATAGCTGCTCTTACAAATGGACTACGTTCACCAACATATGATAAATATGTTTCATCACGATACATATAACGTAAATCATTTTTACATCCTACTAGTATGACTGGTGTATCTGGACAGAATCGACGTATTTCAGGAAACCACATTGCTTTACAATTTCTTAATGATACTGGACTAGCAATTGAAAAGCATAGAAGAACAACATCAGATCTAAAAATGGAAATTATAGTTTAGAAAGTTATTTGTATATGAAAAACAAAAATTTTATACCGTCCATAAGCAAAACGTCTATCTTTCTCATGATCACCAAATGTATCCCATAATCTTAATGAAACATTTACACCATCAACAATTTCCCAGGATCTTTCAAGAACCTATTATAATAGAAATATATATTTTAGAGGTAATTCCAATTGATTTAAAACAACAATAAAAAAAAATTACATCTTTGTATATTCGATATTGATCGATAGCCCAAACAGTTGGAACATGTGTTGATAACAATTGTGATAATGAAACATGTTTGTTACAGGCTCTAGCACATATTAATCTTGTTTTACCGACAGCTGTATCACCGACTAAAACACATTTCACCAATTCTTGGTGGGGCTGTTCGTTATCCATTGTGCCATTCCAAGCAAATTTTTCTTTTTTTTTGTTTTTATATATGACAATAATTTGATGGAGTTTTCTTATTTATCTCTAAAATTTCACAAATTACAAAATTTCAATGTTTATTATTTACAATATTAAAATAAAAATATTTATTTTAGAATTAACTAAAAATATACGACGAAAATGTTTAAATTTAAAGTGTTTTGTTTGCTTTTTAAATTTCTGTACGCAGTAAATTCGGCTTAAGTGATATTAAAACAAAAAAAAAAACGTAAATAAACTTTATTGGAATGTTTAATTTGCTAGAAAAAAAAAATATAAAAACATATAGTAACTTAAAATCGGCCTATAGCCGATACCCTATGGTAAAAATGGGACAGAAAAACCGTCAAAACTAACATTATTTCAAGGTTTTTTTGTTAATAACTTTGTTTCTTCTTTTTAAAATTTCTTCCAATTTGCATGTAACCTAGACCCTGATAGCATAAATATAATCTGTAAATTTTATTCAAATCGGTGTATCAGTTTTTAAAGTACATCAAAAAAACTTCATAAAGAGGGTTAATTTCTCCTAGTATTATTTCTTTCTCCAATATGCTTAGACCGATTTGACTGAAATTTAACATGGTATTGTCCATTTGTGTAGTTAAGCTATATAATTAATTTCAACAAAATTAGTTCACAAATTTCCAATTAAATCCATAAACAAAAAAAACAACAAAACTTTCACCCTGGTTTTTCCTTTATAACTTTGCTTCCCCTAGATCGATTTTGCTCAAATGCAATACTAAACCAAGTTAAGGAATAAATAACTCACATTGTAAATTTCATCAAAATCGGTTTAAGTTATCTTGTATACGTACGGACGGACATGTTTAAATCGATATAACTTTTGATTCCCGACACAACCATACACCTAAAACCGTTCTACGATGATTATTTCGATAGAGTGACAAAACTAATACACCCTCTGGCAGTACCTACCGTAGGGCATAAAAAAAAACAATACCTAATCATATTAATCAATTATGATATAAAATTTTCGGAGATTTTGATTGATATATTATCTCATGTCGTCATTCAGAAAATCTGTAGAAGGTTCAGTGTGTAAAATATCAATTCAAATTAATACTCCTGAAAATCCAATTTATTAATGCGTATACGTTTTTTTGGTGTTTTTTTTGCAATTTATCACTTAGACTAATTACCCAATAAACTGATACAAATTCTTGTTATAAATAAGGCAAACAAAGAAAAGTTGAACGAAATAAGAACTGGCATTGATTTTATTACTACTATATTTTTTTTGTGACTGTTAAACCAAGAGACAATGCCCTTAAAGAGTCATTTAATAGAATCGATTTACTTCCATTTGTATCAATGGATTCAAATTTAGAAAGGAAAAAGTTGAGATGTTTAAATTACATCCTATTCATTTCGTGGCGCCTCCAAAATATTTAACATTCATCCCGCCAAACAAATATTTAATTTTTTATATTATTTAACAAAACATACAATATTCAATTAGCATCAAAATTTACCAAGAAAATTGCTAATTCACTCAATATTTTGATATTTATTACAAACAATATTTATATCTATTTTTTAATAAATATACATGATGATTCTTTATTTACACTAGTTTGAAGTTGTAGAAAACATAAAAAATGTGAAAATCACTGAAAACGGGATAATAATAAGATTAATAACAGCTCAAATCGAGCCTAAATGTAGATTAATTTCCATAATTAAGTCCTTCGTTATTAAGAATTATATAAAAGTTTTCTCAGTTCTAACTTACTGGAGGCAAAAGTCAAAAACTTGTGCATTCGCATTTACCACACGCAGCATTCGGGAGACTGATTCATTTTTCCCTAGTCTGTCTGGTGGAAATTGATTTTAAACAAGACCACGGATCTCAAACAAATGTTGGAATTAAGATGCATTTTGCTTAAAATGCTGGGAGCATCAAAATTTGCCGCTTTTCCAGAGAATGCAAACTTAACAACTTCAGCCTATCATTGTAAGGTGGCAACAATGAAGGATCATTCCATGGTAGGTTATGCAAAACGAAACGTAAAAACCTATGTTGGACGGATTCCAGTGTGTTGATCTGGTCTTATGGATTCGGCAATCACTTGGCTATATTAATATTATTAGTTTTAAACTACGTGGACAAATGACAGTCACTATTATTTCTGATTTTTCTATTTATGATTATTAATACGTTGACTGCCACGGTACTTTTTAAGATTCCGGTGTCAGAAGTCAATTTAATTTAATCATATGAATAACCTTTGTAAGATTATATTTTCTGTTCATGTAAAAGCCGACCTTGATTTTTTTTTCTCTTCCCTGAGGCTATCCATTCATAATTACACTGCTATATTAGGAATTTAATCGTAGCTGCACAAATATGGCAAAAGTAAACAAACTACGAGTTATCTCGTAGTTGGCAGTCAACGAGTTAACTAAACATGAAATGCTTAATTGTATTTTTGAAAACTATCGCATAAAAACGCTTATATTAAAGACACATTGGCAGCAATAATTTACATTATCTCACGATTCTTGATTAAAATGTAAGAGATTATCGAATTTTAATCTAGAATCGTGAGATAATGTACATTATTGCTGCTAATGTATCTTTAGTATTAAAACTCTTACAAAAGTATATAAAAAGGTGATTTCAGATAAAAAGCATTCACATATAGACTTTTCGTTGTTTTCCATATTAACGATGAATACATTTAGTGCTGTCAATCGACAATCGTCTTGCAATAAATACTTCGTATAGTAACATAAATTTGGCCTATAGTTGAACTTTCTATGGTAGAAATGGGACTGATGGTTAACAAATTTAAATTTCGATGAATCAACTCTGAGAAAAAAAAAAAACAAAATCAAAAAAAGAAATTTGACATGGTATCGTCTATTTATGTAGTCAACCTACGTATTTAATTTAAACGAAATTATTTCACAAAAAAACAAATACAAGACTTTAGGTGATCCTGATTTTCGCTATATAACTTCCATTCACCTCAGGTGATTTTTCTATGAAATGTTATAACAAATCGAATTAAGGAACGGTCAACGTATATTCCAAATTTCATTCAAATCAGACGGGGTGCTTTTGAGTTATCATGGAAGTAAACGGACGGACAGAGTTGAATAAATCGATATAACATTTGATTTGCTACAAATCTATAGCTTTAAAACCCGTTCTTCGATAATGATTTCTATACGTTACAAATCTAGTAACAAAACACTCTCTGGTAGTGTATTTACCATATAAGCCATACAAATTGAATTCTAAAAGGTGAAAAGTTTGTTAACCTTTCCTAACTATTTTTTTGATGGTTAACACGCTTAGGTCAAATCGTAGGTAATTATCGTGTTTCTTTTTTCACATACTTAATAAATAGATATGTTATCTTTAAAATTGTTTTCAATTTTTCAATCATGCTAAAAATAGTATATATGGTAGGCCGGTCCCGCGACAAATTTCTAGGTAAGTATTTTTATCGTACAATAACCTGTTTAACGTTTCATTTACCGGAAAAATGTAATATAGACAACAAATTGAATTGTTTTTCTAAATTTAAACTCGAAAATTTAATTAAATATAACTTGGATGATAAGCTTATTTATTTAAAATATAAAAAAAAAACTTTTTGGATGTGATATATGGCGGCGGATTCTAGACTTTGTTTGCTGTCGCTTTTTCAATGCTAATTTTAGAGATACTTCTTATTATCGGCTTTTATTTGACCGATCCCGATAACCCCTTTTTCTTTGGATGAATTTTAATTTGTGATATTAAAAATCTCTGTATTTTCTTCTTTAGAAAAAAAAAAAGAAGAGAAAATTCAAAAAATTTTCTAATTTCAAATTTCTATAAATAAAAAATTGAACTTCAATTAAATTCAATTATAATAAAATTAAATAAAAAAAAAAAATAAAAGAATAAATAAAAACCAAATTCGATTTGATTTCATGAAAATCATTTTCACTGTAGAAAATTTTTTACATATTTATTAATTATTATTTCCTTTTTTTTTCTTTTGTTTTTCATTGTTTTCAATTACATTGTTTTCGTCCCGTCTCCATCATTTTTTTCTTTTTTTTTTTTATTTAAAAAATCAATTAAGAATCAATTACAAAATTTCTCACATATTAAAAAAGGCAAGTATAGCAAAAAAAAAGGGAGATATTTTCATAAATTTTTCAACACAAAGGAAAATCTTTTCACTAAAAAAAAAAGAAAAAGAAAAGAAAAACTACTTCTAATTAAATTTAATAAATATTAATAAAATCTATTTAGTTACCTTTTTTTCTTTTTGGACAAGAATTGTTATTTTGAAAAAATATTTTTCAGTTGACCCCCAAAAAAAAATTTATAAATATCCAAAAAAAAAATTCTGAGAGAACTTTCACTGCTATTTCAAAAATTCCAAAAAAAAAAGAAAGGCACACCAACACGGAAAATAACACTTAATGAATTTTCTTTTTATTTAAGAAATCAAAACTTTCTTAATTCATTCCGAAAGTTCTTATTTGATTGAACTGAACAATAATGAACTCTTTTTCTTTTAATAAACCTCAATACTTTTTTTCTTCTTTTAATTCATATTTTTTTCTTTTCTTTTTGTTTGTTTATTGATTTCGCATTGCACCAGAGCAAAAAAAAAAAAAACAAAAAAAAAAAAAACTACAAGACGAAAAGAAAATATTTTAAAAAATGTTTAAATGCGTAATTTTTCTTCTTCGAGAACACAAAATCTTTCATTTTAAGAAATCTTCAGAAATTGTCCTTATTTGATTTTTAGGCACACATAAAGAAAATTAACTTTTCTTTTTTGTTTTTTTTTTGTTTTTATGGAAATCAATCATTTGATTTTGAACCGCAACTAACGATGAAAAAAAAACTATTAAACAAAAACGACAGGAAAATTGATAACAGCACCAACAACAAAAATATAAGAAGAAATTGACAAGAATTATTATCCCCCCCCTCTTCGCAATTAGATTCAAAGCTCGAAAACAAGTGAGAGCAAATTGCTCTCGCGTAATTAATTTCAGCGAAATTTTAACCAGTCTTGCCCTGTATGTGTTTTTTAACTAACTCAAAAATTTTTTTTTTTTAAAAATTCAGTTAAATTAATAAAGCAGAATTTTGCAGAAATTAAAAAGTTATTTATTTTACCTCTTCTTTGAGAAAAAAAAAATGATAGTAATAACAGTTTTACTTCCACCGTCCGAAAATATTAACTGGAGATTTCGTTTGCCTCGTTTCAATACAAAATCAAAAAAATGGTCAGTTTTTTTAACTTCTCGCTCGTTTACTACAAACAATTCAAGCCCAAGTTTTCCAAGTTTTTCGGGGCTAATAATTTGCTGCTGAACCAATAAGATATAATAATTTAACTTATTTTTATCTCAATTAGAATTTAAAATCCGCTTTGTAGTTTTTGTTATTGCCACTTTAATAACAAAAACTACAAAACTACATCGATTAGAAGTGCTTTTTTCCCACCTTTTTACAAAAATATTGCCTCCTCACAAAATTGAATATCGAAAAGGAAATTATTGTAACGGTAGGGAAATTTTTTGTCAAGTCAATTTTGATGTCGCCATGTAAATGCCATAAATAAGAGGAAACTTCGTGATGTAGAAAATGGTTGAGTGTGTTCACAAGAAGAAGAACAAATTTTATATTATTATTTTTATACGAATAAAATTATTAACTAAAATTGTAAATGCATACTCATTAATTTGGAGAAAAATAAATTCAAAAAAATTTAACTCGGACGGAAGGAGTATAATTTTTTTAAATATCTCATATTAAAATTCGAATTCGAATTCGAAAAAGAGTAAGAATCAGCTGTTCAATTTTTTTTTATTTATGAAATGTGACAAGTGATGAGAAAACAAATGTGGAGTGCAGCACATTTTTTTCCCATTACTTTTTTAAAATATAATTTATAGCTTTAATTTTACATTTTTCGATAAACATTTAACAAAACTAACTTAAATTTAATGTTTATTCAGCGATTTAGTAAATTTTCAATAAAGTTATGTGAACGTCATTTAATTAGGTAATGTTTAGTAAATAAATCAATACAAAAAAATCATTTTCATATTGTTAAAAAAAATTTTTTCATTTTATTTTTTAATTGTGGTTTCATAAAAAAAATTTTTCTTCATTAGAAATAATAATACAAGTTTTCGTCATATAAATCAATCAGCACATGTAAAAGCAATGATGGATGCGGAATTTAGTAAACCATCCATAAAACTTGGAAATCAGGAACTTGAAAAATTAATAAGGTATATAATTTGTTTGGGGATTATTCTTCATAGTAAAAATATTTCTATATTAAAATTTATATACTTTTTCTGTGTATAGGGTAAATAATATTGTAAAATCACAACAGGATTGTCGAGAATATCGTGGTTTGTTACTTGAAAATGGTATCAAAGTTTTACTTGTTAGTGATCCTGCAACTGATGTATCTGCAGCTGCTTTATCTGTAGAAGTTGGGTAAGTTGATGATGTCATAAACGACATATATGGATAAATTCTAATTTATGATGAACAAAAGTTATTAAATTTTAAAGTAAAAATAATACTAAATAGCCTAAAAATGTGAAGTCATCAAATCATGACTAGTAAAATTCCATAATTAAATATAACACAACAATTTATAATTTATTTCATTTTAAAATCTAGACATATGAGTGATCCCGATCCTTTACCAGGACTTGCTCATTTCTGTGAACATATGTTATTTTTGGGAACTGAAAAATATCCAAATGAAAATGCATATTCAACATATTTATCACAAAATGGTGGAAGTTCAAATGCTGCGACATATTCAAATATGACAAAATATTATTTTGATGTTGCTCCCGATAAACTTGATGGTGCATTAGATAGATTTGCACAATTTTTCATTGCACCATTATTTACTGAAAGTGCCACTGATCGTGAGATAAATGCTGTAAAATAATTTCTAACTTTTATATTTTATTTGAATTTATATTTATTTTTAATTTTATTTTTAAAAAAAAAGGTTAATTCAGAACATGAAAAAAATCTAGCAATAGATATTTGGCGTATACGACAAGTTAATAAACATTTAGCTAATAAAAATCATCCTTATAGTAAATTTGGTTCTGGTATGATAATTTTTAATATAATAGTTAGTTGATTTTTTTTGCTTATTTTATAATATTTTAGGAAATAAACAAACCTTAGAAGTTATACCAAAACAGGAGAATATAAATGTTCGTGAAGAATTAATGAAATTTCATAAGCAATGGTATTCAGCTAATATTATGTGTTTAGCAATATTCGGGAAAGGTATTTTGGAATTTTTTTTGAAAGTTGTTTCTTTATTGTTGAATATAAAATTAATTTTCTTTGTAGAAACTTTAAATGAACTTGAAAATATGGTCGTTTCAAAATTTGTTAATGTCGAAAATAAAAGTGTGAATCTACCAACTTGGCATCATGAACCTTATCCACCAGAACAATACGCTACAAAAGTATTCATTTCACCCGTTAAAGATATACGTTCGTTATCAATTAGTTTTACAACTGAAGATTTAGATAAATATAATAAATCTGGGGTAAATAAAATCTAATCAAATCAAATGAATAAAATAAGTATGTCCTATGATAGGTCTATCGAAGGGTATATTAGTTTTGTCCCTTCATTTGTAACACATCGAAGTAATCATCGTAGAAAGGTTTCAAGGGTATGGTTCTGTAGAGAATCCAAAGTTATATCGATTTATACATGTCCGTCAGCCCGTATACAAGATAACTCAAAAACGTGTTGTCCGATTTTGATGAAATTTACAATGTGAGTTGGTTCTTCCTTAACTTGGTTTGGTATTTCATTTCACCAAAATAGACTGAGGGCTAGCGAAGTTATTTAGTAAAAACCAGGGTGAATAGAAAGTTTTGTCGTTTTTTTGTTTATGATTTTTCGGATTTAATTGGAAATTAAATGGAATTTAAATTAAATATGTATGTTAACTACATAAATAGACGATACCACGTTAAATTTCAGTCGAATCGGTCTAAGGATAATGAAGAAAGAAATAATCGTAGGGAAAAATAAACCTGTTCATAATGTTTTCCCGATGTAATTTAAAAACTTATGTACCGATTTCAATAAAATTTGCAAATGGTTCTTATGCTGTTAGGCCCCAGCCTAACCTGTGAATTAGCGCGAATTTGAAAGGGACGAAACAAAGTTATGGATGCTTCTTTCGCATATTTAATTTATTGAGCTATAAGTTTGTTAACTACAAGTCCCATTTCTACCATAGGGCATCGAAAAATCGTCTATAGACCGATTTAATGGTACTATATGTTTTTTAAAAATTTTAAATTTCAGCCTGAACAATATTTGAGTCATTTAATTGGACACGAAGGAAAAGGTAGCATTTTATCAGAATTACGTAAAAGAGGATGGTGTAATGAGTAAGGTTTTATTAAATTTTATATAAACAGTTTTTATTCAATTTATTTGTTATCATAATTAGTCTTATGGCCGGTCATAGCAACACATCAAGAGGTTTCGGATTTTTTGATATTAGTGTTGATTTAACACAAGATGGTTTTGAACACATCGACGAAATTATACATTTAATTTTTCAAGTAAGAAAATATATTTTTAAAAGATAATTTGTACTTTACGTTTTCTTCTTTTTTTGTAGTACATCGCATTATTACGTGAAGAAGGTCCTAAAAAATGGATTTTCGAAGAATATTGTAGTTTAAATGAAATGATTTTTCGTTTTAAAGATAAAGAAAATCCAATTTCATTAGTTACAAACGTTGTTCATTCCATGCAGGTAAAAATTATTAAAGAAATCTTGATAATAGTTTGATAAAAATAATCATAATTCTTTTTTTTTTTTTAGATATATCCTTTGGAAGAAGTTTTAACGGCACCATACTTAACGTCTGAATGGCGACCAGATATTATAAAAAAATTACTTGATCAATTTGTACCGGAAAAATGTCGTATAATAATTGTTGGTAAAAAATTAGAAGCAATTACAAATGAAACAGAACCCTGGTATAAAACGAAATTTCATCATAAGAAAATTGATACAACGACAATTGAGGTAAGTTGTTTTTCCTAGTTTTTATTATAATACATTTTTTTTTTGCATTTCTATAGAAATGGAAAACTTGCACACTTAATGATCAACTTAAATTGCCAGAACCAAATCCATTTATTCCAACTGATTTTAATATATTACCAGAAGATTCGGATTTATCAAAACATCCGATTATAATTCATGATTCACCAATAATTCGAGTTTGGCATAAACAAGATACAGAATTTGTTAAACCGAAAACTTTTATGAATTTTGATTTTTCAAATCCAATCGTTTATTCAGATCCATTAAATTGTAATTTAACACATATGTTAGTAGCATTATTTCGAGATCATCTTAATGAATATTTATATGATGCTGATTTAGCTGGATTAAAATTTGGTGTCGCAAATAAAACATCAGGAATTAGTGTAAATATTTTTTCTTTCATAAATAAATATCGTATTTATTTGAAATTATTATATCTTTAAATAGGTTGCAATTAGTGGTTATAGTCATAAACAAAAAATCTTATTAGAAAAAGTTCTAGATCAACTATTTGATTTTAAAATTGATAATCAACGTTTTGAAATTTTAAAAGAAGAATATATTCGAGCATTGAAAAATTTCCAAGCTGAACAACCCTATCAGCATGCTGTCTATTATTTGGCACTAATTTTAACCGAAAATGCATGGTCTAAAACTGAATTGCTAGATGCAATGCAATGTATGTAATTGGAATTTCAAGAATTAAGAATCATTTTATATTTAATACCTTTTTTTATTTATTTATTATCTAACAGTGGTGACTAAAGAAAAACTTGAGCAATTTATTGATGATTTCTTATCAAGACTTCATACCGAATGTTTCATTTATGGAAATGTTAATAAACAAAAAGCTTTAGAAATGTCGGATATTGTTAAAACCAAATTAGAAACGACAAATTCGGTTATTTTACCACTTCTTGCTAGACAATTGCTACAGAAACGAGAATATAAATTATCAGATGGTAAGAAATAAGAGTTCTTTAACCACGCAATTCCATTAGACTTTATTCAAGACTTATTTTCAGTCGGACTGGAAAAAAATCTTGTGGAGACTCTAAAAATCGTACTTTTTTTTTCAGTCCGACTGAAAATAAGTCTTGAAATAAGTCCAATGGAGTTGTGGGGTTAATTAATGAAATTCAATTTATAATCTTTTTTTTTTCTTTAAAGGTGATTCTTTTCTATTTGAAACGGTCAATGAATATCATAAAAGTTCATGTTCCGAATTATATGTACAATGTGGTATACAAAATGATACATCAGTTGTATTTGTTGATTTGGTAGCACAAATTTTAACAGAACCATGTTACAATTCATTAAGAACAAAAGTATTTATATATTTATATATAATTTTATTACAAATTGTTTATAATTTAATCTAATAGGAACAACTTGGTTATATTGTATTTTGTGGTTCTCGTAAAGTGAATGGAGCGACAGGTATAAGAATTATTGTACAATCGGCAAAACATCCAACATATGTGGAAGAACGTATTGAAACTTTCTTAGAAAATATGCTGGTAGGAGTTTTAAAAGAGAAGAATATGTAAATTGGTAAATTTTCATTTATTTATTTTTTAGACACAAATTGAAAGTATGTCTGATGAAGAATTTAATCGTCATAAAGAAGCATTAACATCACAAAAGTTGGAAAAACCAAAAAAACTGTCTGTAATGTTTAATAAATATTTAACAGAAATTTCATTGGCACAATATCATTTTGAACGAGCCGAAGCTGAAGTTGCAATACTTAAGAGAATTACAAAAACTGAACTTTTAAATTATTTTAAAGTAAGTAGAATGAAATATATTTAATTTTTTATTACAATTAAAATAAATTTCTTTTTTTTTACTTTGATTTTTAAGACATTTATTACTAAAAGTTCACCAGCAAGACATGTTCTATCGGTTCATATTGTATCAACAGCTGATGTATCTTCACCAGATCCAAATGAAAATGAAATTGTTTCAAATAATGAAAATATTGTTATACCGGATAACACATTGGAAACAATAATAACTCCATCAAATCATATAAAAATTACCGAATTATCAACATTTAAATCGAGCAAAGAATTGTATCCAGTTGCTCGACCGTTTCTTGATATAAGGCCAAAAGGTGCACGAAGTAAATTATAAAGAATTTTAGGAAAAAATTTTTTTTAGTATACATTTAAATTATATTTAGTAAAATATATTATGTATATTTCTTGTAAAATATTTATAAAATTAACATTTTGAAATATGCACGATAATAAAAAAAAATTCAAGCAAAATTATATTAAAATTCAAATTGATTTTTATAAATAAATAATTATCTTTATTAGTATCGTATCATTTTTTGAATATCGGCTTGATAGTAATGCACTGTTCGGTATTAAAAATCCACTATCAATATTTGCTATTTCCTGTGATATTAAATCATTTGCAGAATTCGGATTTGTCTGTAAATAAAGATAATAAAAAAAAAATCGAAAATATATTTGGAAGAAATCCTAAATAAGTGTTCCCGCAAAAATCTGATAAAAAAATCATATGATATTCATATTTAAATACAAAATAACGTCCATTAAATGTAAATAAATTACAATAAAATGATTTAATGGAAGTAAAGGGTATATTATGAAAGGCATATGATTTTCAATAAAACCCTTAACGTAAATAGTATGGGAAAAATCGTCTTCAAGAAGAAATATCTGAAAGAATCATCTGCAGTGACACATCACGTTCAATGGCACCTTGTTACTTTACCGGCAAAGCGAATGTTTTTTGTAAAGTATTAAATTCGTACGAAAACCATCCTTTTTTTTTGGAAGGGATAGAAAAGTGAAAGTAAATGCCAAATCTGCCTTTTTTAAATTGTTAATAAAATCTAAACGGCTGATCCGATTGTAGTGAAACTTGCACAGTTTGTGTGTTGCGCCGAATTCTATTAGTTAGATATTAGTTTTTGGCCCAAATTTATATATGGCAGCACGATATTTTGTAATATAAAAAAAACCTCCCTAATTCGGTCAATAATATGCAGATTTTTATGAAACTTGGAATCCACATTCAGGATAGGTTAACTGAAGAGATAAAATATATCTGCGGAGAGGCCAAAGAAGAAAAATATCAATAATTTGGTCAATGATAGGCGGATTTTCATTAAAATTGGAATATACATTCGGAATACGCTAACTGAAAAGATAGGATTTGTGTCTACTCGATGGGAGGTTCTGGTGGGCCAAAATACAAAAACGTATGGAGTTAGCCGTGGCAAAGTGCGGAAGCATCGCCGGACGAGCTGGTTTTGAAACATTGAGCGCAGTAAGGAATTCAATGACATTGTCGTTAAAGTTCCTAACGGTGAGTTCGGAATAGAGAAAAAATGTAAACCCACTGCCATGGTTTGCTTTGCTCATTTTTAGTTTATTCAATTGAGCTCAGATTTTTACGAAAAACTAAAATCTAATTAAAGATATTCCTTAATTACTTGATCCAATATAGTAATTTTATGTTTAAATGATGTTTTTGATGAAATATGCTTAAACATATTATCAGTATCTAAAATAATACTTTTAAATTTTTCATATTTTCGTAAATCATTAGATCCGATTAATTCCATTTGTAAATGAAGGAAATCTCGATTTAAATGATTAAATAAAGCTTTTATTTGCAAATGTTTTCCTAAAAAAAGAAATTAATTAAAGTATATATTAATTACAACACAATAACACATTCTTTATTACCAATTATAGTAAAAATTGGACTTCTTTCTTCTGTAATATTTTTCGATTTAATTTTTTCGCTAAATTTCTCTAATTTCCAATAATATGAATATAATTTAATTTCACCGCCTGATAACATTGTATTATTTAATTTTTGAATTTCAATATCACGTGAATTTCTATTAAAAGAAAGTTTGTTATAAAATAATAAATTTAAAACAAAGTCGCATTCATACTTATCATGTTGATTTGTTTTCTTTTTATTTTCAATTGTTTTAAGTGTTAAATTATTGTTACTCTTTTTAGTTGTACTAATTTTATCATTTAATTTTGGTTTTTCAATATTCTGTAAAGTTTCTTTAGGATTCGATGATATTATTTGAATTGGATTTTTATTCAAATTATTTTTTACTAATGTATTAAATTGATTTGGAACATGGAAATTTTTAAATTCTTGTAAAATTAATTTTACTTGTTGAATTTCATTTAATAATTTCATTTCGAGCTCTTTAAAAGCAATTTGCATTTCTTCTGTAAAAGTTAAATTAAAATTATGTTTAGAAATGTTTTTAAAATATTTGCTTTCTTTTATACTTGAGCCACAAACACCTTCTAGTTTCTTAGAAACTGTTGCCTCAGCACTGGCTTTCACTTCTCCTGCAGTCACTGTGCATTGTGCTCTTTGAGTCTCAAATGGTTCTATATTATCTACAAAAAAAATATATATATTTTTTTGGTTTTCCTTTTAAAACCGAATTCCTAAAAATACTACAACTAAATGTTTGTAAATTCAAATAGCCTAGTTCCTGAATGAACATTTATCTTGGGCAAAATGATGATGATATTCGATTGACTACAGCTTCAGTAATTATATGACCACAGCAGGGCCGAATTTCCCATTAGGCAACTTAGGCTGGCTGCAGCCTAGGGGCCCGTACCACAGAAAAAATACTGTTTTACTTTTGAATAGACTAAAATAACATTCACCACAAAATGACTGCAACAAATTTCTAAATAGTCATATTTTTCATGTAAAACATATTCTATTATACTTTTTGACAAATTAGTTCAAAAATGACCTGAATATTTGCCAGATAGTATAAAGTGCAACATTCGTTTCCTTGCGGTAGGGCCCGCACCACAAATTCAACCTAGGGGTCTATGGATCCTAAATTCGGCTCTGGACCACAGCTTGGCTATACTATTTTTTTTATAGTCCTCTTAAAACATTGCTTTCAAAATATATTATATCCAAAATTTTTGCACATTTTAATTTGCATATATTATATCCTTTCTAATAAACTCGCGATACCATCTACCAAAAATCATAAATTTAAAAGAAATTCTAGAATTTTCACAAAAAAAGCTTTTAATTAAAAATTTCTTAATCTTTCCTTTCATACATTTTGCAATTTTTACACAACCAAGAAGAAATACCAAAAATTAATGAACCGTTGTAACCGATTTCATAAAATTTTCTTAAAAATGTAAGTTCTTATCAATCCATAAATTAAAGATAGAAAACAAATTCCTTACCATCCGATGGTTGTTCACAGGATATAATTTGAATAGAACTGAACAGATACAAAATATAATAGAAATAGACTGGAAACATTATGGTTTGTAATACTGAGAATACTTTTTTTTTTTTTTAAAAAACATACTTCAACTAAACTAGTCACTTACTAAATTATTGTGTGGCGATATTACATTAATTTTCTGTTTGCTTTTACTTTGATGACTAAAAATAGAATTTCCCTACCTAAAAATGAATGAAAAACATATTTAGAATTTATTTTAGGCTGATGAGGGAAAATGAAATTATATTGAATTTATATATCTCAAAAAAATGATAAAACTTCAATGTCGAAATTTTTCAATAAAATATTTTTTCTAAATTATAAATAGGGTGTTCGTTAAAGATACAAGATTTTAGTAAATATGTTTAATGTGCTTCTAAAAAACGACTTCAATGTGGGAAAGGATAAAATCACAAATCAATTCAGGGGCTATATTATGGAATACGATCGTAATCGTATCGTTAACGTAAGGCGTGTTGTTGTTAGTGGGAAACAATAACAACACGCATGCCTCACGTTAACGTTACGATTACGATGGTATTCCATAATAGGACCCCTGATCCTACAAAGAGACGAAAAAAAGAAGGATTTTGATAATGTAACAACATTCATCTTAGAAAACAATTTCATGAGCCAAGTGTTGGAAATTTTAAATAAAATAACCCGTAGGGAAACACCACAATATAGTACACACAGAGAGGAGATTTTCTTTGCAAATAATATAGTTTTTTAAAAAATTCTTGGAGCAAATGATTGAAGCAAAATTAAAAATCCTATATCCATTTAGAGTGGAACTTATACAAGGCAAAATGAACGTTGCGTTGATAATTTTTTTTTGTTTCATTTTTTCCCCAAGCCCAAGCTTTACAAAATCCTGAAATTTTGTAAAGCTTGGGCTTGGGGAATTTGAAATGGAACAATACACAATCAAACAAACGAATCAAAATCATTGAAATTTATTTCCGGCAAAAAGCAGAAGAAAATCTAGATTTTATTCACAATTTGATAAAGAGCGATAAAATCTATTTCCAATTAAATGATTGCGTAATCAATCAGAACTGCCGAGAGTCTCTTTTGTGGAATACGATTAATATCGTTTCGTTAACATAAATACGACTACGGTATTACCGAATTCGATGTGACGTCATTTTTACTCAATAATATCAAAATGACACGTAATCGTAACGTATGATTGTAACAAATGTCTAACGATTTCGAATTCCATAATGGGTCCTCAGGATATGATGGGCTACGGAGACTCCAAGAGCAGTTCATCAACGACAATTACACTCACTTAAATCTTCTGTTTTGTGTGGTGTATCGGGAGGATCAATGGCCCATATTTCTTAGAAAATGAAGACGGTTTTGCAGTTTACATCAATAGTGCTCAATATCAAATGATGTTGGAAAATTTTTTAAGATCACCTGTGGAAAACTATCGAATCCTATGGTTTCAACAAGATGGAGCCAACAACGCATACTCTGTAAGCAACTCAATGACACTTTTAAAGAATACCACAACGTTCATTTTACGCCACCCTGTATATTCTTTTAGAAATTGAGAAAGAAATAATGATGAAAAGAAGTTTTCTGGTTCCAATTCTTAACTTGATCAACTTGACCGTTAAAAGACCAATTGAGTTTTTGCTATATGCACTGTTGGGTCCAACGTTCATTTTGCGCCTATTTGTTCGTAAAGAAATATTTTCTTTTATGCATTGCGCTATTATGCGGAAAATGAAGTTTTCAGACTGTGTTTTGGTCCCCAGCAATTCCGGTGTTACAAAAGAGGTTCTAGGAAGCACTATTTTCGAGACGAACTGAAATTGAATAAAAATACATATCAGAGAAAATACAAAACACAAAAAAAATAATAATAAAAAGATTAATTTTCCGTTATTTAGGTATCTCACATATTTTTTTCCTTTTTTTTTTTTTGTTTTTTTACTAAATATATATAAAATTATTTACAATATTATGTTTTGAATTTTTTAATTATCGAAATTATTTATAAACTATATAAAAAAAAAAAAACGATAAAATAGACTTCCAAAATTTGAATATTTTATAATTTTTGATAAATTTAAAGAAAAAAAAAAAAAAATACGTTTTATAAATCAAATTATGTTAAAATTTGCTATTAATAAAAATTAAATTTGTTTTTCAAAATTATATTTAAAATAAAAATTAGAATTTATTTTCTAAAAAATGTCGAAGAAATACGCCTGTTCTCTAAAAAAAAAAAAAAAAAAAAAGGAAACTTATCAAAACAAAAATGTTTTAAAAAATATAAAAAGCTGCGCTATTATTAATAATAATAATAAAAAAAAATAGTATTTTTTAGTTTTAGTTTTCGATTGGAAAGAGTGAACAACAAAAGAAACATTTAATTCCAAAGAAAACTTTTATAATAAAATTACATTTTGTAGCCAAAAAAAGTGAACCTTCTGAAAATCAGATACTTACCTAAAGAAAAATTTATGTCTATTAAAAGTAGCGACAGACTATGGAATATTTTTTATCCAGATTATGATGTCAAAATTGTATTTAAATTCTAGCCAGAGTTATGGCAACCAGAATAAAACAAGCTATAGTGCACAAACCACTATGGGAACTTCTATACGATTCTATACAATTATTTCGTACAACAATTTATGATTTATTCTGTACAAAAATTTCGAAGTTTCGTCCGAACACCCAAAGTTATGCTCCAAATTTCATACAAAAAATCTGAATTTTGTTCGGCAACTACCCGAAGTTGTAATCGGATTCAATTGATTTTTGGACACAACTGTTCTTTCATTGCAGCAAGTGTCTCATGCCAAATTTCATTGAAATTTATCCATAAATAACGGTACAATACCATGTAAAAACATAAAAAACCGAACTTTTGTTCGGCGGCTACCCGAATCGATCCGGATTCCAGTAACTATATACTTCGTATAGAAGTTAAAAATTCAGTAGTAGGAATTCTGTAAACTTATATTGGTCATTTTCGATGACTTCGAAATAAGGTTATTGCCTAAATATTACACCCTATTTAAAAGTCAGCCCCTATCTATTATGAGCGTCAGGTGATTTGACATTGATAAACAAAAAAATACCTTGTCCCAATCCTTGAAAATGGAAGCGTAAATTTCAAAAATATCCATGTTGGAAACAATAAATGGCACTTTTCACATTTTCGGTTTCATTTTCAAGAATTTGAAACTTTATTTTTTGTCACATCATGCGACACGTGATATTCATAAGAAGGGTGAATCTTTATAAAGCTGTCACCTCAAATTTTATCACTTTCCAATAACAAATTTCCTTACAGAAAAAAATAAAACTCAATTGTCGTTTTTATATAATTCGACTGAAGCACGATTGTGAAAGGAATTTAACCGAAGTTCAGGGATATTAGAGCACGTACGGTTCACAATTTTGATTCGACCAAAAAATAAGTCGTTTCCAACATTAACATGGCTTGAAACAACATACATGCTGCCTTTTTGAAAAAATCGAAACAGAAAATGTGAAACAACTTACGTGCGGGTAGCACATAAGTTTCAATCAGACATGACATCAAAATCTGAATAAAATATCCTCCTAGTCTCTGGTCTTACAACTTTAAGGTTGTTATATCTCCATTAAAAGAAAAAAAATGAAAATTTTTTTTATAAATTTAAAATTAAAAAAAATAAAATAGATTTTTGTTTTGTTTCATATTATTTTTGGATTGGTTTTCATATCCAAAAAAACAGAAAAATATACAAGAAAAAATATTTATATTTTGAATTCGATTAAAAAAAATTACACAATTTTTTAATTAGGTATATTTTTAAACAAAAAAAAAAAAAAAAAAAAAATTAAATGTTTTAAAACATTTTTAGGAAAAAATGATATAATTTTTTTTTCTTAATTGATTTAAAAGAAAACATTTGTTACAAATCTAAAAATCCACCAAAATAGCATAGAAAGCGATCATCAATCAGAGCACATTTAATTCGCCTACCACCGGAACTGGGGGGCGATTGAACTATTTTTCAAAGTCTACGAATAAATGAAGATCGAACTCAGTCGGGTGCGCGTATATCTTGATTGGGCTTTATTCAGATCCAACTAGTAATTTGGTTCGCGTATAAACGTGCTGAATGATGATAATGAGTTGAGGCTACAACAACGAAAAAAGACCTACATCTCTGCTGCTGCTGTTTTCCATCACGAATTTTAATAACTACTGAAAGCATTCTACAGGCTGTTTAATATTTGTGATCGCTTTCCATGACATTATGTGTGGTTTTTATGTTTCTATTATTTTTCTTTTTTAATTATTGCCTATTTATGTTGCTTTTTTTTTCTATGTTTCAAAAGAATTCTAATATTCAATTATTGTTTTCTTTTTTTCTATACAATAGTAAAACTCTTCGATTTTTTAATCTTTTTGAATTAAATAAATGTATTTTTTTTACACAATTTTCTTCTTTTTTACTTGAAATTAACAAACCTGAATAAAATAAAATATTTTTATTTATTTTTTCTTTTTTTTATTGAATGTGCATTTTCATTTTATTTAAAAATTATGTTTTTTTTTCATTATTTTCCTTTTTTCTTTTTATATTAAAAATTCTTTCTGGAATTCATGTTTGAATTTTATTATTTATTTTATTTTCATTTAATCGATCATTTTTCTTTATTTTAATCGATCACCAAAAAATGAATTATATTTTGAACATCAAAAAAAAAAAACATCATCAAATAATGATCGAAAAAAAAAAGAAATTGTTTTTATCGATTTTTTTTTTAAATAAGCAGCTTTTTATTGTTTTAATAAATGATAAATTATCATAAATCCGTTGTCGTTTTTTATTTTTATACTATTACTATTTAAATTTTATATTTGTTATCCTTTTTCCCCGTTTGTTTAAATTTTTTTTTTAGTTTTCTTCTATTTTAAAATAAAGCTTTTTAAATAAATAATATTTTTTACTATAAAAGACTTGAATTATTAAAATAAACAAAACATGAGGTGTTATGACGAAGAAACCGTAATAAAATTAATGAGCGTAAGATAATTTGGTCATATTTTATGTTATGTTATGTTATGTTAAATTTCGCATAAAATAGGGTATTCATTGACTTTCGTAAAACCCTCGTTTATTCATCGTAAACGTCGTATACTTCGTATTTCTTATAGAAAAATTATTTTTTGGTCCTGGGACCCTTTTTTACTCTAGTGCCAAATTGCGTTTATACAAGCAAATTCGGCTAGAGAATTTCACTGGCCAACACAGCTTTGTATTAGATCGCCAGCTTTCGACAATTTTTAATTTTTTCCCCTTTTTATAGATCTATTTTACTTTCTTTTTTTTATGAATTTGATTATTTCATTGAAATTTTCGTGTGTATTATTATTGAAAAAATCACTTATATTTTTATATTTAAGACAATTCTTTGCACTTTTCACTAATAATACAAAAATTTACAAAATATGACGTTTACGATCAAATACAATGGTTTTACGAAAGGCACACTGAATACCTTGACTATTTTTCTTTAAAATGATTTTCCAAAAATGTAATTTTCTGTTATGTTGTTATTTTCTTACGTTACAACACAGATTAAAATTAAAATGATCTAAAAAAAATAGGCGTATTATTACAATATTTTATGAACAATTTGAGAAAATTTTTCAGAAATTTGAGCAAGCAATTGAACTAAACAAGAGACACATTTCGAATTTTCTGTGTCATTTAAAATTATTTTAAATGCTAATTTGAATGTCATATTCATATATAACCGAACAGGATCTTTTCGTTCTACAATGACATAAGATAATATCCCTTCTCATACATATAGGCAGGATCGCAGATGGGTTCTGCCTCTAAAAGAAGAGGGGACAGCTAGCTCTGATGATAACGCGAGTCGAATATTTAGTGGAGAGCAGTCTCATGTAAGAATTCGAAGAAAACTTTCGAACTTCGTCGTTTGCGAGGACGCCAGGCTAGTTAGTCTAATTTAATAACATTCAAATTAGTGTTTAACGTAGAACTGTGATACACATATAAAAAGGACGTAGTTCTACAATATCGAACTAAAATTAAAAAGAAATATTCAATTAGTTTCTGTTAAAATTACCAAATGTGTCTGGAGGAATATGGATTTTTATGTTTAGAAAATATATAAAACTAATTTCTAAAAGACATTTTTTTTCATATAAACTTATGCACACAGACATTTTGCGGTATTTTTTTTTTTTCAAGCAAATATCACTCAATAATAATTTCGAATTTCAATTCCTAAAGCCTGATATCGTGTTGAAACTGAATCGAATTTTCCATACAAATTTAACACCACGCTGAAATTTAGCCGCTGAAATTTTGCTAGTGGTAGTACGCTGTTCGGTGTTAAAAACATGTGAAAAGTTGCTTTTATGGTTGTTCTCTCCAATGTAGTCTCCACTTATTTTACCAGCATTTTTATTGTTCGGTACATTTTAAACCTAGTAAAAAGTTAACAGATTGAATTTCCTTTAGATTTTTTGCGGAATTATTTTGAACGCTGTGTTTTGATTGGTTTTTTTTGGACTACAAAATGGAATTTTAAAAGGCCTTTGACGTCTGTCACTTCGATTTCTCCACAAATTTTTTCTCTTCAAATTTTGCTACGATTTAAATGTACATTTTTGGAGATCGTGTTAAAATTAGATTTTGCTTCAACACGATACCAGGCTTAATTCACCAGAAATTAAGAGATATTCTATTAGTTTTTCGAAACGTAAAATACTTCATAAAATGATTTTTCCAGAATATTGTATAAATTAAATCAAAGTAACTAGCTGTCTCCACACGACATAAATTCAGTCGAAGCAGATGTTATATCCGTTGCTCAATTCTCTGTGAAGATGAAATGTTATGACAAAATCGACCCATAAACGTTCCCAATTGACATTTAGTAACATAAAATCTGATTGAATTTATGTCGTGTGGATATGGTGGTGTAACATAACATAACATAAAATAACATAGAAAATCGTAGAATAGATCCCAATTCTTTCATTTTTGGTTATCCTCGAATTGTTTTTATTTTATTTTTTTGTTTCTATATATATAAAAAGGAAAAGCACTAAGAGTTCTCTTTCAAACTATTTTCCTATAAAAGAATAAAAATCTTAATTTGAATTTAAATTTAAAAAAAAAAGAAAAAAATACTCAAAAAAAGTGTTGCAATTTTTTATGGATGAAAAAAAAATATTTTATAAATTTCAAAAAAGTTAATATATATTCGATAAGGTTTTTTCTTCCTCCATTAAAACACATACACTTCCTCCTTTTTGGCCACCAAAAAAAAAATTTTTAAAAAAATTATATTTAAAAATAAAACATTTAGTTTTGACTTGGAACACGAACAGGCGTCAGGCACAAAATACACCAAAATGTAACCGAAAAAAATGGTTGATTTTCTTTTTTCATTATTATATATTTTCTATCAATATTTTTATATAGTTTTTTTCCTTGTTTCTTTTTAATAGTAAATAAGTTTTGCCTTCATTTTAATATATTGTTTCGATTTAAATTTTCCTTTTTTTTGTGTAATAATATATTTAAATTTTTCATATATCAATATTGGTATTAATATTTATTAAAAATTTTTCTTGTTTTATTGATGATTTTTGTTTCATTTTTCATTTTATTTTTTATTTTTTGTTGTATTTTTTTTCGTTTGTTTATGATGTGAGGTATTGGGTACCAAGAAAAAAAAATTAATAATTAATTGTTGTAGTAATAAATTGTCTAATAATCCTCTAAATCAAAACACTCGTTGTCCAACTCATCTAGTTGCATGCTCTGGAAGTCTACTTTATAACGTAAGATACCTGTTGTGATGTGAAAGAAATGAAATTTGATAAATATTAAAGAAAATTTATGAATAAAAATATATTTTAGAATGTTTAAAATAAAAATACAATTAAAAATACATGTTTTAATTAAAAAAGAAAGCTTATTTAAAAATAAAAAATAAATAAAGAAAAAGACCCACACAAAATTTTATATACCTTGTTACTACTTTTTACGAGAATATTAATTAATGAGAGATTAGTACAAATTTATAATACAGGTGCCCTATTATGGAATACGATCGTAATCGTATCGTTAACGTAAAGCGTGTTGTTGTTAGTGGAAAACAATAACCACAACACGTCTTATGTTAACGTTACCATTACGATTGTATTCCATAATAGGGCCCAAGGATATATATTGATACTTCCCATCATAAGGAAGTTATAAGCGAAGTTAATTACGAAACAAAATCCTGCCCAAAAACGAAAGAGTTCTTCTTAAATTTTATCCTAATGAAATGCAATATAATTAATTAATCCTTTTAAAAATAAAGTTTCTCTATTCCCTTATAAATCGAGGTATAAGGCATCCCGGTTAATTGAAATTCGGGTTATTCGATACTAATAATTCATACAATTTTGAAAATATCGTTCCGTGCTATTAAAAACCGTGCAGGTCAAAATTCGATAACCATACAAATTTGTACATTTGGTTCCAAAGAGAAGTAAGCACTCACAACTTTATGCAATGATACTAAAACTATTCTGAGCACAAAGAAGAGAGAAAATCTATTTACGATAAGAACTGAGATTTACAACTAGGCTTGATATTTCCTGCAAATTCGTTATGTACATATGCACTGTGTGATCGTTAACTATAATATGTATGTAGTAGACATTCCCAAATTCATGTAATTTAAATCCCGTGTTATTCAAGGGTTGTCGCAATTTTTAACCGTGTTATTCACGACTTCGAGCTATTCAAGTACCGTGCTATTTGAGGGATGCCTGTATATAGTTGTATTAGATGTATTTATCTGTTTATGCCCTATGGTAGTAGCAAAGATATTAATAAAGAGAAGATGTACAAATTTCAAAAAGGCTTTTATTTAACATAACTAATTTATATTAGGTCTTATGCAAAGAGCTTTAAACTCCTAAAAGTTTATTCCATAAGATATAATGTAATTTACTCATGTTAAATGAAATATTTTTAAAATTTTACATATCTTTACTCATTTATATCTTAGATAAAACGATATGAAATTTAAACAAAATTTTTTTAAATGAAATAACACAATTATATACATTTTATTTCGGTCGGTACAAATTTAAAGGCGCCAAATTTAAATGCGCCAAATTCAAAATGTCTATAAATGGAAATAATATTGGAAAAAATCTCTTGCAATTACATACATTCGTATGCATTCAGTTCATTGCAATCATTTCATTTAAAAATAAATTTAGTTTAAAATTCTATCATTTTATGACAAAAATACTAATAATATTCGTAATGATCATGGGATGGATTTTAGAAAGACTCTTTATTGCATTGATCTACCGTAATGCATTTTTCTGAGAAATTTTTGATATCTCGAGTCTAGTTTCTACTAATTATAAATTCGGGAAGGATTGATATTACAAAAATTTTACTTCAAAATAATTTTTTTTATGAGAAAATTTTAGAAATACTAATAGTTTTAGTTGGATCCTTTTTTTTTATAAAAAAAAAAATACTCATTCATTCTTGTCAACCGTAACGAATTTTTAGTTGAAACAACATATATAAAATATTTTTATAATAAATTTATGCAGCAAAAATTTCATTGTTTCTTATTTCAACGGCATTTTTATAAATAAAATGTCAGGACATCAAGTGCCTACCTAAAAATTCAATGACTTCAAAATGGCGTCCGTAGACTGAAAATAAGTCTTGAATTATGTCTCGTGGAGTCGTCGTGGGTAAGTATATGTCGGTCTTTATGTCCGACTGAAGAAAAGTCAAATTTTTAAGAGTCTCCACAAGACTTTTTTTTGAGTCCGACTGAAAATAAGTCTTGAAATAAGTCCAAAGGGGACCCATAGGTTATATACGTATAGAAAAAAAATCCTTTATTGCAATTCTTTTAAATTAAGTGATAAATGTGAATAAATAAAGAAAAAAAAAAACACGATAAAATTTTAAAATTGCAAAAGAAAAATCAAAATTACAAAATATACTTTCACACACAAAAAAATATATAAGAAAAAAAAAGATACGATTTTAAAAATTCTTAAAACACGAAAAAATGAAAACAAATCAAAACCGCATAACAAACTAAAATCAATTTTTTAAATATGAATAAAACAATTAATTAATAATACCTTAGTTAAAGATGTTACAAAAATGTTTTTTTTTTTTTTTTTTTACTTTTAATTAATTATGTTTTTTTTTCTATTAAAATGATGAATTAATCAATTTACGCTTTTGTGATTTTACTTTGTTTTAATTGTTTTTTTTTTTTAAATAAATTTTTATTGGCGGTCAATGATATATATTTAAGGAAAATATGCGCAAAAATTCATTGTTTTTGTTATTATATTTGTGTTTTTTTTTGTATATTTTGATAATTTAATAATCATCAAGATCAACATCATCCAGTGGCTCATCCGCTTGGAGAGACTGAAAATCTACTTTATAACGCAAAATTCCTAATAATTCCATCCACAACAACACCACATCAACAATAATTTATTTATTAAAATATTTAATATTTAATATTTATTAGTAGGGACGCATTAACGTATATGAATTGTGTAGCCAGGATATTAAATGCAGCATTTAAAAAGGGGAACAAAAGAAGAAAAAAAAATAAATTTTATATATTAGTTTATAATTAATATTTGTTATGATATTTATACTAAAAATTTTGTTTTAAAGGAAAAATACGACTAATATTATTAAAATATTAAAAAATTTACATTTTCTTTTTTGTTATTAGCAATATTTTCTTTTAAATATTTATTAGAAAAGAAATGTAAAAGAAATTCTTTACCTCCTATTCCACCAAATCCTCGTACAAATTGGCTACCTTCCTGTGATTTATCAGTAATGATCTCAAGTGTAGCACCGAAACTTTTATAATTATTTGCAAGCCATTCAAGTAATGGTTGGGATTCGACCAATTCCATTTCAACGCCGCTCTAATTTTAGAAAAAGAAAAAAAAAATATGTTTTAACAAAACCTATTCAAAACACGAAAATATATATACTCACTTCTTTATCTGTAAAATGTGACTTGTCTTTTTCTTGTTCGGGTGTTAAATGTAATACTGTGTTAGGCGCCGAGTTAGCATGATTTTTCAAAACATAACGTTGTATATCTAAATTTTCCCAACATATTAAAGTCTCCACAGAGCCCAGCTCTAATGCTTTTAATGTATCCTCAACACCAAAACAGTATTTCCCTGTGTCCTATTTATTATTATAAAATATTGAAGAAAAAAAAAATATGTACTTATATAATTAACTGAAATACAAAAGAATTTATGATTTTTTTTAAATATACCTGAGAAATTTCATCAAAGTACCGGCCAATAAGTTTCTTTTCTTGTATAAATTTAACATTTTGCAATGATTCAGCAGCCAATTCAATAGCTTGATTAAAACCGTTTTCTCCACCATAGGAAACATCAACAAGTTTAATAATTTTCGATTGTAATCTCTATAATTGAAAAATTACAAAAAATCAATTATAATAATCAAAAATAGATTTTCTAGATTGTTGAAACTTACAGGATCAAACATATCAGATTGACTCAATTCTGTCTTGAAATCAGCACTACCAGCTAATATAAGACCTGCTATATTCGGTTTGTCATTTGTAATAAATAATTGTGTTGCAACTTCGGCCACTTTTCTAACATAATTATGTCGTTTTTCCATACGTAAACGCGCAAAACGTAGCGCTGATTGACCACCACGACCATGTTTTTTCGGTAAATCAACCGTAAATTTATGTAAAACTTCTCTTGTATTTCCCTAAAACATAAAAAAACCAAAAACATTCAATTGAATATTATAAAAATCTTTTATTTATTATAAACTCTTTACCTGAAGTGTACCGAATAGAGCTCCATTACCATCCATAACTATAAATCCAAATTTATTGTCATCAGCCAATAAAGCTGTTAACGCTTCTGTATGGAATTTGTTGTCACATAAATATAAAGACGTGTTAATTGGCTTAAAAGGTTCAAAATCTATATTGACTTTTTTCTCTTTTCCTTCTTCTGTGACTATGGTGCCGCAATAAATAACTAAACCATTTGGAGGCACTGAAATAAAAACATTTTTTTTAAAAAAATAAAAATCAAAAGTTTTATATATATAAAAAAAAAAACTACCTTTGGTGTACAATTTTAGTCTATGCTGCACAGAAGTAATGGCACCTAAGACTGAAAGCCGATTAACACGTGATTTAATATTGGAAGCTGTTCCAAATTCATCAGCTAACATTTTGCTCACTCGAGAAATTTGATCTTTTGGCGGAATTATAAGTGATATCATACTAGTACCGTTTCTAAAAAAAAAAAAAAAAAAGAAGGTAAAATAATATTTTTTATTATTAAAGAATAATATTAAAATGTTTAATCAAGATTTAGTCAATAGAAAACGTATATAAAAATCAATTTATGAACTTGTTATTCATTCTGAATATATTAATTGGATAATTAAAAGAAATTAATGTCAAGTGTATAAAAGTGTAGCCTATATTTTCTAAATGTATTTTAATTATGACTATTCAAGCATTTTAACCACAATCAAATTATGATTATCTTGAAACAAAATTTAGTGGTCATTTTAGAGAGATATAGATAAAAAAAAATGTTTGTGGTTGAAGAAAAAATAAGCTATAGTGCAAAACCACTATTGAAACTTCTATACGTATGTTCAAACCATGTTAACTTCTAAAAATCTGGTAATACGTTTATGAGTTATCCGAACTGCAAGTTATGAAGAAAATTTTGAAGTAAAGTTTGAAAATCGTATCATTTCATACAAAAAATCCGAATTTTGTTCGGCAGCTACCCGAAGTTCGAATCGGATTCAATTGATTTTTGGGCACAACTGTTCTTTCATTGAACAAAAGTCTCATGCCAAATTTCATTGAAATCGGTCCCTAAATAACGTTACAATACCCTGTAATGTAAAAACACAAAAAACCGAACTTTTGTTTGGCGTTACCCGAAGTTTTAGTCCGATAAAACCCAACTTCTGATAGAATGGTTCTCATGAGGAAAAAACTTCTCTTACCAATTTTCATGGAAATTGCTTCAAAAATACGGCCGCAATCTTGTACACGACAGACGGACGGACAGACAGACATTCGATAAAAATGATTGCAAACGATTTAGAATCTTATAAAACGTGATTTGCAAGAAAGAAAAAAAAAATTTTTTTTTCGATCATGATTTCAGTAACTTATATACTTCGTATAGAAGTTCAAAATTAGAACATTCAAAAACGAAAAATTCTGGAAATTATTTTCACAAATCATGTCAATTAGGTTTTAATATTCAAGAGTTACCGTTACCATAAATTTGCATATGTGAAACGTGTCAATTAGATAGTATATGTAATAAAATAAATAGAAAATTTCGTAATTATCTGCAATGAAAAACTCATATTTTCTTCATTTTCATATATCCTGTTTTTGAAAAAAAAAAAAAACTAAAACAGTAGAATATAAAAAATATCCTCCAGTAATAACCGGTTAAGATCAGTCAAAACTGATTGGTTAGATTTCAGGTATTTTTGGCTTGTGTTTTCGTTCTTGTTATCACTCATGTGCGCCACGCTGACATTTGAAAACGCTAACAAACTCTTTGGGTTTTTTTTTTTTATGATAAACACACCTTTGCCAAAAACTATTGATAAAAGCTAAATAAAGAATATATTTTAGTAGTTTTCTCTTCAAACTTCTTGATAACAAACTTTATTTCATTCGTTTTATATCAAATTAAATATCTAATTTTATTCTAAAATGTATTTCATTAGTTTTTTGGGTGCATCCATTTATTACAACAATAACAAAAGGAAATTATGAATCACCCGAATTCAATGGAAATCTATAGAATCGTATCTTTTGACCATCGTGTCTTTTGATTAACATTGTTTTTCCCCTTCTTATTTAATAATAAACTAGAAAAATAATACGCATTATAAAATTTTCTCGAAAAATATGAATTTTAAAAATATATATTTTAAAATGGAATTCAAAAGAACTTTGCTAAAAAAAAAAAAAAGAAAAAAGAAGGAAAATCTATGTATTAAACGCAAACATAACCTCACTTCAAATTGCAGTCATCGCAGACAAAAATGACATATTGAATATTGTTTTTTTAAATATATATATATATAGATATTTTCTTTTTGTTCTCCTTGAGGGCAATAATTGAAGAAAATTATGCATTTCCTTTATGATAAACAATGATTTCCATTTTCTCATAATATTATTATTTTTTTTGTCGCTAAAATACTCACCCACGAGCCATTTCTAAACTCTTAATAAGTTTTTTGATTTTCCAAATCTCCACATTACGATCAGCGGATGTTTCTTCGTTCGACATTTTGATGATTTCCTAAAATTCCCTACTATACACTAAAAAAAAAACTACTTTAATTTATATATATCTAAACGAATATATAAATCTTTATTTTTTTGTGTCTATTATTTTTTTTTTTTGAGGGTGCTGCTGTGAAAACGGCGACGGCGACACAAACGACGTCGATGATCACGGCCGTTTTTCTTAAAATGTAGTTATTTCTTTTTAGGTTTTCCTCTTTTTTCGAATATATTTTATATTTTATAAAACAAAACTACGAATGAACAAATCAAAAAAAAAATTAAAGAGGAGAAAGATCTCGTGTCGAAAAGTTTTCGTGGCAAAATATGGCGTTTTTTGGCTCGGCAACCCGCACGTATTTCTATTGTATTCACACACAACCGCACACGAACAAAACTCTTGAGAAAAGTAAAAAAAAAATAACTCTTTTTTTTTATTAAAAAAAAAATGTCCGTATTTGTAATTTACACTGTATTTATTTTATAATTCTGTAAATGTGTGTAAGTTTCACTAATCTTTTATGAGATTTTAACTTTTTGTAGTTCCTAATGTTTAACGTGTGTGTGTGTCAAAATTTTTGAGACGGATTTTTAGAAATTAATTTCACCACTTTATATCTAACTTAGAGCCCAAATAATTATTAGTTAGAAATTGCACTTTCTTTAAAATAATATTTAATAAGTTTACGTCGAATTTTAAATGATATTAATAAATACATTAGCATGAGGTGTGCGAGCACCTTTCTATAACTTCATGCCATGTGCCGAAAAAGCAACGAAAAGGAATTAATAAAATTTCGGACGCACGAAACTGCACAAAGCATTGAAGAAAAAAATTGTATTTCTAGTTTCTATGTAAAAAAAACTATACGTGAAACAGGAAAATTTTAAATAAAACTCTATAAATAATAAATCAATTTAAAGAAGTTCAACTGTAGGAACTTATATTTAATTATTTATTAAATTATCTTATTTTAGAATTTTGATTAATTATTTGTTGTGTCATCAATAGTTCTTGTGGCTCAAAAATTCCAGGACATCCTAATTATTTTTATTCAACAAGAAGAAGAAGATAATTACAGCTGTCAAAGTGTCATCAAAACGTTTAATGTGAAACTTTTGTTTAATATTTAACACACGAGGGAATAATTCTTTTCTAATTAAAAGTTATCTCATTATCATATAAAATGGCATACTATACTCGAAGAGAAATTGAAGATTTTCATCATGAACTTGACGGACTTGTTTCGCGAACAGTTGGTACAGAAGATACGGAAGTCGTCAATGCTGTTGAGAATTGTTTATACAATGGATATGATAGAAAGCGAATAGGTGATAAATTAGCATCAATGCTTGATGTTAAGAAAGCTTCAAGATTATCTGAAAAAATTTTTCAATTTCTTGAAGACTATCGTAATTCACATAAAGGCAAGAAACGAGCCTGCGATGAAGACATTCGCGAAAGAGATGTAAAAAAATCGAAATCATTAAAACAAGATAAACAGCCGGATGAAAAACAATCGGATGAGTTTAAACAGAAGAAAATTATGGAAACAGATTCATCAAAATCAAATAACAGTTTAAGTTCTCAACAAATTAAACTTATGATGGCAAATGCCCAACGAGAAATTGAAGAACGAAAAAGAGCTCTCAATACTTTAAAGGCGAAAGATCCAGTTTTAGCATCTGTACCACAAATCGGCTTACCGGTTGCAATGGCAACACAAGTTTTTGCAAATAAACCAGAAGATGCTGAACGAGCAAAGAAAATTGCTGATTTGCAAGCCCAAATTCGTGCCAAGTTATCCGGATCCCTATCAACAATAATACCACAAGTTCAGGAAAGACCCAAACCATTAATTTTAGATGATGAAGGACGTACCATTGATAAAAGTGGTCGAGCTATTAATATTCCAACTGTAGCACCAACACTTAAAGCTAATATTCGTGCTAAAAAACGTGAAGTTTTCAATAAAAATCAAGCTCATGAAAGATATGCATCCGAGGAATCGATAAAGTTTTTTGATGATCGAATTACTGCAAAACCTGCATTACGAAATAAAAGATCATTACGTTTTCATGAGCCTGGAAAATTTCAACAAATGGCTGAGCGTCTACGTATGAAAGCTCAACTTGAAAAATTACAAAACGAAATATCACAAATAGCACGAAAAACTGGTATTAGTTCAGCTACAAAATTGGCTTTAATAGCTCCAAAACAAGACACCCATGCGAATGATGTACCAAGTATGGAATGGTGGGATTCTGTTATTCTTACAAATGATTTAAATACACTGCTTAGTGGTAAAATTAGTATTCGATCTTCAGCTATAACAAATCTTATTGAGCATCCAACTCAGATGAAACCACCAAGTAAGTTTTTCCTTTTTTCTTGTTTTTTTTTCTTGTACAATAATAATTGGAAATTTCTTTTTTAATTTCAGATGAACCATTGAAACCAATTTATCTTCCAGTGTTTTTAACGAAAAAAGAAAAAAAGAAGTTACGTCGTCAAAATCGCCGTGAGGCATGGAAAGAGGAACAAGAGAAAATTCGATTAGGATTAGTTCCACCGCCTGAACCAAAATTAAGAATTTCTAATCTAATGCGTGTTTTGGGTACTGAAGCTGTTCAAGATCCAACGAAAATTGAAGCTCATGTACGTGAACAGATGGCGAAAAGGCAAAAAGCACATGAAGAAGCAAACAATGCACGTAAATTGACTGTTGAACAGAAACGTGAAAAGAAAATCCGTAAAGGTAAAGAGGATACATCTTGTGGTGTTCATGTTAGCGTCTATAGGATTCGAGATTTACATGATAATGCAAGTAAAAAATATAAAGTTGAAACTAATGCAAAACAATTACATATGACCGGCATAGTGGTTCTATTTCGTGATTGTTGTGTAGTTGTAGTCGAAGGTGGTCCGAAACAACAAAAGAAATACCGTAGACTAATGTTGACGCGTATTAAATGGGATGAGGATGTTGTTAAAAATGCTGATGGTAATGAAGTTCCAAATTCTTGTGTTCAAGTTTGGGAAGGCACTAGTCAAAGACGGCATTTCGGTGAAATTAAATTTAAAATTTTTCCAATGGAAAAAATGGCCAGAGAATTTTTTCAAAAACATCAAGTCGAACATTATTGGGATTTGGCATATTCTGGCGCTGTTTTGGAAGCATCCGAAGATGCCTAATAATGAAATAGAAATCCGAATAATTTACGCATACGAAGAATTTATCGTACTAAAAAAAATATATCCATTTGAAAGTCAGCCTTTTCTTGTAGTATTAAGAAACGCGATATTTTTAAGAAATTTTGAAAAAGAAAAAATAAATAAAATTTAGAAAACATTTTTATAGTTTTAATTATTTTCCTTTTATTCAATTGTTTTCACGTTAATATACAATAAATACCATCAAGGCAATTGTGCTGCCATCTGAGAAGAAAAAATGAAAGTAACTATTGTTGTTTTTTTTTGTTAACAAGTCGTACCAACATAAAAAAAAAATACCATATGCAAAAAATATTTCTCCAATGGTGACATTTTGATTTTTATTTTACTCAGTTTTTAAGCATTCCTATTTGAATTAAGCTAAAGTTGAAAAGAAATAAATCGAGAAGTGAAATTGAATAACTGGAGAAACGTATAAATTGTGTTTTTCATTAGAAGAATGGAAGAAAATGAAGAAAACTCACAAAATGAAGTAAAGCAAGCAACGCTGCCCGTAGCAACTGAACAAGAAAACTTTGAAAATGATGTTGAACCACCCGATTTCGAACAAACAGAAGAAGACAATGAAATTAAGAGCCAAGGGCGAGGATCTTTTCGGTAAGTTTTAATATATTTACTGAAAAAGAAAAAAAAATTAACACTTAATTATAAATTAGCGGTAGACCATGGAACCAAGGTGGTGGACCGCCCCGTTTTCGTGGAAGAGGATTTGGTCCGGGGCCTGGATCAGGTCCAATGAGAGGACGAGGCGGGCCAGGTGGACCTCCATCATTCTTTCGTGGAAGAGGTGGTCCACATGGAGGTCGATTTGGTGCACCTAATTTTGATCCAAATTGGGGACCACAGCATGGTATGGGTCCGCCCGGTTTTAATCCATCAGGATTTGGTGGTCCGCATATGGAACTTTGGGTTGAAACAAAATCAGAGGATGGCAAATCATATTTCTATCACGCAATGACTAGAGAAACTACTTGGACAAAACCAGAAGGTCCACATATTAAAGTAATGGCACAATCAGAAGTTGAGGCTATGAATGCCAAAAATCAACAACAAAATCAAGCAATATCGGAAAATGCCGCAAAAGAAAATTCCGGACAAAATGGAGGAATGCAAAATAAGGGACCGCCTCCAATTGGTAAAGAAAATGATCCCAATGATAATAATATGAATCAAATGAGTAATGGTACTAATTTGCATAAAATGGAAGCCATGCAAAATTCATTACCACCACCGATTCAGCAACAACAGCAACAACAACAACAGCAGCAGCAGCAACAACAACAACAACAACAACAACAACAACAACAACAACAACAACAACAACAACAGCAGCAGCAACAACAGCAACAGCAAGGTTAGAATTTCTATTTTTCTAATTTCAAAGTTTCAAAACTCTAAAATTCTTATCATTCTCCATTTTTTATGCTTTTATATTTCATCTAATTTTTTTTTTTTACCTAATTTTCGTTTAGGAATGCCTCCACCAGGATACGGTGGATATCCTCCAAATCCTTCACCACATTTTGGTAACCCACCTTTCGGAATGCCTCCACCAGGGTATGGTGGGTATCCTCCGAACCCTTGGAATGTACCTTGGGGTATGCAAAATAATCATATGCAGGAGCAACCAGCTAAGAATTTAATCATCAAACCTGGTGTCATTGATCCTTCGGTTATAGCACGTGCAGCGGAATGGTCAGAGCATAGAGCGCCCGATGGACGTCCTTATTATTATCATGGCGGAAGAGGAGAAAGTGTGTGGGAAAAACCTCAGGCTATAAGAGATCTAGAAGGTATTTAAAATCATATTTTTCTTTTTCATATATACATTTAAAAATTAACTTTTTTTTTTTTTTTTTAAAGCTGCCCGAATGGCTGCCCATTCTGGAGCAACTCCACAATCTCTCGCCCAAGCCAATACCGCTACTACAATGGCACAGAATTCTATGACAACAATGTCAATTTCAACAAATCCACCGTTTGATCCTCTAGGATTTGTGATGAAACAACAAAATGATGTAAACACACCAAAACCGGAAGTCGTAAATGAAGAAAGTGTAGAAACTAAAGATAAAAAACGTAAAGCTGAAACAGAGAAAAAGAAAAAGGAAGAAGAAGAAAAGACAAAACAAGCAAATAAACCACTAGATAAAAGTAGGCCTATTTCAAGTACACCGATTGCTGGAACACCATGGTATTAACAAAGAAATCAATCGTAATTGTGAAAGATTTAATCTAAATAATTGTATTTGTTTTCTTTTAGGTGTGTTGTGTGGACTGGTGATGGTCGTGTGTTTTTCTATAATCCATCAACAAGAACATCTGTTTGGGAAAGACCAGAAGATTTATTAGAAAGAGCCGATGTTGATAAAGCAGTATCTACACCGCCCGAACAATTATTGGGTACCTTGGAAAAGGATAAAAAGAAAGATACTCCACCTCCGATTGAATTAAATTTAGGTACTGAATCGGAATCTAGTGCAGAACAGGATGTACCACCAAATAAGAAAGCTAAGACTGTTCCAGTCGGTACGAATACACTTTTTTTTTATTTCTATTTTTAATTTTAACTAAAAACCTAATTATTTTAGAAACTAAACCACCCGAAAAGAAACAAAATATAGATGTAGGTAAAGAAGCTGCAATTGAAGCCGAAGTGAGAGCAGCAAAAGAGCGTGCTTTAGTTCCATTAGAAATTCGTGTAAAATCATTTAAAGAAATGTTAAAAGAGAAGGACGTATGTGATTCAATTTCTGATTTTATTCAATATTTTACTGATTCTATCATATTTTGTAGGTATCTGCATTTAGTACATGGGAAAAGGAACTCCATAAGATTGTTTTTGATCCAAGATATTTGCTGTTGACATCGAGGGAACGTAAACAGGTATTTGAAAAATATGTAAAAGAACGTGCCGAAGAAGAACGTAAAGAAAAACGCAATAAAATGCGTCAAAAACGTGATGATTTTAGGAAACTTATGGAATTAGCTAATCTCCATGGAAAGTAAGGAAAAAACATAATTTTTTTTTTATATAAATTTAGCAAAATTTTTTCAATTTTTCTCATTTCTTTAAAAAATAATAGATCATCGTTTAGTGATTTTGCTCAAAGGCATGGAAAAGATGAAAGATATCGTGCTATTGAAAAGATTCGTGAACGCGAAAGTCTTTTCAATGAATTCATTGTTGATGTACGTCGCAAGGAAAAAGAAGAAAAACTTCATCGAAAAGAACAGGTTAGTAGTAAAAAGAATATATTATTAAGAAAAAAAATCTTATTTTTGAATCTTATAAAGCCTTTATTATATAAAAACAATTTTTTTTATTAAAGAAAATAAATAAATAAATATATTCTTGGCTTATATAGTCTTTGTTAGATCAATTAAAAAGAAAAAATTAAAGCAAAAACTTTAAGAAAATAACATCAAAAAAAAAAAAAAAAAACAATTGTCTAGATTATGATTTGTTTGAATTTACATGGAATTGTTCGACGTACCAGCAGGTTACTTCTACAACACATGCACTTCTTGTATACTCAAGATGAACGTAGTACATCCTTTCCCACTCCACAGCATAGGCGTTGATATGATCAAAAATAGAAAAAAAAAAGACCATTGGATTGTTGAGGTTGATGATGTCCGGCAGTTTCTGTGTGCTGTCTTTACTTTCTGTGTGTTCCGATTGTATTAAAAGGCTGAACGAGAAAATGGTACATTTTCGTTTTCGAAGAAAAAAAAAAAAAAATCCTTAAGCTTTACAAAATTTAAGCTTTTCAATTTTGTAAATATATATATATATTTTATATACATATATGTTTAAATATAAAACGACAAGTTTGACTTAATTGAAACTATTATTTGATACAAAAAAAAAAAATACAGTCTAACTTCTTTCTATGCGAGGAATTCTCGGGAATCAAATGAATTCTGGTATATCGAATTTATATTTTCCTGGGGCCCTATTGTGGAATACGATCGTAATCGTAACATTAACGTAAGGCGTGCTGTTGTTATTGTTTTCCACTAACAACAACACGCCTTACGTTTACGATACGATTACGATCGTATTCCATAATAGGGCCCCAGATATTAGATTAAAATATTCCACATAATAGAATTTAAAAGAATTTACCGGGAAATAGCGAATGAATATGAATTATAATAGTAGTAACTTTCCATTCGCACCCTTCAAGAACGTGTAAGTACTTGAATATCTAATATTCAAATACTTATACGTATTCATTTGGCACATTTCAAGTACTTCAATATTTAGTATTCAAGTTCTTACACATTCTTGAAGAGTATTGCAGTAAATAGAATGACGGATCCACGACAGATTCACGGTTTTTGGTTTTCAGTTTGTATTAAAAATATTCCGTCGTGGAGCCGGTCGCGTTCTGTGTAGTCAAAGTGTAATTAATAATAAAGTCTGGAAAGCTAGCGAAGTAGCCAGAAAAAGCACGTGGCAATACGGGGGAAAGAATACACAAGAGTACATATATTTTTCATAGACAAAATTCATCAGGAAGAGAGAGAATGAAATGTTTTTAAGAAAGTACATGAAACATTTTTTGAAAAAGAGCAGGCAAAATTTGAAAAACTGCGGTACAATAAGGATAGGAAGTTTCGCGACTTTATGATTAATTACACTTTGGTTTGGAGCTACATTTAGAATGTAAATCGTATACCATAATTATCTTTGATGGAATATCCTAAATTTTTCTAGTTATTAGAGATTTTCGGATAAAAAGAGGTATGCTGCGACGGTATATAAAAATTTCTAGTAAAATTATTTTATTGCAATTAAGACAAACTTTGTTGTTTACATTTAGTAAAAAAAAAACAAAAAAAAGCTCTGTTGTCTGTCCGTCTATACACAAAAAATAAAAATAAAAAAATGATAATAATTAAATAAAACAATAAACAAAACAATGTCCGACGATAAAATGAAGAATAAAGAAAAGAACATTTTCTGAAAAGAAATTTGTTTCTTGAAAACAATTTCCCTTCGTCCGAAAACATAAGAATTTTATTTCTAAAATACATTTTTTTTATATACATTTTTCTTTTTCAGCATAAATGATAAAAAATCATTAAATTTTTATATTTCTAATAAAAAAAATTCTAAAACATAATCAATATTTTCATTTCTAATTATGAAATTTTAATAAAAAATTTTTTAGATAAGAAAAGATTTCATTGATATGCTCCGTGAAAGAGCTGACATTGATCGGCACACCCGGTGGCAAGATGTTAAGAAAAAGCTTGAATCCGATTCTAGGTATCGAGCTGTTGATAATTCCATGTTAAGAGAGGATTACTTTTTAGATTATTGTAAAATCTTAAAGGATGAACGACGCAGACAAAAGGATAAAGAACGGGACCGTAAAGATAAGAAAAGCGATAAAAAAGATAAGGAGAAGAGTAGCAGCAGCAAAGACAACAAAGATAAGGACAATGAACCGAAATCAACTGAAAAAGATAAGAAACCAAAAGATAGTGAAACTAATCAAGTAAATATTTTTTTTTTTTATTTGAAAATATGAAATTAATTTTATCTTTTTTAATATAAGGAGGAAGGAGAGCATCCACCGACATCAGACGATGAAGCTGAACGACAACAAAAAGAACGTGATAGACAAATACGGGCTGAACAAAGTATTAAAGAACGTGAAAAAGAGGTCTGTCTGAAAATATATATATGCTTTTTTTTCTCAAAATAAATAAATTCAAAATTCGACATTTATCCTAAATTAGGTGCAACGAACACTTGCAAATCATTTACGTGATCGTGATAAGGAACGTGAACATCATAAACGTGATGAAGCAATACGGCATTTTAATGCTTTATTAGCGGATTTAGTAAGGAATGCCGATTTAACATGGAAAGAAGTTAAAAGGCAATTACGAAAAGATCATCGTTGGGAATTAGTTGAACATTTGGAAAGGGAAGATAGAGAAAGGTATTTTTGTTATTTATTTGAAAAGAGAAAAGAAAAAGAAAATGAGTTTTATTTGATAAACCTTTTCTAGATTATTTAATGAACATATTGATGCACTTATGAGAAAGAAACGTGACAAATTCCGTGAAATGTTAGATGAATTACCATCACTTGAATTAACTAGTTTATGGAAAGAAATTAAAAAAATAATCCGTGATGATCCAAGATATATTAAATATAATAACAGTGAAAAGGTAATAAAACCTAAAAAAAAAATGGAATTCGATTAGTTTTATTTATGAAGAAATATATTTTATATTTTTAGTGTGAACGAGAATTTAAAGATTACCTAAAAGATAAAGCAATGGAAGCAAAAATTGCATTACGAGAACTTTTACAAGAATGTAAATTAGTAACGCATAAAAGTTTTGAAACGTATGAAGAAAATCCAAATCATTTAAAAGACATTGAAGAAATCTTAAAGAAAGATAAAAGGTAATTCAAATAAATTTTTTGTACAAATAAAATTTTTGAAATACATGGCTTTTCTTGTGTATACGCAGATATTTGGTATTGGATCATTTACAACAGGAACGTACGCAAATAATTATGACGTACTTGGAGGATTTACATAATCGTGGGCCACCACCACCCCCAACTGCTAGTGAATCAATTAGACGCAAATAATTTTAAAGTTAAGTTTTTAATTATTTTAATTAAACTATAAATTAACTTTAGATTGTGGTAGTTGTAGATCGAAATCAATTGATTAGAAATTGATTTCTTTACTTTAAAAAGAAAAAAGAAAAAAAATCTATTAAAAAGAATTTGAAAAAAAATTTTCTTTATTATTTTTCTTATACATATTAAAATCGAATTAGGAAATCCTTTGATTTAGAAACCATTTTAATCTTCTCCTGGTTTTATAACAAATAGCCTCATATTCAATTTATTTTATTTTTTGTTTTATTAAATAAACTTTTTATTGAAAAATAATATCTGCTTTATTCGATGAAATCCAAAAGTACAAAGTTACAGAAATTTGACTAATTTGACTATCAATTATTATCCAATTTTGCTTGAAACTTGAGCTGCTCTTAACGATGCTCTTAACGGTGTCTGTAATTTTTGATTTATTTAAAGTACTTCATCCTTTATCAAATCTTTCTTTTGTCCTAATTTAATACCATGTGTTTTCATATGAGAATAACGACCAGCATTTTGTGCAAATCCTTTACCGCATATTGTACAAATATATTCTTTAATATCAGAATGAATTTTCACATGTGATTGAAGAGCTTTTTTTCTTGGAAAAGCGACAAAACATATTTCACATTTAAATGGTTTCTCTTTAGAATGAACAACTAAATGACCACTTAAATCAGTCTTCGAATAAAATGCCTTATTACATAATTCACATTTATGATTTTTAATATCTGTATGTCGTTTTCTATGTTCTAACAATTTGCCCGATGTTGAAAAACTAGCACCACATTCTTCACATTGATATGGTTTCTCTCCGGTATGTGATCTTTTATGAATTTTTAATTCAATATTTCGTATAAATCTTTTATTACATAAATCACAACCAAAACGTTTATCACCTAAATGAGTTCGTATATGAATAGTAAGATTCGTTTTACGTTTAAATATCGATGAACAATATGTACATTTATATGGTCCTTCATCTAGATGTGATTTTTCATGACGTACACAGGATCCTCTGTTAGTAAATTCTCGAGAACAATGTTTGCATCTTATATCAATTTGTTTAATCTTCTTTACAATAGGACTTGACGGTTTTAATGACAAATGTTCACTTTCCCAATCTGACAACGGATCTTCTTCTTCAGGACGACATACATTTATAATATTTTCTTCATCACTTTCGATATAAACTTCTGTTCGATTGTTTTCTATTTTGTATATATCTGGATCAGATTTAATACTAAATTCATCAAGTAACCTTTCTTCTTCTATAAAGTTATTAGTTTCATCGTAATAAATTTCTTCTTTTAATTCTTCCAATGGCAATTTAGGCAAATTTGGTGATTCTGACAAATCGTGGATTTCATTTACATTATTTATATGTTCTTTGCGTATATGTTTCCCAAAATTTGATAATTTATTATATTTCTTATTGCAAAATGAACAAACTAATATAAAATTTATATTGTTTGATGATAAAATTTCCCCACATTTTTCCATTTCTAAAAACACTTTTTTGTTTGTTTTGAAAGTGACAGATGATTAGTTTATAAACTCGAAATCAACGACAAAATAAGAATATGAAAATATGGAGAGGGGGTAAATCGAATGAAGTATCAAATATTCCAACCATTTTTAGAGACAAATAGTTGTAGGTGTCGCTACTAGGAATTATTTAATTTAAAATGATTTTCGGAAGATACAAATTTTTTTTCAAATAAATTATTCAGTATTTCGGTTGCAATATGATTCGAAAATTTTGTAATTTTGATTAAGTAATAACTTCTTTTTTCTTTCATTAATGGCTGACTTTATTTTAAAGATATAAATTAATTCATTCATTTCTTAAAAAATATATTTTATGTTTTTTTCTTTATTTTATAAAATAAAAATTTTCTTTTTTTATGAAATACCATAGATGAAGATAGAAGAATACCAAGAATACCTTAAAAACTAAATTACGCAACTAATGATTGTTAAGTTCTATCAGCCCTGAAGAAAATAAGTATTCTTACTCACCAGTTTATTATCACCCAACTAAGGTAATTGCCATATTTTTAACATAGAAAAAACCAGAAGATTACTTACTATATATTCAAACGTAATCTTTAAATCGAGCAGTTATTGGCTGCTTAAAAAAAATAGAGTTCGATTCCGATTCGGTCCCTTTTGGTTCCAATTCGATCATTTTTGGTACAGTTTCTATCCATTTCGATTTCGATTCGGTACGTTTAGGGGTTCGGATTCAGTTCCGGTTCAACTGAGAAACGAACTCTGGAATAAACGGGCTTTATCCAGAAGAAATGAAGTCATAAAATTTGAAAAAGAACACAAATATGAAAGATTCTACTTTCGCTCAATTAAAAAAAAAAAAAAGAATGATGAAAGAGGTCTATTAAAAAGTGAGACTATTCTAATTCTGATTTATATATCAACATGGCATACCATTATTGGATTTGTCCACCTATTTGTAAATATTCAAATCATTTTTTTTAGGAAACAGCAATTTGCCACAAAATGATTTCTAATAGATCTGTCTGTTCCTCCTCATAAATATTATTAGGTACAAATTTAAAAATGGAAATCTTTTGGGTAGCAAGTAATACAGAATTCCGCATAAGAAATTTCCTGCAAATATTTTAAATAGCAAAAATTTGGGATCCTAAAGCCCCAGAAGCCCCAGTCTATTATAACGCGTGGGACGTTATTCTGAATTAAAATAATACTATAACTTATTAACAATCGAATCAAATGAATAAAAGTGCAAGTAAATAAATAACATGTAATTTAAATTCAAATAAAACTATGGTATACTTTTTTGAATGCGTGATCATCACAATAATAAATATACATATTTCTTATTGAAATATACGCGGTTGGCCAACAAGACCAACGTCCACATAATGAAATGTTGTGACCACGAACTTGACCTTTGCAAGAATTTATACAATCTCCATTTGAAAATTTTACCATATTTTATAAGTTTTTTCTTTTTTTTGTATATATTTCATATAAAAACAGCAAAATATTTTGTGACCCACATGAAAATTGTTAGTTTTTGTAAATAAATTCGATTATTTTTGCATAGAAAAAGCGAAAAAAAAAATTTATATTTTAATTAATTTGATTTTTACATTTTAGAGAAAGTTAAATCCAAAACATGTCCCAATATTTTCATATTAAATATTAGAAATTGATATGAATTTTAACTGAATTCGAAAATAACATGTTTTTAAAAGAAGAAATATCGCAAAATTGTACGATTATCTTCTATTAGACTAGATTCAATTATTCAAAAACCCACCAGAAACGATAGTTTAATCACACTTGTATGTTACTCGTATTGTAACCAGAATTCCATTTCCATTTTCATAATATTAATTCAATTTCACTTAACCAAGTCTCTTTATTATTATATTACTTCTCATTCCGAGACTTGTTGTACTTCTTAACCACCATCACCAAAAATAGTTGGTATGGCAAACTGTGCAACTTTCTTAAACGAAATATTTCCAGTTTACTTTCTTTATAAATTATGAAAGATTTAAGATATTTAAGCCGCTGGTGTAGTATTATCGCTCAAAACTAATCAGTTTTTTTGCTTTTAGTCCAGAATATCTACCAAACTAGTTTACCAAATTGTGTTGAAATTTGTTTAGTGCGGTTTCCAATTTTATTATCCACACAAAAGTTTAAAAAATATATGGTTTTTGGTAAAAATGACCACACTTCCAGTTTGGTATTATCAATCACAATCGAATGCCCATAGAGATATATTGTATTAACTTGAGATTTCGTTTCTCGCTGGCTTGCTGGAAACCATTCAAGCCTAAGTTTTTTAGGTTTAATAGATAATAAATTGCCATTTAGCCAATCAAATATTAATTTAACTTGGCTTTCTCTCAACTAACATTCTGCGTTGTTATTGTTTTCTATATATTTACGCCAGCTTTTTTTTTATTCTTCTGTCGGCCAATATGAGATAGAAAATGAATATCTCTAATAATTTATCTCTATGCTAATGTCCAACCACAGTGAATATTTTTTGGACACATTTTCAGTCTGCAAAGCATGGCAACTCATTAATAATAGTACCTGTAAGAAATACTGTAAATATATTCATTTTTTTATCCGTTTGTATCCCTTTGTAAATTCTATCTTTGTACCAAATTTCATTAAAATTGAGAAAGTTCTTCTTTAGTGATCGTGCATACTAAAAAATCAGTACAAAAACAGATATACAGACAGAAAGACATACATGCAGAGATTATTGACAAAATAGTCAACTCAGATTTTGGGACCTTAAATCATGTATTTTGTTGAAAATCAATTTCAATTTACAATACTTTAGTTAAAGTCTAAGAAAGTAAAAAACTTATCATCATGCCTTTCTTTGAATATATACCTGTCTGCATTAACCAACTAATAGTTCTCCTATATTAAGTATTTTTGGACTTCTTCTTCAGTCTTAACCGTGGATTCGAATTAGTTGGTCTTATATACCTGATTTTATCCGGTCGTACCTAATATTCGTTCTACTTTACCAAACAAATGAATTATATCTGCAAAAAGAAAAACCAGTACAGAGAGAAGTGCACCTCTTTGTAAACTTCTTGAAATAAAAGTTTTTACACCCGGAAGTTTTTTTTAATTAATTTATAGATACTTTTTATTTTGGAAAAATAGTGTTTTTTAAAACGAAAAAAAAAAATATTTAAATAGTGCTTTGCGAATTTGCAAAAAAAAAAAAACGAAACGAAACAATCGCTTTCAAAAAAAATTAATAATAATCGTAATTAATAATAATTAATACTATTTTATTACAGATTAGATTTCGGGTGTTATGATAAACATACTTATAAATAATTTCTTTTATCGTAATTCCAATTTAAAAGAAAATATTTAATTTAAGTGTATTTTCGCATTCTAAATTTTAATTATAAAATTTTTTTAATTTTTTATTTTAATTAGTTTATGAATGAATAAATAGGTTGAGAAGAAGGGAAATTTGGGGCAAATACTTTTTATTTTATTTTTAGAAAAAAAAAATGTTGCTTTTTTTCTTGTTTTTATAAAGTTTTTGTCCAAAGCATTTCATTTCACTGGAAATTTTTGCAGACAAAACATTTCGGTGACATTTTTTTTGTGATCTCTTCCGAAATACGAAAGAAAACAAACTATTTTAAATAAATATTAAATAATTTTTTTATCTACAAAAAAAGAAACAAAGTTTCGTGATTTTTATTTTGTTTGTTGACCTTTTGATGATTTAAACTGTCTTTGGTCGACTTTGTTGATATTTAGTATGAAGTAGACATTTTCAAAAGTTACAAATTTCTTCTTGTTTTCTATAGAAATAGTTTTAATCTAAACAAGATATGTCTCGAGAACTGTATTAGACTTGATTTTTGTCGTTTTTATCTCTGCAAATCATTTTAATCAAACTAAAAGTGTTGTAATTGGACGAGACATTTCTGTTATCTTAGTTGTCCTTTATGTAGGAAATAGTATACCTAGTTTAGTTTTTTTATCCAATCCTTTACCTTTATAGAAAATAATAAATAATACTCTTCCATAAAAGTTATTTCAAATTAATAACATTTGAAAAATAAGTGCACATTTTATTACTTTTAATGCTATTTGGCAAAATTTAATTCTTAAAAAAATACAAATTTTTGTCCTAAATAAGAACAAGAGAAGTATAAGGAACTTTCGCAGCACTTAACTTCCAACCGTTCAACTCCATAAAAATGTGAATTCTTTTTCAAGAAACCGGTTTAAATTTTACTTGGAAAAATTTAATAAAAATTTGGAATTACTTTTTTTTTTTTTGCTTTTCGAATATTAAGAAATTTTTTAAGTATGTTTACATAATATGATCTTGAAAATAATTATAACGTTTTCTTTTTATTAGATTTATTTGATTTTTCGAAATTTAAGTGTTAAAAAGTGTTGCCCTAATTATTAGCCTGTTGAATTCTTGCGCAGTTTTTTTTTTTTTTTTAATATTGACACACTAATTGATAACATATATAAATCCCAAAAAAAAAACTAATAAAGTGAATTTTATTTCGAAATTATTATTAAGAAAAACAAATGAAAATATCAAATATGCAATATTTAAGTATAATGAATATATAGTGTTAAAAAATGAATTAATTAATAATCAATTTAATATTATTTGTATTTTTGTTTCCTCTATTTTTTTTTTGTTTTCTTTTTTTACAAAAATCGAATGGCGATATGATAACCGCTAAAAGAAAATTTCAAAAAAATTCATTTATATTAATAATCACAATTTTACTAATAAATTTCATAGAAATTGAAACAAGAAGATTAACATCGATTGATAAAGATGCAGGTAAGATATACGTTTAAATTGTTTTCTTTTTTTATATGAAAATAAAACCGTTACGAATATGTTGCTAGTTCTTTGAATTTATGGTTTCTATTATAAATAAAATTCAAGTGAGAGTTTATTTTGCAAATATTTTCAGTGCAGAAATTGATGCACTAATTTATTCAATGATCCTAATCAACGGGCTGTAACTATTAATATTTGATTATAGGCTGAATAAAACTAACGCCACGACTTCATTGGACTTATTTCAAGACATATTTGAAACTCGATCTTTCAATTCTCTGTCGCGAATCGATAATTGAATCCAATTTCAAATTGATCTTTTAACTCTGAATAAATATTCAGAATGCAATCCCGAGAATTTGGGGCTAATTCGAATAGTTATTGTTGATCAAGAAAATCTCCCACACTATTCTCAACGTCAAACCAAAGTTTACAATTTTTAGTGGTTTTAGTAATTAATTGGGCAAACGTTTGAAATCTGTTAAAATATACAAATTTAAAACTACGGTACAAGTAATTTATCTTATTTCATATGTTACAAAAAACATCTTCGCATCACATCCAAGATTTTGAGATATATCTCTATTATAGTTGCAATGATAAAAACAATTAGTGGCGTTTCCAGGATTTAATCTTGGCTGGCAGTTCAACGGACAAAATAAACATATTTTGAATGCAAATTCAATGCTGTTGGAGCACCTTTCTCATTTGGTAGAAGGAAAAAAGAATTATTCACAATCCGAATGAAACTTTCATGAAGTTGAGTCAATATTTGGGAATGACAGACAATAGTTCTCCTGAAAACACCTCTATACAAAATCGGTTGAAACTTGGAACATTGGAGTCTAATGTTTGTTTTGATGCAGTCTTTGGCTTTTTAATAAAATTATTACCTTGTGGGCCCATTGTGATCCTTACGAGACCAAGAGTTACTTTATTAGGAAACCTATTCCTCTTCAAAGCATTTGATTTTCCTGCAAAATTTCATTAGACTGCTCATGTCAGTCGCTTGAAGCATCCCTAAATTCCCGAAGAAATGGTTACCCAAAAAGTTGTTACGAGCTCGAAAGAGAGCTGAGAATTCACATAAAATGTGTTTGATGTCTTCAGCCACTTCTATGTCTCCACAGTGGCGACAGAGGTCTGTTTGCACAAATCCCAGTCTTTTAGCGTGCTTTCTTAACAGACAATGTTCCGTTAATATCCCAATGATTGTTCGTCGATGATTTCTATTCCAGTCTATTATAAGAATCGACTTCTTCTGATACATAATGCATGCTAATGAATTATTAAATAATTTTTGCGTTTGAAGACGAGACTTTAAATGCTGCTAAATCTCCTTTGGTTCAGCCCTGGGTGTGCTATTGAATCAAGTGTTCTCTTTATTTTAATAATATGATTTATATGCAAAATGCGTGCAACAATTTCATGATAAAAACAACGCATGGGTAATAATTATCTTTGAATATCTTTCGAATGTCTTGTTTTTTTTGTTTGGTATCTTTGGTATCTTTTTCCTTATAATTACTATTATATAATAATGATGACAATTTTTACTATACATAATTTCTTTCATGTTTCTAATTGTATTTCTAATAATTTATTTTCTTTTCTATTTTTATAATTTAAACATAAAAAAACAACAATATTAATCTTTGTTACAACCATTTTTTTTTCTTCTTCTCTCGAAGCACAATTTTGTAACTTAGATGTAATTTCTTGATTGTTTTGTTGTTGTCAGTACAAAACAGTTAATTAATTATCTTCTTAAATTTGTTATGTAGTTTAGTAAGTCATAAATAAGATTACTTTTGCTTTCAATTTGTTTTTTTATTTATTTGATATTACGTGGATTTGGTATGAATTTTTTTTTTCGATGTTTATTTTGTCGGTACTATTAGAGGCCAGGCCATATATTGAATTAACAAAAAAAACTATTGAACTAACAAGTATATGTATTTTAAGAAGAAAGATTTTGTTTTTCTATTTCTAATATTTCATATTGTATGATTTTGATGAAGGTGCTATTAGTTGAGAGATATATGTTAGTTATAGTAACGAATATGTGTGGTACTTGAATTTTGATGTGTTTCGGTTTCATATCAGGAAATTAAATAACTAGTAAAGTATTTATTACTCGAAAAAATATTATGCAATTTTTGATTATTACTGAACACATATTTTATGAATTTACAAATATTTGAGATTCGATGTAATCATAAAAATATATAAAAATATTATTTTTTATTACTTATATACTTTGTAATTAAGTAATTGTACAATGTTATGTCATTATAAAATGTTTCCTATAATGAAATTACTTCTACCATTCTAACTTTTCAGGTTAAAAGGAGAAAAAATCATTAATTATACAGGATATATTAGAATCCTAATATCGCTAAATCGCTATAAGACGCTAAATTGCTTCTAAGATAATTGATAGAAACATTTTTTTTATTAAAAAGGGTGCATATTTACTTCTTAATTTTATTTTTAGTACTATCGGAAGGTTAGGTTAGGTTAGGTAGAGTAGGGGTACTGCGTACAAGACCAGGCACCTTATGGGCCCATCGTAATCCCTACAAGACCAAGAGTTACCCGTTTGGGGTAACTATTCCTCTTCGAAGCATTTGATTTTCCCACAAAATTTCATTAGACTGTCAGTCGCTTGAAGCATTTTTTTTTTTTTTTTGAAATTGCTTACTTCAAGCGTTAGAATTATATAAGAGTTTCTTTAAATTGATTTTGCTAAGGCAGAAATCGAAACTACAAGCATTTATATTAACTGCACGTAGCATTCGAGAAATTGGTTCGTTTTTCCCGTAATCCGTTCTGTGGTACATAACTTTAAATAAGTCAACTAATCTTAAGGAACGTACATTTATATTTAGCGGCATCCTTTCTAATAGTATAGGAGCATCAATAGCGCCATTGAAAATTTGATGGACAAAAACAATATCAGCCACCTGAGGACGTTTTTCTAAGGATTGCAGGTCAATCAGTTTTAACCTATCGCAGTACGGGGGTAGCTGGAAAGGGTCATTCCAGGGAAGATCTCTTAATGCAAAACGTATGAATCTACGTTGTACATCCCTAGATTTTCAAAGAAATCGCTGCTCAAAAAGTTATTACGAGCTCGAGAGAGAGAGCTGAGCATTCACATAGAATGTGTTTGATGTCTTCAGCGACTCCTATGTCTCCACAGTACTGACAGATATCTATTTGCACCAATTCCAGTCTTTTAGCGTACTTTCTAAACAAACAATGTCCCGTTATTATCTCAATGATTGTGCGTAGATGACTCCTGTTCCAGTCTATTGTGAGACTCGACTTCTTCTGATTCAGATAAGTACTATAAGTACTATCGGAAATGACTAAGTAAATTATTTAGACCGAATCTAATAAATCACTTATTATAAAATAACCAAAATAAATTTAAATAGCGAGTTTTATTGCAATTAATTTTGAAAATGGCAAAATTGATTAGAAACGTAAAATATTAACAATTATAATAATAGTAATAACAAATTCATCTAAAATCCAAATTTTCGGTAAATTTGAAGAAAAATCCCATTTATTGCATTTCATGTCTTTCAGTCACTTCCTCCGAAGTGTTAAACTTAAAGTTAAAGTTAAGTTATTGGTAAATTCTTCAGGGAAGTTTCGTAGATAATAAAGTGTTTCAGGAAGGATCCTTAATCTGAAAATTTTAAGTTTGAAAGGGGCAGACTCAGATAACATCAATAATAACAGCTTTTACATTATAAGCTAATAGTAAGTTATCTAAATGATCTCCTAAATTTGATATTCTGCCAAAAAAACAGTTATCAACGTTTATAAAGTGTCCTTACGAAGGAATTTTTTTCAACGGCTTGTATCTTGGTGGATATTAGAAATTGACTTTTACTATACCTGTTTGCAATTTTTCTTTCTTGTAGTGAACCAACAAATCAAATTCTAAATGAAATAACACAACAATACGGCATCTAACATTGCAAAGTTTCTCGTAGTAATTAATAGCCTAGCCCCCTTTTTGGGGGCGCAAAAATAAGAGGATTTATAACAATTTTAATATATGGTAGTTTCGTTTCCAAAGCCCAATATTTTGGGTTCAATTTTTCAAAGGTACATATTAAAATTTCACCGCAAGTCTAGTGAGTTTTGATATTAGGGCGATTATCCGGAATAACGAACTTTTCCTACATAATGTATTTTCTTCATAAACGATTTTTTCTGTGTAATAATTCAAAAAAAAGAAGACTTATTGAAATGAAACACGAGTAGTTACTTGTCAAAAGAGTTTATGGATGAATTTGTTTAATCCGAATTAAAATTAGATTAACACGAGATTAGTAATGGTCTTTAATTTTTATAGAACTATATTTTCTTTTGTATTGTCAAATTTCTAATCTTATTAAAATGGTTTATTAAAAAAAAAAATTTGATGGAACGTTTTAAATTTAAAAGTTTGAAAGATTTTTGAAAGTCTCTATTAAACATGTCTCGTTTTTTTAAAAAAAATAATGAATAGAATTCTTTCTATAAAATTATACAAATTTTCTTTTTCAATTTTAATTTTTACTTTAAAAAAATAAGAAAAAAGAAAAGTGTTAATAATGAATTGATTATAAAAGTTCATGTCTATTTTCAAATTATACAAAACTTTACGTTTTTTTTGCTCCACCATTTTTTTTTTTGATACGGTTTTATTGAATTTGTTCTAATTTAATAGAAAATCAATCGTGCAATATAAATTGATTTTCGTGTTCATTAAATTAAATATATATATAATTATTTATTTAGAAAATTACAAAGTTTTCTTTTATAAGTCAAGATATTTGAATCAGATCAAACTGTTGGAAAATTTTATAGACACTTGCGAAGATTATCTTAATATATAAAATGCAAGAGTGCTACTCCTCCTTCGTTTCTGTCTGTACCAAATTTGGTATATACGTATATAGCGACCCAACTTGTATTGTATTGTATTGAAGGCCCTGCACAGTTGTGGGCCTTTGCACCTAGGCCTAACTGGCCCATTGTACCTCCTCCTAAAAAGGTTGGTTGAGATGCTAGATCTTTTCCCCGAACCGGTTTGTCCTTCTAATGAAGGTCAGCACCGTAGTTAGGTCCAAGTTAGCTAGCCCCTTCTTACTCAGGGTACACGCACCCAGTGTAGCAAGTCTGGTTCTAGAAAAGGCCGGACATTCACCCAACTTAGAGAATGCGGTTCTTTTTGAAAGAATCTGTCAACCCGTTTCGGAGCTATTCAAAATCACAAATTTTGTTATTTTCAAATCAGAAAATTCCATTTTCATTTAATTTTCATTTGCCAGTGCATACAAACTTTGTCAGTAGACATTGGCAAGGTTATTAGACTTAATAACATGAGAGATTGTTCCGAATCTTTAAATTCAGAATTGATGAATCGCAAAAGTATTGTGTTTCATCATAATAGAAACACGCATAAAAATTTGGTCATTCGTCAGAAATTACGAGAGCTTGACTGGAAATTTTTGATGCATTCACCGTATAGGTACTTGACTTTGTGCCATCAGACTACCATTTGTTTCGATCTCTGCAAAATTCTTTTAATATGGTGTAAATTTGATAACCTAAAAGTTCTATTACTAGGATAATGGTTCGCCAGAAAAATTGGAAAAGTTTTAATTGTGCAAAATGGACAATATTCCGTGTTGAAAAAAAAAAACGTAACAAATTTTTGCCCAGAATTCTTTGATTATTTAGCAATTTCCGCAAAATACCAGTTTCAAAACTATTCTTTACATTTAATCCAGTTTCAAACAGAGATTTTATATTAATCGTCCGAAAGCATTCCACTTTTTTTAAGCTTCAGAAGTCTTTCATATTTTTTCACACTTCTTTAAGAAATGACTTTTGTTTTTAAAATAACCGTTTCAATGTTGTGACAGTTTCAAATTTGTACATGAAGTTTTTGATGACCGTAAAATATGTTTAACCAATTGTGAAGAGCGAAGAGATTTTTTGATATTTAGTTTATAACATTATTATTTGTTTTTGCTTCAAATAAAATATTTGGTACAGCAATTACCCAAACTTCTTATAAACAACTAGAAAGCCGTGTGCCATGTAAATTGGAACTGGCAAAATTTAAAAAAAAGCCATTTTCTTGGTACTTTTTAGATCCTATTACTCAGATATGCATATTTAATTGTATAATTACAGATTTCCATTACTTTAACCTATATGAAAGTCTATGAATTCTTTTACACAAATATATATGTAGCTCTTGGTGAAGACAGTTGGGATTTTCTTCGCCCTTTCAAGTAATCAGTTTTTGTAATAGAAAAGTTTGCAGAATTTTTTTTTCAAACATATGATGAAATGTTACCAACGATAATTATTGAGCTTTTTCGTAGGGATTTTAGAACTATAGAGCAGAGCTCCGCAACTTGTGTACCACAGGATGATGCTAGATGAGCTATTTTTCAATGCATTTAAGAGAGGCAAATGCGCAGAGTTGATTTTTGTAAATTTTTACGTTACTATATAACGCTGAGAAGTGTCTCGATTTCGGAGGCTATATGCTATAGATAGATAAAGAACTTGAGGTCTGTCAAATGGGGATCATTTAAGTAAAGTTTTACCTAATCAAATATATAAACAGTATTTATGCTGTTTTCTTCGAATTTGTTTCTTTAAAAGTCTGATGTTTTTGTCCTTTCTTCCAATATGGAATTTCTTATTAATTGCCCATAATAAAAAAATCTTCAAATAGATAAAATTTCTTCTTTTAATATGGTTTTTCTGCAGACTTACGCCCGCTGCACACTTGAGCTAAGCGAGCTAAACTATGTAAGCTAAGTTTTTCGCTGAGACTAAATAATTCAGCATTTGCACACTTCAGTGAAGTTTCGAAACTACGTCACCTGGTCATGAACGACACGAACTAAGCTCTTTCACGTAGTTCAGACCTCAACTACGCGAACAAGCTTCGCTGGCATCGCTGACTATAATTTATACGTACTTTCGGTATTATACAGTGTAAAATCGATGCTTGCGAAAGTGTATGTATGTATGTTTTCTTTATTTTGTGGTAGTATCTTGTGTTAAGTGGAAAAGGTCTAGTAAAAATTCATCGATACTGTACTCTCTCTGACGGGTCAAATAGAACTGATGGAATGAATTCACCATAAATATCCCCGCATAGCTTAGTTCAAGTGTGCAACGGGGTTAGCGAGCCCAACTAAGCAATGTAACTATAGCGAGACCCGAACGCATAGCTTAGCTTAAGTGTTCGGCAAGCCTTCCTTATGCTCTTGTCGGATCATTAAATTCCCAACTTTATTTATTCTTTTTGTTCGAGTCAAACAATTCTAGAAATATTTTTAAAATTAAAAATGTATCTTTTTTCTAAATTTTTGTTTATAAAACAATTCAAGCATAAAATACGTGTTAACACTTTTTTCCACGCATCAATAAGAAAGCTATTAATTTCGATAAGAAAACATATTAGATATATTTTTTTGCTAAATAATTGAAAACTTTTAAATTATGTTTTAGTTTTCTTCTAAATATCACATATGAAATTGAATGGCGGATCTCCTAGTCTAGTGAACACTATAAATTTTAATAAAAAGTGAATTTAATTTAAAAAGTTCTGCTTTCACTTGTTTTCCCACTTCTTAATTTGAGTTTTAATCATTTTCAATTGGTTGGTTGGTTTTTTTTCCTAATACGATATTAAATGTACTAAAAAATTCTTATTTCTTTTTTGTTTTTATTATAAGTTTTTAATTAGACGTTGTTAATCAATTTGTATGGCTTTTAAGTGTTCATATTTAATTTTTATAATTGGATATAAACAATAGAGGTCAATAGTCAGATATTCGAGGAATGTTTTAACGGATATTCAATAGAATCTATAACTATAGAAATTAGAATGGTTTTGAGGCACAGCAAAAAAAGTTACCCTGTACTGGATACCGGGTCATATGGGTATCGAGGCTAATGAAGAAGCCGATAAACTGACCAAACAAGGGGCGGGAACACCCTTTATAGGACCAGAATTCTTCTGTGGAATCGGACCACACATAATCCGAGAAATTTTAGCAAAAGAAAAGGTAGCAGAAAGAACCAAGCACTGGGAACGACAACCAGGACCAGAGCAGGCCAAATATCTCTTAGTGGAGTAGAACCCAAAGAGATTCAAAGCCCTAATCAACACAAACAGGAAGAATATGAGAGTACTGATAGGAATACTAACAGGACACTGCAAACTCAAAGCACACCTAAATAAAACTAGATCTTGCACTAGACAGCAGCTGCAGATTCTGCGAGGGTGAGGAAGTGACTCCAATGCACATCCTCTCTGAATGCGAAGCATTCTTCAATTATTCTATTCAAACATTTAGTAACAATCTTTTAAGTTCATCAGTTACTAAGTTTTTCATCTTATATTGTAATTATTTTGTACTACATTTTATTATTAAATTCAAAGATAGATGCTTTTCAATGTAAAATTTACATTGTTTACATTGTAAAGCATTTGTAGAGCATATTAAAAGAATGTAAACTGAGTCAAGTAATTTACTACGAGAAGTTTGGAATCAAATTCGGTTAGGTTTCAAATTTGTTGTCCGGTAACTTTTGTGTTGATTTTGATGATGTTGAAAGATATTTGAACATATTAACCTTCCATCACCGATGATCATCAAATCAAGCTACTGATAAGAAAATAATCTGCACTATACTACACACGAATTAGCAGAGATCGCTAAAAATATCAAAAAACTACTATCCACGACCATTTAATTAAGTTCGGTTACGTAAATCACAACGATTTATGAGTTCCGCACAAATGAAAGCAAAAAATATTAATGGATCGTATTTCGTTAATATCGTTTTTGAAACAAATAGCGACGGACAATGAATAATGTTTCGCTTACAACAATATTGAGCGAATAAGATCTAATCAAAAGGAAATATAGGCTACTCAAGCCGGTTTACGTCCAAAGAAAGTTATGCTATGCATCTGGTGCAAATTGAAATGAATCTTGTAGTATAAGCTCCTACCAAATAATAATAAATTCTGAAAAGTACTGATTGTAACTTGATGAATGCCATCAGGACAATCCCCGATCTTATTTCTCTTTGACAACTTGACAGAAATTGTTAAGATGTGCCATACGTATACGTCATTCACTGTATTTGCCTGATATTAAACCTTAAAATCACTTATTCAGGCCTTTACAAAATTCTCTTAGTGGTAAGAACTGCAACTGTCTGGACGAATGATAAACCACTTTGAGCAGTTTGTTTTTACTGAGAAACCTGAGAAATTGTAGAAGGATGGTCTTTGAAAGTTAATGTGAAAGATGGAGAAAGGTTGTGGAAGAAAACGGTGAATAAATTATTACATAAATAAATATGGATATATAAAAAATTTGATTTTGAAATCACTTTAAAAAATCGGCACGAAGTTTCCGGATAGCCCGATAGAACTAGTAATTCTTTAAACATTCTCCCAAAAGGCCTAAATGATTCATAACATAAGTGACTAGTTATCTAATACCGTATGTAAACAATTATAGTCATAAAAACTAATGATTTTCAACGATTTTTTTTTAAATCTTAATTTGATTTTAATTTTCTAAACTTTCAAAAGCTCTGTCTATGATAAAATCGCACTTAAATGCTTCAACACCTCAAATGAAAATTTATAAATTCATTTATATAGTTTTATAATCAAAAAAATATAAATAAAATTATGTATCTTATTAAAAATTATACTAAAAATGTATCCAGGTTTAATTATTCTATCATTTGTATGCCCTATGGTAGAGGTAAGGTACTATCATAGAATCAAAAGTTATATCGATTCCTGCATGTCCGTCCGTATACAAGATAACTCAAAAACGTGTCATCGGATTTTAATGAAATTTACAATGTGAATTGCTTCTACCTTAACTTGGTTTGTTATTGCATTTTTAATAAAATTCGCCCAGGAGGAGCAAAGTTATAAAGGAAAAATCAGGGTGATCAGAAATTTCTGTCGTTTTTTTGTTAATGGTTTTTTGGATTTAATTTGAAAATTCGTGAATCAATTTTGTTGAAATTATTTATATGGGTTTACTCCAATAAATATGCGATACCATGTTAAATTTCAGTGAAATCGGTCCAAGGATAGTGAAGAAAGAAATAGTCCTAGGGAAAAATAAGCGTGTTCAAAAGTTTTTCCGATGTATTTTAAAAACTAATACACCGATTTGAATAAAATTTGCAGAAGATATTTATGCTATTAGTCCCCAACTTACCTGTGACTTAGAGCGGATTTGAAAAAGGCGAAACAAAATTATGGAGGAGAAATCTTAAAATATTAGTAGTCTTGGTGCTACTTTCGCAGACCTGATTTATTGCACTATAGATTTGTTAACTACGAGTCCCATTTCTACTATAGGGCATTAAATTTTACGTTACTATATATGCTTTGTAACTAATTTCTAATTTAAAGGAACTTTATTGTTATGGAATTCTTTCCGGGTTATTAGGTTGATAAAATTACATAATAACAATAATATTAATTTCCTAAAAGATAACTTAATTATTATTTCAGTTTCTTGGTTTAGTAACTCACTAATTATTGCATAATATATAGTAGTAATCATGATCACTAAAAATTGAGTACAAGAAATGCCTCCTCACACCGAAACATGTTCAATAAGTCTTATTTTCATCAAAGCATATAAATTCATGTAATTTATTTAGTGAGAAAAAGTAATAATAAATTGCGTGAAGAAAACATCTTGAGAAAAACATCTTGGAACTAGATAATAAATAATTTTTTAGAAAATCTAGTTGTTTGTACGATGGCGGAAAAAAAATACTGTAATATTTACTTAAATTTATTTATGGTTGATAATCTTCAACGGTATTAGGTTTTTAAAAATATCTAAATTAGTAGGTTATCTTGAAAGAAAATGAAGTCTTATATAATTTGATTCAAAATAGAAGTAGGTGAAAGTCTTCAAGGAATTTCTCCTTTAGCGAATCTTAAAGTTGTCCACTGTTTCACTGTCTCGTAACGGTTTACCTGTACTGAATAACTACAAAAAATCTTAAAGATTTGATTTAAATACATTATAATATATCCTTCTTTAATTTATATTTTTAGTTGATACATTGGTAAAACAATGGGCACCATTAGTATGGTTGGCACCAGGTGAAAAATTTATGCCGCTCGATGTTAATGAATTCTTAAATCATGTTCATGCTGAAGAAAAAAATTCTGGTTCATCGAAAAAGATTCTAAAAGAGTATTGGAATAAAATGTATAATCGAAATCAAAATGATAATGATAAAAAATGGGAAAAACAAGGAATTAAAATCGATGAAACTAATGAAAATCTATTTAAAAGAAATTTTTATCAAAATTTACCACACGGAATTCTATCGGAAAAATCATATTTGGTAACAAATCATGAAATCGGTTGGTTATTTTGCAATTAATTAATTACTTAAATAGCTACTAACTTGTTTTTTTTCTTTTTAGATGATTTACTTTATAATTCAAGTTCATTTCTTTATGGTAAAAATCCAAATAAATTTCCAGTACCAATTTATGCTGTAGTTAAAATATGTAATGCTGTACAAGATAAACCAATGGAAATTCGTAAGTAAAAGTACAATAGAACCCCAAAGTTTTTCGGTAATCAAAGAAGAATTTGAATATCGATCATTTTCCAGTCCTTTGATAACTAGATACCTGTGGTTCTACTGTTCTACTCTCCAAATAAAATGAAATATTAAAGATTTAACCCAAAACAAATATTTTTTTTTTTTTTAAATTAGTTCCACCATCTCCAATAAGTCGTGGTCCATTCATACCGATTCAGGGAAACAATATTAAACCAACAATAAATATTGGAAATGTTAATGATACAAAAACTCCATTAATATTAACAAAAACAAAACGAAAAAAACGTGATTTAAATGAATCGAAAAGTTTTCAACGAATGGATGATAATTTATCATCAACAAATGAGGAATCCAATGAAATAACAAAAGGAACAAATGAATTTATGGCGAACATTGTTGATAATGTTAAATTTACATCGGATAGTCTTGAGAATGATATTACATCAACAAATGAAATTTTAAATGATGACCGATTACAGAATATCCCGAATTTTCATGTTACATATTGGATGTTCTATCCTTATAGTCAGGTGGATTGAAATTATATATATATTAAAAAAAAAAATTACTTAAAAGATAATCAATTCATAATTAACAATTTAAAGATGTTTTCTTTTTCTATACTTCCAAATTTTCTAAACAAAAAATTATAAATCAAAGGGTAAACCAATGTGCACAATTAGTTTGGGACCATTAGGCCGAATACCAATTCCAGTTATATTTGGTATGTGCATGGGTTCAAGAAAAGATATCGGAAGTCATATTGGTGATTGGGAACATATGAGTCTATATTTTGGTGGAGGCGTTGAACCAAATGCTATGTACGTTTCGGCACATGATGCTGGTGCATATTATTCGTATAATCGTTTAACAGGAACATTTGAATTTCGTAGTCAAGAAACTAGAAAAGGAATTTTACAGAGACCGAACTTTCCAAAAACAGTTATAACATCATCAAATCATCCAATATTATTTGCAGCACAGGTTTTGTTTTTTTTTTTTGAATTCGAAAAGGACAAAATAAAATAATTTTATATTTTCATTTCAGGGATCACATGGTTTATGGACAGCACCTGGAAAACATCGTTTCGTAAGAGTTCCACGTCTTTATGATATTAACGGTTTCGGTACACCATGGTATACTTGGAAAGCTGTTGAAGTTGCTTATGAAAATTTACGTTCACGTAATATTTACCAATTATTTAATTTTGTTTTAATAAACAATATTTTTTATTTTTTTTAAATATATATAGACCGGTCCTTAACACCAGACTGGTTTAGTTTTAAAGGTAAATTGTTAAATTTTTCGAGGAAAACTTTCTTTTTTATACATTCTTATTCGTACCAAAAGGTAAATGGGGTAATCCGAAAAGTAAGTGTCATCCACTCAGACGTATTGGTTTGAATTTTTGTGAATATGCTGATGGTCCTACTGGAATTCCGTTAAAACAAGCACATTTTCAATGTACAATTTCATAAAATTTGAATTTTTTTGTTAAATTTGTTATAACTATTTATTTATTTATTAAAATATATTTATATTAATTTTAATTTGTTTTTTTTATTGTATTTATGATGGTTTTTAGCAATTCGCCATTGTTATGTTTAACGAAACGTGAAATTTATGCAAAAACACTGTGTTCCTAAGTTTAAAATAGTGAATATTATAAAGCTTTCCTTTTGAGTTACAAGATTTTCATGTTTACGTCATAATATCCATTTTATTTTCATTTAATTTTGTATAATCGATTTCATAATTGAATATTTCTGTAAAATTTGGGGCAGTCGGTTGATTTTTGTGTTACTTTTTTTTGTGAGAGCAAAAAAAAAAGGTATAACAAATTTTAAATTTCTTATACAATAAGATAAATTGAAATAATTTCAATTACCGATGAGAAAAACATAAGTAAAACGAATGGAATAGGATTTTACTAAGCTTTATATATATATGTTATAAACACAAGAAAACTTAAAAGTATTTTATGTTTCTTTTATTTTCTTTACAACAGATATAATAACATCAATTTAAATAAAAAAAGATGTATTTTAAGAATTTTTGTTAACTAAATTTAAATACATAAAAACAATACAATATATATAGTAATAAATTGCAGACATTTTAGTTAATAAAATGAATGTAACTTTTAAGTATTCTCATTTTATTTGAATAATAAATATAATAAAAATTTTATCATACCGTAAATATATTCTTATCGACTATCATACCGTGTTCGATGAGAAAACCTTCCAAATCCGATGAAAAGAAATCATCACTTAATTGATCTGTAACACGTACAAAATTTCCAATCATTTGATTTGCCTTATAAACTAGAATTGCCGGAAGACCTTTCGATTTGAATTCCATACTTAAACCAGCTGTTGTACTTATAAGTTTACAGAATTTTGTCGTTTTATAATCAGACGCCAATGTATCTAAACAATTATTTAATGTGGCACATGCTGGAACATTTTTCTCATAGATATGAACAATTATGATAGTTTTTGTATCTTCTTTTTCAACGGCATCCAAAAATTCATTGCTTGTTGTTAAATTGAAAACTTTACCATATAGTTTTTGTTCACCGCATATTTTTAACATATCTGCCATTCGTTGTTTTTGAAATTGTAATAAAAATTCATCATTCATTAGTTCAGCTAATTCAGCTTCGAGTTCTTCATCTTTTTTTCGTTCCTCATCTTCCCGAACAGTACTTGCTGTTAAACTTAATTTTTTTATAAGTTCCAAACGTTGTTTTTCACTTTCTTCACGTTTTTCATTCTCCAATTGTTTATATAATTGCCAATCTTGTACAACACCTTTTGGTCCAGTATTTTGTGAGGTTCCAGTCCAATGAGTTTTATTTGTTAACAATTTTGATGGTTCATTTTCAAGTTTTTGATCAACACTTTTACAATTACCATTATCTCCATTGTCTTCTTCCTCACTGCTACTACAATAGTATTGGAGTTTCTCCCCCATTAATTTATCTTCTAAAGTTGCCATTTTTTCTGTTTATTATAAAAATAATATATTATTTATTATAGAAGAAATTGATTTCTTTATTTATAAAACAAAACAACTTTTTTCGTTTAATCAATTTTGACGTTTTATAAACACTATGAAAAACATGAATGTACTAGAATAAATAGGTAATACGTAAGTGGTTGAAAGATTAGATGTTGGGTGAAATAGATATTTTCAAAATTTCGCACGAGACTTCTTTTTTTCATTAAAAAAATTTAAATAATTAAAAAATTATTACTTTCCAGTCAACAGTTTTAGCAAATGGAGATATAGCTAGAATAAAATACTTCTCTAGTCTTTAGTTTTTTTTAAATATATTCACGTTGATGTTCATTTTTAATATTATAGATGATAACAATGAAAATCTTTTCTTTTAAAAAACAAAAAATAAATAATTGTTAATATAAGTCCAGTGAATTTATTCATATACTTTTCAAAAGTTTTGGTTTTATTTTAATTGTTGGTAATTAAAAAAAAGGAAACAATAAATTTTATACACGTTTTTTTTTATAAAATACAAATTTTCGAAAAATATACGAAAAACGAATCTATTTTGTTTGATCTTAGAAATTCTTTGTTCTTTTTTTTGAAATATTTATTTTCTTTACGTTTTTTTCATTCTATAAAAAATAAGCGAATTTAAAAAATTATAAAATGAAATAAGAAAAGAAAAAAAGGAAAAATGATATTAAATATTTACTATTATAACAAAAGAAAAATTATTAATTACTGCTATTTTAATTTCAATTAAATTGAATTTTTACATAAAAAATTATAAAACAAAATAATGAAAATACATTTATAAAGAATAAATTTACAAAAGAAAGAAAAATAATATAAATTTAGTTTAAATAAAGTAAATAACTTTTCGAAATATTCATATTTTTCCCTCCCCCAAGTGAGAGAAAGTTTCAAAAATAGATGAAATAAATCCTTATTAAAAAAGAAAGTAAACAAGAAAATTCCTAAATAAACTATTTAATTAATAATAATGGAATAATTGTCCTAAATGAAATTATATAAAAATTTTGAGTTATGTCGTTTTATGATTTTTTTTGGAGGATATAAAAGTAAGATTAACCGAAATTAAATGAAAAATAAATTTGATTTTATTTGTTTTAAATACAGAAATAATATTGAACAAGACATTTAATACAAATCGATAACGTATATCCCAATATTTTTATCTAATTATTTGATTTTGTTTTTTTAAAAAAAATAAGAAGCTAAATCAACCATTAAGAAGTTAAATCAAATTAATAATTAATAATTAATAATAATAATAATAAATCAAAACTATAGCACAGATCACTGCTATTCCAAATAACGCAAAAGATAACAAAAATCATAAATTTTTTTTTTTAGAAAAAAAGAAAACTAAAAGAAAATTGTATTTTGAATATAGTTTTTCTTTTTTTTTTGTTTGTATATTAAACGACTGTTATAGATTGCGGTGGTTGTAGCAAATTTGAATTTTCTGCCTCCTTATTGGTATGAGTCGGTTCAATATCCTTTCCCGACTGCTTTTCCTGTGGCAGTGACTGTGCTGCTAATTGTCACTTGGTCTCGCTAACACGTTGATACCTTGGTTTATTATGTGTAAATGGTAGATACTTGTACTTAACCATATGCTTTAAAAGAAAAGAAACAAGAATAATATTAACAAAACCAATATTATTATTATTATTGTTTTTAAAATCGGTTATTACCTTTATTTGCCGTTTCATTGTAATACAGAATAAGGTGATGAAATACATCACTAGTATTGGCCAAAATACCGGAACATTAAAAACATCAAAAAACGTACAAATCATTCCAATAATAGTACTTTTTGTTATGGCATACCAAAATTTAAATTCTGGTAACCTACGTATAAATGGCCGAAATTCTTCATTAGATTTTGTTGGAAGTTCGGGCCCTTGATCATCTAAAAGGAACAAGAAAAATTGATATATAGTATTTCATTTTAATGATTTCATGAATAATTAATTGAAATAAAGCACTCCTTTTTTAATCGATTAGGTAATTAACCAGTGGCGTGCTAAAAAAAAAAAAAATAAACAGTATTCAAGTCAATTTTTGGATTTCATTCTAAATGAATACAAAATAGCTTCTGAACCGGTATTAACAAAAATTTAACTGTTTTTTTTCTTCTTTTTTAGTCTTTTAGTCTTACCATCAAGATCAAGAGCAGGATCTATTTTCGGTGTTAGAAAAGCAATAAATAAATTTAGATGATAAATTCCTAGAGCATATGTCACAATGTACCATCCTTGTTTTAGAAATATTCTTAATAAGAAAAATAACATCAAAACAAATGCTCCTATCCATCGGGCTTTCGCATGCGGAGTCCATTTGTCAAGTAAAGTTTGGTATGTCTAAATAAAAAAATTCCGAGAAAAAAAATTTAGTTATTTCAAAATAAATTCTCTGGAAATATGATTAGCACGGGATTATTAAAGATATCATAAATCTTTATGACACATTTTTATCTAATTAAAATACACACTTGCGACAATCGGATGAAATACTTTGACAAGCCGCTCTTTGAACTAGTTGTCGTCGTCTCCTCATTCATCATATTTTTGATTTAATTTAATAAAACTAAATTTCTTTTTGAATAAATTTTCACTAAGACTATATTGAGATTAATTAAGAAATACTTTTATCTATTTTAAACTTCATAATTTTCATTTGTAGATTGTAAAAAATTCGATTTTCTTTCCTATAAAACCTCAAAGTCTTCTTTAATTAAACATATCACACCACGTCATGTCATTATCTGTTTAGACCAATTTTTAGACGAGTTACACAATTTTGAATGAAGTTGATCACAATTTTGAAATTTCGTATTGCCATATTTCAATATATTATTATAATTTATTATTATAGATAAAATATTACTAAAATAAAGTTGAAAATGCCTTTAAAAATCTACATAATCACCTTCTTTTATAATTTAAAATAAATATTCATTATTTTTTTTATCATTTTAGTTTAAATAAATGCACTTTTTTAAAAATAATTTTCTGTTTAAAATTCGTATTTGATTGCGTGTTTATTTTTTTACACGCAAAAATACAATAATTATATATTTTATTTCTTAAACAAATTAAAATAGGTAAATCAAATCATTTTAATTAGAATTTTTTTTTCTTTTATTAATGTTATTTCTAGAATATGATGAATCTTTTTATTTATGACTTGTATTTGTTTCCAAACAACCAATTAATTGCTTTTGGATATCCTTAACAATTTTGTTATCTAGAAAACCACCTTGGTAATATTCTGAAACAAGTATTGATTAAATTCTTCAAAAAACTATAACAAGAATGAAGGTCACAAAAATTGTTTGGAAGATTTTCTTTTCTTATTTTCATTATAAAATTTAAAACATGAGCCAAACGAGTAAAACTGGATTAATTCCGACTCAAAGAAAAATCGTAAAAACGTTTAAAAGAAAGGTAAGTATATAAATTTTTATTATAAAAAACAATATTAAACTTTAAATAAATTCATAGAAAGTATATGAAGAAATTCTACCGACTTCAACGGTTGCAAGAGCAGTTGAATTTTCTTTACGACCTTTTGGTGGACTTCATAATCCATATTCAAAAGGATGTTCTGTTTTGTGTAATCATCCGGCACCGACAGCCGTTCGAAATATTATTAAACAAGTCAAAGATTCTTTGGTATTTTCAAAATAATTTTATTTTTTAATTAATTTATACTATATCAGAGCTCTAATTTTAAATATAGTCTTCCGAGACAAAAGCTTATTGGCAAGATGGTATTTCACAAAGAGAAAAATTTGAAAAAGTCGAATTAGATAATTCTGATCAAATACCAGAAGAACTATTTCGACGATATACAGATACGGATTCCAGACCATTAACTCCATCACCAACAACGACTAGTATTCGGACAAGAACAAGTTCATTTTTAAATGCAAGAAGATGTGTTACACCCGAACCACGTCAAGATAATATTATAAAACGGAAAAAAATTATTCTCGATTTAAGGCAAGTCCATTTATAAATATATATAAAAATCAAATAATATTTAAAAGTTTCAGACGAAGTCATAGCCAAGAAACTCTTTATTGGAAAGCTTCATCAGAAGTATCTCAAACTGTTACTACCATCGATACCCAATCAAATCTTATTCCAACTGGTGGAAAATCAACTCCTAAACCACATAAAATAGAAGAACCAAAACCAAAAGTTTTAGTTTGTTATAATTTTAATTGTAATTTAATTATAATTTTGATTTTTGTAGAGTCCTGTTATACCAAAAGAACCACCAGCACCAGAAGAAGTAACAATACCACCTTCTGAATGTATACATGAAAAAGATTTGGGTGAAGAAGGAGAATTCCATCGACGTGGTAAAAAGAGGAAGAAAACAAAACCACAAGGACGTAAATGATTCGTAATTTCGTTTTAAATTGATTTATTTTAAAGTACTTTTTTCCAGCCACCACAAGATTTCATCTAAGCCAAGATCCTGAAACTCAAGTGGCTACATTAGGTCCAGATTCATTAACTGCTAGTACAAGACCATCATTAGTACCGAATTCATCAACAAATCCTTTAAATACAGATTTGAATTCCAAAGCTTATAAGAACGCTCCGACACAACTTAAAAATAGTTATTTAACTCATGAAGCATTTCGTGTATTAAAAACTGAACTTGATGTTGATGTGATTGAAAATACATTCGATCGTTATGTAAATTTTACGGGGATTGATTTAATAATCATTATAATATAGATCTTCTTTTATAGCTAAATAGAGCCCTTAAAGAAGCCATCAAATATATTACTCCAAAAGATGATATAGCCAAGAAATGCACATATGTTGAAGAAAATACTAAATTTTTTTTCGAAAGTAAAATTGAAATGCCACGAAAATTTTCCAAATCTGCTTCACGTTTTGAGATACCATTGGATATGAATAAATTTCAAAGTAAAGTATTCAAAAATTGTTTTGGGAAAAATCAATTTTTCTAAGAATAATAATTCTTGTTTAGAAATTTCAGTATTTGATTATTTAAGTAAAAACGTTTGGGTTGCACGTCAAAGAAAACAATTGTATAAAAAAGTTTTCCGGAAATATATTCTAAAGGATGAAGAAATTGATATACAAGATGAAAATGAGACACCATCGAAATGTTTCGAAAGAAAAATATCAGTTAAGGATTTTAGAAAGGCTATTAAAGAAGTTCTTGGATTTTATGGAACTGATGAGATTATTAAACAAATTGAAGAATTAATATCGATACAAGATTATACAGAAATTAATTTTCGATCTTGGTGTGGTATAATTTCATTTGCTGAACGTTTTGCTGTTGATCCAATCGAAACAGATTCTTGTGATGAGGTATAAACTATAAAAATATTATAAATTTAATGTTTGAAAGAATTTGGTTAAATAATTTTAGTTGGAAAAAACCGATTTCGATACAATTGAACAAAGAATGGAAACATTAAATTTATCTGAAAATTTGTTAAACGTTTTGAAAGTAATAAGACGAGGACATGGTATTCGAGAAATATAAAAAGAAAAATATATATAATATTTTTTATTGAATAATAAAACAATAGAAATTTTTAAAAATCATTGGTGCATATTCGTCTGATATAAAATTCCTTTCTGGACGTTGTGAATGAAATGGATTTACAGTTGGCGGTAATAAAACACTGACAGGACGTTGTGATTCTTTTAAAAATCTTTTTAAATCCAATGGAGATTCATATTGTGTATAAGATGTTATAATAATTGGACATTTTTGTTTTGCAGATACTTTAATTGTTTCCGGCCATGTATCCATTGTATTAAATCCAGTTGAACGATATAAACCAGGATTAAAAAAACATACTGAAATTAAAGATATTATATAGAATAGTGGATAAAAAGAACTATAAAGATATAATTATACTTAAATCTGGTGTTAAAATTGATGATTCCTTTAAATAATCATGATAAAGAGTGTTCTTAAAAAAATAATTAATATTTCTTTCATGATTTCGGCATATTTTACATGTTCTGGAAAAAATATAATTAATTTTTTTTATAAAATTTTCTTTTAAAACTGCATAATATTATATTTACTTAATTTTCGTTAATGGTTCCAATGAAACATTTTGATTTTCTAATTCAGGACCAACAAAAACGATATTCAATTCTTTTAGGCCTGGTGTTATATGAAGGAAGAAAAGTTCCCATTTATGTAAGATATCAACTTCAAATTGAAGTTCAGCACCTAATTTTAAATTGAATATTAAATAATATAATCGAAATAGAAAAGAAAAAAACTTATTATATACCGATTAAATGGACAGTAAGTTTAGTTTTATTCAATAAACCTGATATTTTTGCACAATACCAAGCTGTTAATGGAGCAGTAGCAATTTGCGTTAATGTTGAATAAGAACATTCATCTTTTATATCTATATTAATTTATTAAAATAATTTTATAAACTTATGAAAACTTTATATTATTTACCATTCATATTTTTATAAATTTCTTGTAGAATACGATTCATTTGTGTTGGACAATTTAATTGTTTATCTAAAATTTTTGATGGTAAATTTGGTTCAATTTTTCCATATTTCTCTTGAAATCCAATCAATTTTCTTAGTAAAATAAAAGATTTACACCAATCCTTATGGTCTATATCTAAATGTTCAGAATTATTTTTACAAAATGCAATTTGTTCACATTTTTCACAATTTTTCAAGAAATTTTCACGCCATTCACGACAATTATTATTACAACAAATTCGTGGAAATAGTATTATTTCTTTTTCAAATGGTAAAAGTTGTCGGCTAAGATGCTCTTCACATAAATTTAGTATTGTTACACGATATGAACGATAATTTTCGGCATTAAAATTCTTACAGTTGTTAAAAATATGACCATCTTTAAAAAAGAGTGTAAAAATAATAAAATAATTTTATTTTTAATTATAATTAATTTGATCGAAAATGTGAAATTTGTTTTAGTCTTAATAAAAATTATGTTACATATATGAACTGTTTAGAAGAATTATTGGTAAATAATTGCTAAATCAAAGCACAGTTAAAACTATAGCAGAGCTTTTAGTGCTAAAAAAAATATGTTCTTCCTGCAAATATTAGCAAGCAATAACATACTTTTAAGGAAAATATTGATTACATTAGTGGTTTTCCCTTTCCATATATATATATATATATATTACTTAAAATTAAATAAAAGGAAGTATTAGATTATTATTAGATTATTTTTATTGAGGCTTTGTAGAATCAAAGAAGTATTAAACATATGAAATATTAAAATTGTAAATTCATCAATTCTGAATAAGGATATTGTCGAAGAAATACATGCAGTTTATTCAGGTTTTAAAGTCGATTGAAAAGTCTTATTAAAATGGGATACCTAGCCATAACTTGGATTAGCTTTTATGGCAAAAGTATCATACAACCAGCATCCGTAAATAATACTTTTCATGTTAGATTTGAAACATCTTATACTCGTATAATATCGGACTTCCGACAATACAGGGAGTTAAATGTATATTACGATATCACGACAAGACATACAATTCAATATTAAATCCCTGATATATCCTATTTCGCCCATTTTTAAAATATATCCTTATCTAAACCTTAACTTCATCTTGTAAAGTTTACATTTAGTAGAAAAAAGGATCTACTAATTTTACGTTTTCCTTATTATCCCTTTGGGCAATTATAATAATGTATAATATAAATCCAGAGAATTAATTTCAGTTGAATAGTCGGCATTATATGCATTTTGATTCTTTTTTACAGTATTTTTTAAATTAAATTTGCTTCAAGAAAACAATCTAAATAATCATTTAAATTTCATCATAATCGGTTAAAGTGTTTCTAAGATAAAATTAAATTTCATAATTTCATAAATCACCATCTATTACCCAACACGGATCGATACGAAAAACAATCTATTAACAATCAATTTTTCCTCGCAATCGACTATTTTCCCTAATTTCATAAATATATGTTCTTTGAATATAATAAAATGAAATATATTAACTAGACTAGACTATATTTCATATAATACCTTTTATTTTCTGTAGACCCGAGGCGATTGTATTTTCATTCTGATATAATAAGCCTTACAGACTAACAACAAATTTTTCAAGTGCATTAAATTATGTAATATTCATAATTAATAATAAAAATAATTAATCAAATGGAAAACTTGTATCAAATCAAACAGATTATGTCAACATTAATTATCAAATAAACTCGTGAAAATTTCTAAGATTTAATAATATGTATTTTGTATCGTGTGTCACTCTTTAACGAGTCTTCAATCTTCTATCTGTTCTGTGTCTGTCGTCTATAATAAATTTTTGAATCTTGAAAATTCATCTGAATTCTAACAAATGAGTGCAATAACCAGAAAGATTTAAATAACATCACTTTGTATATAAATAAATTGATTTTGTTCACAATTTATTAAATTAATTATAATTTCGATGTTTAAAGAAGCCAATGATTTGTTATACATATATGTTGGAGCCAAATACCGATTGTGGGATTTTAAAAAACTACCAGAATGTGTTCTGCCATTTTAATAATTACCATAACGCTTTACAGACTGGAAAATTGTATTTAAATTAAATTTCCACCTAACTAAATAAATGTGCAATATAGGAAGCCTTCAGTTAGCATAAACTCTTAGGCAGATACCACGTCTACGAGTGGTATAACGATGTAGTGATTATTAACGACATGTATTTTCTAATAGGTTGTGCCACATTTAAGTGATGGTGATGTGTTGATGTAGTGATCTGCTTGTTTAGATGATTTCGAGAAATCAGTTGATATTGATGTATTCGATTGGCAAAAAAAATAAAAAAATTAAAAAATGTACATTAAAATCAAGTGATGTACTTGTTAAGTGTGGCACAAACAGTTGGTGTGATAATCAGTTGAATATTTTTCAGGTGATTTTTTAAATCAGAAGATCACTAAATCACTACATCAGTCGTTTTGTGTGGTACCTACCTCATGTAGAGCTAACGAGCACGCATGGAATTGTTTTTTTGCACTTTTTCATAATTTAATACACAAACTATTTACTTTAATACACAAATCTTTTAAAATTAAAAAATTAAAAATTCCGAAATCTGTCTTTGACTCCAACATACCTATATGTAAAATTATTTCATAATTAATTGCGTTTGAAGACTTTCGATTAATAATAAATTTCGCGTTTAATTTTATAATTTTTTTTTGAACTGAAAACTAATAAATCCATTTCGTTTATTAAGCGGAAGTAAATTTTACTTACAAAATTATGTATTTACATATTGCAAGACCCCTTATATAATGCGGTACTCCTAGAATGCGAATTTCCGCCACTTTAAAAACGCGATTAAAATATTGCCGAAAAAAACTCATCTGTGAAAGAATTTACGTTCGATTTGTTTAAGAATTTGCTCATACCTAGAATATGAAAGTAAACTTATTTTCTGCCTATTATTGACAAAATTATTGACCCTTTTCTATTTTCGGTCCCTCAACACCCACCGAGTGGAGACATATTCTACATTTTTAGCTTGCCTATCCAGATTGTACATTCCTAGTGTTATGAAAATCATCCCATTATTGACCGAATTATTGACCTTTTTCTATTTTAGCTCCCTGCAACCCCACATTGATTGGAGTTATATACTATCTTTTCAGTTGGTCTATCCGAAATGAACATTCCTAGTGTTATGAAAATCATCCAATTATTGACCGAATTATTGACGTATTTCTATTTTGGCTATCCATAACCCAGCACCGAGTGGAGGCATATCCTATGCTTTCAGTTGGTCTACCCAGAACGTACATACATTCCAAATTTTATGAAAATTAGCCCATTATTGGCCGAATTATTGACGTTTTTCTATTATGATCTGGCTGTATTACATATTATGGTACAAAGCAAAAATTGTTCCAAGTTTTTCATTGAAACTTCATATAGTAACTTATGGAATCTTTCACAGTTCAGTTAAAAACTTGACATAATAACAAGAATAACATTTTGAAATAATTCATTTGTTTAAATCTAATTTATGTGTTAATATAAAAATAGATTAGTTTTTAAAAAAAAACAAATTCTTCACATTTGATTGATGTAAGGAAAGATTTACACTTCAAATTTAGATACAACATTAACAGGATTGGTAAAAATGTATTTTTAAATTACCTAGCTTCAATTCATGAAGCCAGACAAGAAATTATTTTATATGTAAGTACTTTTTAATACTTAATAAAAACTCAATAAATTAAATATAGAAGGAAAAAGTACATTGAACATTAGTTCATCTGTTGTTGTTTAGTTCGATTAGTGATGTGATAGTTCCTATATTAAAATAAATTTAGTGGAAAATGCAGTCTAGGTACTATCTCTAAAAATAGGATTTAGTAGCAAATTATTCGTTTGTTCTTTTATTTCTGGAAAAGATACATGAAATTGCAATTGAATTTATAGGAATTTAAAGATTCTAATGAAGTCATATTTTAAAAATGATTTTAAAGAAGAAATAATACAGTTTATTTAATTAAATAAATCAGTAAATAATATGATAGAATTTCATCGTTTCTTCTATGAAATTATTTTTAACGTTTCGTTTATAAGAATTGTGAGTTTACTCGATTTAACAAAAGATTCAGACTGAATTTGAATTTCTTTGTGTATTGTTTCAATTGAAATATTTAATCTTATTTACACATTTTTATTTAGAAATCAAGTTAGTTAATTGAATTGCAAGAATACAATCGGTATCTGGAGATTTTTGGTTGTGGTTCTATTTTAAATGTAGATCAGATTATCTCTAGGCTCGGCAAATGTAGTCCGATAAAAGAAGGATTCCTAAGATATTATTGTTTATATGGAAAACTCTGACTAAGACGACTGAGTCAACTAATTTAAAAGTTATCAGTTTTGACTATAAATTTAATATAGTTTTATTTATTTCAATAATTCCTATATTTGCAATATTTGAAATCAAAACGTTTTTCATATCCAACCCAAACAAAATTAACTCTTTTTAAGGACTTTAACTTAATATTTGATATGATATATTAATTTTGTTATTGCATTTTTAATGAATAAAATAGAAATAAATAAATGATTTCAACTGAACAAGGCAAATGTGTGGAGACGATGAAGTTATTTCACTTGTTTCCTGTTGATAACATAATGTGATGATAACTCTAAAATTTGTTGACTGGTTTTAATGAAATTTATAATCGTTTATAACTTAACCCGATTTCGTATTGTATTTGTTATAAAAGGGAAGGAAAGGTATATACATAAAATAAAATTGCACTTCCACAAAGTGGTGATCTGCTGATTCGACTGGGGTAATTCGACTAGGCACAAATTAACTGGACACAATTCAACTTACAATGGGTCTACATAAGCCAATATTTCTGGTATACCAATTGGCTTACCAGAAATAAAATACTACCAGTTTTTTTGACGTAGGCCAATACTGGTATGCCAATACAGTATCTGACATGCCGTTGAACCAAGAACAGAAAATAAAAATAGCCAAAATATTGGCTTTAAAGTGTAGAATTCAATTCTGTGGCAATATCTTCCCATGCCCTTTTTTTAAAATCAATCCTTCTATATTTTTCTTTTTTTCTCGAAACATATTTATCAATTTGATAATTTCACTCCGCAAAAATGTAGTTTCCGCCATTTTATTAAATGCAAATGTCAAAAATTGGTATACCAGCGCTGTCTTTGAAAATGGTATACCAGAATTGTCATATCAGAAAAATTGGTATACCAGCAGGGTCTACACTAGCTTTTTAGCAACCAATTTTGCTGGTATACCAGAAATATTGGCTAATGTAGACCCTGTCCTGGCTGGGACAATTCGACTGGGGCAATTCGACTAGGCACAATTTAACTTGTCACGATTTGACTCGGACAACTCAACTCGGGAACAAAAAAACAAGGTGAAATGGAATTTCAAAGGAATCAGGCGCGGATTCAAGAGAAATATGTGTTTCACAAAAAATTAAATACAAAGATCTTTCCGGATATTTATCTCGGGTACCAAATAAGATTTATAATTACTAATGAATAATTCAATCTCCGCTAGTCGAATTGTGGCAACTTAAATTGTGCCTAGTCGAATTGCTCCAGTCGAATTGGCCCAGAATACGACAAAGTACATTTCGTTTTCTTTTGGTTTTTCTCTTTTAATTGCAAAAGTTGTGATCCAATTTGATGTAAATTTTGTATATACGTTGAATACATTATTTGATGTTGAGATAGTTAGATAGGGAAAATTGGGGAGTTCACAAAATTTCATTGTTTTTATTGTATTTAGATTTTAAGATTTAATTAAAAAGCTACTTATCAGAATTTGATGAGATTTTGGAAATAGATTTATATTATAAAGCTATAGCGGTTTTTTGAATTAGACCGAAATTGAATGATATGAAATGAATTTATCTGCTATAAACCGATTTTAAGTTTCTATATGTCTTATCTTTAAATTTCTCTTTTTTTTTTAACTGCAAATTTAAATTCTTTTAATTACCTCGTCTTTTTGCAATAGCTGATAAAATCGTACAAAACTCAATGTGTCGAGATCTATCTTGAGACATGTGTTCTGGACCGCAATAATAAGTCATGTGGCAAATATTGCATGAAATTAATATCTTTTTCGATGGATTCTTACAAAACTAAAATAAATTTCAATTACTCTTGATTTTATGGTTTTCAATAGCAAAATAGAAAATATACTTGACATAATGAAAATAAAAAATATTGTCGCGGTTTAAAAACATACTCGACAAATTCTTCATCTTCATCGGAAGTTTCGATATTATCAGTTAAATTTTGATTGAATATTTTTTGAAAATTTTTAAACATTAAATTTGGATCAAATTCTTGTCCAATTTGTGATGAAAATTTTTCTTTTAAAATTTTTTGAATTTCTAAATTACATAATGGTTGTTCTGTCGTCGAACCCGAAGATAATTTTCGATTTGCTGATAACAATTTTAAAATTAAATTCTTTTTTTGATTTTGATCATTCTCATTGGATTGAGTTTGATTTTTAGCTTTTTGTTGATCTTGTTCTTTTAAAAGATTAGAATTTTCTTTTATATTTTCAATTTTTTTATTTCGGTTTTCTTCACAGGGTTTTTCATATTTAATTAATTCACTTTGATTATTATTTAATAAAATTTTTTCTGAATTTTTTTTATCAGATTTATTTGATTTATTCGAATTTTTTCCATTATTAAATTTATGTTTTGAATATTTTTTATTTTTTGAAGCATTATTTCGATTCATTATTATTTAATAAAGAATTTAATCATTTGATTTTATTAAAAGTCTAATGAACTTTTTTATATTAAAATATTATGTAATTTAAGAATAGGAATTTTATTGATCCTAATGTTACTTTCTCAATTGTTTTAGTTAAACTAACAATTATTTTGGCTTCTGGCCCATTCGAAAAGAACTTCAAGATCTAAAAGTAGTTTTTCTTGAAATGAAAAACTTAAGATGTTTTTTTTTTAGGTATATAAATATCAAGAAAATTAGTTTTATTTGTATTTTTAATCTTTTAAAATACATTATCTATTAAAATGAAGTACAAAAGAACTAGAAATATGCACTTGAGATTAAAATGCATACAAATTTTATGAAGCAATACTGATGCATTTTACTTTCTTATATTTTACTAAAATACTGCTATTATACATATATAAAATGAAAGTTGTTGTTATGGCGAAGAAAATCTACAAAGAAGCCCAATCGACGATTTCTGTAATAAAGTGTGCAAAGATAAGTCTAGCACGGGCTTATTTATCTAATTTAATCAGGATTAATTGATTGAAACTAAATCGAATCGATAATGTATTTCGATTTTTATACTTTTTCGATAAGATTTAGGTCAAATCGAGTAACACAATTCCATTCCTGATTAAATTTAAAGATAAAGGATCAGTAGAAGCTCAAGCAAGAAAAATATTCAAATTGCATTTACTTTTTGTATAACTATAACAACATTTTTATATTCTGGACAGTATGTAAGAAAATTAACATTGAAATATAGTGTATAAGAAAGTTAAGTGCTGTGTTACATCATAAATTTAGAGTTAAAAGATGAAACTGTTATTTTCCATTTGATTAAACTTCATGCATTAGTTCCGCTTCCGGAACAATTTTAGAAAAATTCTCTTTATAGTTTTATAGAAAATTATTAATATTATTCTTGAAGGAAACACAATTATTTGTTTAGTTTTGTTATATATTTCAAAAATACCTACTAAAATTCTCGAATTTTATTATTCTATTTAATTATTCTAATTTTTTGTATATTTTTGAAGTAATTTAAAAAAAACCGTTAAAAAAATCAAAAATTATGGTTTGAATATTAGATGATTGGTCTTATATTCTAGGCATGAGCCAAAACTATTTTCAAGTAGGAATTTCTATAGAATATATAAAAAGAAATTAAATTAAATTATAAATTTTTAATATGAAATTTTGATTAGAAAATAAAAATATATTTTTTTTTACAATAAATTAAAAATATATTTGCAAAGAAAAGTCGTTCTTTAAAAAAGTTTCAACTAGAATGTAAAAGAGCAAAGCAGAAGTGACATTGGAATCTAGTACAATATAGTATTCCTGTATTTTTGGCATGTAGGCGGCGATTATTCTTGAAAAAGTGTATTTCTTGTGAGTTGTGTGAATTTTTATAGATTTTTAAAATTTTTATTTTTCGATATTTTTAATCTAAAAAAAACGAAATAACAAATGTACGAATTAAAAACGGTTTTGCCGACGTTTCATATAAAATTACCAACATGCATGTATCCGATTAAAGTTTCTCCAAAACGGATTAAAAAAGAAAATGCTGCTGATGTAAGTGCTAGAACCACATGCAATGTTCTCCAAGACTTCGAGCGACAAATCAAATTTGTTTTAAAGGTTATTTTCCTATTGAAAAATCATTTCCGAAAGATACTACTGAAAAACTGTGGGCTTCTTTTTTTTTTAATTTTTATTAACAAAATAAAGCATTTTTTCATTTTTTCAATACTTACAAATTTTTTCTCATTAATTTGCATTCAAATTTGATCTAATTTTAGCATGATGAAATTTTCGGGATTTTTTGTGAAAAATTTAAAGTTGGAACATTTCATGATTCATTCAAGGAGAAGCAAAATGTTCCTAATTTCGAGGATCGTTGAACAAAAAACCTTGTAACACGTCATCAAAAGAATTTTTAATTTTATTTTGTTTATTTAAATTTGCTTGTAGATTTTAATTAAAACTTGTAAATATTAAAACAAAAATTTGAAAGGAATTATGGGAATCACAAGGAATTCCTGTTTTTCTTTTTCATCAAAATCGTTCTTCTCATAATCCCGTATTGGAAATTCTTCCTTTACTGGATTACAGGGAAAACAGGGTATAACCCAACAAAGAATTATGATTTGAATCATTGAATTGGAGAATGTACATATTAATTTTATGTTTTTATTACTAATTTATATTTAATTAGTATTACAAAAAAATGTTAGAATATGTTCTAACTAATACCTGTTCGAATTTCAGGAATCATCATCAGATATGGCACATCTTGAAGCTAGACAAGCAATTGTTTTTAAACAATTAGATGAATTGAAAAAGCAATTAATGAACATTAGATCACAATTAAATGTATGTGGTAAAACAGCATCTCATGTGAAACAACAAACCCAACAAATTTCCAAACCAATAGTAATTTATGTAAATTTCTAATATCACAAAAAAAAATCGTATTTTAACAATAAACCAATTCTTAGGAACCTCTTCATGATATTGTAATTAATGCTCATCCAGAATATATACCATATGGATTATTAGCATTGAAAAATGTTTGGAAAGATATTTTTAATATAAATGTTAAAGTTCATTCGCATTCGACAATTTCTAGTTTGAGTAAAGAAGCTTTAGAATTTCAAGAAAACATTATGAAAAATACAAGTGGTATTAAAAGTCCTAATATAAATATAATGCTTATTTGGAAGAATAGTAAGTATTTTTTTGTAATTATTCTAAAACTAAAAAGAAATTCTAAAATATATATGAATTTTTTCTTTAAATAGCTGAGCATACAGAAATGATAAGCTCACCAACTATGTATGTACCAATCTATGGAGAAGTTAATATTTTACGTTATCTTGCCCGTGTTGGACCATCTGAATTTCGTTATGAAGATACTCCATTATGTAATGATGCTGATGCTATATTAGATATTTGTTATCAATTGTTACGATGTACTACAGCAAAAGCACGTCAACAATTATTACGATCATTAAATACAAGATTACAAAAGCAAACATATTTTGGTGGTAATAATTTATCGATTGCTGATATTGGTGTATGTAGTTCAATTCGAAGAATGCCATCATCAACAATGAAAGATTTAACTGAAAATATGAATAAATGGCTTACAAGAGTTCAAAAGTTTACTATGATTTAATTGAAGAATAAAATTTGTTTTTAAATACGAAAATTACGATACTTAAATACGAAATACTTTCCTGGTTGAAATAGATTTTATGTCACAAAAATAAAAGAAGAAATGTTTTAATTTTTAATGTTATTATTTATTTCATATGCTTAAAAGTAATTCAAATAAAAATTTTTCTTAAAAATATTAGAACGTTTATTTTTTTGGTATTTTAAAGAATTTAATTACATTTTTTTTTATTATCATTATTTACCTCATTTTTAGATATAAAATTTCAATGAATAATATTTTATACAGAAGAAACATTACGTTGAGTTCATTAAAATAAAATGTCCTTAGAAAATCCGTTAAGAATCCATGAAAAATCCTATCAAACTCATCCCTTTTTAATGATTTTTATCAAAAAGAATATTTCTCATTTTAACACTTCAATTAAAGAATAGAAAATCACCCAACTAAATGAGAAATCAAGTCTTTATTATTAACCATTATTAAAAGAACAAACTCACAAGATGTTAATATTGTCTTCTTTTTTTTTTGCCCTTCTAGAATCCACGACCTTTAAGTACCCAGAAAAGTCCATCGTGGTCGTTTTCATCCCTTATCATTTTAGAATTACAAAAAAGTAAAAAAAAATATGTATATATGTATGAAGACATAAAGAAATAAAAAGTTTTACTCGGATGCCCTTTTTTTTAAATGTACATAAAATACAATAAAAAGAAAAACACTAAGTACGAAAAAATTGCAGTAAATCGAGAGGGATGGTAATTGTAGAATGGTTAATATATAAGTCACAAGGACGTAGTAATACTTATTAAGATCGTAAAAGAAAGATACAATCATCAAGAGCAAAAATATTAGATTAAATGTGAAACAAAGTTTTTAGCTTGTTATTTCTGCGATGCTTTTTTTGTCGTCTTCAGTTGGATTGGTATTTTTCATCTTGCACACTCAAAATAGCAATGAAGAAGAATCTCATAAAGGATCTGTAGAAATGTGTTTCATTTATTCCCCCCTTGTCGACGAAAGAAACACTTTCATATCCTTTTCTTTCTAAACAACTAATTCGATGAAATTAAAAGACGACGAAAAAAAAGGAAAAATATATATATTGTATAAAGGAAATATGCTCCAATGAAAATTTTTTATATTAACAATGAATACCATCGTCATTCATTGCCCATCTTCTACAAAACAATTGATAAGAATGTGCACAATATATCCCTTTTTTATTATTGTCGCGCCAAAAATTCGCTAAATGTCGCGATAAGACTTAAACTGCCCCAATTTATTGCTTATATAAAAAAAAGGAAGGACTCTGAAGGGTGGAACTGTTAAAGGTCGAATGAAATTCTTATTTCGTTTTAATTAAAACGTAAAAAGTAACTAATTATTTTCTTTCTCTCGAAGAAGAATTTTATATTTTTTCCAAACCAGAACCAGAACCCATAGATAAGCTTCTCATTCTTTTACGAGAATATGTATGCTAATCTTAAATTATTGATTTTTATTAAAAAGAAAATTTTTCAAATATAGTTGGTACTGATGGGTGTCATCCATTTGACAGGGGACAAAAGATATTCCCTGTTTATATATATGTATATATATATGTTTGGGATGATATCGTCTGTGAAATCATCCCTTTTAGAAGAGGGTGAAACTCAAGAGTAAACCTGTACCGAATGTTTGTGCAATACCCATATTCTCGATATTTATGTTAACTGACATCGAAATCAACCATCAACGTTTACATTTTCGTAAAGCATCAGTTATATAATGTGTTATTTACATGAAATTTATAGTAATTCAGTGTAAAAGTGAGATCCCATTACAAATGTTATTTTAATTGCGGTAAAATTATGGGTGGTTTTTTTTTGGGAGAGAAAATTAAATAAATGGGTAAATATTTTTGGATGAATTGATATTCTAAAATGGTTAAAATAGAGTATACTAGTATATTTATTCATTATTTTAAATGGCCTAATTCAAGTTTAGATATAATTAGTTTTTGTTATGAGTTATGAAGAAGAAAAAAAAAACAAAACAGTTGCAGTTGTTACTGATTTTGATTTAACAAAATAATAGCAATTATGAATTGAATTTATCTAATTACAAATTAAATTTATACAAAATCTGTTAGAATCAATGAAGAATGTTTTAAAGTGTTGTAGACTAATTTGATTTTGGAAAACATTGAAAATGTTTTGTTTAAATTTGAAAAAAGAAACAAAAGGGAGAGAATTTTATTCAAAATGTTATATATTCATTCATTAATATTGTAACACATTGTTTTAAATCGGAGATCATTATAAATTTTAGTTAAATTTAGGAAGTATTTAGGTAAACATATGTGTTTTTGTTAATTTAAGTCAAACCATATATGCATTGAATTTCAATGATAAATGTACTTATGACCAAAATTTCGCTAATCCGTCTCTTATAAAACTTGAACTTGACTTATTAGAACATTTTAAATTAAGGAAAATCTTTAAAATTTTAGTAGAAAAGCTTCTCTTAAGAAAATTTGTTGGATTCAAAGTGTGAGAACAAAAGTTTAGCCAACAAGCAAAATGAAAGAAGAAAAAAATCTAAGAAATATGAAAATAATATACTATACTTACCTGAAAATATAGTTCCGCCTGCTTTTCATCTTTCAACCGAAATCGGCTGTACACGAGGCCGGATTAGGACCTTTAATAATACTGAACATTACATCATAGGCAAAGAAGGAAATTAGGGCAATTTTAGGGAGCATCAAATTTACAAAATAATCCTTACTAGTGGATTCTTCCAAGAAATAAAAAAAAATGTAGTGTATTGTAAAGCAAATTTGGTCATATTGCTATTAGTAGGTTGTGTTCTACTTTTGATGGTTTTTTAAAAACCGATGTGTCTGGATAAAACGCGATCTAGCAGAATCGAAAAGTTAAACTGTTCTAGTTCTGATTTCTACATCCATCTATTTGTAAATTTTCATTCATTTTTTTAGCACTCTCGCACTTTCAATTAGAGAAACACAAGTTTGCTACAAAATGATTTATAATAGACCTTGTCCTTCCTCATAAATATTATTGACAAATTCCAGGCGAGAAACCTTTGGGTGGCTTAGCTTAATAAAAGGGTAGAGAATTTCATGTAAAAAATTTGCTGGAAATATTTTAAATAGAAAAGGTACTCTAAATTTGTAAATTGCCTAGGGCCAAGCTATATCTAAGTAGCATTTTTTTCAGTAAATTGGAAAAATATCTAAAATAATTACATATGAAGATGAAAAATCTTCCACATCTTATACGTCCAATAAGATATAAATATTGAAAAACTACCTTCTACCCATTCCTCCATTACTTTCGGACATTGTATTGTTATAATCTACAAAGGATTTGCTAATAAGCCTACATTCCTTCGTGTTAATAACTTTTCATAATATTATTAAAGTCGGACAGACAAGAATATGTATTAATAGATTTTATTCTGCAAAAAAAAACAAACACTACAAAATTAAAATTCGAATTTTTCACACGTACACGTCAAAAGTTTACGTGATTTTTATATTATTTTTTTTGGGAGTAACATTTTTATTTTATTGTATAACTTTTCTTTCGGGTACACCGCATAGCCCGTAAAATATGAACCCAATTAATGAACAATTTTTAAAATAATTTTTTTTTTCACCCAAAATAATTCTACTTTAAATTTAATTTGAATTGTTGGAAAATCGTTGAATTTTTAAATGAAAAGTTCAAAACTAAGTTTTTAAAAAATATTGCAGCATTTTAGGCGAAATTTTTAATATGAAAATTATTTTGTGTCAGAAATTTGTATCCTTTTTCAATTAGATTTTGCAAAATTTAAATCTAATTAAATTTAAAAACAAACTACTTTATCCTTTAGGTCCTAAAGTTTAGGACATTTTTCATTATATAATCAAAGAAAGAAGAAAAATTGAAATTATATATGGGAATTTTTTTTTTTGGGAATGTTTTTTTTATGAATTTTTATTACCAATTTAGTCTTTTAGTCATTAGCCCATAAAAATCCATAACTTCCTGAATCATGAAATTTGTTCAAACGTGTGACATGAATTAATTATGATTCTTTTTTTTGGGAATTTTCAACGATTTTTGGTGATGTTCCTAACGTGAATTTTATACAATTTTATTGTTACATTTGTTTTGTTGAAGTTTCAGCTTGAATTTGAAATATATAACAACAAGAGTGTGGAAAATTGTGCGTTTTTAATATTCGAGACTCATTTATAGGAGTTTTGTCTGAGTTTTGAATGAATGTGTCCACATGTTTTCTATTGTTCGAAATATAAACTGAAATTACTATTGGGTACATGTATGAAATGTCTAAAATTATATTTTCAGGTGCTACAAAATGTTCATAATATATAGATTTTTCTTAAAAGCTGTTATTTTCCATGTAAGGGACAAATTTATAAAGACATAAAATCAGCAACAAGTCTAAATTCATTTTAATATTGGTAATAATATTATTGTATGAATTTTGTTTTAATTGAAAAAATATATCTATTTGGTTATGAACCGATATTAGTTGGTAGTCAGTAGATAGAAGGACTTTCATGTGTCATATTTTTTACTAAAGAACATATGGTATTTTTATAGCGATCTGGTAGTCCACAATTAGTATATTTACAGGAATTATAGTATAAAAAAGGTGTAACTATTTGATTTTAAATAGGAAATAATCGTATAAATGAATAGAAATAGAGTAACCTTCGATTAACACCGCATTCGAATTGCACGATTAGGATTTCGGTTTAACACGGTTTTCTGAGGAACTTATCTTCAGTCTAAATCGGGGGATAGGTTTATAACATAATGTATTATAGTTTAATTTGTAAAATGATGTTTTACTTATTATTAATCCATGTTGGTAAGTATTAAAGCAAGGCAAGTGGTATAAATCGCTGCATCATAATGGCACTCTTTCAATAGATACAAGTTTAGAAATAATACGTCAATTTTAAAAACTTTCAAGTTATGAGCGTAAATTTAAAACATAAACTTTTTGGGTTTTCAATTTAAACTTTCCATGGTAAATTAAAATATTAATTAGCGAATTTTACCAGCAAAATGTAACTTTTATAAGAAATATTTTTGGCAGTAAAATAAAATTTTAATCTAGCAAATGGATAATATTTTTATGCCCTATGGTAGGTACTACCAGAGTCTATATTAGTTTTGTCACTTCAGTTGTAACACATCGAAATAATCGTCGTAGAAAGGTTTTAAGGGTATGCTTGTGTCGGGAATCAAAAGTTATATCGATTTTCGCATGTCTCTCCGTCCGTCCGTATACAAGATAACTCAAAAGCGCGTTATCCGATTTTGATGAAATTTACAACGTGAATTGCTTATTCCTTAACTTGGTTCGAAATTGAACTTTAGCAAAATCGATCAAGGAGAGCAAAGTTATAAAGGAAAGACCAGGGTGACCAGAAAGTTTGTGGTTTTTTTTATGATTTTTCGAATTTAATTGGAAAATTTGTGAATCACTTTTGTTTAAATTAATTATATAGGTTGACTACACAAATAGACGATACCATGTTAAATTTCAGTCAAATCGCTACAAGGAGAGTGGAGAAAGAAATAATCCTAGGAGAAAATAACCCTCTTTATAAAGGTTTTTTGATGTACTTTAAAAACTAATACACCGGTTTGACTAAAATTTACAGATTAGACTTATGTTGTCAGGGTTATCTGCAAATTAGAAGAAATTTTAAGATAAAGAAACAAAGTTATGAAGAAAAAAACTTGAAATAATGTTAGTTTTTACAGTTCTTCTGTCCAATTTCTACCATAGGGCATCAAGACATCGGCTATAGGTCAATTTTCAGTTAATATATGTTTATTTCTTAAAAACTAGCATGTAGTGAAACTATTTCTAAATATAAAATATAACTTATTTTCAATACTATACTCAAGTAATGAAATAATATCTTATTAATTATGTTAAATGACTTTGGCGTACCTGATTTCTAAATTTCTCGCTATTAACTTTGCAAATAATAACGAACCAAAAGAAGAAAGCGTCCCATTTCTAATCACAGTTTAATTACTTTAATATTTTTTGGAAACACTCTGTATATTATGTATTACGTGTATTCATAAAAGTTATTATGATTTGACTGAAACTCATAAGAAATTATTTCTGCTGAACATCTTAAAAATCTAAATTTTCATAAAAATAAATCTTATCTCTAATAATAAACATTTAAAAATTTTTTTTTTTAAATTAAACAAACAACAATAAAAATAATCGAATGTTATCAATCTCTTTGCGTAAATCAATTGGAAAATTTTTTAAAAATTAAAAATACCATAATTTCGAAAAGATAAACAAAAATAAGCTATTAATAAAATTACGTATCTGGGATGAGTAGTAAAACTGTTGTTATGCGCTAATTGTTCTAAATTATTATCAATACTGCAAAATTTGCACAAAGATATTATATTTATTGATAACAACCGATTATTAAAGATAATAAGAAGAAATTTATGATGGAAAGTTTTTAACATAAAATTTATTTAAAGTGCCCAAGACCCCCAAAATCGACATCTCAATAAATCTTGTTTAATATCAAGCTATATAAACAATTAAAAAATTGTACTCCAGTTCATTACACGATGGAGAGAATCCAAATCATGCGATAACATAAGTCAGGCCAGGCCCATCAGTAAAATATGTAACTTCTATATAAAGGGTGATTTTTTAGCGTAAAAAAAAGTTAACTTTTAATTAAAAATCTTTCTTTATTCGAAAGACCTAGTTATGCCATTAATATTTAAAAATGACTTTGGGCATATGGCCACTGTGACTGCTCTGGACGAAGCGCATATTGTTAGTCCAATTTTGGTTTGTATTTTCGATCAATAGCGGCCGTATGTCACAAATAACACGAACAATGTTGGCCAATTATTGCTGGTATGTCAGCCCAAATAAAGGACTACACGTAAGCCCATAGAAAATGTTGGAAATATGTTAGATCTCACCATTTTGGAGGCCAATTTAAAGGGATATTTCTCAAAATCACATTATCCCTAAATCGTGATTTCAGTAAATCGATGATATCTGTCGATGTATGGCACGTAGCACCTTCCTGTTTAAACCACATCTCAGCAGGATCAATTTCATCTGTATTTTCGAACAAATATTCATTGATCATGGTCCGGTAATGCTCTGATAGACCATAACACGAGATCCCTCCTCATTTTTAAAGCAATAAGGACTAATGATGCCACTGGTATGTAAACCTCATTTTTCTGGGTGTAATGGGATCTCTAGACTCTCTTGTAGAAGCGACAATTTTGGGTATTAATAAAGCCATTGAGCGGAAATGAGCTCTGACACTGAACAAAATTTTGCGATAATATAACGGCACTAATTTTCAAAGCAAATTTGGATAATTCTTGATTGTTTCTCAACTGTGAGTTTATTCATGGTAAAATGGCAACCTAAACTGAGCATAAATTATCTATCAGCTGTCAAATTGGCTACCGTTGGAAAGTGTTGACAATTCGAAAAGCAAACCTCTAAAAAACACCCGTTACTATAAAGGTTCGATTCCCAGTATTCTTTTATGTAATGTAACATACTATATGTCTGTCTGCCTGCTGGCGCCGCTATTTATGGAAGTTTTTAAGTTTTTATGAAATCGTTCAATAAAATAGCTTCATCCATATGTATAGAAGTTCCCAAATGAGGTTTTGCATCATATGATGAGAATTGTGATAAAGCTATGAAATAGCAAGAAAAAAAAATTCTTCTGGTCAGAAAAATTATTTTCTTGATAAAAACTCATTCATTCAAATTTTCGAATTTTCAGTAAGCTGTGTGAGTTCAATCAAGTCAAGTGTTTTTCTTTTTTTTTAAATATAGAAATAAAAAGAAAATTTTTTTGTTTAGCTAAAAATAACATAGAAAATCGTATTTTTAAAAGTTTTTTGTGTTTTTATAAAAGTTAATTTGTGAGGAAATTATGATGATGTCTGTTACGGGAAATATTCGTTCATCAAAGAAAATTTTAAATAATTTAATTAAATTAATTAATGGAAATAATAAAAGTTCAACACGTTCTACTCATAAAATTGCATCAAAAGAGATTTTTGATAGAGAAGACAAATATGGTGCTCACAATTATCATCCGATTCCGGCTGCATTAACGAAAGGTGAAGGCGTTTTAGTTTGGGACGTTGAAGGGAAAAGATATTTTGATTTTTTAAGTGCATATTCAGCTGTTAATCAAGGCCATTGTCATCCAAAGATTGTTAATGCATTAATAGAACAATCGAAAAAATTAACATTAACGTCAAGGTATAACAAAATTGATATAATATGACATTTTCGTTTCTTGAAAGAAAATGCGCACATTTTTCCCAGAAACGAAATCGCTTTTAGTTTTTCAGTGTTTCAGAAAACGGACTACGCATATGGGAGTTCGATGATAGGTGTCCATTAATTGAATCACCAAATTCGAAAAGGGCTCATGTCTGTTTTTTCAAATTGTTCAGGAGACATAAAAAACTGAATTTCTGCCAAACTGTATAGAATGTAATAGTGGAATTTTTTTTTGAAAGTGCTAACCATTCGACTGCGTCATAACATACTGAAATGGTTTTGGTTACTATAAAAGTTCCGAAAAAACAGCTGTTACAGTTTCCCGAGATGAGCCCTTTTCGAAATTGATCTAAAAACTCAGGTGGTGTTATTGTGAATTTTTTAATTTCTTAATTATTAGTTAATTTTTTGGCATTTTGAGCACACATCAATTTGTGGCCTCCCAAATGACAAATTAAAATTGACTTTGAAATAGTTCACAGACATGCATTTTTTCCACTTTGGAGAACAGATATGAGTCCCTCTTGCTCATGGAACATGCGTCTATACCTAAAGATGAAAAAACTGCAAAAAAGTGGATTTTGAAAAAAAACCCGAAATGAGCTCTTTTCGAAATTGGTGATTCAATTCTTTTAAATTCATTTTACATTATTTTCTAATAAAGTTTTTGGGGTATTAGGAAGAGTCGTGCTTTTTGCAATGTATGTTGGTTTCTTTTAAATAATTCTGCAACAAATTATTTTAAATATTTATTTTTGATGTGAGTTCTTCCATAAACTAGTGTTTGCAAAGATGTAGTGTACTGCTGGCAAATTGTTTAGTGAACCCGATTGATTTTTCTTTTAACACTAGTTTATTCATATACATTTTAATTACATATATCAATTTTTCAATTTGTCTACTATTTAATATTACAGATCAATTTAATGAAAATAGATAGGAAAAATCTTAATTATCTACAAAAAACAATAACAATTCATTAAATAATTTCTTAATTAATTACGGTTTTCTAACAATACCCTGTCCCAAATAGTTGAAGCTGATATAAGGGAATAAGATGGTCTCTCGTTGCTAATAACTAACAAAGTTATCAGGTTCGATACATGACCAAAAATAGTAAATTTAGTACTAAAATATAAAATTAGTTTACTTAGCTCTCCAATGTTATACACGTGTTCAGCTCAGAATATGCCAGAAATACATCCCTTAAAATATTTGAAAAACTGATGTTTTACTTACAAATTGTTTTATTTTCTTGACTACAAAGTTCACATAAGGAACCAGCTGAAATTACTGAGAAAGGCTCAAACCAAATATCAAGTATCTCATATGTACAATGTTACAACTAATCCAGCTCGTCCCTAAACATATTTTATTCTCTTTCTTAGATACATAAAAAAATTATTTTTTTTAATGATTTTCAATTGATAAAAATTAATATTAAATATAATTGATGGTTAATTTTTTTTTAGAGCATTTTATTCAGATGTTCTTGGCGAATATGAAGAGTTTGCTACAAAATTATTTGGTTATGATAAACTACTTCCAATGAATACAGGTGTTGAAGGTGGTGAAACAGCTTGTAAATTAGCACGAAAATGGGGCTACAGCGTTAAGAAGATTCCCAATAATCAAGCAAAAGTAATTTAAAAAAAAACTAATTTTAATTCTTATTTAATTAATATTCAATATTAATTTATTTTTTTTTTTTTGGTTTAGATTATTTTTGCTAATGGAAATTTCTGGGGAAGAACAATGTCTGCAATTTCATCATCGACAGATCCAAGCAGTTACGAAGGATTTGGTCCATTCATGCCGGGATTTTTAAATGTCGACTATAATAATGTTAAACAACTTGAGGTGATTTTGTTTTCTCTTTCTCTTTTCTAAATAGAATTATCTTTATTTTCATAATTAATATTTATTAATTAAAATTTTTGATAATATTTTTCGGATGGAATTTATTTATGATCCCTCGAAGTGTTGAGCATAATCTTATCATATGGATTTTTTTTTTTTGGCTTTGTGTCGCCAACAGTTGACAACATACTTTATAGGCTATATTTTTAAAAGTCTATCTAATCAGTTCAAATTAATTAAATTAAAATAATGAAAAAGGTCGAAAATTTGTTTGAGATAAATGTTTTTTGGTCAATTTTGAACTGGTTTGAAAAAAGTTTGGCTATTGCTAGAGATAAGAGAGGTCTCGCATGTAGACCAGAAAAATGTGAATTTTGAAATAATTGAATATAAATATTTATATATCAACATGTTTATAAAATGAGGAAGTTATTATATTCATCATGATTGGGTTCAGATGATTGATTGACAGAATAGGATCACACAAATGACTTTTAATTTAGCTTAAATAATCTTAATTAATGTTAAAGAATGTACTATCATTTTTTTGTTAATTGTAATACAGAATAGGATACGGATTCAACTAATTGATAGACAGTTTTAGCAAATGTAATCATTTCTATATAAATTGATAAGACGTTTGCAGCTCTGCAAAGCGCGCCTCGTTTTTAATAGTATTTGTAAAAAAAGTCTGTAAAGACATGAAATTTTATATCACACAGAGTCTTTTTAACAAATATTATTAATAATGAGGCGCCTGCAGACGTACCCAAATTGGAAACTCTCATTATTGTATGTTTTTTGGTAGTACTATGTTCATATTTCCAAAGCCAAAAAAGAAAGAAAATAACTTGGTATAAAATTTGGAAAATGAAAACATATGAAGAATTGGGATGGTCTTTTTAAAGTCCAATATACCATTCAAATTTAAATCTGGTACTATTGAGTGTATTTTAGAATCAGTATAAATACAAATTATTCTACCAATCTCTTTAAAATTGTAGTGATTTATCCAACTGGTGATGGGCACGGTAGCTCAATACATAATAGTTATACCAAAGTTTATGCTAAGGAAGATTAGGCAAATCGTTATCCTATTCAATTCTATAGACATGTATCCTGTAAACTAGGAGTAATTTAAAAATACTCGCAGTATAAATTACGTTAATGATGACTTTTTGTCGTATTGTCATATGTGTAAAATATACAAAATTAATTGTAAATCCCTTTCAGTTTATTTCAGTGTAGAAGTTTAATGATAGAGGATAATGGGGCACTTTTATATCTATACAATTGGCCCTGGGAAACATTAAACGATTAAATTATAAACACATAGAATTTCGCTCTGATGTCTTAGCTGTAACAGTATGTAGTTAGGATTTAGTGGTCCTCCAATTCTATTATTTCGTTCGTACCTATGTAAGTTTCTTTTCGTATAAATAAAATATAATTAAAACAATTAAATATAATCAAATACATAATAAAACCACATTTTCCAATAAGAATTATTACCCTAATTTTCTTTTGACTAAAGTATGAAAGTAATTCATGTTAACTACTTATTATATAGAAAACGCTTACAAAATCGCATTTCTTTACCATCTTATTAATTCACTCTTAATTTATTGAGAGTTATAATTGGCTTCGAACAAAGATTTATGAGCTTTTTCTTAAGGATATATCCAAAAGTTAGGATAATATGGTGTTCAATAAAATTCGATTATATAAACGCGATAAGAATAGAACGTTTATTGTTTTTTTTGCCACGAAAAGAACTCTTTTTGAATGTTAAATAAGTGTAAAGAACCATTTTAAGACTGAAAAATTCTTATATATAAACTAATTAAATCGATTTATAGTCTAAATTCCGATAAATCTAGTTTTGGATGTGTAGAAAAAAAAAAAGAAAATTTGGTTTCGTCAAGATAAAATATAAGTAGTTGATCCGGAATTTGTTTATGTAATGATAACAAACAAATATTATTTTTTTGTTTTCTTTTCTTATCAAAATTGTAATAACTTCGAAAACAAGGAAAAATAACATATTTAAGCTAGAAAATTGAGGGGTTGAAAATTTAAACAGTTTTCCATTCAACATTTTCCATTACCCAAGGCTTAGATTTTCAAAATATACATATATAAATCGGTTTAAACCTTTTAACTTTTTTATCCCTCTTTACACATATGAGGCACATGTAAATTTTTTTTCGTTTTTTTTTCTGAATATATAAAATGGAAAGGATTTACGCTCCATAAAAGTAAAACGGGGATAATTTTCAAGGAATTTAAAATGAATAAATTATATATTTGTAAGCAAGAACAACCAAAAAAAAGGACGACTTCTTAAAAAGAGAGAATTTAGTTCGGAATTTTGCATTTTGTTTATCATCGAAAAATAACAAAACGATTATTATTTGATAGTATAAACCAAGGCTATGTTTAACCCGCGGCACACGGGCCGCATGCGGCGCAAGACAAGTATCAATGCGGCCCGAAAATATTCAAAGTTACTGAAGTATGTGCATTTTTCTCAGGAATGATTTGTGTGTTGTATGCGCTCTCGTGCTAAACCTGCCAAGTGACAGACAACAGAAACAGGACCAGAACAGAAAGCTCTTTCGTTATGTAGCAAATTCTCTTTCTGTTTGCGTTGCTCGCTCAGCTACACTGTGCTGTTGTTTGTCACCTGGTGGCTTAAGTGAAGAATGAAACATACTAAGTATAAAATTAAAACCAACATGTTGGATGGCCACCTTGAGAACTGCCTGAGAATTGCAACCACGTCAATCGAACCAGATATTGACGCTTTAGTTTCTCAACTTCAATGCCAAGTATCACATTCATTTCATGATATGGATTCATACATAGTAATATACTTGTGGACCAAAACACCATGTCTTCTTACAATGTGGCCCAGGGAAACAAAAAGGTTGAACACCCTTGGTTTAAACGAAAATCTACGAATTTACACAATGCCATTTTTATAAGACTTTTTGATCTTTCGCCCTCAAAATATAAGTTGCCCGAACTTGCTAAATGCGGTCTAAACTAATTCCTATTTCTTTTGATTTTATAGGAAACTTTTAAAGACCCAACCGTTTGTGCATTTATGGTTGAACCAATACAAGGTGAAGCTGGTGTTGTTGTACCAGATGATGGATATTTAAAAAAAGTTCGAGAACTTTGTACAAACTATAATGTTTTATTTATTGCTGATGAAGTACAAACTGGTTTAGCACGTACTGGAAAAATGTTAGCTGTTGATCATGAAAATGTTCGTCCAGATATTTTAATTTTAGGTTTATTAAAAATATAGTTGTTGCATTCGAAAATTATTAAAATAAAAAATTAATTTATAGGAAAAGCATTATCCGGTGGTATTTATCCAGTTTCAGCTGTTTTAGCCGATGATCCAATTATGTTATGTATAAAACCTGGTGAACATGGTTCCACATATGGTGGAAATCCTTTAGGATCTAAAGTAGCAATTGCTGCTCTGGAAGTATTAATTGAAGAGAAATTAGCTGAAAATGCGGAAAAAATGGGACAACTATTAAGGAAACAATTGAGAACATTACCATCTGATATTGTTACAACTGTTCGTGGAAAAGGATTATTAAATGCAATTGTTATAAATAATAGTAGGAATTTTTAGTTTCTGTTTAAAGTAAAGTATAAATTAAATTCATTTCTTTTTTTAGAATATGATGCATGGGATGTATGCCTGAAACTCAAGGAAAATGGTTTATTAGCGAAGCCAACACATGGTGATATCATTCGTTTTGCACCACCTTTAGTTATAAATGAACAACAAGTTATGGAATGTTTTGATATTATAAGAAAGACTGTAACGAATTTATAATAAACTAATTATTTTATTTTATTTTCTTCTTAAATTAATTCTTTTAAAGAAAAATTCTAATCAAATTGCGTCTAAACATTTAGAAATTCTGTTACTGGTAACTAGAAAGGTTTCATTCTAAAAGTTGGAGTTTTATAACTGCTTTTAGAGGCGACTCAAGGAATAAGAAAAATATATTTAAAGGTTTATTTATAAATAAAGTTAAAACAATTAAATTTAAGGTTCTACATAGTTCTAATTAATAAAAATAATGTTTAGCAGTATTAAATACCACTATGTAGACGACAGTGATATGACTCCGTCGTTTGAAAGACTAAGTGATAGATTCCGGCCATTTTCTTTGTATTTCAAGCAGAGCTTTAGATACTGGGTTAGTAATTAAAACAAAAGTAGTTGGATTCGAGAACCATGATTTTTAAGATTTCAAAATCCCCAGATTCCAATTTGAAGACAAAGATATTCTATTCTTAAACTATTAAATAAATATTAAATAATAAAGGGGGACAAATCATTATGAGATTAAATTACGTTAAATTGAAAGGGATACCTTTGTCGTTCCCATTATAGAGCACATAATTCAACTGATTCATATTACAACTATAGTTTCATGCCAAATGGGACCACGCGATTATATAATATTAAAATCCTTAAAAATCACCCGACTCAATGAAAAAAAAAACATCGCCATCTTCCAGATATATTTGTTTCTAATAAGTTACAAATATTTAAAAAAGGAAAAAAAATGACTCCTCAATAGCATAATCATAAATGATTACATAAAATTCATATTCCATATTTTTTTTTTTTATTATATAACAAACAAAAATTTCTTAATACAAAAACATTAAAAAAAACAAGTGTTAAACACAAAAATAATAAGTTTTAAGGAATATAATACCACCTGATGACCACTTTGGAAGGATTCAACATAAAAATCCCATTTGCAGTAAAAAAAAAGACAAAAATACGCAGTAATAATAATAAGAAAAAAATCACGGAGTACAAAATTCGCTGATTATCATTTTGATATACGGATTACTTACATCGATATATTCCATTCTAAATCCTATATTATCACCCATTTCGTCTGTGATCCCTCTTCTATATATATATAAGTGTTATTGTATTTTTTTTTACAGCAAGGATTCCCCAAAAAAAAAACAAGGAAAAACAAGGAAGAAAATCAACACTTTGATGTCGTCCAAATAAAATCATATGAGAAGTAGTAGTATTTCGGATAAAATGTTAGTACAACCATCGTTTTACTCCTAGTTCAGTTGATTGCATGGTTATAATAATACAATCTGAAAATAACCTTAGATCCCAGGTCTCCTAATTCATATGTGAAACAAGAAAATAGAACTATTATACCAAAAGAACTCCTGATGAAATTCATATATATATATATATATATATGAGTAATGGTAATCCAACATAACAAATCATTATACTATAAGCCTGACACAATTTCTTTAGCGACATGAAAAATTTGCAATATTATTAGGTTTTGGTGTTTTTTTCCTCGTTTATTTTTTGGTGTTATTGTTGGTTTTCTCCTGCACCCACACCATATATATATATATCTCGTCAAAAATTTAACTTTCTATATTTATATATCTCACGGCAAACAAAAAAACAAAACACAAAACCAAATACATCCCTTTTCAACATCTTACTATAATATCCTAGTTATAGGATATATGAAATTCAGAACTCAAAATACGAAGGAATGATTGTCTCAGATGTTTGCTTATTTATAACCAACTTTATCCTTCGTTTTAGTCCCTTTTGCATAATCATATATATATATTTTTTCTTATGGAAAGGGGATGTTTCAATCGGGATATCAAAATCCGAACAGTTTTTTTTTTGTTGGGCAAATATACGCAGCCAGAAAAAGAAAAAACTCATAGTTATGGAATATCCACCAAGAATCCGGGAAGATCTGTCAAATATGGATTTCATCGTTTCTGTACGCAGCACACCCTCATCCTTTTTGGTGTTATATGGATTTGATAAGAATGACGTGTATACCGTTAACACCTCGAATTTTCACCGGATAAATATCAATTGAATTCAATTGGTTTAAGTTTGAAGTTCCCTAAGGAACACATGGAAAACTGAAAGGCAAAAGAGATGAAGAAAAAGGAAGAAAAACGGAAAAGGTATCAAAAAATTCGGTAGTATAATCTGTTTTTGATGGATTTAATGGTTTTATGAACTTTCTTATATCTGCGAATATGGTAAAGGGTTTCTTTTATTGTTTTTTTTTTTTTATTTGATTGATAAATTTATCGAAGTTCATGATGAGAATTTTAAAAAATTTTTTGAATTTTTTGATTGAAACATATAAAAATTGAATTGATTTTTTGGTTTGTTTATTTTAATTTTATGAGTTTTCTTGATTTTGGTAACAAAATTTATGATACTTATTATGGAAAACGGTTTCGTTTAAACTTCCAATTAGGTTAGTGTAAAAAGGATTTATTTCAATTAGTTTAGAAATTGTATAGTTCATTTCAGATAACTTGGAAATGAAAAGATTGTATATCAGCGGTAGTATATTTTGTGTTAAATTGAATACTGACAAAACATATCGTTAAGTTTTTACAATCCCAATCGGAAAGTTAAATAAGCTGTATTATAATCTCCTAAAAATTGCTTGTATTAACGACTCTCGCCCCAATTTATAACAAGCATATGTAAATTTATTAACTGTATTTACGTAGCTTTTGGTCTTGTAAATAAAGAATAGAACAAATCTTTTCTAATTTAAAGCAAACTCTTTCTCTATAGGTAAATCCGCTTCAAGTGGTGTGTATAGAGAGACTTCAATAATTATGCCCTATGGTAAGTACTACCAGAGGGTATATCAGTTTTGTCCACTAGATTTGTAACACATAGAAGTAATCGTCGGAGAAGGATTTCAAGACTACAGATGTGTAGGGAATCAAAAGTTATATCGATTTATGCATGTCCGTCCGTCCCTGTACAAGCTAACTCAAAATGAAGTTTACAATATATAGTAAGTTGGTTATTCCTTAACTCGCTTTGGTATTGTACTTCAGCAAAATGGATCGAGGAGGAGCAAAGTTATTAAGCAAAAATCAGGATAATCAGAAAGTTTTGTTATGTTTTATTGTTATGGTTTTTCAGATTTAATCGGAAAATTAGTGAAGCAATTTTGTTTTACATATGCTGACTATATAAGTTGGCGATAATATGTGAAATTTTAGTAAAATCGGTCTAAGGATAGCGAAGAAAGAAATAATCGTAGGAGAAAATAATCCTCTTCATATAGTTTTTTTTGATGAACCTTAAAAACTAATATACTGATTTGAATAAAATTACTAGAATATATTTAGGTCATTAGGCCCCCGGCTACCTGCAAAGTATAACAAATTAAAAAAAGAAAAAAAACTTTATGCAGAAAAATCCATGGATGTTTTTCTGTCCTATTTCCACTATCGGCAATATGCCGATTTTCACTTGGTATATGTTTTTCATTTCGACTTTTTTTTGGTTAGTATACCGTAAAATGGGGTGAAATTGACAGAAAATTTATCCATAATTACGATTTTTAACACATATATTTTGATATTTTGATTGGGCCGAACTGCCGAAGGACGAGCATATTGATGGGATTCGAACGTAAAATCCTCAGAACTATTGGGGTATTGTGACAAGACATTGCTCCTTAAACGAACACATGTGGAAAATAGGGGTGGCCGAGAGTCCCTTTTGCGGAGCCTGTCTGGAAGAAAATGAGTCAGCAGAACATTTTCTGTGTGAATGCCCGGCCTTTTCTAGAACCAGACTTGGTACACTGAGTGCGTGCACCCTTAATACGGAGGTGCTAGCTTACTTGGACCTAACTACGGTGCTGACCTTCATTAGAACTACAAACCGGTTTGGGGAAGAGATCTAGGCTCTCAAGCAACCTTTTTAGGAGGAGGCACAATATGGGCCAGTTAGGCCACGTTCTAAGGCCCCTCTAATACAATACAATACAATACAAACACATATATTTATATTTGTTTTATCAGTGTTCTAACTTCTTTAATAGGTAGGCTATATTGCATTTTGGCGTGCTTGAGTCTAGACAGTAATAATATGTACAGCACTTATCGGGCAACTCTATTAGACTTTTCAAGACTTATTTTCAGTGTAAGACTTTTACAAATAAAATGTCAGGACATCAACTGCCCACCTAAAAATTTAATGGCTTCAAAATAGTGTCCGTAAACTGAAAATAAGTCTTGAAATATGTCTCGTGTAGTCGTCGGGTTAGGTCCCGTTGGGATTTACACTCTTCTAAAAAATGTTGTAAAATGTTATAAAGGAATTTGTTTAAAAATAAAAATATTTCCATTTTCATTTGTTATTTTCATATTTTTCTTATTATTATTATATTTTTTTTTCTTCTTTTTAATTATTAATTTAATACAATTTTATTTAAATTAATTTATAAACGTTTAAAATTGATTACAATTTTTCATTTTTTTTTTTTATTTATCATTTTTAAATAAACTAAAATTAATTTTATGATGCACTAGTTTTATTTAATTCATAGTTTTTATCATTTCGACGACAACTACTCATAATATTAGCGCAACTTTGGTGAAAATATAATGTTCTACCACGAAAGAAACTGGAATATTTTTCTAAACCTGTCTTAATTTTGATTTAAAATCAAAATTAATTGTTTTTTTTTTTTTTTTAATTATATTAATTAACAAAAATATGAATGAAAAATCAATAAAAATTGTATGATATTAATTTACCTTACAAATGTAACATTTATAATCATCTTCATTTTCTTTACTGTTTGATTTTAATGATGGACTTTCAAGTTCACGTAATTTAGAACGTAAATCTTCAAGTCCTGGATAATGATTCGATGTTAAATCAACAGATGATGGTGACGATGATGATGGTGTTGTTATCGTTTGCTGTTCAGTACTTGTTACTAACGGTTCAGATTGTCGATCATCTTCTGATGAATTATTATTTTCCAATCTATTAAGTCAACTTGAAATCAATTACTTAAATCTTAATTTGTTTTTGTTTCGAAATATATATATATATATATAGTAGTCTAAATCATTTTACCTTTGTTCATCTTCAAATTTACGTTTTCGTGTTGTTTTAATATCATCATCAACGATAACATCTTCGTCACTATCATTATTACATAAATTTTGTTCCGAATCCTTTTCATGATGTAAATTTCTATCTTCGCCACATGAATCCGCATTATAATATTGTGGTGTTGTCGATGATAGTTCAACACTATTATTATGATTTTTAACTGCAAGAAAGTTTGTAGCTTGCTGTTGGAATTCATAAAATTGTCGTGTATATCGGCTCATTTTACCCATATGAGAATTTGCTGTATCCCAACTGTTTGTAATATCATCACTCGATTCTTTATTAAGTAGACAAACACTTTTATAAAGTACACCATCCATTTTATTTGTATTATTATTATTACTACTCATATCGGAACCAGAATCTGGTACATCATCACAACAACTTTCAACATCTACAGTTTCGACTTCGTCCTTAACATTTGGATCTTCCTAAAGAAATTTTTGGAAACAAAAAAATTGTATATAGTTTTTTGAAATATGTTAATTTTGTGTTTTTGAAAAATTTTCTTACTTCGAAATTTTTAACAGCATCTAATGGGAATTTTCTTCTGCATATTGGGCATGAATTACAAAATAAATTTTCAAGAAAATATAAATCACTTCCACATTTTCTTTTTCTTACTTTAATACGAAGACGACTTTGCCTATTCGTTCGTATCCTTTGAAAAGTCTAATTCAGTTTGTATATTTTTTAAAAATAAATAAATAAAAAATTATATTATAATTATATATATATTGTTATTGTTAGTGTTTAAATAAACAAACCTCCCATCTACTATGACTTGTTCGTATTGTATTATCTTGATTTGGACAAATTCCAAATACAAAATTTTGTTGTAAATTCGTTCGATCCATTCCGGAACTTAGTTTATAGAGCCTATCTAGTTCAGTCAGGAAATGTGTGTTCCATTCTTCTACTGATAATTGTACTCCACAAACCGGACATGAATCTGGTAGGGATGGTCTATTATTATTTGATTTGATATGTACATCTGAAAATTTTATGAATACAAAGAAAAAACAAGATTATATACAAAAAAAAATGGAACTAACATATTTGAATATTATTTTGTAATATTGTAATTTCAACACTTTGTTAAATAGTTATAATTAAAAAGTTTGTATTCAACTGAATTAAATTTTCCTATTATTATTAAAATATGAGAAAACCCAATGAAAGGACAGACATCACTTTTTCTGTAGACCACATTATACGCTTTGATCTGTAGTTCAGCCGGTATTTTGAATTTTGAAACTTTGCTGCCAAATTTTGGTCTTCTGTAGTTAGTCCTGGTTACCCCAGCTAGCATTTTTAGTCGCTGGCACGTTTCTGTTTCTAGTGGCAATATTTTAATAAATTGCTGACACGTAGCGAGTATTGAAAATGTCAGTTGGGATAATCATTGATAATTTAATACGCAGATTTTAGTGAAGGACATTTATATTGAAAACTGTAATAGAAATATTTTTCTCGTGGCAACAAGAAGCTAGTTTATTCCAAATTATATAGAAAATGTTCGGTCTATAAAAACAATGATTAAATACTAATATATTAAACCTTTGATTTGAATGTTTTCAAGTATTAAAAAATGCCTACAAACGTAAAAGTTTAAAATTTCAATTTGATATTTGATATTAGGATTTATTCTGTAGCAAACTGATGTTTTTCTAATTAAAAAATGGCAGAAAACTAAAAAAAACGATGTAAATATTTACAAATGTTACAGAATTTGCATTACACTAAGTTTCATTTCTTCCTATATTACAGATTTGACGCCCCTAAAATTGGGTGCCCTAAGTAATTACCTTATTTGTCTACGGTGTACTACCCCACTGAAAATACCTGAAGTAATTAAACAATTAATTAAAAAAAATAAAAAAACAAATAAAACATTCAAAAATCAAATATTCCCTGCGCTTAAAACTAGACAACAATATTTAATTACAATCAAAAATGAATATTTCTACGAGGACCGATTCGATTCCTTACCTATCCGCTCTTATTTCTAATTAAATCAATTTGTTTTCAATTAAGAATCTTTTCTTTTTCACTTCCTTATTTAAATGTACCAAAAATTAATAAGCATTACTATTTAAGAAATTTCAATTTCTTATCGACAATGGCTTTACAATATCAGATTTCACTTGAAGAAATTCTAATAAGATTGGAAAATTTCAAATTAAGTCGCAAAAAAAAACGGAAAATCAATATTTTTATTCAAATTAGTAAAAAGTATTTGTGAAATTGAAAAGAAAAAATCAAGTATATTGCAACCTGAAAGATTTCTTTTAGATTTTTTCATGTCTAGATAGGAATTTTTCTAGATACAAGTCACATATGGAAAATCTATCCAAAGGCAAATATATAATAATGAAAATAAGGACGACGAAGAGTTTTCATTCCTTTTTACAGTTGAGTTAGCATATGTGTGATATTATATGCGAATAACTGTTGTTTGAGCAATTGTTGCAAATGCGTTTTTTGTTTGATCTCAATTCAATTGAAATTTTGATTTTAATCGTTGAAATTCTAAAAAGACTATCGAAATGAATATTAAATGTATTGTATTTGCAAGGATCTATATACAGTGAATAGTTATGTTTCCTTCCAATAATTTTAAAATTTCCTAACAAAATGTTATTATGATTTGAGTTAGCGAACGACCGCTCATATTTATTTTCGAATCGAACCATACTGCTTAATAATTCATAGCTAGAAATTTTTAATATCATATTTTGTTTGAAATTTGATTGAAAATTGTGGAATTTTAAGAGGGATTCCTACATAAAAACTTTTATTCTTGCTAATAATTGAATATTAATAGAAACAATAATAATACTTATATAAATATTTTAAAGTATGTATCTAAATAAATACAGGGTGTTCAAAAGAAGTCGCCATAACTTCGATTTGAAATAAAATGTTCCATCTACACCGTCGGAAGAAATCAGGGAATTAAGAGGGCCAATTGATATTATACCTTTCGTAATTCAATATGCCTGGAAAAATTGCATTGTAGTGCAAGTTGTGTGAGATGTGACACGTTCTGTTGAAACAGCGTGTTTTTAAACCCATTCTATTTCCGAGCATCTCTCCATAGCACTTAACATTGAAGTTGACAACATTTCTCTTAGTATCCTCAAAAAAAATACGACCCAACGACGATGTCGACGCAAATATTGCAACATATCGTCACTCTAGGCTAGTGAAGAGATTGTTGGTGTATCAACCTTGAATTTTCGAATTCTCAATAAGGCATCTCTTTTTATTAACAAATCCAACCAAATCAAACTGAACTTAGTCGCATATAAATAAATGTACACAAAAATTTAACGATTGCTTTTTTTTAGTACGTTGTTGTGTTGTCAAATTCCCTATGACTTCACAATTGACAAATATGAACACACCAAAAAAAGGCAAACATATAAAGGCTACGTTCATCCCAACACCCTGTAAAACCCACAAAACTGGAAGTCATCCGCAACTCATTAAAACATATCAATTTCCAAAAGAATTGAAAATGTTTAGATTAAGAAAATATACTGAAATAAATTTCCTATTGTGAAAATGTAAAGAAATGAACATCTTTAAAAGAAATCAAAGAAACAATAAATATTTAAGACACAAATTTTCACAGCTTGTAGAATTTACGACACTCTTCCGCCAAGTACTGACAAAAAAAAGAAAAGGAAAAACTAAATATTTTCATAGCAGAATAAAAATTTTTGAACTGAAAATAAAACAATACGTATTATATAAACGCGCTTTTTAATAGATTTTAACCCTAACCGGATAATTTTGATCGGATCAAAAGAGTTCACCAGTTGGGTCCATATGCTGTTTATTGCTCTTGTTAGTAATCCGGCAAAATAAACAGAGGTATGCGAAGATAAGTATTCTCGGCCATAAAATGTAAACGATATTTTCAATTAATGGGGAAAAATTTATAATCATTTAAGTTGAACAAATAAATTTTTATCCTAAAGAATTTTTGGTTAGTATTTATTCTAAAGAAATGACAACGGATGTGGTCAGCTATTTTAGTTACACTATACGAACGAAGGAAAATACCACACACGATCAAATACAGAAATGGAATATTTCTTAACTTTTTTTTTAAAAAACAGAGATTCCTGCAGAAAGGTGAAGATTTAAGAAAAGCTAACTGAAGTTTTTGCAAATTATAGACGATTTCGAAGGTTACCGAAATATTTTCATTCTAGTACTATAACTAGCTAACATATATAATCTATATAACCAAACGCGATTTAAGAACACGATTATCTTGATTTATGTGAATCTAAATAGATTTTCCTAATTTAGTTCGAATGGAAATATTTAGAGCGTATCCCAAAATTTATGTTAACTAATATAATCTACAATAAATGGCTACATTTAAGATCATTTTCTAGATTCAATGTAAGGTATCAGTCACATTAGGGATTTATATGAATATATGTATTTGAAAATTGATAGGTTAATCAGATTTTAATAGAAAAATATCTTATAGGAAAAAGGACCGGTATAGTAATTATTAGAAGAATTAGAAACGATTTTTAGTTTAGCTGGTTAGGACACTCCAAAATAAATACATAATCTTGTTAAAAAAATTATGCCGACGTTTCTAAATTATTTAAAGGCTTTTCTTTACACAAAATCTGTACACGCTGAAGCAGAGTACAACTTTAAACTAATGTTATATCAAAAAGTTTACAATATAGTACTATAAAGAGAGTTCTCAACTTCAATTCTGATTTGGGCACATCTGCACTCGCTACCTCATTAATACGAGTAGTATTTGTTAAAAAGACTATGGCTTTTTACGAATACTATTAAAGGGGCGGCGTACTTTGCAGCGCTGCAATGCTGCCAAAAATTTATATACAACAAAATTACGTACGGTTATATTTAAAATACATTTAGAATACTATCTGTTGCCCTAACCAGGTAAGTATCATTAAAAATTCTGTTCGAGGGCAAATATAGAGTAAGAGAATGTTAGAAAAGATATTGTAATAATACTTTGACACCGTGGTAGTGTTGTGTCTACGCTGAGCCAACAATATGAGGGCTTCTTAATTACTAAGCAATAACTTTGTTTGTATCTCAAATAATCCATATGGGAGTTTGTGAAAAGTGTGGTAGTGCAATATGTGCTACTTGTAAGTGCAAACTTTGGTGTAGAAAGTGCGGCTGCAAAAGGATTAAACGATCATAGCATTGTTACCGGTACCAATACTTTCAATTTTCCTGATAGTTTCCATCCATATTATCCAATATATGAGCTGTTTTTTTTGAAAGTGGTATAAGTCCATTTTTTCGATTTGGAGTTATAAGCAATTTTGCAAAATGCTTCCCATACAAATTGTACTAGACAACTAAAATATATATCGTTTTTTCGGCCTTTTCGAAGCAGAAAACTTATTATTAAATTATTTGCAAAGATAGTACTATATGTATATATGAATATGACTGTAACGTACTTAACTCAATTTTTTCAAAAATGGACTTATACCACTTTCAAAAAAAACAACTCATATTTTGAATTTGAACTTCTCTAAAATGACTTAAATTGTTAATATCCAAAGTTGAACAGTACCGACAGAAATAAAGACATTTTGAATAAAAAAAAAGTCTTTCTCTTTACAAAAAATTTATAAGTGGTCCTAATTGAATGATCATCTACTGTATTTAAAAAAACAAAACCGAAAACACATAAATTTGAAAGATTAAACTAAATCGATTCAGGATTTAAACTTTTATAAACATATTTTTTTTAGTACTTCACCAAAAATTTGTTGTAATAAAATCTTCAATCTACGAGCTATGAAAAATTATGAAACACATTTCATTTTAAATTTCGCAATTTATTTATTCAAAACCGAAACAGAATTACATTTGTGTTTAAAAAAAGAACCAAATCAATCATACCACGCAATCTAGTTAATCGCATTTGGGAAATTGAATTAAATCTGGTGGTAAGATCCTAAATCTGTTTTCCACCTTGATATATACAAAATCAAATCAAATCTTGTGCTATATTTTATTTAGCAGAATATTCTTACTTTAAATTTTGATACAAAAAAATATAGTTCATAAATTTAATTTTGAAAATAACCTCAATTTGAAATTTCGTTCTATTTTTGAAATATACTTTTTAAAGTTAAGATGAAAAAATTATATATATCTACTTACGACGGAATTCTCTAGAATCCGAATTGCTTCTTGGACTTTCACCTTTATCACCATCGTACTCTCCAATTTGTCCTTCGAGTGAATCATTTTTTGTTAATGGTGACACTGAAGTACATGTTGGACTTGTTGAATCTGTTCGAAATGATTCATTACTTCCGCTAAAAAGTCCCTGAAAATAAATACAAATCAATGTAAATCGAATATTGAATTTTTCTTGTTTTTAGCATAAAAATTTTTATTTTTACCTGATCAAGGGAAATTCCAATATATTTTGGGGGTGAAAATGCTGATGGCAATTGAAAATTTGATAATACTGGTTTGACAACAGAACGATCACTGGCAAAAAAATTTCCTGGTCCTCCTCCACTCGATAACATATTTGGATTTAAGGATTGAAGTAAATGCGGATGAAAACTATGCAAAAGATGTGTTCCATAATTTCCAACAAGTGACATATTGTGAAGATCCTTGGCGTCTGGTAACTAGAAAAAGGAAAAGAAAGGGATTTTTGAAAATTTTATAATTCTTGATGCAATTTTTGATTTATTTTTTCATGTTTAAGTTTAGTACGAATTTTTTAAATCGTAGCTTAACATAATTTCTAAAGACAAAAAAATTATGTTGCTTTATAAAAAATATTTAAAAAGTCCAACGTAAAAAGAAAATCCCGAAATATTAAAACTAAAAAGCATTTTTGAATGATATTGAAAAGAAAATATATGACTGCAGACATCGTAGCCTGGGGCTTTAGGTAAGGCTCTTATTTTTATTATTTAAAGTATTTACTAGGGTATTCTCACGGAGTTCTGTACTTTCTGCTTAAAATGTTGACAACGCGTAATCCATCGGTGGGTCAGAATCTACACTTTCATCTTATGATCTGAGAGATCAAAATCATCATTGTCCGAAGCAATCATATTCCCTGTTATGATAAACTAAACTAACAGCAAATCACTGATAATGAAAATAAAGAGTGAAGCAAAAAATTGACCCAGGCGAACAACCCACATATAACCAAGCGCTTACCCATTTCAAAATCGCGTCGTTTGTGTGTTAAGTTACATGAAGGTTTCGTGTCTGGCACCTTTCCCTAATAATATTGAGACTGGTGTTTTTCCAATTCAGAAATAACAGAAAACTAAAATAATATTATTATTAATTAAATAATTACAAATATGAGAAAATATTTCTTTTCTTTCTAGAAATCAATTTGGTAGTAATATTTTAATGTAGATATGATACCCCCTAAATTTGGGTGCCAAAACTTTTTAGAACTCCATGCTATAATTGATATATATTTCCTTGACATCATGGTTGTCAATCGATATAAAACTATAGGCGCAAAATTTATGAAAAATGATTCCAACCCTCAATCCGGTTTTGTGTGCATTTGCGAATAATTTATAAGACTTTAATGCTACTAAAACAATTTTATATAGCGCCAAACAATATAAAACTAACAAGAAGTATTTTTTAAAGAAATAATTGTTATCACCAACATTGATTGTTGTACAGCCTTGTGTGAGCATAATCAAAGAAAATACTTAACTTACTTACTTCCTTACTTACTTACTTAAGCTTTTATTTAGCATTAGCGAATTAGATTAGATCTTATGGTATGATTTTTAAGGAGCCTAGGACTTGTTATAAGATCTAATCTATTTTATCAAATTTTTCACGTCTTTATTCATTTATATTTTTGTCTGACTGTCTGTCCGTGTACAAGTTAACTATAGTTAAATTCGTCGTCCGAGGCGGAGTGAAGTTATTAATCAAAAACCAGAGTGAACAGAAAGTTTCGTCGTTTTTTTATGGAAAATTTGTGAAAAAATTCCGATTTAATTATTTATATGAGTTGACAGTGGTGAAAGAAATAATCGTAGGAGAAAATAAGTCAATTTGAATAAAATATTCAGAATTATGCTATTAGGGTCTAGACTACCTGTAAATTAGAACAAATTTGAATAAGCAGTAACAAAGTTATACAGAAAAAATCTTAAAATATTATTAGTTTTGGCTGGTTTTCTATCCCATTTCTGTCATCGGGCATCAAAAAATCGGCTATAGACCAATTTTAAGTTCCTATATATTTCTATATATTAATTTAAAATATCTTCTGATAAAAGAATTTATAAAATTAGTCTGAATACACAGTAATAATAAATTTAATTATAAACTTGAATCCTAACAATTATAATTCCTTCTTGATTCGAAGGAAAATAGTAATATCTTAATAAAACCACTACACACTTCACCTATTTATTTTCATTTAATAAAATTATATGAGTTGTGACGGGAAACGACAGTATAGTATTATTATTCTCATCGCTAATCTTCACCAAAAAAAAAAAACTTCATTTTAGTAATAATAACGATGTCTCTACAATCAAAAGCCTATATAAGGAATAATTCGAATACAAAAATCAATCAGTAAAAACAAAAATAAAAAAACGTTAACTAAACCTGCGATAGGTATGTCCACAAACATTTCATCTTAATTTATCACAATTCCATAACAATAATAAACTTCACAAATAAAAAGTTATTTGTGAAGATCCACATTTTTATGCGAATCTGTCTTGTCCAGTTTGGTTTTCGTATATATATAGAATAAGTAGTACCAAAAAAAACACAAAATAAAACTATATTTATTTTCTTGATGTCCATTGCGCGACATCCTAAACTACGTAACAAAATCAAAATCAATTCTTAAATCTTTTCATGATGAGATGAAATTGAAACACTTAAGGTATTTTTCACCTTTTTATTACATGTTTATCTTTAAATAAGAGAAAATTATACATTTTTATATAGTGTGTTCAATTCACCCAATTTTGATCGGAAAAACCAATCAAAACGAATTTTATAAGTTGAAAGCGTAAAAAACTTAGTCCGCGATTTTTTGTTGCTTTATAAGAAGACAAAAGATTGCTATTTGATAAAACAAAAAAAACACCGAGGAGGTGAGGAAAAATGAAATAAAATAAGATATTATTTAGAAAATGTTAACGTTTTAATGAAGACACATCAAAAATGTAACTTGTTTTGTTACAAAACAGTCACTTTTTTAGTTCATCAAATAATCGTCCATATATCTGAGTGTCTGTACAAGAAAATTATTGGATGGTCCGAAATGTCATTGTATTATTTTTGACCACCAAATTAAGGCATTCACTAGATCCAATCGATTTTTAACGACACGCGAAATTACTCAGAATCTTAACATATAAAAATCGAGTGTTAAAAATAGCAAACCATCAAACAGAGGAGTTCAGATTTGGTGAATCGCAAAATTTTTATGTTATATAATATGTGATACAAGTTTCGTTACTCATGGAGCTTAGAGTGTATAGTCCTGACCAACTTTCCCTCTAATTTTTAAAATTCATGGGCGGTATAAAGTACCATGTAGGCAACCCTTTTGAATTAAAAAAAAGTCGGACAAAATTTAACAAAAAACAACAATCCAAAGAAGTGCCAATTGCCATTTAATTTCAATGTTATTAACTACGTCATATAAAAAGAAACAATCCACTAACCATGGACATGACTTCAGTATGGAAATCTACAATCTACAATCTTACGCAATGAAAATGGTGACAAATTTTCAAACTCTATTCGCAAAAAAGAAGTTTCTTGTGGCCGAATAAAAATGATGATTGGGATAATGTCAATTTATACCTGGGCGGCCGCCTGTGCGCCCAGCTTAGAATGAACGCTGGTTCTAACCATCAGTTTATCACTTGTTTTGGGATTTGCAGAACTTATTGAAAAGTAGAAATTTATATTTAACAGAAAGCCTGTGAAAATATTTCATTTTGATTTCTCACTTAGAAAACCCAAAAGTTCTAAATAGTGACGGGATATTGACTATGTCAGGAAAATGACAAATAATCATTGACCAAATTGGACAATATATAATTTAATAAAGTTTTTGTTTCCCCATACAAAATTCGCCTTTTTGGCTCATCCAATATATACAAATGGCTAAGAAGTATAGAAATATAAGAAGGTGCGGGAGACAGCAACAACAGCAACAAAAAAAAACCTTAATATAACGATATTACATGTATGTGGACATTGAAAAATTGATGTCCTCGTTGAGCACGTTTTAACTTCGCGACTGACTGCATTCGTTATTCAAGAAAATCACCTGTCAAAAATTACTGAAACAGACATTGGTCCAAAATGATCATCACTATTTCGAACATCTTCTTGCGGTTTCGGGCGGTGTTCATATTCACGCATCGACAAAATAATTTGCTTTGTGATTTAACCGCGTACTCCTTAAGAAGGTCTCTAATATGTTGGGTTATAAGAAAAATTATATATATATATATAAGATCACATTATTATATCTTTGCGTCGTGCGCAACACACAACAGATGATACAACAAAAAAAAGAAGAAAAACAATTCAAAATATTCTTTAAATCTCAGATAAAAGCGCAAAGCAATTCCGATATTATTCACAAATTTTAACACAATAACCACTAAAAGCCACGAGGAACTATCGAAAAAATGGTGATTCAAGAAATGCAAGACAGAAGAAAAAGTTTAGGTAACAGCAAAACAACTTATACGAAAAAAGGCCTATAATCGCAGTATAAGTTCCATTCAATAAAAGATCATTGGAGAAGTTCAACAATGGGCCCATTGTTAACCAGAGCGGGGGGAATCAATTCATATATGTTGTTTGGTTCTTCTTTTCTTTTTGGTTTTTTTGCCTGGAAATTATGGTATACCGAGGATAACTATACATGAAAAGAACGTCGATATTGTAAAACAGTAGCATCAAACAAACAAGAACAGAAGCAGGAACAACTTGGTTTTATTGGTGATGACAACTAAATGGTGTGCCCGATTTAGGAACAAACTTTATTCCAGAATATATAATATTTTATATATTATGCAGCCGACGATGATATGGTGTGGATAAACGTGAGATTCTTCTAACTTTAATATTTGATTTTACGTATATAGGACCTTTGGGCTTTTGGTCATATCATGATTATCATCATCATCATCATGGATATATGAGTATTTTTGGTATGAAAAGAACGTAAAATCTTGGAACGAGAGCGATTTATTGTCGCAAATTGTTGAATTTTGAGAAATGTTTTACAATTAAAATTTTTGATTTAAAAATGTTTTGTTATATTACATATTCTTTTGGTGGAATGAATTAATTTTTGTTATTTGTTTTCTGGACCGGTAAAGGATGTTCAGTTTTGTTGTCTTTTTTTAAATTCAGACATCTATGCGGTTCAAAGAAGTTTTCCAGAAAGATTAAGGATAATAAATTTGTCAAAGCTATCGCTGAGAATTTCTTTTATTCTATAAAAAACATAATAAAACGAAGTCCCAACGATGATTTTGAGTAAATATATTTTTAAAATATTCAAATAATTTATTCGATATACGTCAGGTCTGACAATATTTGATCAGGATTTTATCAAAAATTGTAACTAATAAAAGATATTTTTTTAATATTTAAAATAGGAAAACAGGATCCTAATTATTGATTTTCTTCGATAATATAATAGTGCAAATCGAACTTGAGTCCGCTACTTCATAAAATTCTATTTAACAAAAAGTATTCTTCTAAAAATAAATAATATATTAATTAATATAATGAATTCATTATTTTAAGAGTCAGGATGCTAGACAAATTTCCTATGAGTCCGTCCGTATTTAATATTAAAAATTCCATGGAAAAACCGAATTGTACTAAGGAGGACTTTTTTAAATTTAAGATCATAGGTTTTACAATATGCAATGTTGTAGATGAATGAATCAGATTTTGATTGAGACAAAATCGAATCGAAAATTTGTCATTGTTTTTTCGACACGATTTAGGCTAAATCGAGGTACACTGTTCAGATTATATCATTGAAGCCAGTTGGAGTATTGTATCGATATTTATACTCTGTTTTCGTCCACTTTTGATACTGTCTTTCGATTTTCATTTCGATAGAATAATAAGTATTGTATATTTATATTGCAATGATCCGATTCATATACAAGTATCATTTTCATACCAACCATTTAGAATAGTTGTTTCTATTAGGCGATATACTGTCGAATGAAAAGATTTTTTACAAAGCTATTCATTCTGTTCTGTTCTTTTCATTGTAATTGATTTATCCAAATGAGCGTATAAATACTAAATATACAATTTTTTACTTTTACTACAACCATGGACAACAAAATGGAACGGAATTATTGCTGTTCCTACCCTGATACCATACCTGAATTGTTACCATAGGATAGAACATTGGAGTCTCTTAACACTTTCTTACCGTGCGCCGTATACTGTTCATACAAATAGTAGTTGGTGTTAAATTGGAAGCACAGTCTACTTCAAACTGCTAAAAGGTACATAAAATATAAAAGGTATGAAATTAAACTTAAAAAATCTTGTAATAAGCTTATTTCTAATTTTTAATTTTTATTTTTACAAATGGACTATAAAGAGTTTCATATGTTCTTCCGTAACGAATCATGCTTTAGTTTTTGAAGATCAACCTGTTTCTAGACTGTAAGTAAGCCTTTTTCGTGACCACATACTCCTATATTAAAACTTATCATCTTATAATCCTCCTTATTTGAATGCCATATATTATGTAATATAGCCAAGAACCTTTCCTTTGTATACGAACAATTTGTAGAGTTCTAAATTTGGTAAATGCATAATATTTTTCATAAAAATGATATAATAGGAAATACATATACAGAAATCCTTACTTTTATCAAATTTTAGCGTTAAACAACTAAATTTTAGTTTAGTATTAGTATTAGTATTATTATAGACTAATAATATGGATTTCCAATGACTGGACATTCAACTAATCCTTCTTGTGTAGTAATATTCTTCTCTTCCTTTCACATTTAAGCTTTTTCCATGCATCTTCTTCAATTTCACTTACAACAACAGCACTGTAACATCGCGCTGCCCATTTGGTTTGGACATGTAGGTATGCTAGTCTATGACTTTATGTTTAACCAAAAAGCATACAATAATGAGTGTTTCGAATTTGGGCACGTCTGCAAGCGCCTCATTATTAATAGTATTTGTTAAAATGACTCTGTGTGATATAAAATTTCATGTATTTACAGTCTTTTTTACAAATACTATTAAAAATGAGGAGAGCTTTTCAGCGCTGCAAACGTCTCATCAATTTATATAGAAATGATTACATGTGGTTTAACCAAAGAGTTATGGTAAAAAGAGTTCTCAACTTGTATTCTTTTTTGGCACTGTTGTTTTTCTGCAAAACCCATAACATATAACTCTTTGCTACTATTTATAAAAAGAAGACTCTGTCTGATATGTATATTAACCGTCTTTGTTACAAATATTTGTAAATAGTAAAAATTGTTGCAGAGAAAAACTCTGCCAAAAAACAGATTTAAGTTGAGAACTCTACTATATTGTAGGTTCTTGAAAGAGCCAAAAAGCATACAATAAATAGAGTGTTGGACTTGTACTCTTCGTGGCACAGACTTTGAGCTCTGCCAACAAGATATCTCTTTATTGGTATTTGTAGAAGGAGACTATGTGTGATTTGAAAATACATGTATGCACACTAATGAGAATACAAATTAAACACTCTATTTATTGTACTATATATGCCTTTTGATATAGCAAAAGTAAAGCTGTGAATTTATTATATTAGTAAACTTTAACATTTTTTTCCAATTTTAATAAATCGATATTTATTTCATTTTATGTGAAAAATTATATACAAAGATTTATTAAACTTCATTAATTTTTTTAATTATCGTTTTCAATCATGTAAAAAAATATTTAACTTTCAGTTCGATTAATGAAATTTCATATCCACAAAATGCGACCTCAAATTGGAACTTTAAGCGGACAGCTCATTTATTTCTTAGCCATTGGAATATTTATTGCACAATTATTGTAATTACATTTTATTAAAAATTGCAATTATATAGAAACGAATTCGAAAAAAAGAGAATTTTTAAATTATATTAATAAATACGACATTTATTACTCTGAATGGAAGTGGATAAAATTAAAATCAATATAAAATATACTCGATAATAAGTTTTCATTTATTTCATAGACCCGTATGAGTATAAGTTTAAATAATTACTTTTCTTTTTATATTTATTTTAATTATCTGCTAATCAATCGATTATGATAAGGATAAAATTCCATGAAATGAAGCAAATAAGCTTTGCTACAATATATCACATTTTAATATGAAACTTTTCTTGGTCATTCTTAAGCTAAATTCACATTCTACTTTAGGTCTATTTTATATGCCATACCCTACCCTGGAGCAGTGCAAGTGGCAAATAAGACGAGCAGGAGTAGGAGAAACTTTTAATTCAAATGTTTATAGCGCTGCTTAGCAACCATATTGTAATGAAATGAGAAACGTTTAGCTAATACACTTTTTATGGGAGAAAACTGAACTAATTTCAGGTGTGATAGTTACACCTACTCTAAAAGTAGTGTAGGATTTGCTCTTTTGTTGTTTTTGTTTTCAATGTATTTGCTTTACCCCAGAGCAAGTGGGAGATAAAACAGACTTTTACAATATTTATACTTCAGTATGGCTAAGAAGGGATAGATAGGCGGATATATATGAATAAATAGAAATACCATCTCCACATATCTAATGGATAGGATTGATATAGGTGTTCGAATTTTTTTCAAAGCCTTGAAATCCTAAAACGAATATGTAGTAAAAAAACATATAATAATCGATTTTTTAATGCCCTATGGTGGAAATGGGACAGAAAAACTGTCAAAACTAGCAATATTTCCAGATTTTTTCTTCATAACTTTGTTTCTTCCTTTCAAAAATTTGTCTAATTTGCAGGTAATCTAGACCCTAATATCATAAATCTAATCTGCAAATTTTATTCGAATTGGTGTATTAGTTTTTTAAGTATACATCAAAAAACTTTATGAACAGACTTATTTTCTCCTAGGAATTTTTTTCTCCACTATCCTTAGACCGATTTTACTCAAATTTAATATGCTATCGTGTATTTATGTAGTTAATCAATATAAATTATTTAATCAAAATTGCTTCACAAATTGTCCAATTAAATCCAAAAAACCATATAAAAAACGACAAATATTTCTGACCACCCTGGTTTTTGCCTAATAACTTCACTCCTCGTCGGTCGATGTTCCTGAAATTCAATAGTAAATCCAGTTAAGGAATAACAAACTCATATTCTAAATTTCAACAAAATCGGATGACGCTTTTTTGTGTTATCTTGTATACGGACGGACATGCATTAATCGATATAACTTGAAAACTTTCTTCGATGTCTTACATAGTTAGTGACAAAACTAATATACCCGCTGGTCGTACCTACCATAGGGCATAAAAACTACTTGTTTATTTCTATTAAAGAAAAGTTAGTTGGACATAAAATAGTTTACCAAACACAATATTAACTAATCCACATAGAAAACTCAGAAAATACAATATTTCCATATATTTTTACTTCCCAAAAAAAAAAACATCTTTTAAAAGTTCTCTGGTATTTACAAATTAATATAACAGATCTAATAATTCTAATATATAACAAACATAAAATTACTTAATGTTATAATTACTCACGAATTTAATAAAACCCATTTTTATTTCCTAACAAAAATAAATATATATTAACCCCCGACGGTTGATAAGTAAAGTCCATGATTAAAAGTTGAAACTTCTGGTTCCTAAATAACTAAATTTAGCCACCGCATGTCTAAAAGTGGTATAACTATAATAAGATGAACGATTCAGTTCAACTGTGTAACACCTCTACAACAGGATTAGGACTATATATACAATTTATGTGGGGAAGGTTTTCGTAGATTTGTGGTTTTTTGCTATGTCATTTCTATAGTCCCAGGATGTATGAGTTATACTATATATATTTAAGGGATCATATATATATATTGTGTATGTAAGCTTAAGTCTAGGAGTGAAATATAATAATGAGAAATTAAACGCTTTTTCATTTATACTACATTTGTTTTCAAAATTATGTTGTTTCATATTTTTTTATTAAATATGAAGTTTTTATTGAACCAGACGGTCATCTCATATAACATATTTCAAGCTTTTTTTTGGGGGATCTTATTTCTTACTATGGTACACCTTTGTGTATAAATTTCCGCATATATTATGTGAAAAAAAGTGTTATTGAATCCCATTTATTTTGAAAATTGAAAACTTTTGTCAAGAAAAACGATATAATATTTTGTTTTTTCTTGTTTAAAAATTCTCAAAGAATTTATTAAATAATATTTCTAATAAATTATTAAAATGTTTGTGGTCTTATTTTCAAGGGTCATTTCAACTAAGTAGAGTGTAGTTAAGATTAACCATTAACGTGCCACAATTTCCAAGATGGAACACATTTATATCCAGTTTATTCCAATCTAAAGTTCTATGCGTCAATGTTATAATAATATGAAATGTCCACTATATCATATAATATGTCCATTGGACTTTTTTCAAGACATATTTTCAGTCGGACTGACAAAAAAGTCCAATTTTTAGAGTCTCCACTAGACTCTTTTTCAGTCCGACTGAAAATAAGTCTTGAAATAAGTCCAATGGAGTCGTGTGGTTACGATCTCTTCAATTCAATAATTTTTTAAATCCTTTCTATAAAATTACTTAAGACACTTGTTTCTAATCTGATCAACCTAAGGTGTTTTATCAAAAATACAAAATTATCACAAAATTGTCAGGACTGTTGCAGGTTTTCTGTAAGTTTTTATTTGAACTGGAGGACTTAAAAATTACCTTGTACTGACTATACAGTATTTATAGTAATAAGAAATTTTCTTCATATTGAAAGTAGCCTACAAATAGTATACCCCTTAAACAGCTAACAATTTAGTACCCAAGCATGTAGCGACAACAGTTGCAACAATATTTTAACTGTAGACGGAATATATTCCGGCGATATAGATTCTTGGATATATTCAGCATTAGGTAATAACGATAAAATGCTTCAATCCTTTGAACATTTATAAAAATAAAAATTCAAATAACATATAAAAAGACAAATTATTAAAAATATAAATATAAAAACTGGAAAAAAAAACAAAAATAAATATTATTTTATTATAAAAATTTATACTAACTGTCCCAAAAAACGGCCACATAATCCAAACACTATATTATCCTTTAAAACACAAATGGACCATAATTTACATTTTTCAAAACTATTCACAAACATAAATCCATAAATTTCGTTACACAACACTACACAAGAGTCAATCATCTGGATGTCACTCAAACATATATGTATATTGTATATAATATCAGTCCACGGACGACATCACTTGCCTTTTGACAATAAGAAAAATTCCACATCCACCACAAAAATCGAAAGGAAAAAGGAAGAAATAAAATATCATTTGATAAAAAGTTTTATGAAGAAAATTTCAAATTCATAGCATCGAATGAGGTTTATCCATGAAAATAATGTATATCTCCCCATGTTCAGTCCATTTTTGATCCCGTTTATCCCTGTTTTTTTTTTTTTGCATATTATAACACAATAAATATGTACGAGAAAATATTTTTATCTCGATGGATGCATATCGAATCTCCACATATGGACATATTGTGTATTATCCAAAAGGATATATATATATAATTTTTGTGCAATGAGAAAAATAGGTTCTTCGTAAGAAAAGAAAAAAAAACGTATGTGTTTCTTTGCAGCGCCTATTTGTTTGAAATTTGCATATTGTACACATTCTTGTAAGACATTGTCGACATAATCCAACCACAATAAAAATCGTAATTTGAGTTTAAAATCGACAAAAAAAAAATAATACGGAAAAACGTTTATTTTTTTCAAAAAAATATCGATTGTTCTTTAAGATTCTTTTGATTTTAGTTTGATTTGGTTGTTTTTCTCTTTTTTTTTGCTTGTATAAACTCGAAAGGATATAAATTTCGATTGGTCTTATATAGTGTACCCGCAAAGATCTTATTATATGCGATGGCTATGAAGTCAATTCAACTATGAATAAAACATTTTGTCGTCGTTTCAATAATCTGGCAGTAAAGATGTTCTCAGAAACAAGAGTTCCTACACTTCGGAGGTTTATTAAAGGTAATAAATCAGTTTGTCTCTTCTGTTTAAATACATATATTTTATTCTATATATAGGAGCTGTGTGTTACATTTGTGTATCTTCTATATGTACTATTTTGTTTAGAAATCATTTTATTTTCATATTATTACCACTATTTTAAAGATTTTCCGCATTTATTAGCTAATGTTATATTGTTTTAAAATCATATAGTGCAATAGTTTCATTCATATACAGAGTGTTTCATGATTTCGGTATTACAATAGAAACATCTTGCGTTTTGTCCACCAATTTAGGAGGAAAAGTTAAAAAAAATCGTGAATTTCCAGATTGGATAAGATTATTTCTACTGAGTTTTTACAAGTCCTATATAAACAAACGTTTTGCTTACATAGGAAACCTGATTGAGAATATACCATTTCTATAATAACATCCCGAACTGAACAACTTATCTGCTTATATAAATTTTAAGTCGCACAAACAAAAAAGATAAAGAATCCTAAACAAATCTATATGTGCCAAAACAGTATCTGGATATTGCTAAATGAAAGACAAGTATACTGGCGAGGAAAAATCAAATATATCGGGTAAATCTGTTAAACAATTTGTCCAGAAAATAATAATAAACAAAAATTTAAAAAAATTCAAAGGAACTATCTATATTTATTTGAAAAATCATATTATTGCCTATTTTCAGGCGCGCATGAAAAATGAGACAGACGTTCAAAAATTAAGTTAGTTTTATTTTCCTTTTGCTTCTACGGTAGAGAATAAAATGTTAACATGAAAAACATAAAACCATCCTAATCTTCCTTGATAACTAAGGAACTAACACTAAAATTGAAATGTATTTGACTCTATATAACTTAGGTTGGTTGGATGCAGTTTTATAGCATAAAATTTCGTTCACCTTATCATCAGTTTATTTTCAGTTTATGGAAAATTAGAATTATTAAAAATTGTATGATAGGAGGAACGAGAAAAATCACGGGTTTGTACATACAATTTTTATCATTCTTGTTACTAAACTAATTTTTATTAAACTTCAAAAAAATTGCTCCATTACAAGATTTCTATAACATAAGTTCAGCACATTCATGTACCATGTATAATTTTTGCACATAAACATCTCTCATGAAACACACTGTATTCATTCCTTGATAATAATTTCATACAAATTCGAATTCCAATACGTTTTTTCTCAATAATTTCAAATAATGGCAAATCCAAAGATTTAATTTAAGATAGCCAATTTCAAACTTAATAAAATTTGCATTTCATCTCTGTTACACAATCAAAAACATGAATTTTACATTGATTTTTTACACCTTTAATAAATAACGCGAAATAAAAGAAAAAATTCGTTCACTTTTGAATGTCCATTTATGGAATATATTCATCCTGAAAAAATTCCAGTCAAAATGTCTAACATCCTGTTAATATGTCGTTGTCAACATTTTATATTATACTCGTAGTATTTATTTTGTGATCGACCGCGAAAGGAACGAGAAAAAAACCACACTTTGTAACAACAACCGACCACAAACACTCAACACTGTGCAACATTTTTCTGTTTTGTTGCTCAACTCTCTATACATTGTTGGGGCGAAACTCTGAATAACGACATGAAAATCTAAAGAAAAACTGGGTGGGGTTGAAATTTCAAATTGGGAATTAAACGACAAAACCATACACCAGTCGAAGTCAATGTGAAAAACATATGTATGTGGGTGGGTATATATATATGTTGGAAATTGGTCCCAGCCCACTTTTTTTTAAAATTATTTAAAATCAAAAAAAAAGCAGAAGAAAAACGCAATAAAATATAGCTCCGTGAAAACTGTGTAATTTTTCTATTCATTTTTCTTTTTTTTTTAGTTTAAATTGGGTGTAAAATATATAAGGGAGTGTTATCCGAAAGGAACCACAAAAATAATAATAGAAAAACGAAGATAAAAGTTAATTTTCTGTAAAGAAAAGAAAAAAGTATCTTCCGACATGGAAAATCTGAGAAAATATTCTTTTATCGATCGAAGAAAAGATTGTGGTAAATTTTGGAGTCTGAAATTTTAAATTTAGGGATATACGAACTTTTATTAAAATACTAGCAAGTTTTTAGGAAAACTCGACCATATATTTATTGAACTAAATTGTTTTTTTGTTTTTGTATTTCTTCACTATATAACATTAAGAAAAAGAATCGGGTCCTAATTTTCATTTCTTCTAAATATTTTCTTTTTTTTTTTTTTAAAAAAAATACATTTTTCTTACTCGTGAATGAAATGGTCTTTGATTTCTTAGGGCTTCGTGTAATCCAGATGCGGCTTCTGATAATACAACTAAAGCTTGCGATGGTAAATGATTCGAACCGAACGGGCTGTTTTCCATAATATTTTTATAAATCCTTTTAAAAAAGGATATATAAAAATGTTGTTTCTTTTTTTATTTGTTTTTCAAATTAGTTTTTCTTTTTTCTTTATCTTGATATAATATTTTTTTCTTATTCCAAAAACAAAAAAAAAAAAATACTGCACTGAACGCACTTCTCTAATAAACCGCAAGTTAATAACAAAATTTAACAAATATAATTTTTAATAAATAATAATTGATTGAAATTTAATTATGTAAATAAGAAAAAAATTAACAAACTAGAGGCACTAAAAACAAATTATATCAAAGTTAAACACCATTAAAAATTTTTTTTGGATAACACATTTTCCATTCTGATATATATTTTCTACATCATGGCACTGAATATCCATTAAGACGAGAAGAACAGAACACGAAAAAAATTGCACATTTATAGAGAAAAACCACTTTTAAATAACACTTCTAGAAATCTTAAATATTAAATAGTTTTCCCAATCATTTTCCACAATCAAGAAAAAAAAAACACCAACCCTCAAGAAACGATATTAATAATAATATTCTCTTTTTTACACCCAAAAAAAAAGAAGAAAAACGCAAAAAAATTTTCCCTAAAACTCCTCTTTCGAAGGTTAAACAACTACTGACCTGAAATCCAAATAAATGAACCCAAGTTCCTGGATTGTAAAATATATTTATTATCATTGAAAGGAAAGAAAAACGTTTTGAATTTTCTGATTGGTCGTATTGAATTTACAGATTTTCAAGAGATTCCATGTAAACAAGGGCGTTGTTCCTTTAGGATTGGTTGAAATTTACCAATTACCATAAAATTGGATATAAACAGGTTTTGAATGGTGGATAAAATTATATTTTCTGTTGGTATTGGTGAAAAAATTTCACCAATCAACGTTGAAAGGTGTTTCTTGCTTGTTTTTTAGTATTCTACATGACTTTATTTAACATTTTTGTAGAACTGTTTTCTATATACACTTGTAAAGTAGAGTATAGTAGCAAAAAAAAAAAACTGCAAAAATAATCCCTCCGTTCAAAGAGGTCGATAAGTGAAGATGATTTTCCTGTTTTTCTTGTTTCGGTTTTCCTTTTTTAAAAGTCTACAACTGGAAAACTAAGTGTATTTAGTTGTTGTTGTTGTTGAAATACTTATCAAAAAGTGATTTTTTTTGGTGTCGATAAAATACAGAAGAAAAAAAAGAAAATGTAGTTTTTTTCAAAGGTGTACTTTTTTGGGATGGGAAAAATTTTATAGAGATTATATTCCGTACAAATTTGTTGTGTTAAATTTAAAAAGAAAAATAAATGTAATTTGTATTGTAATTGTAAAATAATATGTTATTATAATTAACTTTCTTAAATGTTATTAAAAATGAATTCACCAAACCCATAGATTAGTATACCTAGATGTCCAAGCTAAATGAGCGACGTGATGTTCAGTGTTGTTATTGTAGGTGAACTTAAGGAAGAATGGATGAAAAGAAGTTTAATGTGAAAGAAGAATCTATATTGTACCGGGATATCACAGTACAACAAGAATCAGTTGAATGCACAGGCGTTGGACATCTTTATTATTAGTCTATGCCAAAACTTTATAATCGGTTTTTAACCGAAATATATGTTGAAAGTTGGGTAGGACATTAAAATCTGTTCCGTCAACCGATTTGATTAAAATTTGATACATAAATAAGTTGTAATGAAATTATGAATTTAATTACTTTTCGGGGAGAAATATTGGGCTGGAAAGTGATTTGAATTTATCTAAAGTGTGATAATTTTCTAGATTTTCGCTTGTATTTATCTTTCAATATTGTTTTGGGTGAAAAATAAAAAGATAGTTTTGATGCGAAATTAAATTTCGCATATTTTTGGTATGTTAGAAATTCTTCTTTAATTTTGAAAGGAGTAAAATATTTTTGTGCATTGTTAGTCATTAACGTTACGGTTTGATAAAAATGTGCAAATCTAAAACTCTATTAGTATTATAGATGTCATACACACAGAAAAATTGTAAAGTTACAGGCAAGTTTTTACAACTCAATTTTAGTTGTTAAAATTCAGTTATCATCAACTAGTCAATAACTTCACAATATTTCTGTGTGTATGTCGCCTTAAACTACTGCAGTTTGAGATTTGTACAAATAACAGTCGTATTGTTTGAATAAATATAGTATTTTTAAAAAATCCAAATGAATAACTTACCCCACGACTCCATTAGACTTATTTCAAGACATGTTTTTAGTCGGACTGAAAAAAAAGTCCAATTTTCGAGTCTCCACAAGACTTTTTTTCAGTCCGACTGAAAATATGTCCAATTTTTCGAGTCCCCACAAGACTTGTTTTCATTCCGACTGAAAATAAGTCTTGAAAAAAGTGTAATGGAGTTTTATACCTCGTTGCTATACATAGTAGCTGATGAAAATAACATTCGAATTTTGATCTCAATTCTTCGCCATTACTTTGATTTTACCTATAAAACAAATATTATTTTTCTTTTTTAATTACACACAGTAAAATCACAAAGATTTTGGCTAGTTGTGACAATTGAATTTTAGTTATCACAACTGAGTTTCCAATTTTCACAGCAAAAAATTCAGTTGTCATAACTATGACCAAAAACTTTTTGATTTTTCTGCGTGTAGTATCATACAACTAAAGGTGATTGAAAACCCTTAAACTGCGTTATTTATATTTAGCAGCGAATTTATAGTAATTTAATATAATTGAAATGTTCGGATTGGGACACACTTTGGACGTTTAAAGGTTAAGCTGATGTTCATCAAAACTGGCTAATACAATAATAGAAGACTGTTCAGAAACTTGGGACACTACTATATCTTTATCTATATTTTTGAATTAAAGAAAGATAAATTGACGGTTTAGCGTTAAGAGTTGACAAATATGTTATGGTTCTTAAACACAATTATCGATTATTAAGGATGGGCTAAAAACAAAAAAACTGCATGAAAAGTTCATTTACCGTGTAAAATTTGTTAAGTTTATTCAATTTCCAAGACATCATAAAAAAAATCGGAATTTTTGCTTCATATAAAGCGCATGACTATTTTATCGCATTGAAAAATCACAAGTTTAAGAGTCCGTATAGCTTCTGTTTTTTAAAAAAAACCATATCCTTTTATATTTTCTAAAATAAATTGTTATAATTTTTCTTCTCTTGTTTCAAATAAAGTGGTTTTTCTTTTTCATAAAAGAAAAAAGAAATCTTTTCCGTATAACTTTTTCTCTAAAAGGGAAAAAAAAATATAATCTAAAAAAGATAAAATTGAGTTATCTGAAAATAGCATAAATTTCTTTTGTATATCTTTCTTTTCTTAAACTAACCTCAAGGGTATTATTTCCGTTTTGTAAATGAGCTATTTTCTCAAAAGTGTAAAATTTTTCTTATTTCCAGCGGAATTTCAAAACATTTTTTTTTTTTTTAAATATAATTTTAAATTTGAAAAAATTGCTTTTAAAAAAACTTTAATAAAACCAATATTAAATTTACAGCAAAGACACACAAGGACATATTCAATGCCATTTTAGCAATGTTCAATTAAAAAAGGTTGTGAACTTTGCTATTGACTCCTTTTTTTTGGTTTAGTTCAAGTGGAATTTTCACCCCAAAGGCCCAAAAATACCAATAAAAGGGTGATGTGATGTGGTATTGTTGTTTGGTTATATGACTTACAAGTTCATATACAAAATAAGAAGGGTGTAATTTATATTATATGAGAAAAAGTAAAGTAATATAATAAAAGGATCCGAAATATGTTCTTATAGATGACATTGAAAAGATGCGAGAGAAGAAAGGTATAAAAGGCATCAAGTATTTAATAAAATATTTTGTTATATTATGGTTGAGGTTAACTATGCGAAAATAATTTGGAAAGTGATAGTAAGTAAGGAAGGATATACCATTCCTTCCCTTCTATGAAAAAAGTATATATATATACGGCTGGAAAAATCTAAGGGAATATAAATATTATTTTTATGGTTTAGAAATTAATTTGATTTTATTTCATGTACTTATGATGTATATGCGATGATGCAGGTGTAAAAATAGAGGGTTGCAAAAGAGTAGGAAAAGGGAGTTTTGAAAAAAAAATTAAACACAAATGATTTTCACACATAATTTGCATATCAAAAGTTTCATACCAAATTGAATTTATAATTAATTAGTTATTTATTTGATTTTAGAAATAATAATTGGTAATATTATTTGATTATTCATGTTTATGTGATGTTTTAGATTTTTTAATCAAATTGAATAATTAATTTCTAGATATTGAAATATCCAGTCCTAGCTCTCGCTGCAGTTTTGAGCTTTTATGACATATGTATAGTATAGGGTCTTTCATTAAGGATATAACAATTCTGTAATTTATTGTAATTTATTGATTGTAACGTGTGCTGTGTGGCTTGTAGCGCCGTCTTGTCGAAACCACATATCGCCGATATCAATTTCATCTAATTCTGGCCAAAAATAATACTCCAACATGGCACGGTAGCGCTCTCTATATCTATTTACGCTATAAACGCTGAAAAATGCGACTAGGAAGGAGGGATGAGAAAATAAAAATCTGAAAATAGTAATTAAGAAAATCACTGCAATACCAAGTTGCTTTCTTTTTAATAGTCTCAATGTCTCAAACGAACAAATTTCTGATATTAAAAATTGCATATTACTAGGCGCATATTAAAATTATTTTTGATGATGACAGACAAATGCTGAGATATTATTTAAATAATTTGAAATAAACTTTTTGTATAAATATTAAATATGTTTATTAAATTAAATTCATTTAAATAAAATATTTGATTTTCTAATCTATATTATAGCTATAATTAGTATAATTTGAAATTTAGAGCTAAATTATGGATGGTTATACGTGATTACCAAGAAACTCCTTTCATAGTTTTGAGTAAAGCGGAAATTTGTACTTATATTTTATTAAAAAAAAAATGGGTACATTAGCTATGAAATTTAAAGTATGTTCTATAGGTATAAATTTTACACATATGTTTAATATATGTATATTGTGACTAAGATCACAAAAGTAGTTATACTGAGTATAACACTGTAAATCTTTAAAATATTTACTAAAATCTGTGAAAATTTTAGGGATACTAAGCTAAACCGCCATAAAACTTATTAGTTTTTTTACTAGTTTTTCTACTTAGTATCTGTGGCCTTAAAAAGATGTAATAATATATACATCTTTATTGCTGTGGCACAAGGTATTTTTTTGATTAAGAAATATGTTATGTGTTGGAGATTTGTAAATAAATGAGCAACAAATGTGAAAATATTCTTTGGTGGAAAAGATGGAGAGCTTCCGCATTGACTAATATCATATCAGAAGCTGACTTTTCAGGAATACTTAATATACCACGAGATTAGCCGAATCTCCCCCATTAAAAAAACTAAAATTATAATCATTAATAATAACCACTTTTTAATAAATTCAATAATATTTCTCCGCACATAAATATTCCTTTTAATAATATTTACCCACATTTTTCATATAGTATACAACAAAATAACATTTATGTGGAACATATTACAACATTTTCCATGGTTTTGCAACTACCCTCAAATAACTCTAATCATAATTCTTTTCCTGTCATCCAAAGGAAAAAAAAAACGTGGACCCTTTTTTTTCTATATGGACTTCGTTTATTTAAAAGCTCAACAATAAAAATCATATCGTTTTAATAATAACAAGAAAGCTTTTTATTTTGGGGTATTTTCATATAGAAAAAAAAAATGTATTTTCCTCTGAAATGGATGGTGTGTCCTTCTTTTATATCGAGTATATACAAAATTGAGCAATAAATATTATCTGTAATCATCAATGAATTTTCTAGGTTGATTTTTTTTTCTTCCTTTTTTTTTTTATTAAGGACTAGTAAGAGGGTGAAAAAATTCAATAAAACGACAATTACAAATATAATAAATAAAACCTTGTACTTTCTTCTTTTTTTTTTTTAAATTACATTCCATAAACCGATTTAATATATTGAATTTTCATGCATACCACGCGGCTAGTACTCAAATAGAGGAAGGAAAAACCTCAAAAAGAAATATTATATATAAATCCTGGAAAATATTTTCTTTCGAAAGAAAAATCAAAGTTTTATTATCCGTTGATCTTTTTTTTTTGCTAAACCGGAAAATAATATCTACGAGAAACTTATATCAAAGATAATTTCATATATCTCACATATCAACCCGCACATTGTTCACTAAAACGGATACAAAAACTTTTATGTTCCTTTTGCGTCTTGTCATAGATGGGAACAACGAAAAATATGTCTCATCCAAGTTTTTCTGTTCTTAAGATACTTAAAGTTCGCACTTGTCGTGCGTTTATACGTAACAATAACAAATATAACACGCTGGTCTTATCATTATCAACCCTCTTTATATAGTTGATAAAAAGGATTTTTCACGCAATATATACGATGACATACAAAATATACACAATCAACCCGAGATTCGTACTAAGTACCAGAATTATCACACCAATACTATTCAAATATATAATGTGTTAATTCCTATGATAAGCTCTGATATCAACATCAGAGGACTAAAAACGTACAACAACAACATCATCATCAATATATCAAATTGCTTGGATATACACGAATACAAGAGGTGGCAGGTGGTTAAAATGTACTATATATGAAGTTAAAAACTAAAACTGGACAGGACAGGTGAAGTATGTGATTTTGGAATATTCTTGTGTGTTGTTTATCATACTCATCTCTCGTTAATTTGTGAACCATTTCACATTCAAAAAACAACAACAAACAAAATCCCTTCTCGCACTTATAAATCTCCGAAAAATCATCACTTCTGTTTATATATGTGTATTCCCTTTTCTGTGATGTATCCCTTTTTTTTTTGTTTTTGGTTAGTTGCTTGTTTGGTATTCAACGGAAATGGGAAGTTGGTAAAACGCACAGAAGTTTTTTTTTCGTTGGTAGAAGAACCCCATGAAGCACAAAACAGCAGGAAAACTTCGACCCTATATTTATTTCCTATATTGTAGAGTTTGGTGTATCACAATAACGTGATGATGTATTTTGGGAAGAGTGGATGACAATGGGTGTTGTAAGGCTGTGACAAGACAAAAAAAAAACAACTTGGAACTTTCTATATACCACACAAGCAATTACACATATCAAAAACTTTAAACTTATGGGAAAGTTGATGAAATAAAAAAAAAAAAAAAACGTATGTATAGAAGGTTAAATCAAGAAAGCTCTTTGGATTAATTTGCTCCCCAAAAATTTTCTATGTCTAACATCGGAAAATTATACCAAATTATATCCCAAAAAAACTCATTTGAAGAGTGAGAATGAAAAGAGGTTAACTGATAACAGCTTAATAAATATTTTACAGCTTAAACGAAATGGAACGAAATTATATACACATAGGGTAAATGTACCAAATTGTAGCCCGTGATTAAATGGTGACCATTCTCTATCAAAAAGTCCTGGTAATAGTCATAACCAACGTTCCTTCTAAGCGGGGCGCGCGGGCGGCCGTTCAGGTATAAACTGACATTAGCCCAGTCATTATTTTTATTTGCCCACTAACAATATTGCAAAAACTTCTTTTTCGCGAAAATAGTTTGAAAATATGTTACGATTTTCATTGCGAAAGCGCCCACATTTTATAAATACGTGTAGATTTCCACACAGAAGTCATGTTCATGGTTGCTGGGTTGTTTCCTTTTATATGTCGTAGTTAGTAACATTGAAATTAAATATCAAGTGGCACTTCTTTGGATTGTTTTTTTTTTTGTTAAATTTTGCCCGACTTATGTTAAATTTAAAACGGTTGCACACATTGTCCTTTATACCGCCCATCGATTTTAAAAATTAGAGGGAACGTTAGTCATAACATGACTCAAGGTACAACATTTTCTTTGAGTATCATGAATTAATTGCCCAATCAATTGGAGTAAGGAAAATAAAAATTTTATTTTCATTATGACGACGGATAGGCTACAATTTCGCTACCCAACTGCAATTTGGTACTTTTACCGTATTATATGTTGTAGGAAAATTTTACGTCTTTCTAAACGGTTAAATTGTAGATTTATGTATTATGTTTATATTTATCCGGATCATTGATTTTCTTTCGATTTGATATGATATATATGTATTATGTATAGCATCAAAAATGACAATCATCATGAATGACGGAACAGACAAACGGTTTCACACGATTTACATATATATATGACATGAAAACATGAATATGTTTAACGGTGGGCCAAATATGAAGAAAAACTACTGGACAACATGAACATTACATATGCTGTTATACTACATATCCGCATATGTGAATTTTCAACAGAAAAGTCTGTCTAGTACAATAAGAGAATAACCCTTTTTTTTGAGGGGTGATTCAAAAATTGCCTAGGTTGTTTGTTAACGCGACGCAAAAACATAGAATATATGGATACTATATATTCTACACAATTCTTCATGGTTAAGTTTATAGTTTTGGTTATCATTTCGAGCATCGAGCTTCAATCATTTGAAATTTAAATTGGCATTGTCTGTCTGTACATCATAAATCTTGTCGTCTTTTTACTTCTTTTTTATATATAGAAAATTTTGCAAAACAAAATCATGAGAAGATTTATACCTTGTGAGTGTTAAAACAGCTATGAAAACGCAAGCGCAACTACACTTTCATAGAGTACGAAAAATTTATATGTTTTTATATACACACATATGATATCCCCAAGCCACCAAAAAAAAGGGGGCCTGGTCAGATAAAAACTGGTATTTTCTTTTTTGTTTTGGATCAAGGATAAACAATTTTATCCATCCAATCAAATATGTAACGCCTTAATAAACTCTATTTTAAAATGTAAAACGGATATTTATTGCAGGATAAAGTTTACTTGAAAGTATTCTCTATGGTTTCTTCGTACGCCCAATTAAATTAAGAACTCTTTTTGGAACTCTTCATATGTTTATATTGGAATCTATAAACTTTCGTATATCTCCAATATATGAAGAACACATGTGTTTGGTGTATATAACTTGTTTTGTTAAGTTCTTGAACAGCAGTCGTTCCCTTAAAGTAGATGCTCAGATATTAGAAGAAGATTCACAGCATAAAATCGATATACGTTTTATATTGCTTATAATATACAAGAACCTGTGTGTACATGTTGGTATACACGTGTGTACACTTGCGGTAACTTTAGTTAAATATGTACAATTTTATAACTTTAACGGGGTTCCCCAAAGAAAAACTTATGAGAAATTTTCTTATAAGATATAGCAACAAGTAAATTAGATATGACCTTAAGGTCATTGAACGGTTGACGCTTAGAATTTATTATATATGTATATACCCTATCTGAAATCCTACATTAGTCTAGAATTTAATTCCATTTACCATTGTTAAAAACTTCACTTAAGACTTTTCTGTCATTTTATATGAAAACAATAAGATTTAAGACAACTGTTGGTATTTCAACTTATAAAGAATTAGAATTTTTATCATAAAAGGGGATGAACGAAATTCGTAAATTTTTATGTGTAAATTGCATTCGGGTCCAACTAAAAAACATAGAAGAAGTGTTACAATTTTTAACTTATTTGATTTTTAGATTAGACTTTTGGGTGGTTTGAGAAAGCTCATTCTAAAATTCAATTGTAACATAATCGCACCCGCCACTTTATCCTTATCTACCTAGACTATATCGTTTTTTTTTTGTAATTTGTTCATCCGAAGTAAAAAAAAATCCGTAAGGGAATCAATGTCAAGTTCAGTGGAGCAGAAGGCGACTTATGAGGTTTTTCCTTTTCGTTTTTACATGTTTTTATCGGTGCCTTTTTTTTTTTGCTATTTGGGGAGTTATATGCTTTTGAGGGTGACGATGATCTCTGTATACAAAGAAAATTAAATTTAAAATACTTTGCCGCAGACAGATAAAAAGTCACTGTCCTTTAATATATATATGTTTGATATAAACACCTTCTTCACCTAGTTTAACAATTTCTCTTTTTTTCTTTTCGAAAAAAGAGATTTTGATTAAAAAAAAGTTACTTTATGGTGGATCCGGACATTTTTTCTTGATGGATGTGATTGAAGTGATTCAGTCAGGTCAAATGAGAAATTTGTTTTTTTCTTCTTTTTTTTTCAAAGTTAAGTGAACACTGACACTTTACTCTGTTGATGTGTTCTTGATAGTGATTTCTGATATAACTAACTTTTTTTTATAGGTTTCTATATGGGTATATTTATTATATTCTCTTATTTAAGGAGGAGATGTCTGCATACCAATGGTAAAATTAGGGTATATGGTATATCGTTTCCAAAGACCTAATATTACTATAATTAAAATAGGTTTTTTTTTAAATTTTTAAATCAAATCATATTACTAAACTTAATAATCCGTCTCTAGATAAAAATTAAAAGAAAATGCATTTGAAATTTTCTATTAAAAATCATTTAATCACTTCAAGTGAGCTGATTTGTCACAAGATGATGCTGATTTTATACTTTTTCTTTAAATTGATTTTGTCTCAATTATGAATGGGCTCGGATTCATATACTCCAAGTAACATTTACAGTATCCGTTATGTTAGCTACTTATTCGCATAGAAACGCGCAAGTGACCAAAAATGCTTCTAGGGACATGTTAAACGTCTTTTATGATACTATTCATTGCATATGATGTATTGCAAACATCAGGTGTTGTTTTGGTCGTCCATTCTTCCCACATTCAAGACTGGCAATTCCTCTGAGCGATCTGAATCTTCATAAACTGGAATGTTCTATCAGACATAAAGCAATAAGAGTAATGTTTGATCACAAACATGTGTGTTTTTGAAGAAACTTTTAAATGTTACTTATGTCCTAATGTCTAAAATTTGATAATGAAAGCTTCGAGTTTTGCGAATATAATAAAATAAAATCAATTGTACCATGTACCCCTACTTTACCCTATACAACACTTAAATCAACAAAACTTGTTAAAATTAAGGTAGAAATAGTTGTACACACAGAAAAATCACATAACTTTTGGTTAGAGTTCTGACAACTGTATTTTAATTATGAGAACTGAAAACTCAGTTGTGACAACTAAACTTTACAACTGAAATTTAGTTGTCACAACAAAAAAATCAGTTACATAACAAAAAAGTCTGTTGTCTTATCAGAACTAGTCAAAAGTTTTGTGATTTTTTTGTGTGTAGGAATATGTTTTATGAAATACATATTTAAAGATGGCTCAAACAATTTTACAGGATTTATAGGGTCACTTTAATATATCATAACATTAAGTTATTCTACTCATTTCATATCAAATAAGAGATTTTGGGAACTTTATCTTTTAACTTTTAAAAATTGATTCTTAGGAGGAAGTTCCCCAAATGGGGGCCATGTTTTAGATCGTACCACTACGAAAATATGGAATTTGGTTAGAAAATGTAATGACGAGCTTTTGAAGAATATCGTAATTTACGTGATTTTGTTGAAAAGTGGAAAATTTTAGACTACTCTTAACCCGATTTATCCATCGTGAAAATGATCACAAACAAATTCTGGATGTTTATATAATTTTTATGAAATTTTGGATTAATATATAATTTTTAAACAAGATTAAATATTATATAGAGAAAACACTTCATTGTGAATCTTCAACCGAAAAACCGATATTAAAAGAATCCTCTTCTTTCAAAAAAAAAATTTTAATTTAATTTTTGCCTTGTTTTAATTTCTCACAAAAGTTCAGCTAATTTTCTACATCAAATTAGCAACCATGCGGTAAGCACAAAAAAAAGACACACTTTTAAAAGAGTCAAAAGGATAAGCAGAGACATCCTTTTCAGTTTGGTTTATATAGACTGAAAACTGGTGTGCACCAACCCATCAACTTCGTGATAAGCTCCAGTTCTTATAGTACTGCGTGAGTTCAAGCATAATATTAATATACCTTTTCTCAGTCCATCAATAATTGCTGGGCCTTCTGTTTTAATAACGTTTAAAAGGTAAAAGAACAAAAATTTTAAAAATGGATATGCATGAAGATTTCTTTTAGAGGGCACTTATGAATTCATTTCGGTGTCATAAACGTTATAAAAGCAACATCTATCAGGCACTTGTACTAATCATTAAAAAAGATTCATTAAAATTGTAAATAAGTTAAAGACAGCAGCAGGATAAGACTTTGAAGTGTACACTTTTTTTTTTGCTCTGGTTCGGAAAAAGCGGAAAGCATGAAAATTAAAAACAAAAAAACGAAGTGAAAAGGAAACTTTCAAGATATACGTATTAGGGTGAGAATGATAAGAAAACAGGAGATATCAGTCATAATGTTGTGCAAGTTCAAAGCGAACTCTGGTATTGAAGTATGCTGCGATGTTGTGGTATCTCTCATAATTTTCTACAAAAATTATAAAGGCATTGGGATTCGATGGGGACATATTTTCCATGACTCTGTAATTAAATCATTCTTCCTGTAGAATTTTTTCGTAATTCCATTTCTTTTGAGTAATCAGTAAACTGTGTGGAACCTTTGTAACAGTAATGAGAATTTTTTTCTGGTCAGTCAAATATCTAAAGTTAATAGAATTAAATTTCATCGTTTAAATTAGTATAAAATGTAAACGAATTTTGGTACTTGATAAATTAAAGTGGAATGTTAAAAGCTGGGAAATTATTTGGATATGGATAAAAATTTGAAGCTCTTAAAGTTTAATTATATAAATACTAAAAATAAGAAAATTATAGAAATATAGTTACGATAGTGGAATCGCAGGGAAAGAGTAAAATTAATAACGAAATTCCGACCTTTGTCAACAAATCAGAATAGGAAAAAACTGCTAATATTAATTAAAGAAAATATGTATTTGGAAGAGATAAATTCGTCCAGTCTGAACATTTCTACGAATCCAAGGTGTATCTTGAGAACATGTATTTTACTTAACGAATATTGGATCGTACTTTGTAGGAAAATTTTTCATTTCATGACTGCACAAATTTTTTATTAATAATTTTATAAACTTCTATTTTATTTTACAAAAAGAAGTTTCTTTGCAAAATGTCTATGGTTTTCTTATGAAAATGCTATGTAATAGCACAGAGAATTCTTTATGCATTAATTGTTCGCACCATTGTAGTCTTGCAAAAAAGAATGTAACTCGTCATTAGTGTTTTAGTCAGAGTTTTTTTTACAAATACTAATAACGAGATATCTTGTTTATAGACTGAAAAACTGTTCCACATGAGAATACAACAATGGTTTTTGATAATGACGCAGAGTATACTAAACAGAGTTTTCAATATGTATTAATTTTTAGTCATGTCACCAGTCTGCAAAGGATACCTCCTCATTAATAGTATATTTGTAAAAAATACTGTAAATACATGCATTTTTATATCATACAGTTTTTTCTAACAAGTACTAATAATGAGCTGGCATGTTTCGCAGACTGCAAAGGTGATTAAATAAGAATCCAAGTTGAGAACTCTATTTATTAAATGCTTTTTGGTAATAGCACATGTAATCATTTCTATAAAAACTGATGAGACGTTTGCAGGGCTTCAAAGCGCGCCTCGTTTTTAATAGTATTTGTAAAAAAGACTGTAAATACATAAAATTTTATATCACACAGTCATTTTTAGCAAATACTATTAATAATGTAACGCTTGCAGACGTGGCCAAATAGAAAACTCTCATTATTGTATGCTTTTTGGTAATAGCAAGAAGCCATATACCCTTCTTGGTCTGTAAACAAATTGAACTTGTCATTAATGTTTGTAAAAGAAACCGATTTTAAATACATACATTTGTATATCACACAGAAACTTTTTTACAAATACTAATAATGAGATAAATTGTTTGCAGACCGAAAGTGTGACCAAATCAGACGACTGATTAAGAACTGGGTTTGTTGTATACCTTTTGGTAATACTGAATTTATATTTCCTGTATTACCTGGCTGGAAATTTTATATTTTTCATTATCTTCAAGCTTTATTATATCACAATATCAGTGGATCTACTATTTCATTAATTACGAACGTTCACTTGAAATTTTAGTTTTGTATGTTTTGATAATGTGTTATTAAGAAGCATAAATAAGCTCTCCTAAAAGGTAACGTTTGTTTCGCGTAAACAAAATATTATCTCGGAGGCTATACTGAAGCACTGAAGTTAGCGAATCACGGCCGTATTTAGGATCTGTAGACCCCTGGGCTGAACTTGTGGTGCGGGTCTTTACCGCAAAGAAACGAATGTTGCAGTTTCTTCTATCTGACGAATATTCTGGTCATTTTTGGACTAATTTGTCGAAAATTATAATAGAATATGTATTACATGAAAAATATCGAAAAATACTAGAAAATGTCCTTCCCATCATTCATTAAATGAAATTGGTTTTTATTATACAAGTATTATTTTATAAATTGATATCCTAATGGTTATAATTAATTTACAATTTAGAAATTTATTGCTTGCGATCATTTTCTGGTGAGTGGTATTTTAGTCTATTCAAAATTAAAATTTTTAAACAGTTTTTTTTGTAGTGCGTGACCCTAGGCTGCAGCCTACGAAGGCTTAAGCCTAAGCTGCCTAATGGGAAATTCGGCCCTGTAGCGAATTCAAATTTTTTCATTTTCGCAAGGAAAGCTAGTTGCAGAGTTATGTATAGGGTTTTAGAATAATGTTTTTATATCAATTTTCAGCAATTCCCGATTTTCAGTTCATACTTTATTTATTAAAAATCGATTTCTGTAACGTTTTTTGTTTTTCTGAAGTTTACACCTTCTTTACCACAGTCAGTTTCACCTTTTACATCTGTAAAGATTAATTTTACATTGTTATTTTATTTTTTATAAACACTTGTTATTTCAAAGGACATTTATTTAACAAATAATTCGTTCACTAAGTCCATTATATAGCCTTAGTGTCGGTGTAAAACAAACTTGTCTCCCATTATTAATGATGAAGACGTTGATTTATGATATATAGTACTATATATGCATGTCAAATATTGAACCCTTTATCCTCAAAAAAAAATAAATCCAATTATATTTTGCAAAACACCAAAAAATCTATATCAAAGACTTTACAGCAGAGTCGTCCAATAAAAAGTTCATTTGTGCATAAAAATCAAATAAAAACACTAAAAATAATTACAATTATTGTATTTTTCTTTGATTTTTGTTTATATTTAAATATTTTTGCAGCCAATTTAAAATGAAATCAAAACTTTTGTGGCTTTTATCATGGTTAGTTGATTCCCACACAAAAAAGAAGGTAACGAACTGGAAAATTAATTATTTGTATATATTTCATTTTTTTTATTTATGTTATTTAAAAATCAAAATATCCAAAAAAAAAAAATGGTGAAAAACGTTGAACAAAATCATATAAAATTAATTTTTCTTGGAAAAAAGAAAAAACAGTTTCCAATTTGTGTCCTGATTGAAATGGGCAAGTAAAATTTCAACTCAAACTCTCTCTGTTTTTTTGAAACATGAATAAAATTGCCGCATAATTTTTGTCGAGATTGTGATAAAAGTGGGTGGATGGGTTGATGATGGGTGGGTGGGTTGATGAAACAATACTCAAATTGGGTGGTGTATAATAAATTCAATAAAACAATGCGAAAAGTGAAAAAGTAAGTGTCTTTGTCGTTCAAAACTTCTGATGATGGCAAAAAAAAAACGGTTTAATTTTACACGATTTACATTTATATGCGCCCATGGACCATATCGTCTACTGAATATTATGCTATATATATTGTATATAGTGGGTGGAAGTGGATGGCATAATTTGTACTAAAGAAAAACGGAACCATTAAAATCATGATGATGATCATAGAAAGAGAATCATTTGCTATATAACTTTTAATTCAATTATTTAATCTTTGAATGTTAGCTCATTCAATTAATGTGCTCTGTTTCCTGACAAACATTTCATTTGTGGTAATTATGCTAGAAATTAGTTATGCGATTGGGAATGAGTTCCAAAACCGTTTTGAAACTATGTAGAAATGCAATTCTATATCGTTTAAGAAGGTTTTGTGGCCAATTACAATAAAACTTTATTCAAAGGAATTAAAACATTAGGTATATGTTCTTATAAGGACTAATTTCTAGGCGAAATGATGTATGTAAAGAAAACGATATTAGTTTTTTTTTTTAGAAGAAGTTAAATTGTTTTTTTTTTTTGGCGTTTTAAAACTAAAAACTTAATACCGATCTCGAAATTTATGTTTTTATCTCCCTTGAAGTTTTTTAAAGATGATTCTAAAAATGTGTTGTTTCTTAATTCCTAATTTCAAGAGATTAATTTCTAATTTTTTCAAAGTTGAATTTGTATTGGTGACACTTAGTTTTTAATTGAAAGAAGCCTGCAAAAATTCGATTGAAAGTATGCTTGAAATTTACATAAAATACTGTTTTATTCTTATTTCCTAAGGCTTCAGATATCGCTTAATTGCAAGCAGGAATATATGTATATATGTGACAGATTAACTTAGCATCAGCTTGTGATATAAATACTACTATCAGCAGATAGCCGGAGCTAAACAAAAAGGCAATTTTGCATCATCATCCAGCTTGGGGTGAGGAAAAAGACAACTTGTTAAAAAGGTATTAGATGTATTATACATTTTAGTATAGTACATGTTAACATATTAATAATTTCAATAAGTAAGTACATTCCTCCAATCAAGAATTTCGTTTGTTTGTTTAAAATTTAAGTATTAGTAACCCTCGTATAACGCAGCTTTATATAACGCGGTTTACAAATCCATACAAGGAGAAAGACACAAATACAAACATGTATATAACGCGATTTCTATAAAGCGTGATATTTGTAGAATTTAAGCCCCACGTTACACAAGGGTTACTAGCCTATTTTTCATGTTAACGCTTTCTTTCTTATTTAATCAACACAAATAAAAAACTACAATTAAAAGAGTGTAATTCCCGAAGAGCCTAGATGGCAAAAATTGATTTCATTCCCTTAAATAAGTTTCGGAGATAAGCGTACATAAGCCTAACTTTGGGAATAAACGTTAAAAAAGAACTCCAGGATTCTTGTTTTTATAAAAGAAACTATACAATGGATTCATTTCAAATTTTTGAAGATATATTATTATGTAAATAAACTAAATGGATGCTTGCATAAGAAAAGCCTGGTCGATGAATATAGTAGTTTTTAAGTTATGTTCGCAAGGCAACTTTCATAGTGGTTTATGAGTTAACCGCGTTTAAAGTACAGTCTGTGTAGATCGGCAGCAGTAAAATCGATTGTAGCCATTTTAATTATTCGAATTTCGTTCTGCAATTTAAGGGACATATTCCTAAACATAATAAACTATTAAATTATATCACTTGTGCTTCCCTCGTAGATATATTATATATCTGATGTTTGTAGTCCTAGACAGTTTTATTCAATTTCCTTGAAATAGTATTTTTGCAAGTTTAGGTCCTTTAGGAATTACACACTTCAATTGGACTGAAAATATTTTTGCAGTTCTTCTAATTTCAGATATATGAACACCTGAATACACCGAGCGTCTTATGGTTCTCAAACAGTATGACCAGAACGCTTGCAGTTCGTGTTATAGCGTTGATTTTTAGATTATTAAGGCTCAATTTCCAATTTAGCCAAAGATGAAGATGAATACAAAATTTCATAAGGTTTCTTTAACACATTGAACACACATTGATAACGTGCGATACTTGATATATTTTGCTGGTACCACGTCGCATGAAATGAGAGGACACCGTAGCTTTCCGTGGTACCACGTTGTGTAAAAATAGATGAGGTTAACGCCCGCCGCACACTTTAACTAAGCGAATTAAACTACGTAAGCTAAGTTTCTTGCTGAAAGTAAAATATTCATCATTTGCATTGGTCGTCGCACACTTCAGGGAAGCTTTGAAACTACGTCGCCTGGTCCATGAGTGACACGAACTAAGCTCTTTTATGTAGTTCAGACATCAACTACGCGAACGAGCTTCGCTGACTATAATTGATATGTACTTTCAGTATTATACAGTATTACACAGTACAGTACGGTATTATACAGCTTGCAAAAGTGTAGTATGTTTTCCTTATTTTGTGGTACTATCTTGACGGCACAAATGCTGAAGTGTTAAGTGGAAAAGGTTTAGTAATATAGTAATAATTCATCGATACTGTACTCGCACATTACATCTTTCTGACGCCTCAAATAGAACTGGTAGAATGAATTTACCAAAAATATCGCCCCGTAGTTTAGTTCAAATGTGCAACGGAGTTAGCGATCCCATCTAAGCTATGTAACTACAGCGAGGCTCGCCCGCATAGCTTAGTTCAAGTGTGCGGTGGGCCTGATGCTCTTTGTATTTGTTTCGGCGCATTTTTTTAACTTAAATTCATAGTAGAAGTAGCCAAAATATGGCTTAGGGTTTAATATGTTAAAATAGCACTTATGATATTTACTTTTAATTAGTTTCTTCTTGATTTTAATTTTTTGTTTCGGAATTCATTTCAAATAGAAGACATTTAAAGCAATACAATAATAATTAAATCATTCAAAAATTACGCATTTTTATTTTAAATTAATTAATATATATTTTGTTGGTTTTTTTTTTGGAATTATATAAAACATACATCATAGTAAAAGGCTTGAAATGTAAAGAAAAAAAAATATTCTCTATAAAACCTGATTTAAAACTGTTTCCTTTTCTATTTATCAAGAAATTCAAGTAATTGAGTACAATAATAATATTTTTTCTTAGAAACTTTTGGAAGGAAATCAAATGGGACGAAAAAACAAAATAAGAATATAATAATAAAATGTATGATTAAATTATTTGTAATAATAATATAGTAATTACAATAATATTACTGAATAATAAATTGTTAATTAGTCTCTGGTTTTATAAAACTTTTCAATTCGTGCTAGTAAAACTTGTTGATGGTTGTCCAGGGACTGAAAATTGTGGTCGGAAATTCGCAAAATTAGCTGCTGAACTACCGGTGAATGCTGGTAATGTTGTTCCTTGAAAACCAGCTGGAAATTGTGTCATTAGTTGAGCTGAAATTAAATCACCTTTAATTTTAATGATTTTATAAAAACTTATATTAAATTTATTTTTAAAAAATAAAAATAAAAATTTTTTTTTTGAAAATTCTTTAGAAATGAGTATAAAAAAAAAACTTACCAGAATTTGGTAAATTTCCAGCTGTTGCTGCCAAACGTGATAGTATAGATCTTTCGGACATTTGTAATCTTTGAGCAACTGGCGGTATACGTGCCAAAGTGGCTGGTAAACGTGATACATCACTTTTCATATCAGATAATAACTCTTCTAATTGATTCAATACTTTGTGTAGAACTGCATTTGCTGGTTTATTACCAGCTAAAGATTCTTTACTTAAATGTTGATGTGATTCAGCTAAACATTCGACTTCAGCAAAACGTGCATTTAATGACATAGCTGGATGATTTGGATCTTGTGTTAAATTTAAATATGCAGCACGTCTTAATTGTTCTTCGATCACAAGTGCTTGTTCTAATAATTTAAATCTTCTAGCAAGAAATTTATTTTTGATTTCAAGAAAATTTCCTTTCCCAACATCCATTTTGAATGGCTCATTAATTATAGCGAAGCGAATATCATTTTGTATGTCCTGCCAACGTCCATAACCATGAGTTACAATTCCAGCTAAAAGCCAATAATCATGACGACGATGCCAAATTTCATATTCCCTTCCGGGTACTGCCGCTTTTTCTTCATTTAACCAAAGTGTATGCAATTCTGTAAAACCACCGTCCGCAATATTAAACATAAAGTTTCGTTTGTGTACTTCCAGCGTTTCTTCGGCTTTTCCTTCACGACGATCTTTTGGCTTTTCAATTTCACCATCATCTTTTACAATTACAACATCATCATCATCATCTGGTGGCGACTGTTGTGGCTGTGGTTGTGGTAGCGGTAGTGATGGTGATTTTGCAACTTCCTCCTTTTTAATAGAACTCTTGTCATCGATTTCTTCCACGCTTGTTTCAGCAACAGGGGTTTCTTTAGATGGTTCAATTTTTACTTCAGCATTCGCAGAACTTGTGTCAGTTTCAATTTCTTTTGTTGTATCTTCTACCGATGCACTTGCACTTTCTTCTTCTTTTTCGTCACTAGGCTTTTCATCTTTTACAGGAGTAGATTTTTCTTCATCCTTTACAGTCGGTTTCTCATCATCCTTTTCTGATGCTGGAACTGGACTTGCTGCTGCACTGGTGGCTGGTGTGGCACTCGTACTGGTAGTAGCACTTTTGTCACCTTCATTCACTAATATAGCCTGTTGTGGGGGTTGCTGTGTTTGTAAAAGTTGTTGTTGTTGCTGCTGCTGCAATTGTAGTGGTAATATTGGTTTTATTGGTTCGCATGGTTTTCTTATCAATTCAGGCATACTGTAATAACCATTTATATGTTCAAATTCCTGGACTTTTTTACGTATTAATGACATAACACCAATTCGTGTAAGAACATGTTGTCGACTTAAACCTTCACGTGGTACACCATCAGCAAATGTTTCTGAGTTATCAGCGCCTGGTTCACAAAGATGGCGCATAAAAAGTGAAACATATGCTTTGAAATTTCTTTCGGATTTTCCTCTGAGATCACGTACCAACCACTGAGAATTAAATGCATCTTGCGGCGGCATTCCATATCTCATGATTGCATTCAAGAAACTCTTTCGTTGTCGTGCATTGAAACCTAAAACTTCGATATTACCACCAACCCGAGCTAATAGCGGTGGTAATGGTCGATCACGATCTTCACGTTTTTCAAAACGTCGTTTAGCTCGACGATTCAATTCTCCATTTTCATTTCTTTCATCGAAATCATCATCTTCTCGATCCTCATCAGAACCACCTGAATAGTCGGAATTATAATCAGATACATTTTCTTGCCAATTTGTATCATCTCTTGTTTCGGTAGCTACAACTCCACCATCAGTATAATTAACTTGTTTACGAACACGTTTTCCTTTACCAAGTGTTCTGCCAACATCTTCTTGATGTTGTTCGTAATGATGACGTAACAATTTAACCCAATAGGCTGGATCAGAATTTTCAGCATCTTGTTTTATAATTTCAGTATCCTCATCTTCATTTTCTTCTTTTGTTGCGTATGAAGCAACTTTAAATGATGACAAATACTCATTTGACCAACTTTCTTTCTCTTCAATGCCGCGATTCGATCGATCCAGTAATTCAGAAACAGCCTTGTCATCATAATGTATAGCCTCTTCTTCTTTCCCTTCATCTCCTTTAAATAATTCTTCCGTTCCAAATCGTAAAATATCATCTAATTCTTGTTTTGTGAAATTTGCACCTTTACCACCCATTCCCGGTCGCACAACTAAATGTGTTAACATCATTTTTCTTTTTGCTACTTGTGTTACACGTTCTTCAACAGAATTTCGGGTTACAAAACGATATATCATTACCTTGTTAGCTTGACCAATACGATGAGCACGGGAGAATGCTTGAATATCATTATGTGGATTCCAATCTGAATCATAAATAATAACTGTATCGGCGGTAGCTAAATTAATACCTAAACCACCTGCTCTTGTACTTAACAGAAAAGCAAATTGTGGAGCACCAGGTGCATTAAATCTATCAATTGCTTCTTGTCGTAGAGAACCAGTTATAGAACCATCGATACGTTCATATTTGTATCCTTCACCATCTAAGAAATCCTCCAAAATATCTAACATTTTCGTCATTTGTGAGAAAATCAATACTCGATGATTGTCTACTTTTAATTGTCTCATCATTTTCGATAGTAAAACCAATTTTCCGGCAGCTTTCGTTAGGGCATTTAATTCATATCCACCACCAGGTGCTAAAGCTGCTTCTTCAGCAGCTGCTGGAAATAGGTATGGATGATTGCAACATTTCTTTAAGTCCATCATAACATTAAGTAATGAGCAAACATTTCCACCACTTCTTGGATTTAATGCTTCATAATTTCTTGTTAAAATATATTTGTAATATTTCTTTTGTAATGGTGATAATTCAACACGAACAATAAATTCAGATTTTGTTGGCATATTTTTTAATACGTCTGCTTTCAAACGACGCAACATATGTGGTCCTAGCATTTCATGTAATCTCTTGACTTGTTCTTCTTTTGAAACATCGGCAAATTCACTTTGGAATGCGGCTAAATCATTGAATTTATCTTTACTTAAGAAATTTAATAAATGGAAAAGTTCTTCCAAATTATTTTGTAACGGTGTACCAGTAAGTAATAATTTATAACTAATATTGTAGCCAGCAAGGATACGGAAGAATTTACTTTGATTACTTTTTAATCGATGAGCTTCATCAACAACTAGGACAGCCCAATCAATTGAACCAAGGCATGCAGCATCCAATGAGATCAATTCATAACTTGTAAGTAATACATTGAATTTAATCGAACTAGCACGAATTCTAGATGCTTTTCCAGCTCGTACTGCACCTTCTTCAAAAGATAATTCATTCTCGCGTATAACAGCTCTGGAATCTTTATCACCGACATAAGTAATACAATAAAAATCTGGTGCCCACACTTCAAATTCTCGCTCCCAATTAATAATTGTGGAAAGTGGGACAGCAACCAAAAATGGTCCCTTACAATGACCTTCTTTGTATAACGAATATAGAAATGTTACTGTTTGAATTGTTTTTCCCAAACCCATTTCATCGGCAAGAATTGTATCAATTCCTTGACCCCATGAATAACGTAACCAATTAATACCTTCCAATTGATATTCATGCAATTGCATTCCAGTCTCTGTCAAATAGCGTGGTTGTATTTCGTATTTCTTTTTCAAATCTGTTGTCGGCTTATCCGGTGGTGGTGTGAAACGTTTCACTGAAAGTCGATCATCGTCTAATTCCTTATTTTTACTTTTACGACCCTTTTTACCTTTCTTACGCATACTGATATCGGCAAAACAAGCGGATCTTAAATCCATATAATATTCAATTGCCTGCTTAATACCAGGTATATCGTCAGCCTCCTCTTCCCATGTAGTTTTGTCATAGGGTAAATCTCTCCATTTGACAAAATATAATGTACGACCATCTCTCATTGTACGATGATTTATAACACGATGAACAATCAACCATTCCGGTTTAACTCCATTCTTGTAATATTTTTCTTCTAAATCTAAATCATCTGTTTCATCTCCATGAGCTTGTTTATGCCTTTGAATCCGCTTATATCTGCTATCGGATTCATCTAGAGTCTCATCAAATTTAGGAGGTTCCTCCATATCATATTTACGTGTGAAATTTCTTACCATAAGTGGATGATGAACATCTAATTGAATTTCTGTTATCCAATCACAATGCCAATATGAACGTTCATACCATTTCACAAAATATTCTCTTTGTCGAGTTAATGTGGCCTTTTTCGATGTCGAGGGTTCTGTTGATTTTTTTTCTGCCCATCTCCATGTCAAAATCTTATCAACTTTACCAGCCAACGGTGGACAACTACATCGTGGACATTTCCAATCTCCATCAGGAATTGTATCCAACGGTGGATTTAAACAGAATGTATGATAAGCTGATGGACATGAATCGCAACAAAGTAATTCACCGCCATCTTTGCAAATACGACAAAATTCTTGATGTTCATCATCTTCTTGTTCTGCTGGACCATCAGCTTCACAATGTGGACATGACCATTTGCCTTCTGGGGCTTCTTCTAATTCCGGTTCAAGACATACCAAATGATATGCTCGTGGGCATGTATCACATAGAATAATTTCACCACCCTGTTGACATACTTCACAATAATCTTGGTGTTCATGTTCACCATCATCTCCATCTGGAAATTTACTTGTAGTTTTAACTTTCTTTTTCCTTTTGAATTTCATGCCGATTTTTGTTTTAGCCTTTTTCTTAACAATCGGTACTACAACTTCTTCTTCAGGTTCCTCAGTTTTATCCGTTTCTTTACTTTCTTCAGATTTTTGTAACATTTTCTCAAATTCAACATCTGAATCACGTTCTGATCCACCAGTTGCATCTTGATCTTCATCTGAACTTCCGTGTTTTCTTTTGCCAAATTTAATTTTTAACGTTGGAACTTTCCCAGATTTTTTACCTTTTTTTCCTGGACCTCTACCACGTTTTTTTCTTACTCTTTGATCTTCTTCGTCCTCATCGTCTTCATCATCATAAATATCATCCATCTATGAAAATTATCTCAATTTATTTCTTTACCAAAAAAAAAAAAAAAAATAAAACTATGAAAATACCTTTTCAGCTTTTGAAGAACGTGGCCTTCCAGATTTTGATTGATAATCTGCGTATTCATCTTCATCTTTACTTTCTTGTTCATTTTGTAGATTCGGACTGATTTCACAAAATTCTCTCCATTTCGCAGCAACAAGCATCATGAGTTTCGACATTGGAACCTAAATAAGTTCATAATAAGTAAATATTTTTCAATTTTATTATTATATAGTCAAAATTACTTTTGGATTTTCTTTTTGTAAAATTGGTCTAACATGTTGTTGAAACATTTTATATGAAATTAATGTTTGAAAATCACTTTCAGAATATTCGATGTTTACATCTGTAAGATTGAATGTGCTACAAACTTCTTCAATTGTAGGCATACCTAAAAAAACAAATATAATAAAGATTATTTATTCATCAAATTCTTTAGAGATCAATTTACTTGAATCGGCTGTTATTGATTCTTTACTTTTTTCACCGTCTTTCTTTTTACGACCTTTCTTCGGGCTAGCATAATCCGATTGTGCTGCTGCTTCTTCATCATGCCCGAAATCACTTTCCTCTTCACTTTCATTCTTCTTACGCTTTTTCTTCTTTCGATTTTTTTCTTTTTCATTTCTTGTTTTCCGTTTTTTACCTTTCTTTTTCTTTCTTGAATCTTCCGGATCATAATCATCATCTTCTTCATTCTGCAAATTTTATAGTGTTATTAGTTAAATCACATTTTTTAATGGAATTTATTTATACAGCAGAGGTATTCCCATATACAACGATATATCATGATTTACAACGGTAAGGGAATACCGCTAATATAAACTAATAAAAAACTTACAAGAGGCTTTAATGGAGCTTCATCAGAGTCATTTGATAAATCGGGCACATTTGGTGCTGATTCGTCCTGAGCTTCTTCTTCTTCTGCAAAGCAATTAGAAAAATGGTAAATTTTTATTAAGAAATTTAAGAAATTTTTTAAATTTAGGTGGACAAATTTTTTTTTTTTTTGCCAACATTTAGTTTGGTATAGAACAGTCTATAAATTCCATTCCCTTCCCCTTCCCCGCGTGCTTAATTACATATTTCTAAATGTATTTATTGAAAAATGTTTAATAAATTAAAAACACAGTAAAATATTTATCTTACAAATTCGATTGCGCCAGTTTAAGTAAAAACAAATATTGTTGTCAAAGAAACTACAAATTACATAAAAATGTACGAAACTTTTAATTGAATATTTTTTTTTCTTTTTTGTCAATTTCATTCATAAAAAGTTATATTTTTGGTTTTTCTACAAATAAACATAAATAATAACACAAAACGAATCGAATATTTACATTTAAATTAAAATATTTTAAGATAAAAATTCTAAATTTGCAATGCATTTGTCAAAAAGCCTAAATATTAAAAAAAAAAAAAAAAAAAAAAATGCTTCCAGTCAAAATCGCGTCAAAAAAAAAACCACGAATCGAAAATCTTACCAACAAAAGCCTCCTCATTCTCTTCTTCGGATGCCATCCTTTAAAAACTTTTCTCAAACACTTTTAAAACGACTTCTTTTCTTCGGTTTGTTAATTGGTAATTTTCAATAATTAATACACAAATTAATAAATATTATATTTCACTTATTAAATACGAATTATTTATTTATTTATTATCGCTAGGTTCAGGCGGCATAAAATCTGAGCGGCAGAAAAAAAACTTTTGTCACCCAAAAATAATATGGCCGACATGAAACAGTGTTGCCACAACACAATTATAATATCGCTTTTTCACCAATTTTATACCATTTGGAGAAATATACTTTCAAATGCTAATTGAAATTTTGTAGAATATAAAAATATAAATAGAAAATGTTATTATTAATAATTAGTTAATTAATAATTCTATTTACTATAAATAGAATTATTTTAATAACTAAACACATTTATAATTTTATTTTTGACCTTTCTATTCATAGGTGTGAAAAGGTTTGAGTATAAGATAATATGCTTCAAAAATTTAAATCTTGCAACGGTTTTATATTTTGTAATGGATATTGAGAAAAAACTGCGTTTTTGTGTTATTTTTATTTTATTATTATGGTAAGTTTATTTTGTTTTAGAAAATTTTGTTGGCTACAAAAAATTTAATATAAATTAATATTTTCTAATTTTAAACAATCAAAAATATAAAAATTTAATAAATATGAAAAATAATTAGAGGCAAGGAAAAATGGATATAATTTTGGCTCAGGATTGATGTCTGATATTTCTTTTGAATTATATGGTAGCCACTGAAAGCCTGAATGATATAAAACAATAAAAGCTTTTACAAGCTTATATTTTTTTTAAATTTTTTATTAGTTTATTTGGAAATATAATTAATGGATTTTTTTCAGTATTAAGTAAGAAAAACAACCCTCAACAACCCTTCTCACAAATACAGGCTCTTTTCACAGCATTTTCCATGACCGTACGTATGATTTCAGGTCCTAAACGTCGGATTTCAGATCAAATGTTCTCTTTAAATTCTTAAATTGTTCGAGGTTTATCTGGATTGGGAATTGAAACCGGGCGCTTAGGAGATACTTTGGCGTTAAAATGTTGCCAGTATTTTCTTTGAGTTTGAATAATTAATTTTTTACTGGAATAACAAAAACTCAATGAGTTTTACCCGTTGCTAGATATTATAAGTATCTATTTAAATTTCCAAGGGATGTTTTATAACCTACAAAAAAGGAGAATAAAAAAGATTGAAAATGAACAAGTTATGACTTTTTTTTTCAGTGCCCGCCGTATATTACACAGGATCTACATTAGCCAATATTTCTGGTAAGCCAGCTGGTATACCAGAAATATTGGCTAATGTAGACCCTGTGTTACAAATCTTAGAACAAAAATAACATGCCCTACTATTCTACCACAGCGTATTAAAACTAAAAAAGATATCAAAATGTTTTGCCTTGCTTTGTGATAAAAAATTAAAATATACATTTTTTTTTTGTAATCGCTTCTATCAGGGAATTAAATAAATTTTAAAATTCGAATTCAAGCCGACTCAGAATTTTTAACAGTCTTGATAATAATTGCAATATAATTGGTACGATGTTCTAAAATAGTTAAAAATTATAAAATTTTTAAAATTTAAAGTATTCAAAATGGGTAAATTTCAATTATTTAAAATTATAGTCATTGTGATTTTGTGTCTTTTAATAAAAACGGAATCAATTACATTCAATGGTAAAGTTTTAAATTTTGTTTTGAATTAAAATATGAATTATATTAGATTTAATTCGAGCCTGGATGGCAGAAATATTTTATGTGTCTCATAAGTTTTAGTGTTCCAAAGTGAACAGTTGAGTGTATCATGTCCTGTGTCAATTCGAAAATTAGAATTTTACATTCTATGAAATAGTCTTTATTAAATGAGGAAGAATAATTGTAATTTTGAAGAATATATGCTTTCCCGCTACACATAGGCTTCTCAGTGAGATAATACGTTTTCATCTTTTACTTCTATCCTAATCAAGTAACTTGGATAACAACAAAGTCCTTGGACAATTTGGTATTTGAAGATTATTTAGAAATAATAATCACCCTGGGTTTTGCCTTATTAAAAATAGTATTACAATAATTTTTAAAAAATATGATCTGAGGGAAAAGAAATTTTAATAATGACTTTGAAACCCAATTTGATAAATTCAACCGTCACTAAACTTTGATAATATTTTTGCGTGGTCGTATAAAATGATAGTACAGAAGAAAATATGAGGGCCAACGTTTAAAGAGTGCAAATTAAAAAAGAAGAAAACTAAAACGTCGACGACAACATTTTTTTGTTTCCTAGAATCCTAATATATGCTTACACTTATCAAGATCTATGATTTGGGTTAATAACGCTAAGAAAGAGAAACTGGAAATTTCTTCAAATTTCGTGCTGTTGTCGTCCTTCATACATTTTATCTTTTTGGGACATGGTACAAATGTTGGGGAGGCTATCTTGACCCCATCATCTCTCAACCTACATATATATTATTATACTTATCGTCATAATTCTAAAAATTTTATATATTTAAAGCAATACTTTTAAATTTTTTAGAAGAATTTAATTCGAAAAATGATATTCCATTGGAAACATCCGAACATCATATTCAAAAACGCTTTATGATGGCATCAGCTGGGAATGTGGTAAACATATTCTATATATTTAGTTACCAAAATTGAAATTCATAAAACTATATTTATTTATTTGTAGCCGAACAAAAATTACCAAGCCTGTATAACACCGAGTGGTACTAAAGGACATTGTAAACATGTTCATAATTGTGTAATGGCAGAATTTAAAAATAATTTCTTGAAGGTTTTCGATTATTTATGCGTTATTGAACGATCGTATAAAACTTTTAAAATCAATAACTAAATGGCTAATTTTAATATATTCATTTTTAGATCGATTGGAGTTTGTTGTCCGGATAATTTCGCAGAAAAACAAGGATCAAGATTTAGTGGTGCATTACCAATGCATGGTGATGAATATCTTGTTGGTGAAGAATCTGGACGTATCATAAATCGTGGTGAAGATCGTGGTTGTGGTTTAGCAACAAAACAATTTCCAAAAATATCTGGTGGACGTCCAGCTGAACCAGATGAATGGCCATGGATGGCAGCAATTTTACGTCCAGGTGTATCAAATGCATTTTGTGGTGGTGTTTTAATTACAGATCGTCATGTTTTAACAGCATCTCATTGTATCTATAAGTACAGTGCAACTGATATATATGTTCGTTTAGGAGAATATGATTTTAAAGCATTCAATGAGACACGTTCAAGAGATTTTCGTGTTTTAGAAATTCGACAACATGTCGATTTTGATTCAACAACTTATGAAAATGATATTGCAATCTTGAAATTAGATCGTCCGACAATTTTCAATACATATATTTGGCCAGTTTGTATGCCACCGCTTAGTGAAACATGGGAAGATTATATTGCTGTTGTAACTGGTTGGGGTACACAATCATTTGGTGGACCACATTCAAATGTTTTAATGGAAGTTACTGTACCGATTTGGGAACAAGAAAAATGTAAAGAATCTTTTGTACAGCGTATATCGGATAATTTTATGTGTGCTGGTGCTGAAGAGGGTGGTCGGGATTCGTGTCAAGGTAAAAGAAAAAGTCCTTGATTACCATCACTTACATTTTTAACGTCTTTAATGGCACAATGGTGCAATATCTTAGAAACTGTTTCCATAATATTCGTTGCCCGCAATTCCTTTCTACCTGATGACACAGATGTAGGAATCACTCATGCTTAAGTGGAAATTTACACTTTTATCTTTTTCGGCTAAACAGTTTCTAAGATATTGCACCATTATGCTAATGATGGCATGGGACTGTATTTTCAGTCAGTTATTTTTTAAAAAAGGAAAAGTATAGAAAGTTTTTAATTTTACACGCAAAAATAGGTGATAGTGGAGGTCCGTTACTGATTCAATTACCAAATAATCGTTGGGTCGTTGTTGGTATTGTTTCTTGGGGTTTAAGATGTGGCGAAGAAAATCATCCAGGAATTTATACACGTGTTAATCAATATACTTCGTGGGTTATTGAAAATTCAGTTTATTAAAACAAATTCCGGTTGATTTTATACTTTTTTAATGATATTAGTTAATACTTAATAAAACTTATAACTATATAATACCAGTAATAACACTAAAATAAAGGGTTTGTTTTATTTTGCCCATATTTGAAGAACGTTTACAGAGTTTATTACATCATTTTTATACAAGTGATGCAAAATTGTATTAGGACATATGACTTAAAGGATAAACGTGTTGTTTCTTTTTAGATCCTAATCTGAATAATTAGAAGTATATACTTTTGTGTAGTCCGGAAAAACACATTGTAATCGCAAGTTTCAAAAGTATAAACTTTTTATGCCCTATGGTAGGTACTACCAGAGGGTATCTTAGTTACCATATTATATAGGTTCACTGGAAGACTTTAATCCAGACAACATTAATGACAAACAGATCTGTTAACTAGTAAATGAAATACCAATCCTGTCAGGGGTATCAGCACTTACTTACTTAAGTTGGTTTTTCAATTTCTCGAAAATATGGCAGCACAGAAACAACTTACGTCCTGGCACATCAGTATTATAAGTCGCTAAAACATTTCTACAACTGTGTTAATATAATATAGTAACTGACACTGTGCAACAAGGAGGTTATTCCCCTAATTATTGATGGAGGACTTAATGAACAACTATGACAGTACATGAAATTCGCTAAATTTTTATATCAATTAATGAAATTCAAATTATTATTTCGTCGTTTTTCTTCTATTAAAAAATGTATATTTAATAAAACAAATCATATCAATATTAATTTATTGTATTTTTTTGCTTATTTCAAATACGTTGTAAACAATTTATGTATGATATTAAAAAAAAATTAGATCGAAGGGGTTTTTAGGAGTGCAATACATACAATATTTGTAATAACTTATTCTTTTATAGTTCGATTTTATGTAATAACATTGGCATATGTAATAACTATTTTTATAAAATGTGTTCAAACATAAATCACATAATAATATTTCGCACATACAGTGTAACCTCTTTTAATCGAATGTGTATATAACGGGTGTCCCAAAATTCACGCAAGAAGTAATTTTGATAGAAAACACAGATTTATAATTACAAATTGTACATTTTTTATTGATTCATATAGTATACAGTATAGGGTTATGTATGGAATAGTATATTAGGTAAATGGCCTCCACGACTTTGCTGGCACAGACGCACTCTTTTGTAGAAATTTTCCATGACCTTTTTGCAGAAATGTGACTGAATTATGTTGATACAGCGCTCAATTTCCTCCTTCAAGGCATGGGTAGTCGAGGGCTTGTTGGCATAGACCTTAGACTTCAAAAAATCCCAAAGGAAAAGTCCAACGGTGTTAAATTGCATGACCTGGGCGACGAATTCTGATTACAAAAACGGGAAATTATATGATCAGGAAATGACTTATTACTTTTAAAATATTGCTCAATAATGAAAACGCATTGTTCTTTCGCGTGTAGCGAATCTTGAACTGCTAGCTATCATGCTGTCCTTGTTTTCGTTAGCAACACTTTACACTGCACAAATGGCGCAAAAGTTAAATCTTGCGTGAATTTTGGGACACCATTTAAAAAGAAGAAAATACTTTTTCTGTAGAGAGGTTTCACTGTATTTATATTAATCGAAAAAAAATGATAAAACTATTTCATATATTTAATCGGAATACCTTGAAACAAATGCCACCATGACCTTAAATTTATCCTTAGCACGCCAAAAACTATATTATAGACAACAAATATATGCGGGATGAAAACCCATATGTATGTAAAGTAATTTCGTATAGATTTTGTTGAGAGACAGAGTGACAAGGTATGAACAAATTTGATATATCAATGAACCAGTAAGTGATCAATTTTATAAATAAAGTATATATGAAATTCGCTATGTTCTTATTCTAATAAAGTATCAAATATTTCGCCGAAATTCGCGTGACTTAAACACTTTCTATGCAAAAAAATCGAAACAATATATAGTCATATAGTCTTTTATAGTTTTTATCTTATATTTATTATAATATATGAACTTTCTTTTAAGAATATTCTATATCTAAACTAGTTTCGAAACAAACCAACAAAAAATATGAATAATATCGAAATTAATATTCAAATCGATTGAAATAAAGTGTCATCAAAATTGCGTTTCATATATATATGGAAAACTTTGATAAAAGTGTAAAAGTGTTTGCTCTAAAAAGCCTAAAATAAGAAACACTGTTACGAAATAAAGTTGTAGACTTTTTTCCAGAATCTAAAAAAATATTATATCAAATCATATGACGACCTAATGGAAGTTATCCTTCGATAATATTAATAGATTTTATAACTTATGGATTTGCTACGAAATAAAATCGGGTAAATACTTATAACAATGATATTTGGACTTTTTAATTTCTCCGTCTCTATAAACTACTTTAGTTTTCCTTTCATTCCATATATGGATATCTGAAAATGCATCTGACTTGCTGAAGCCTTTACGGATACTCTTTATTCAAAAGTAATACCATAAAAATGTTTGTTCTATAAAATTAAAGTTTCAAGCTAAAATATTAAGAATTGATAAATCTCTAGGCCCGCCGAAGGAATGACCAGTGCATACGTACATTAGGTATGATTATGTTTTAATCCCTATATGTATATACAATATATAGCTTGGGATTTTTTCCACATATATTTTTCAAACAGAACGTCTTATTACGTAGCCCACCGGAAAATAGCACAGTAAATATTAGAGGATTAAGTGAAAAGGTCTTTTTAGAGAGCATTGAAAAAGTGGTTACGGAAATTTGTTCTAGACTTTTCATTATTTTTGTATCGAGTTTATACCAAATTCTCAATAAACAATATATGATCTTCGATGATAAAACAAAACCCCTCCACGTCTTGATATATATGAAGCTAAGACTGCTCTTTAAGGAAGTTAAGAAATAGATTTTAAGCCATTTACCGGAACCAAAATCTTAATGACTTTTATGCAGAAGGTATATCTACTGAAAGGGAAATCTGATCAGTTTTTGGTTGGAATTTTTAAGTCCAACAAATGTAATTTTTAAAGGAAATTCCTGATTTTTTATTTATATCCTTTTTCCTTTTATTTCAATCAAAAAACTTCAATTCAAATACATCATGTTATATAATTTATAATACGTATACAAAAAACTCTTAAATATAATTTAAAAGTTTGTAAATTTTCTATCAAAAACAAAATTAAAAACTTCTAAATAAGTTTTTAAAATAATTTTTTGTTGAAATTTTTCGCGTGATTAAGAATAATTGGAAAAATCTTATCGGGTTATTTAAGTATAGTAAATTTGATTTCCTCGAAAATGAAAAGCTATATTGTAAGTTCAGAAAATATGCAATCAATATGAAATTCGTTAAAAATGGGCCTTTAGCTATATACTCCTAAATTTATAATTAATGAGGGTATAAATAATCTACCACAGTAGGCGCTGAGACAGGCCCATGTAGCACATATGACGTATATAAAATTTAACCATGTTTTATATCATAGTATAACATACAGTTGCAAAGTTGTAGTTAAATTGTGCTGATTGAAGGGAAGACATAAGAGAAACGTAACATAGATGGTTCAATAACAATAATTAATTAAGGTAATTAAGGTAATGTTTTGTACAAATCATAGTCTAGTGGATTTTCATCTATTATGATGTAGATCTATGTAATTTGAATTTCTATTCTCTTTAAATCATCAACACCCTGATAATATCTTTTGAATCAACTGAAACTAACAAATAAATAGCTTAACAGACTCGATATCCAGCGAAGTTATCAATAAATGAACTTAAAATTATTGTAGTTCATTCCTTTGTGGTTCCGCCACTGTTGTTACAAACAAAATCTGAGATACTATTACTTTAAAATTACTATATTCAAATACTTGTATAAAGAATTTGGAAAGAATAAAAAGTTTAAAATATAAAATTAAAAATTACATTCTTATATATGTTGAATTTTTCACCTATTCGCGTGTTTATCAAATTTTTTCGTATATAGTACACTAAAACCTCTTATATTACCTTTCACTGATGAAAGCAACCAGTACGGTTATGAGGATATCGTCGAATTACTAAATACCAATGGCCGAAATCGATCTTTAAGCCTAACATCTAACACCAATATGGATGAAGATATTAATTTGAAACTTAAATAGGATTCTGGATAGGTACGTATATAGATCAAATCGATGTTGTAACGAAATTCGTGGTCCCAACAAACTATTTTGTTATACTCAACATTTTTCGTTACTTTAGACTTCTTTATCGGATTTTAACATGTTACTATACCTTACCTATATAGTATGGATATTCCTTTTGTAATGTAAAATTGTAAAATTGTATAAGCGTAAAGCTTAATGAACTGAGAACGCACCTGGAAAATGTGTTGTATTTAATTTCATATAAAACACTGGATTACAAGGCATAGTACATACTTTGTGATGTATAAAAAAAGGCCCTTGTATGATATTTTTCCAACGGTAAGGGAATACCGCTAGTTTTTATTATTGCACCGAGTAATAGGCTTTACTATATAGTATATTCAGTTTAATTATTAACTTTTTTTCCTTTTTTTTTAAATACAGCATTAGCTTTTCCTGCAATTACTTAAGGAAAAATGAAAATAAGAAAAAGAAAATTCCTTTACCTTAAAGCAAGGGTGTCCAACCTTTTTGTTTCCCTGGGCCACATACTATGTATAAATCCATATCATAAAATGAATGTGATACTTGGGATTGAAGTTGAGAAACTAAAGCGTCAATATCTGGTTCAGGCAGTTCTCAAAGTGTTCATCCAATATGTTCGTTCTAATTTTACACTTAGTATGTTTCATTCCTCACTTAAGCCACCAGCAACCAACAGAACAGCGAGCAACGCAAACAGTTAGAGAATTTACTACATAACGAAAGAGCTTTCTGTTCTGGTCCTGTTTTTGTTGTTTGTCAGTTCACAGCTTTAGCACAAGAGCGCACACAACACAAAAATCATTCCTCAGAAAAATGGACATGCTTCAGTAACTTTGAATATTTTCGGGCCGCATTGATACTTGGTTTGGGCCGCGCGCGGCACGCGGGACGCGGGTTGGACAGCCTTGCATTAAAGAATGAATGGCGTTTTTGAAAATGATGGTGTAACGTAAAAACTAGATAAAGAATTTGTGGGTGAAATTTTCATTCTAAATTCGATTCTATCCAAATTTCAATTAAACTTTGATCGTAATTGAAAAAGAAAACTGAAGTACTAAAACTCCATTTTCCTGAAGTTTTTCTATTTTGTTGAATTGAGAGAATTTGATAATTTTTTCATAATTTTTTGTTTTTATAATCGAAATCAATATTTAAATACTTTTTCGCAGATATATATAAAAATGTTTCTTGCAAGGATTTATATTTCTTTTCTTTTTTTGGTGCTAGGACGTGTAACAATAATAATAATAATTGGTCTATAAATATCATATAGGCTGAAGTAGAGTTGAGTGGAGTGTTTCCTTTTTTTTATATAGAAAATCGGGAAAAAAAAGTTAATAAAATATTATTCTGATGGCACTATAAAAGAGACCTGCTAATAGTTCGAAAAGATGATTACATTTTTAACACTTGAACTTAACACATAACATGTTAAACAAAATATCGGAAAAATTAAAGGATATCTTAGAAAACCAAAAAAACGTTTAAGTAAAGTGATTTTATATATAGACACTTTTTTTTAGTGTTTGATTTTTTCTTTTTTCTAGGAGTTTTCCTTATTGGAAAAATCAAATATTTTGTTCATTTCGTGACAACAGTTTATTGAGTGCGTGTCCTGGGATTTTAAACGTTCTTCCAACAGTATTATATTGACGGAATATCAATTCATTTGAAGTCGTACTTTGAGGAAGAGATCTACAAAATAGTTATTCACTTCGTATATAATCTAAACTTGATTGGAGTCAGATTGTTGTTTTATTGTGGCGGCTTTATTCTTCATTTAAAAGTGAAAAAAATTATTAATTAGTTCTTAAGAACTTTAATAATAAATAAGTAATAAATTTTTAATAGTGTGGAGTATTGCCAAACAAAAAATGAGCATTAATTTTGATGATGGAACACCAATTACCAGAGAATTGGCTATAGTGAGTTTATTTTATTTATTTTTTTTTAGAATATTAAATGATTGGAATTAGTTTTTTTAAAAAAAACCCCCGAAACCTTAAAAAACAAGATAATAACAATTTTTGTTTTTCAAGAATTTAGTGGAATTACACGGGTACAAGGACTTCTTGTTAATTAAAATAGTACAGAAAATTCAATTTGATATAAAAATTCATAGGAAACAATTTTGAATAAGATAAAAAATGAAATATTTATTAAAATTGAAAATTATGTCTAAATTTTTTGGCGTAATTTCGAGGTTCAAATTAAATGTTCAATTAATAAAAAAAACATATAGTAACTTAAAATCGGCTTATAGCCGATTTATTGATGCCCTATGGTAGAAATAGGACCGAAAAACAGTGAAATCTAATAGTATTTCAAGGTTTTTTCTTCATAACTTTCTTTGATCTTTTCAAAATTTCCTCTAATTTGCAGGTAACCTAGACCCTAATAGGACAAATCCAATCTGCAAGTTTTATTTAAATCAGTATATTAGTTTTTAAAGTACATCAACTTTATGGACAAACTTATTTTCTCCTATGATTATTTCTTTCTCCACTATCCTTGGACCAATTTTGCTGAAATTTAACACGGTATCGTCTATTTAAGTATTTAACCAACATAATTAATTTAAACAAATTTGATTCACAAATTTTCAAGTGAAATGCGAAAAACTCTATAAAAAAAAACGAAAAAACTTTCTGGTAGTACCTACCATAAAAATAGCTTATTACTTTTCAAGATTTTTAGAATTTAGTTACGCAAACACTTTCTTAGGTTTTATGTTTTCTCAGCCAAGTAAAGGACTAACATTGAGGCCAAAAATTGCAATTTTCCGACAAGTCAAACTCGCAAAAATTGGTTTAACGTTTTTTATTGAAATCATAGAAATTACCACATTCTAGACTGAATTTATCAACTTATAATTTAATTTGTAATGTAAATAGAATAAATAATAAATTGTATTAAAATCGGTTAATACACATTCTCTCCACATCAGCTTATCAAAAGTGGCTAACTTTAAATTTCCTCAAGGAGTCGATTCGAATGTCCTTAATGTCGAAAAGTGTATTTTTGTTGAAAAGCGTTTCTTATTTTTTAGGAAAAAAGGAGGTTTTAGTCAAAAATCAAAAACGCAAAAATTTACTCCTAAATGAAATTTTCATTTAAAAGTAAAAGGATTAACTATTTTTTGGAGAAGATTTTTATTTTACAGTTTGGAAATGTTTTTAACAAAATCTCCTTCTTTTAAGAAATTAAAGGGTAGTGAAACTGCTAATATTTAAAAATTATTTGTCTCCAATTAGAACCATTATTACATTCCAAACATATTGAACTATTCAACTAATATTCACGAAGATTTTTAAGATAGAATCTAAATAAAATCTGGGTTCTAAGTTTTAAAATTTCGATTATTCAATATGTTAAACGATTTATATAATATAAACGATTTTATAGTGTGGTTTAAAAAATATACGGTTTTATCTAGGATACCTAATGTTCTGCATAGCTATTACAGGTTTGAATATCATATTCTCTGAAATTTTATATTGTAGTCTAAAAATATATTCTATCTATGTGAAGATCCAGGGAAACACCTAATCTTTAATTAAAAAAAGGTTCTGCTTGTTGTTCAGAGTAATTTAGGAGCTTATGTTTGATTATTTTGATTATTTCAGATATGTCGTAAAATAACCGAAACTAAAACTTAAACTCTAAATACCAATATATCATATTTATACTAAATTGTTTTTATTTATCGACTTTATAAAAATCTCCAAATAAATATATAATTTGAAATATGGTATGTAAAATTTAAATACCATTTTCCTAGTTTACACGAGTTTTTGTATGAAGAAAAGTCTATATCAGCTAGTTGAAAGGAACTACTAAAAAAGGATTCTGTAAGAGTTAAAAATGGGATACAACTGAATTTGGTAAACAATTGAGAAAGTTTAACACAAAAACAGTTGTAATGATTTGATAATATTAGTCGAGGAAAAGGCAAATGAACAGACTAGTGGAGACTGTGTAGAATGGTCTAGTTGGTTAAGACCTCGACCTCGCCTCAGGAGACTGATGGTACAAATCCAGGTCTCAGTTCTTCACTTTTTCTCTACTTTTCTTTGCCTTACAATTCCTAAAAATTTATACACATTTAAACTAAATTTTCATAAAAAAACTTAAATAAAATTTTTCAGGAACTTCGTCAATTAGTTTTTGGAACAGCAGCAGCTCCTCCACGAGGTGAATGGACAAGAAGTGGTTTCGTTTTTGGTGCACCAAATCAAGATCTTGCGTATGGATTACGTTGTCAACGAAATGGTACCAGAGGATTACATTCTGTTCTACAAGGATTCATTCTGAAATATTTGCTATTCGATCGAAGAGCTCGTGAACACTCTCATACATTGGAATCGTAATTATTTGCATAAATTTTTAATTCTTTCTGATTATAAAATTTCTTTTTAGACTTTTACGACCAAGTGAACAACAACAAACTGATGCCCTTATAGTTTCAATGGTTGAAATACTTATAATGATAGCAGAAAAAACAGATGTTATTATTGCATTACCTGGCGAACAAGCATATATTCCACATAGTATAACATATTTTCAAGATTCAGTTACAGAGAAGGTATATAAAATAATATATAATAATAATATTAATAAAACAAATTAATTACTTGACAAACAAAAACACAATATAGCTTCATTTGTTTCAAATGAAAAGACAGGATGAAGTTCAGGCATTTTTAAGAAGAAGTATTAAATACGTGAGTTATGATAATATCATTTAAAATTCAATTTTAAACTTTATTCAAAACTTAAAGTTTACTGAAGATCCAGGTCCAGGTGCATTACTATTTTTATATAGTGCAGTTCTTACACGCTCAATGAGCAAGTATGTTAAAGAATTGAATCTTGAAAGAAGGCTAAAATTGTCAAATATCCTTGTTCCAATGATGGTCATGAAAAATTGCCTATATATATTCTTCAATTTTCCTGTCAGAGTAACAAAAAAAAAGTCCTTATAGTTTTGGCAATTCTAGCCTTACGACTGATCTAATCATTTAATTATTTAAATCATTTGAAAACTTGAATTTATATTAATCTTAAATAGAGTACGAACTGATTTGGATTCAATTCGAGGCACATATTTAGTTGGGCCATTGGAAGAAGGTTCCTTGAATATTGTTACATTATTATTAACAGGGCGAGCTACACCATACCTACATAATGGAGTTGTTCATATCGGTGATGAAGAGCATTATGTAAATTATATTAATTTAATTGATTTTTTAACATTTACACAAAAAAAAAACAAAACGATTTCTTTAAGGCTTTACCACAATATGGTGTCTTGAATAGAACTTTAATTGGTTTACTTTTATATGAAAATGATAAAAATAATGTAAGCGAATATGTATATTTTCTTTTTTATTCTGGAAAAAAAATTATAAAACTATGAATATATTTTTTCAAAATTAGGGTGCATCACGTCAACCAGGATCACGTTTAAGAACACCGTCATTGCCAGTTTGGGTTACAAGTTGTGCCGGTCACTATGGTGTTGCATTTAATACAAATCATGAACTCTTACGAAATTATCATGCCGAAAGTCGTTTTGATTTGCATTATTATAGTTGTTCTGGAAATCAAATTTCTATGACTATTGACAATCGTCATCATAATGACCGTGCAACTTTTATGCTCCAAAGACAAACTTCCGTTGTTAATAATGTACCGCCACAGCCCGAAGAAGGTACTACACCACTGGAACGTTTGGTACGTACAAAATGGGAAGAAGCTAACATTAGATTTCATGCACAACCATCAATGCTGAGTTATTTATTTAACACAAATAATTAAAATTATATGAAAAATTAGAGAAAAAGAAAATATATATTGAAAGTATTTTTTTTTAAATAAAAATGTATTTGGGACATTGTTAAAATTATATTATATAATTTTCTAATAAAAACATTTATATTAGAATTATTAAATGTTAATTTTTCTTAATCATCGGTCTAAAATTGGTCAAAAATGAGGATGGCCGTAATGTAACCGTCAATAGTAACCGTCACCGACTATCGCGCCATGATAACGGATTACTTGAAATTCAAGCCCGTAGAGTCGATGATATCTGGTTTCACAACAAAACTAGCCATACAGTGCGTGAAACAGTGAACATCATTTTGGTGAGTAGCTGATCTTACGCCTAGATCATGTGATATCACACCTCTGAATTATTTTCTTTGTGGTTACGTGAAGTCTAAAATCTACGCGGATAAGCCAGCTACGATTGATGCCGTGGAAACAAACATTACTCGCGCTATTGACCAGATTCCAGTTGTAATGCTCGCACAAGTGGTTCAAAATTGGACCTATAGAATGGACCACTTAAAACGTAGCTGCGTCCAACATCTGAATAAATGACATAATCTTCAAAAAATAAATAGTTCTTTCGGTTCTTAATAAAGTTTTCACCACGGTAATGGGTTTCATGTGTTTGATTTCAAAATATTTTCCTGAATCTCACATCAATATTAAATAAATGTTGTGTACGAATCTTTGAAATTTTTTAAAATCATTATTTAAAAAAAAAAGCAAAATTTAAAACCGCAAAACATTTTTATGGTTTTATATTACATGTTCTATAATCTATAACATTCGTAAGGTTTAAACATCTGTTTCATTTTGATTATCGTTCCTAAGTAAAATCAAATCAGCTGATTTTAAAGCCGGCAAACATTTTCTACTCAGTTGTCAAAAGTGTGTGTGCTGTTTTTTGATTTGTTGGCGGTTCCTGTTTTGAAAAATATAAAACTAATTAAATATTAAATAAAAGATTATAGCAGAATAAAATTATGTGAAATAAATCATGACGACATTTACAAAAATTATTTCATGGATGCAAATTATTCTTCCATTAATTTATTTGATTTGTTCGATACCAATTTTTAATAAAGTCTATCAAACATCTCGAATGGTGATCGATGAAGAATTTCATCTTAAACAAGGTCGAAATTATTGTTCCGGACGCTTTTACATTGTAAGTTAGAATAATTAATATTAAATTAATAATTTATGTGTAAATTTATTTGTAAATAGTGGGATCCAAAAATCACAACATTTCCAGGATTATATTTAGTAACATGTTTATTATTACCATTTAAACTATGTACAACATATTATTTGCGGGGAATTTCATTAATAGCATCTGTAATAAATGTTTATCTATTAATGAAAATAACAAAACTTAAAAAACAAGAACCTGAAGAGATAATATTGAATACGATATCAATTGGTATACTTCCGCCATTGTATTTTTTTGCACACTTGTACTATACAGATGTTTTGTCTGTAACATCATTTCTTGGATTTTATTATTATTCTTTAAAGAACTATCATAAAATAGCAAGTTTAATTGGTAAGACAAGTAATTGTGAAAATAGTAATTTGTTTTAAGGAAAGAATTTCTTTTTTTTTCCAGGTCTAGGAAGTATTTTAATGCGGCAAACAAATGTTGTTTGGATTGGAATGATTCTGGGTGATAAAGTTTTAGAAGATTTAGTAAAAATTACAATTCCATTTTTAAAAAATGGTAAATTAAAACGAAATGAAAACTATAATTTTCAAGTAAGTAATTTCAGCAAAGAAATTGATTTTAAATTGATTTTTAAATTTGAACATTTCTTCAGAATCTTTTCAATGTTTTAAAATATAATTTCATAAATCCAAGATTCTTTTTTGAGAATATTATTCGTTCGATTGAAATTTATTTAAGTTATATTTCGGTGATAATTATTTTTATATGCTTTTTATTATACAACGGTTCTATTGTGATCGGAGATAAAAGTGCTCATGAGGCTACTATTCATGTACCTCAGGTAAAATTTCAATTATCACAAATTACAACGATAAATTATTTTAATAAATTTATTTCAATTTCAGATTTTCTATTTTATATTATTTACATTGTTTTTTGGAATTTCATCAACTCTAACGTATGGAATTTCAAGTTTAAAAATTATGAAAAAGCATTTTTCACTTACATTAGGATTATGTTTTATATTCTTTATCATTATTAAGTATAATACATTAATTCATCCATATTTACTTGCTGATAATCGACACTATACATTTTATTTATGGAATCGATTCTATGGGAAATATTTTTGGGCTAAATTTGTACCAATCCCAATTTATATTTTCGGTTTAATGTTAATTTGGAATTGTTTAAAACATAAAAATGCTGGATTTCAATTGATATTCTATGTTTGTACATTTATTTTACTTGTATTACAAAGATTAATTGAAATTCGATATTTTATCATTCCATTTATGATATTTCGATTAAATCTACAACCAATAAAATGCAGATATTTAATTTTAGATATTTTAATTTATATTCTTATTAATATTGTAACGTTTTATATATTTTTTACCAAAGAAATTCGATGGTCTAATTATGATGATATACAAAGACTTATTTGGTAAATTTTGATTGCATTAAATTAAATAAATGAAGAATAATGTAGAAAAAATATAGATTGATTTATACTATTTTCATTAATTGAAGCAATAAACTATTTTGTTCTTTAATTCTTTGAAGTTTTTGTAATAAAAGTTAAGTTTTTCTTTATATTTTGGTCTGTGGAAACATGATTTTCTGGACTATGATTGGACTATCCTTATTACTAGAACTAGGAATTCTTTAATCCAGATAATTTCATCCATTAGCTATGACATCGAACAGTTTCCACTCATGTTTCCTTAAATTCTGGGTTGCCATGACCTAGGCCGTCTTACTTTCGCTGATTAAGTGTTTTTCAATTGTGTTTAATAGTGAAATTTGTATTAAACTTATTGAGGTTTGTCTAATCAAGAATTATTCTACAATCGTATTTTTTTATTTGTTACTTGAAATTAAAACTAAGAACATTAAATAAATATGTTAATTAATTTTAAAATTAAAAGAAATATTTAAGGAATTTCAATTTTACAACCATTACTAAAATTCTCAGAATGATATTTATGAAAATGTTTAACATAATTCGATATAATCCATCGATTTGAACCATTTTTATTTTTTTCTGATCCAATTTTAACTTGTGTCGAACAAACTGGACAAATAATAATCCCATATACTTTATCATCATTATCACAAACAACCGCATTAATTGATGAAAGATTTAAAACTTTATCAGTATATTTTGTAAACCAATTATAAACTAATAATCGAATTTTATCATCTTCATTATAAATTTCTGGTATATGATTACGTTTTTGTCTTTTCAATTTTGGTGGTACTGATACTGGACTTGATGATCGTGGCGGCGTTGGTGTTGAAGTTGGAATTGCCTGTGTTGTTGGTGAATTTTGTATATCATCTGAAAAAAATAGTCTTTCTGGTTTCAATTCCATCATTGGTGGTAATTTAAATTGTGTATAATAGTTTATTCCATTTTTTCGTATACGATCTTTTAGTTTCAACAGAAGTTTTCGATGACCTGATAAAATTCGAAAATCTGATGGATTCGTTTTAAATATATAAAAATATTCTTCAGTATTTGGTACATAATTTTGCATAGATTCTTTAGCAAATCTTTCCATTTCATCAATTGCTGTTTCATCGAGTTCTTCTAAACTAAGTAAATGATTAAAACCATTTATAATAAGTATATTTTTTAGATAAGTCGGTAAAACACCAATTTCTTTTTCGATTGCAATCCACATTTCAGGTTCGGTAAGAGGAGCATCATCATCTCCATACCGAAATTTTAGATCAACTAATTGTTCGTTACTATTTTCCTATTTGAATAATATAAAAATGTTAGCGTTTGTTTTTGTAGTTTTGTAATTTAATTAGATATTTATTTACCTCTGACGGTGAAAAGGATGCCATTTATATTTATTTTCGGAGAATAGTTATGAAAATACGTCTGAAAAAATTTGTTATAAAAATAATAAAAATTATCGTTCTTGAATTAATATTATCAAAGAAATAAATGTTAAATATTTTTTGAATTTAAACAAATCTCGGCCATTTATTGTACGAAAAGTATATTTATCAAGCACGAGTTAGTAAATAAGTGTATTTTTCCGCTATTTTCCATCATATTGAAACCTAAAAAACTAAAAAAAAAGAAACCCTTAATTTCACTCGGAAAACTAGGATGAACTGAAGACTAAAATGTACGAGTACATATAAGAATGACTACCAAGAAAAAAGAAAAGCATATAAAAGCGTCCTTACCTGCCCTATATTCTCACCAAAATCAAGTTCATGGTATTTTTCAGATACTATCTTATCTATCTTATATAATAGTAAAAGGATTCAGGTCCATTATGTGTAATTCTTAAAATATAATTCTTAGAAACCGTCGTATTGGAACTTTCCATAGAGGAAAAAACTATATAATTAAGCCTATTTAATTAATTTTTACCCAGAATTTGAAAATCATTTATAAAACATTCTTTTAAGCAAATAAAACACCAATGAAATGATTTCCATGATCAGTAACATAGTTCAGGGTTTTTTCAAAATGTTTAATATGTATTTTCCTCACCAAAAGTAGATACTGTTTTGGTTGAATTCCTATTCCATTCCCCAATCTTGTTTTGCTGATATTGGAAGTATTTTACAAAACTATTATTAAAACAACACTCGTAAATTGGCTCGATAACATGTAAGTTTTAGCCCCTATGCTTTCAGTAATCTTTACTATTACTGGGTCACAATTTTGCCCAAATAAGTTCAAAATCCATTTTACTGGACCTCTTCACTTCACACTTCTAGGTTATTTGTAATGACACCAAATCGCTGATGAAGTAATAATTTCAGGTTATTTTAATTCATTAACAATAAAATATTTCTGCTTTGTTAAATTAAATGTAAACAGACCAATGAACTTTTCTATAAAGATATTTTGCATGAAAATTCAATTACATATTTGTATTCGATTTCATACGTTTACATGTTCAAAACGTTAATAATTATTATTTAATCAAATTGTTTATTTAGTACTATATACTTACATAGTATTAAAAACTTGAGTATTTTATTTTACCTGCTAACTTAACTATAAAATTGAAAGCTTTCAAAAATCTGATTTCATACTACGAAAAAGAATATGTTTTTATGATTGCAGTATGTACATATATTATAATTCCGACTAACATATGTGAATATGTATCAGGGGTCGGAACTTTTATGGAACTTTACTTTGTCAATAAATTTCATTTTAACAGTCTTAAAAGAAGTTTTTGAAAAAAGTTCCAACAATAAAAGTTCTTGTAGTAACTTTGTTATAGATTTGTGGTAAAAAGTCTTACTTTAACTTATTTATATTTAAAATAAAAGTTTATGTTTAACATAAATTAACACTTTAAGGCGTAATATGTGGACTAGTGGTAAAGCACCGGGTCCGTCTAAATGCGTTTTTATGTTTGTTCACAATAATATTCATTCATTTCGTTTCTGTCTTTTAATGACTCTTACAAGTTAAATTTGCGGCATTTTAGGTAACACTCCTATACAAATAGTTGTAATTGATATTAGTTCAGTTATGATATTATTAAAGTTGTAATCGACAAATAATCATGTGGTGGTCGGTGATAATTCTTAGGTATATGTAATTGAAATCTTTCAGGAATAGTCGATAGGACAATGCCACTAGATACTTCTTTAGCAAAATTTTTTTCCTATAAGTTCTTAAATAAATGTTTTCAAAGAACTTTTATGGTATATGTATTTCTAACTTTTTAAAAAGTTCGATGGTGATTACGTTCTAGTTTTTAAAAAACTCATAAAGAAAAAAAAGTTGTATTCAGAAACTTTTTTGTCCAACAAATTCCGACCCCTGATGAATTGCTACTATAGAATTCTTTGTACGTCATTTTCATTATCGCTTAAATCTTTTTTTGAATCGGATTGAACTACCAAAACGGTATTACAGCAAGATCTTTGATATTTCAGGTAAAGAACCTCAGAGAAAAAAAGAAACTAGTCTATTTCTTAAAAATTGTGTAATAAAGCATTCTTAAATCCAGTTTCTTGCTTTTAATATTATTCTACCATAAACGTAATTTTTCTATAGAAGAACGCAAGCGTGTACCATTCTGATTCTACTAATATTATTCTTGAACAGTATTCGGTTGAGTCAGAAATAATTGCCGTTTTGTACATGTATTGATTTCATTTTTTCGCTGCAGTTAAAGAGTGATTTTCTCGCTCCTAAATATATATTTTAAGTTTTCTATACAGTAAAATTATATTCTTAAGATTAACAGAAATTGATTTGGTTTTGACAAAGAATAAGTAACTACAACGAATAAGTAACTATCATTACTCAGACTTCGGTCTCGATCTTGAGGTCCATAAGCCTTTTATGGTGAGCAAGTAAGTGACAGCAAGCCTCTGGCGGACCGCCTTGTTTTGTTAGGACATATTCGAACATAATGCATGATTATCTTTCAATAGAAGTTCCTATGGGCTTGTCACAATGTTCAGGGAAAATTTTCTGGTAAAAATTTCAAAAATTTGATTTAACCATCCATGAGAAGCTCTATATAGCTTTTCCCAAGCAGAAATTTTGTCAGTTCTTTTAGGTTAAAATTTTTAAAATTTGAATTGTAGGAAAGTCACAGCATTATGCGACGTAATTTAGAAACTTAATTAAACTTAATTTTTTACTTCGGTTTGGTAACATTAAGTTATTTCTGCTTGAGTTGTACTTCCCAAACAATGGACGTGCTTTTTCGTCACTTGGTCCAGAGCAGACCAACCTTAACAACAACAAATAGCATCAACGTGTTCTTCTTTTTTTGTTGTTTTTTCAATGTTAAAATTATTATGTTCTGCTCTGGAGCACCTAGTGAAAAAAAACTACGTCAAATATTTAAAATTGTTTATGAAAAACGGCTATTATTTATGATTGGACTCAATATAAAAAAATTATCAAAAATTACATTAAAAAGAAAATGGATTTTTATACTTACGAAAACTAAATTTCAAAAATATTTTTTCTTTTTATTTTATTGTAAATAATATCTTTAGAATATTTTAATAAGTTTTTTACAATTCTTTTTCTTAATATTTAAGCTTTTTTTATTTTTACCTTTCACCTGTTCTAACCGAGATTTAATACTGCGCGTTTATGGGAACTGGTCTTGTTGTCTGTTTTTCCATAATAATAATCGACTCGTGATTTGTCCGTAATATGACAGATTCGAAATAATATTCTTAATCGCGCCTACTACCAAAATAAAAAAATTATCCGAAAACACCATATTTATATTATACAGTAAAATATATTCCGAGGGCCTATCAATGTGTATGAACTTACAAATATACCTATATTTGAAGAGTGCTTTTTTCTTACCTTTTATATTAAACTAAAGAAAAATGTCTTCCATACTATCGTATTATAATATTACGTGAAATAGAATGATATCATATTATGCTTAGTCGTTTATATCTGGAAAAGTAAGGTATACGATTCTCAGTTAATGGTAGTAAATTAATATGCATTATGATTTTATTATTATTATTATTATTTTTATTATAATCGAGTATAAATTTAAAGTATTTGTAAAGTTCACAAGCATTAAAATATGAAGAATAAACAAGAATTATTTTAGAATGTATTATGTTAAGTTAAAATAGATAAAATGAAAGCATATTTTGTTAGAAAAACATAAACTTTAGATTTTTTTAAAAACATTTTTTATATTTGATATTAATTTTTCTTATGAAAACAAATTACAATTGTAATATGTTGTTGAAAATATCATATGTGATATACCAACACATAGATTAGAAGAAGCTTTTAGAGGTAAATGGTAAAAGTTGTGCAATTCGAATTTAAATATACTAATTTTTGAGTTTATATACCTATATGTATTTTGTATGTACAAATAATTGACATTGTTCTGTTCTGGAATAAAGTGATGGTGAAAAAAAAACCGTATTAATTTGAATCACATGGAACTGTGATAGTTTTACTGTCATAAATATTTATGACAATAATATTCTGACTGTAATTATGATTGCTGCGAAAATTCGTATTCTGGCGAAAGGGACATAATTATGTCCAAAATATGAATTTATAACAATTTAAACTGTTATAATTCGGACGAGTTGTCATGGTTATTTGAGAAATACATGCTCATTCTGGCATTGTGACAGTTTTGCGGTCAGAAATATTTATGACAATTATATTCTGACTGAAATTGTGACTGCTACGAAAATTCGTATTCTGGCGAACGGGTCATAATATGTCCAAAATATGAATTTATACCACTTTAAAACTGGTATAATTTGAGCGAGCTTTCGTGGTTATTTGAGAAATACTCTCGAAAATGTTTGTATGGGTTTGAAATTTTTCTATCGGTGTAAAATAATTTGTGTGTTGAAAAGAATGGTGGAAATTATTCCATATTTATCAATTGAATCACCCATATAAAATTCCGTTGTGATGTAAAATATTGTCGGTCAGAACTTATGATATTTTTTTATGACAGTTGTTAGTTATGAGCGCGCCAGAATACCAAATAGTATTAAAAAAAAAGTTATGACAATGACGTCATTTTATGCCAGTCAGAACTTGTTATAAGGGGGATACTCTCGAAATTGTTTTCTATAGGTGTATAATTATTTGTGTGTTTAAAATAATGGTGGAAGTTATTCCATATTTATCAATTGAATCTCTCAGAGAACCCATATAAAATTCCGTTATGATGTAAAATATTATCGGTCAGAACTAACCCCACGACTTCATTGGACTTATTTCAAGACATAATTTCAGTCGGACTGACAAAAAAGTCCAAATTTTCGAGTCTCCATTAGACTTTTTTTCAGTCCGACTGAAATTATGTCTTGAAATAAGTCCAATGGAGTCGTGTGGTAATGATATATTTTTATGACATTTATTAGTTATGAGCGCGTCAGAACACCAAATGGTATTACAAAAAAAAGTTATGACAATGACGTCATTTTATGACAGTCAGAACTTGTTATGACTGCGTTTAGAATAAGGGGGTAAATTCCATCGAAAATAGTTTGAGGTGGACAAGAAATTACGATATTTTAGTATTAAACATCATAAAATAAAGTCACCTATATATTCTGAAAATATCTTATATATAATTTCAATTCACCTTCACAATGCACTACAGTATAAAGTGCTGACTTGAAAGTGTTGAGAAATAATAACAAATGTTATGGGTTAGTTAAAAAGTAGAAATACAAGGGATCCACGCCATAGCCATAAAGCGGTTGGTCTGATCTCTTGGCATACTATCACAGACCATATATGCATGCCTTCAATTTGATACAGTCGTTGAGTCTCAAATGTTTTGAATTTGCACACAACGGCAAATTAAAATTAAATGAAATTAGATAAATTTTATTGCTCATGTATAAAATTAATTTTTTTTTAAATATTCTGATTCTATGACTACAAATGAAATAAAACGCCAAAGGTCCACGTATGACTTGAAAAAATATACCTAAATTAAGAAAGTGTTTATTCAATATTCTTCAATATTTTCAGAGTCACAGAACTTGTGTATACCAAAGAATGGCGTGTATTTTGTATGCCAGCCAAAACTAGCTACAGGAAGTATAATATCTAATTCTCATCTCAAATGCTTAATTTTATACGTATTGGAACCTAATTTTAGTGGCGACGATTATATAGTTTTCCGGTAGTGTCTAACCTATGTGTAGACTAATGTAAAATGCTAAAGATATAGGTATAATGAATTGTAACGACCATGTAAACATTATCGAGTTTCCTTACGTGTGCCTGAAAGAACTTACCTATTTTCCTGAACACAACCAATATTCTTCATAAATCGATTTGTTTGAAATCTCTCTTATTTTATGGTTAATCAAGTCTCCTTAAAATATGTCAAATTTGCGGACACAGTTGGTAACCTCAAATTACGATGGGTAATAACTTGTGAGTACGACAAATAAGCTTAAGAAAAACCTAACAGGTTTCGGAAGGTGTACCCATTTTCAAAAATATAGTTCCAAAAAATACAGAAAAGGAAATTGTATTAATTCACTGGCTCTTTACTTTTTCAACATCCTAACTATGTTTACCTATCTATACAGCATAGAAAATCATGGTTTTTAGCACTCCTTCCACCTCCTATTATTATCATGATATTAAAGATGATTGGTCTATAAAGTTTTCCTTCTGTACATAATCTATTTTACAATGAAACATTTTTTTTCTCATTCGGGTTTACAATGGATTTCTACTGTTTGTTTTCTGAATTTTACCAATAAACGGAAATAAGGAAACCAAACGAAAAGAAAAATTTGAAATGAAAATGAAAAGTCCAAATCTATAGAACTGAACTTGCCAACGTTTATCTAAAAACAGGGAAAAAGAGGCTCTTTCTAGCGTTATGGTTCTATTCAATTTGCTGGAAGCAATTAGAAACTAAAAATGAAGTCTTCAACAAAATTTTAATAATTGCGTGGAAAAAGTTGAAAGTTATCCCAAAGTTTTCTTATCGTATACATCTATGTATATATTAGAACCAGTAAATGACTAGATAAAAAAAGAGTTATGAAGAAGTTCCTGAAATGAGGCTGGTGGGATTTATTGGCGCCACTAGAATTCTTTTAAGTTATTTCCTTTTTTTATCAATTTGACAAAAGTCTGTTCGAAAAATTGCAAGGAAATCTTTGATAGTAAAAAGTTTCGATTGTGAAAGTTACGTAAATTGGTTGGCGCCGTTCGAAACTAATTACCGAAAAGCTGGAAGCAAGTATTTTGGTAAATCAGATTCCGTGTTGATTAAGCAATTTGTTTAAATACTTTCTTCTCGGTTTGTTAACAGATTATTCATGTGTAAAATTAATTAATTTTTTATGTTTTATAAATTTTTAAAATTTCTAAGAAATATTTGTATAATAAAGAAATTTTCCACTCTAATATCGTTGATAATTGACTTTAACCGATAATTAGTATCATCCTGTTTGTTTCATATAATATGATTTGTAGTTCAAGAATTTATGTCTTATATAAAACATACACCTTGCAGACATTTTTATAAACTATCAAAGAATTAGTTTTAAAATTTTGATCTATTTTTACTACAATTATATTTTCTGAATATCCAAAAGTGTATAACAATCTTTCATATTTTGAAACTAATTTAAAAGAATTATTATACAATTTTCCTAGAAGATAACCAGAGGACTTAAAAACTTTCTGAATTCGTAATATCTATACAATTTCTTGAAATTTTTCATCCATAAAAGGTTGGGTATAAAATTTGTATAAAAAGTTCGCTCTTTAAAACAAATCAAAGTTTTTTGGTTTCTTTCCAAGTCTAGCAAGAACAAAACTGGAAGTCAAATAAAGTTTTCTTTTTCTTTTTACCTTTTTTGTAGACACAATTATTTTTCTATATTTGTACCATATTTTATATGGAAAAACAGTTTCCTAAAAGAGGAAGTGCAGGCATTTATATAAGTTTAGAAACTATTTGACTTAACCAAATTTGTATTATCGAAATTGTGTAATCGAATTGAAGAAGCCTATTATTATAATACAAGTATATCCACCTTCCTTTGATTTATTCAGACGACAAATAAACCAAAAAAAAATCCTTTCCTTTAAGAATTCCACAGTAATTTACGCAAGGACGCTGATGTTGACCATATCACAAGATATTGGAGTCGTATTAATTCCACAATTTGTGCCTTTTTTGGTAGGATGGTTTCCTTTGTCTTTATTTCGGTGAATAAATATTTTTAAATTTTAAGCTCTCACGAAGCTTTTAAACTAAAATTTATTGTAAAAATTGCCTATAGTCGGGTCTGAATGAAAAAGTATTTTACTTAATAAATGTTATTTATTTAAAGCTTAAGCTTAATTCGAATGTCAATAAAGTTCCTAAATGACAATTAACGATCCTTTTTCATATCTTTAATAATCCTTTAATCGATTTGGTCGGGATTTTTTCCATGAAAAGGGACAAACATAAATTTGCTACGATAAAGGAAAACATTTTTTTCCCATGTATAGTATTTATAGATCATTTCATTTAAAAGCAATTTTCGTCGAAAAAAAAACATGTATACGTCCAAGATTGATAGCTCTATGTGAAATCCCTAAATCTAGAACAAATGTTCGCTGGTTATTATTATTAGGAAGCTTCTTTAATATGAATTTGAGATGGAATTCGAAAGGACGCATCTTGTTTATTCGTAATAATATTCCCATAAATGAAATAAATTGAGTTTAGTAAATTGATTGACAGGATTCTATTTAGAGACAAACTTATTTTCAAATAGATATAAAGTAAATTCATTCAATATTAAAAGTATTTTACTATAGTCTAAATTTTGAGTGAATTTAAGCCAAGCTAAATAAAAATAAATCGTGTATTATTCCAATTTTAATTAGCTTAAATTATTTTCCAGGAACTATAAACAAATTCAAAGGATAAAAGGATTTTCATCATTGCTTCTTCATAGAAGAATCAGGATCTATGAATGCATCCGTTCTGAGCTTTGTATATAAGTATGTTCCTTTAGTTTTCTGATAATCCTCTACGAGATTGGGGCTGTAAATAGTCTTCTTATTTTAAAATACCCAAGATTTTTAATGTACTGATTGATTGCCTTATTCCAATAATCCAAAAGAGACTGTGAGTGCTTTTGAAACTTCGAAGTACAGAATCATTCAGAAATTGGAAAGTTTCTTTAATTACATAATTAGAAATGGCCACTTTTGGGATGTAATACAACCGATATAATGCACTTTAAATAATTATTTAAAAAATGAATGTAAATTATACAAAAAACCTTCCGTATTGCAAAATTTCTACTTTCTGTTGTTACACGAGTTAGTTTCTATTGAAATATATCATCCTAGAGATTTTATAGTTGTGTTGGAAAAGTTTAATTAAACTTCCTTAAATTAACAAATAATCTTTAAACACAAATCCGTTTTATATTTTGTTTGTGTTTACATGAAATATAGTCTTGAATGTTTACATTATATATTCATTGTATATTTTGGATATACAAAATTTACTTTAAGGAATCAAGGATTAAGTACATATCTCCTTCGAAGTAAACATTACTCAAACCCATCAATCTTTAATTAGGATCAGATTTCTATTGTTATACTATAGTTCAATTAGAAATTGAGTACAAGATTAGATATAAAACAATTTAATAGAGAGATAGTTCATGAAATCTATGAAAATTATAAATTGCATCTCATAGAGATTATCTTTGATGATTTATTTTATAGGAAATTAACTGAAATTTTAGGAAATATATATTAAAGATAAATCTTGTATAATATGATTTCATACAAATTATGATAATATATTTTGTATGAACGAATTGCTGATATAATAAAAATATAAGGGATATATAAAAGGAAATTCTGGAAGTCAGCAGATCTTATCTGATGATTGGAAAAGTACTGGATACAAGCAAATATTTTAATTAAAGGATATTCATCAGAAAAGATTACTTGTTTGAATTGATTCATTGAAAGTGGTTGACTATAAGAAAATTGGAAATTCTTAAAGGTTTCTTTTTTCCTCATTAATAGGAATAATAGTTTTGTGTCAATGTCGATTTATGACCCAGACATTTTGATGGATTGCGAGTTCTTAAAATATGTTTTAACGAAATGTCTTCTGTTCGTTTTCTAGTAATTCTGTTTTGACTGTGTCAGAATCTTGTACTCACGATAGTGTGTTCCGATTTGAATCAAATTTGAGAAGTTCAATTGTTGTCTAGAAATATAGCTCTATTGGTTGTGATAGAGATACGCGAGGAGGGGGGGGGGATATAATTTTTGTAGCGGATCCATATGATAAGGACAGAATAATCGTTATTGTAAGAAGAGACGTATGAAATCTTAAGCCAATTTTTATGAAATTTTCTAACAGTATTCATGCGATATGAACAATTTAGAAAAAGGACGAAAAATTATATCATATTAAAAAAAAACTCCAATATATAATTGTTTTTTTTTTTGGTTAATGTGGAAAGTTGAAAAACAAATGTCAATATGCTAATTTTCGTGCAGAACCCAAAGTAATTTTTTATATTAATATTGATTTTGAATTGGAGATTAAACAGGTTTATTTACCTAAACTAAATAAAATTTTTGGCTTTTTCCAAAGATTTTTGTGAACCAACTAAAGTAGTTACTGCCTTTCACTGCGAAGTTTGGCCTTATAGGAAGATTCTCCTTCAGTCAACATACTTTAGCTTTTCTATAGTTTCAACAAATTTTATAATATACCATTACCCTGTTTAAAAGTTAATTGTTTTAGCTTGGAGTTTCTTCTTTGCAATACAATACAATTTTCAAAACTTCTAAAATTTGTAACCACAAAATAGAATATTTCTCTTATTAATTCTTTTGATATAAACTTAAACTAAAATATCAACCAACTTTTATCAATTATTTGGTTATCATATCACGTTGTTTGTTAACTTAGCCCACGACTCCATTGGACTTATTTTAAGACATATTTTCAGTCGGATTGACAAAAAAAGTCAAAATTTTAGAGTCTCCACAAGACTTTTTTTCAGTCCGGCTGAAAGTGAGGTCTTGAACTAAGTCGTGTGGAGTCGTGTGGTTAAAAGAACATTACTTGATTATAATTTTGTACTTACTGCTGCTAAGTAGCATTTGTAGTATCAGCTACTTATTCATAAACTGCCACTAGTGGCAGAAACGTGTCAGCGACAAAAAATACTAGCTGGGCTGGTTAGTCTTGATATCTTTTTAAAATTTAAACTATATTTTCGGAAGGGAATATGTTTTTTGGGTCCTGAAATCATAAAACGAATTAATTTGATTTGGTTTTAAGATTTGTTTCGGTCTTTTCTCTTTATTTGATTATTTCTTCTTTTATTTTATACAAATTCTATGAAATGCATTTTATTTTTAACAATTAGTTTTTAACAATTTTGAATATAAAAAAAAAAATAAAATAAAATGTTTTTAAAACAATTTATTATTAAAATTACATAATATGTTGTTTTGTCGAAAAATTCACTTTTTTTTTTTTAAATATTTTGTTTATAGAATAATTTTTATTTTTAATTTTTGTTTCCTTTTTTTTATGAAATTAATTAAAAATTTATATAAATTTTGATTTTATTACTTTCTTTTTTTTGGTTTTATATTTTTGGCTAGTTTTATTTAGTGTTTTCTTTTTTCTTATTAATTTACTTATTTTTAAATTTTAAATTATTACACTTTTGTTTAATTTTTTGTTATGGGGGGGTTTAAATTAATTTATCCGATCATTGGAGCTGATCGATCGTTGGTTTTCGTGTGACGAAGTTTCACTGTTGCAAATTGAGATGCTCTGAAAATGTGAAAATGGAAATTACAGATTTATTTATTTGTTTTTAAAAAAAAGTTTTTTTTTTTTTAAATATATTTTTCTACAAAAATATTTTCTTAAAAGCAGCTAAATAAGCTTCTAACGGTTCTAAGCGGAAGAGAGATTGAATACAACAAGACATCTGCAATGTACCAGGACTATGGAGATTTTATAACATAACTAAAAAATCAGAATAATTACATAAAAACTTCGAAAACTTAAAAATTTGGATTGGTTTATTAAAAGATTGTAAAATAAAACCAAATACAAAGAAAGTAACAATACACCTAACTTAATGAAATAAAAATTAAAAGAAAACAAAAGTTAGTTTCGTCGAAACTTTCCTTTAAAAAATACATTGCAAATCAAAATAAGAAAATGTTTTGTATCTAACAGGATATAGGAACTTCATGGAATGTGAAAATAAAAGTAGTGACATCTATGAACTTAATATTTTTGTGCGGTTGGCCTGACAATTCAACAATAGGGGCAAGCGCAGCAGACCCTGAGAAAATATCCTTTTACAACGGTTTTGGGCACTTAAAAAGAGACCTAATAGTTTTTATATGGACAAATCTGTCAACATATCAAGAACTTATGCTTGAACTAACCAAGAATAGCAAAAATCCTGAGAAAAAATTGTCAAGAAACTGGTTGGGGTACTACATTTTCAATGAAAATAAAAATGAATAATATCTTCGGGCTTGACGTACTATAATGAAACCTGTTAAAAATTTTATAGGGGCCAGGAAACTCTGTTAATAATGAGATCAAATGGTAATTCAAATATGAGATATAAATAACCTAGAAAGTCTGGAAACGATAGTATCTCCGGATTGTAAACGAGAAAGCCCAGACGATTTTGAACATTTTGAATCTCGAAAATCAGGAGAAAATCCTCGATTATTTTTAATTTAAGCATTTTTAATTCACAATTAGTGAGAATAATCGTTTGATTTTGGTGTTGTGTGCAAATATTCAAACCAAACAAAACAAACTTAAAAAGTTCTGAGAAGACTTCAATGCTCTTTGAGTGGGAAAATAGTTCATCTACGTTTTATGAGCTAATAGTAACTCCAGTTGGGTTCTAGGGATTATTTTGAAACATACTTCATTACATTTCAAAATTGGTCGAATCGTTTGGAATCATCGATTATGGCATTTTTCGATATTTCAAAGATTTATCGAATTCGTTTTATTCTGGGAAGTTTTTAAATTCCGTAAAGAGATTAAGTGTACAGACGTGAAATCATGTAATTCGATTAAGACTTAATCGTATCCTATTCTTTTTGGTCAAATCGAGTTACACGGTTCCACTGTAGTATTTCGTCTACAAATCGATTTCATTCTGAACCATTTTCTGTTTGATTAGGAATCAGTTTTCTGATTTTTGATGATAGCAATTGCATTAAAATATATTTTTACTTGGAGTTAATTTTAAAATACTCTGCAAAAAAACATATAGTAACTTAAAATCGCCTATAGCCAATTTTTTGATGCCCTATGGTAGAAATGTAGCAGAAAACTGTCAAAACTAACATTATTTCAAGGTTTTTTCTTTATAACTTTGTTCTTTCTCCTTAAAACTTCTTCCAATTTGCAGGTAATCTAAACCCTGATAGCATAAATCTAATCTGTAAATTTTATTCAAATCGGTGTATTAGTTTTTAAAGTACATCAAGAAAACTTTATAAAGAGGGTTATTTTCTCCTAGCATTATTTCTTTCTCCTTTATCCTTGGATCGATTTGACTGAAATTTCACATGGTATCGTCTATTTGTGTAGTTAATGTTTATAATTAATTTCAATAAAATTGATTAACAAATTTTCCAATTAAATCCGAAAAACTATAAACAAAAAAACGATAAAATTTTCTGGTCACACTGGTATTTCCTTTATAACTTTGCTCCCCCTGGATCGAATGCAATAAAAAATCAAGCTAAGGAATAAGCAACCCAAATTGTAAATTTCATCAAAATCGAATAATGCTTTTTTGAGTTATCTTGTATACGGACGGACGGACATGCATAAATCGATATAACTTTTGATACCCGACACAACCATACCCTTAAAACCTTTCTACGATGATTATTTCGATGTGTTACAAATGGAGTCACAAAACTAATATACCCTTTGGTAATACCTACTATAAGGCATAAAAAGAGGACAAAATTGTTGGATGGAAGGAAACAAAACTAGGATCAAAAATTAAAATGTTGAAACAATAAAATTAAAACAAAATATATTTTTAACTATAAATTCAATTACAAAAAAATATATAAAATATATATTCTTTTTTTATTTATTTTTTAAAATTGAAACAAAAAATCAATATATATAAAATTTACATGAAAAAACCATAAAAATAACAGAAAAGAAAAAAGAATTTATGAAATAAAAATTAATAATAATAATAATAATAAAAAAACTAAATATTTATGATTTAAAAAAAAATTACGAGTACGAAGGGTCGGAAAATTCCTTCAAATCTTCATAAAAACGTTCGGAAAAAGGGTGTTGTTTACATGTGTGCAATTTATTTATTTGACTAAAATCGCGCTGGGGCTATATTTTCAATTTTCATACAACTTTATTAACCCCCAACAAAAAATATGGAAACATATACAAAAAAAAAATAAATTACAATTTTGCTTGATTTTTACTTTTAAATTTAAGCTAATTTAAAGTCAATATTGTTTTTTTTTGTATTAAATTTATAATTAATAATAATAATAATTATAATTATTATTTTTTATATGGTTTTGCTTTTTTTCTATTTTTATTTGGCACTTAAATATTATTAACATTAATTCATTTTTTTTGTATATAAAAAATATATTTAACAATATAAAAAATTACTTAAAAAAAAAAATAAAGAAAATTATGGTAAAATTTAAATCTTATTCAAAAATCAGCACCAATATTGTCGGCTTTTTTAAAAACAATTTTTTTAAAAAAAATCGTAAATATTTTATTAATAATAAATTTTTTTTTTTTTTGTTATTTAAATTTAAAAGAAAAAAATAGTTAAAATTTTTTTATTTTTTTTTAATAATTTTAAAAAATTTTATTTTATTTTATTAAAATTTAACAAATCAAAATTTTATTTTATTTTATTTTTAAGCTCTGTGTCAATTCATCTAACGCTTATGGGTTTCGTGGCATTTGAAATATCAAAACCCAACAAATTTGTAAAACGGTAATTGAGAAATTTATTTTGAGGTTAAAAATAATTCTATTTAATTTATATTTATTACATTTCAGTAGAAAATCTCGCAAGGACGAAATTAAGAAAGGAATTTATTGAAGATATCATGAAAATCAACGTAACTGAGTGAGTTTAAGATTTTTATAATAAATTTAAGAATTGTTTTCTAACATATTGCTGTATTCTAATTATTCACGAAATTCTCGACCGAGCTAATTTTAGTCGGGCCTTTATAATTATCAGTATGTTTATGTGCAGATCGAACCCGTTCGGTCTTACTTTTTGTCCATACCAAAATAAAACCCAACAATGATTTAATCGGGCTGGTTAGGGTGTGTAGGCCAAAAGCACATATTTTAGGGAAATCGTACCGTTTTTGTATGTCCATATACGAGATATATGAGTTTATTTAAATTCACGTCTTGAGATCATAAGGTCCCAAATCCATAAAATATCAAAACGTATAAGTTAATTTAGACTTCTGCTTGACATCATCAATAAAATGAAATTTAACAAATAAATGATTAGTAAAGACGATGAATTGGTACAGAGCTTGAAAACGTTCCATATTTATATTACAAAGAAAAGGATTTCATCTAATTTTAAATGAAATTTTAACTCATCAAAATTTAAAATGATTTGACAAAGCTATAGTTGAGTTCCTACGATTAAGAGTTTTTTTTTCAAAATGACTCAATTAAAAAGATGGAGACACAAATAACCACGTTTAATTAAATCAAAGGAACTTTACTATTCCATTGGGCCACAGTTAAAATAATAGGTCCGTTTTATTTGTCATACCCTACCCTGGAGCAGGGTAAGTGGCAAATAAAACGAGCAGGAGTATAAGAAAGCTTTAATTCGAATGTTTGTAGCGCTGCTTAGCAACCATATTGTAATGATATGAGAGGTTTTAGCTAATACACTTTTTATGGTAGAAACCTGAACTAATTCGGGTCTAATAGTTACACCTGCTCTGAAAGTAGTCTAGGATTTGCACTTTTGTTGTTTTTGTTTTCAATATAAAAATTTGATCTACCGTAGAGCAAGTGGCAAATAAAACAGACCTAATGTAGACATTCTTTTAGATAAATATTGTACCTTCTTTCTTTTAGAGTCAACAATAGTAACAATTTTATAATTAAACATTTGGATGGAGTTTGGTGGTTCCAAAATTCCAGACTTGAAGCAGACTTGATGCTTTATGTCTTTGAAAGCTTTTGATTGAACTAAAACGGGTATCGATATATGTCTCTTGTCTGTGGTTTAAACCAATGCCTTGTACTTAATGAGTTAAATTAAAAAATTTTTTTTTTTTTACAAAATAAAAATGTCTTAAAAATATAACAGTTTATAACTGTTAGAAATTTTATACAATTCAAAAAATTAAAAATTAAATACAATTTTGTCTTCTTTTTTTTTTCAAATAAAATATAGTTTTAGTATTTTGAATTTTAACAAAAATGACATTTTTAAAAGCGTTATGATAACCAAACAAACAAACAAAATGAAGAAAAACCATTATTAATGAACGAAAGATAAATTTGTTATTTTTTTATGATGAAAATGAATCAAATTTATCTTACATAATTATAACAAAATTAAAAAAAAGAAATTCAAATAACAGCAATTTAAAAATATTAAAAGATGGTTAACAAAACAATTCAAATAGCCGGATCCTTTTTATTTTTTTGGATCTATGTCTTTTTTGTTCGATGATGAAGTTGGTCCTGTGTTTTTGGTGGAACACACTTCTAATGGATTTTGTTATAATTTTTGTATGTAAATTTGAACCACATTTTATGTTAATATAAAGAAAATCAGATTATCACAAAAGCTAAAACTTTTATTGATGAAAAAAGTTAGCCTTATGATATGATCTTTTAATGAATTCCTTTAACATAAAAAAATGTGTGGTTAAGTTATACTTTTTTATTATTCGAATAGAAGAAAGTTAATATGTAGTACGTTTTCGGCTCCATAGCAGAAGAATATCATGTTCCGATCAAACACTGATGGAATTTGACGTTCAGTATAGTACACAAGGAAAGTTTAAGCGATTTAAAAATTTATGTTAAAAGAAATTCAATAGTGTTTTCCATCCTTTCTGGTTCTTGTATCAAATTATCTCGAAATATTGTTTATGTCAAATTAAGCCACCTATTTCTATTGTTTTACTGGAGAACAAATTAAGTACTAATAACAAGTATTTGATTATATTTTATGCTTTTTGTACACTCGAATCTTTACCCCATAAATCATACCATGGACCATAAGATTTTGATGTTGGTGTTGTTGAATTCAATTTATTATCTTTACCAGCTTTACGATTATTATCATAATCTTTAGCATCTTTTAATTGTTGCTTATCCATTTGCATAACAGTTTCCATAACAGGACCAACGCTTGATGTTTTCGCTAATTTTGTTCTTGGTAATAATGTACCAGTTGTGATCGATGTATCATTATTATTTTTATTATTATTTTTACTATTATTATTATTATTGTTATTATTATTATTACTATTATTATGATTATTATTGCTATGTTCATTATTATTATTATTATTACTATTATTATTATTAATATTATTATTATTATTATTATTGTTATTATTACTTCGGAATGTTTTAAAATCCATTTTATTTTGATCACGTTGTCTTGAACTACGTTCTTTTCGTACTAAATGATCATCAACAACAATACAATCATATGGATCTGAACTAGTTGAATTTCTTTCAGTATCTGTACCGCTTGAATAGTATTGTTTTAAAATTTCATGACGTTTAACAGTTTTCATAACGACACCATTAATACTTTCATCATCGAAAAAGTTAGCATCATGTAAACGTAATGTACCATCATCGATATCATCATCATCATCAATATCGATTTCTGATTGATCATCAATATTTAAATGATTCTCAATCATTTCATTACTTTCATAATATTGTTGTTGATAATGTTTATTATGTTTATGTTGTTGTTGTTGTTGTTGTTGTTGATCATGTTGTTTCAATTGATCTTGCCTTTTGCGATAATCCATTTTATCCATTTTCTTATCATTTTCACTGGTACCATATTTGTCAGAACGTTTTCTAACATTATTATTTAATATATTATTTTTATTATTATTATTATTATTATTATTAGTATTTGTATCATCTAATCGATGATCTTCAATATCAATATCAACATAACTTTGTCGTATAAATTTTCCGGGGATTTTTGTTGTCATCAATAAATTTGTTGCCGATCTTGATTTTTGTATACCATAAATATTTTCATCAATATCATTATCAATATCATCATTATTATTATTATTATTAATTAAATGATTTTTTCTTTCATTATGATACTTTGATTGTATTGTATTTATATTATTTGTATGACCATTAAATTGTTGATTTTTTTCATTACGTTTTAATGTGCCATCATTTATAATCATTTCATTATTATTATTAATATTATTATTATTATTATTGTTTAGATTTTTTTCATTTTCAATTTGTATTAAATCACGATGTTTCCACATTGACATACCCTCTAAAATATCATCAGATTTTCCAAATCTCCAAAATGATTTTGTACGTTTTATAAGATTTCCGCTTCCATTCACATTGTTGATATCATTTTTTTGATCGATATTTTTTGAAAATATATCATTTGTATTTTCTGTTAAATTACCATAACTCGATGATTTATTATTGATATTATTATTAATATTATTATGATAATTAGTTTTTATATCTCGTTCATGTGATCTTTTCAAGGTACTCGATTCATTCAAATATGTTGGCGTTGATCTTATTGTTGTATCATAACCATTTGTTGTTCGTTTTGATCTTGATGATCTTTGTTTTTTTTTTACGATCGTGTTTAAGGATATTCATATTCATATATATATATTAGAATAAATCATATAGAAAAACATATATATGTATGTATAAAAGAAGAAATGAAGATCATAATGTTTGTGTTTGTGTATTTGTGAAACATAAAAAATAATAAAACATGAAACAAACATAAAAAGAAAAAGAATGAGAAAAAAAAAACATTAATTAATAATAATAAAATATATATATTTTTGTATAATTAATTAATTAATTAAAAAAAAAAATAATATATATACTTAATAAAAAAAAATTGAAGTTTCTAGCAACAACAACAACAATAACAGACAAAATTTCAACAAAATTTCATCCTTTTGCATTTTTTAATTATTATTGCTTGCGATTAGATGTGTACGATCGCCTTTGGTCAACATACCTTATTGGGACTCGATTTGATGGTTCCTCATCAGAATAATCAACTTCTGGTTGCGGTGGTGGTTCATTTGCGAAACCACTATCATTACTGCTATGCAATGATGCATTTGTAATACCTTTTGGTTTATTATTTATGGCCTTATGAAGAAGAAAAAATCATTATCATTATAATAAATAATAATAATTTAGGTCGATATTAGTTTTTTTTTTGGTTTTTGTTTTTTCGATAATGTAATGGAAGTATTAGTCTCGTTAGAATTATTATTTAATCTTATTTTTATTGTCTTACTTTACTGTAATTCTGTGTATGTGTTACACCCGATCGTCTTTTTTCGATCATTGGTGGACCAGCTGGTGAACAGAAACTATGCGATTGACTAATATGATTATTCTTTGGGTATGTAGGCACTACGGGCGCTGGAACTGGTGCCGGTAAAGCTGGTGGTGGTCCTGGTTTTGGATCATGTCCTCCAGATACTCGACGAAACTGGAAAACAAATTTTAAAATTCGATATTTTTGACTGTTTTTTTTTTTTTTTTTTTTTTTTTCTTTGAAAATGAAATTTTCTTAAGACATATAAGAAAAACGAAGTCTTAAAATACTAAAAGAAACTTGGAAAATAAATTCGATTGTATAAAAAAAAAAATATGTTTTGCACACAAAATATTTTTGATCAGAATTTTTTTATTGGCACATGTCTGCAATAATTATTAAACAACTCAAGAAAGGTCTACATTGGGTATTCTCTCCTCTGTAACTTATCCGCAGTACGAAATTAAAATGAACTTTTCCTTTTATAAGGATTTATGATGCCTAATTTTCAATTATTGCCAGCGCAATCAATTGATTTTCTTATATTAAATTTTTCATATAAATTTCATTTAATTTGCTTACCTGTTTCGAATGTCGAAACATGATTGTATCTCCGAACATTCTTGTTGGTGATGGTTCATCATGATATGAATTGATTTTCGATGGTGTCGGATCATCAACTAATGTCGATTCTAATGATGAATCTGGTGTATAATCATGATGATGATGTCCATTTCTTGATTGTTGCTGTTTATGATGATGATTATGTCTTGTATCGTATGTATTATTATTCTCTTTATGATTATGATCATTCTCCAATTCTGTATATGCAACGGGAAACCATCCAAACATTTGTGTTCGTAAATTTTCACCAAATTGCCATCCTTTAGCACGATTACCAACTAATGCAATACGATCACCTTCCAAAAAGCTTAATTGATTTTCACCAGATGATAGATATGCATATAACGCTTTCGATACTGGTCTTTGATCCCAATTACCATCTAAATTAAATTTTTTTAATTAAAAAAAAAAATTTATTGTAATTAAATTATATTAAATTAAGTATTTTACTTTCAGTTGTTGATGATGTTAGATTATATTCAGATTTTGCACGTGGCATTAACATTGAATTATTAGCAAGATCACCAAGTGATCTCATATCTAAACAGGATGCATCTATACTACGTGTTTTACGTAATGCTGATGTTATTGATGCATTTTCATCATCTTCTTTCATTTTTTCCTTAAAAAAAAACAGTAAATATAAGTTATTAAACTTGAAAACATATTCTTTGGGCCAAATTTTCCATATTATATTTTTACTATATGTATGTACACTTACGACCATTTTTTTAGCAAATATATTATCAACATTTGGTGGTAGTGTTTCTCGTGAAGCAGCTATATCAATCCAACTATCAAGATTAACTTCAATTGCATTCTTACCAGCCGCATGATATGCCATCCAATGTTTACCCAGTGAACATTGACGTTCTAATACAAATCCATAACGTCGTCGTTCTTGGGTCATTGCCTAGATATTTTAGAAAAAATATGCAATTTATTATCCGAATAGATTTTCAAACACAAAAAAGAATGAATTATTAATAAGACAAATCCATTCTTTTTTTCGATGTACATAATAGTATAAATTTTTTGTAATTCAAGGCGAGCACGTTTCAAGAATTGAAGATTTCTAATAAAATAAATTCGAATAAGAATTTAAGATGAAGAAACGTATTCCACCAACGACAACACCAATTTTTATTTGAAATGAATTCAAAAGAAAAGAAAACAAAAACCAAGAATTCTTAGTACATACAAGTATAGTATAATACTTTTTCTTAACATAAAACATAGAATTTGTTTAAAAAAATTGAAGATGATTTTTTGAAATTGGCACAAGATAATCATGAATAATTCTTTAGAGAGTGATATCTTATCCTAGAAGTGTCAGAACAAAAAAAAACAGAAACCCATAAAAAATTTTCTGGAATGAAGAAAAAAGGAGTTTTATTACATATTCAATGTTAGTTGATTTTATTTTTCTATTTTTTCTTGAGCACAATATCATAAGAAAAAGCTATTTCGTGAAAAAATTTCAGTAATGAGTTTTCTCTTACGTTTTACGACGACATCAGAAAATTACGTTAAACATTTCTTGTTAGATTACGGGTCAAGAAAATATAGTTAAGTTTTCAAATGAGAATACATAGATATATATATATAGTTGGGAGTCCTAGTTGGATAGACAAAATAAGTTTCAAATTAAGTAAAAGTATACATCATATAGAAAAGTATGTGTGTTTTTTTTTAAAGAAAGCTGGAAATTGTCTCATAAAATTCAAGAAACAAAATAAGAATGTTTAGAAAGACAATTTCATCTCTTAGAAAATTGAAGTTATTAAAAGGAAATTTTATATTAGGATAAAAATCTTCAAGGATCTTTATCAGAATTTTTGCTTTTGGGATTTGTTATTTGTTTTTATGAAAGAAACTGTGATCAAGTACATATTAAAGCTTGAGATGTCTTGTTTTTTTCTTGTGTTTTCTTAACCTTGACATTATTTGAAATTATGTGGAAATGTTTATGCTATTAAATATATTGTGAGAAAAATAAAAAACAAGCAACTTTAAATCATTTTGGGATAAACGTTTCTATTTAGGTCTTGAGCCTTCGTTTTTTGAAGTTTATCCATAATTTGAGTCTGTTAATTTAAGTCGGTAATCACGTTAAGTTCTAATTGAAAGGGTTGATCATTTATGGAAGATCCTTAAGAATAGTTACATTTCCTGACTTCAATGCATTTCTCTGATTTTTCCAAAAAAATGTATTAGTATTAGGAGATATTAATTTTCTATTTCACATGATACAGTTGGAAAAATATATAACAAAGTTTCAAATTTATTGGAAACAACAATATAGTATATATTTTTCATGTTCAATTGAGAGTAACTTAGTTAAATGAATTGAGATTATTCTATTTCAATAGTTGAACCGGGAACACTTGGGCGAAGTATTAGTAATTATAAAGTACCCAAAGTTAGCAAAGCAACCAGAATAAAGTACAAGAAAAAAACACGTTGCAATAAGTACAAAAGAGCACAGGCAGTTTTCAAAGGCAAAATCTATCAGGAAGAAGGAGAATGAAATTTTTTAAAAAAAGCAAGCACATGACACTTATGAAAATGTCAATCACTCTTACTGTTTTTCTGATATGTGCGCATTGTTATACAATTTGACTTTGTAAAATCAAGTCATATTTCTGTTTCAGTCATACGTAAAATTTGTAGCTCTACCTATGTCAGCAGAGGATAGAAAATTGATTGAAAATTTACAGTCGAAATCTGAAAAACATCCTCACGGCAGAGATAGGAAGTTGAGGTAACTTTATAGTTACTTATTCTTTGACCTGTGTTTGGAGTAATCCATTTGGAATATAGAAAAGTGACCATGTTTCCAGCATAGTTTCTTACGGAAATGAAGAAAACGATATCTTCACTGTCTATTGATATATTTCAATGGATTTTTCTAGTTAATTTAGAGCTTAAGGCTTCAAATTTAATTTGTACTATCAATAGTTTAATAATCGTAGTGTAAGAACTCATACTAAATAGGCTAATTTGAAGATGACAGACAAAGATAATTAGCTTTTTGTACAAATTGATGATTGATGATAATAACAGTGATCTTAAGCTTATGGATAAGAAATGTTTTTTTTTTGTAAGAACTATCAGAAAAATATAAAATAAGTTTTCTTGAAAATGTCTTAATTTCAAAATTTCCTAATTGGCCTCTTCATCAAATGAAAATGAATGAGAACATTTCCGTTTCATAATAATAATTCTTCATTAAAATATCATTTTCATGCTCTATGTTATTTGTTTTATTTCTTTAAAAATTTGTTATGTTGCGAAAATATGTGTAGTTTCAGTATGTGTCATCAACTCCCTTTGAGAATAGAATATCTTCTTCCATTAATCATTTAAATAGAAAATATGTCTAAAATAGAGATTCTTATAGAGATCATTTCTAAAATTGATGGCTTCATCTTCAACATCAATTTGAAACTGTATAGCAATCAATTTCATGTCAAGTTAATTAATATTGTACACGATTCTATCCTAAATCTTTCAATTTTTTTTTAAATTGTAAAATATACTATACTTAACATAAAATTTATAAGAAAATTTCATGAAAGTAAATTTTTTCTTCATTAATAAATAAGAAAATGGAAAACTTTTTCTTTTTTTGTTTATAAACAATTTTCCAAATTGTTTTCTTTTTTTTTCTTCTTCTCTCAAATAAAACTTTCTAACGATAGTGTATGCAAAAAAAAAGAATCAATATTTTCAATTATATTTGTTTTTCTATTGTACTACGATTATTTTGCAATCCAATGAAGCATATTTTAAAGATTCGAGATGAAATCTCCATAATATTGTTCCAAAGTCACAGCTGGCAAAATAATATTGGAAAAGAAAAATGTTTGTTATTTCTTGTTTTTTTCTTCGAACTTTGGAGTATCTTATAAGAACGTTAACTTTCAAAAAATAAAAAACAACGACAGTCATAAAAATTTTCTTGTCTTATTTTTATGCATTTATTTTTGCATTTAGTATATTAAAATATATATATTTTACATGTATATGAATCGAAATGTCGCTTGCTATCATCTTATAAGACCGGGTGGGATTCAATGACCCAATTCGTATATGTTGCGACTTAACTTTAAGATCATTACATATTCAAAACATTGTTTATATACGCAATAAATCGCAGCAAAAGAATTTTAAACATTCTTCTTTTTTTTTTTTTTTTACATAAATTTTAAAGTAAAATTTGTACTGAATCTCGTAATATTAACAGTGAAGACGCATCAAAGTGGAAATATTTAATGGAATGAATATTGTATCACATTTTTTTAAAACATATTCTCAATATAGAGTGTGTACAAATTCTTGTTTTCCTATTCAAAATTATATGGTTTTTGTTGGACATAACAATTGGTAGGACAGACAGATGAATACAGATTTATTTGAATGTTCAAATAAATCCTTTTTAACATGGATTTTCGCTTAATGAGTAAACAATAGAATACCACATTTTATACTATAATCACATAAAAAGTATATAATATGATTTGTATAATGTAATTACAAATCCGATGTTAGGCTTTTTTGATTCAAATACGTGCGAAATGAAAAGAACAGATAATCCTTTATTGTATAAACTCATAGTTTCGATTTAAACAGTGTCTATTTGAGAATAAAACAATATTATTAGATAGCAAGTTCGTTATATACCATAGAGGGGAGTTATTTGTGGTCGAAAAAAAGTCTTTTAAGAACCAAACAAGGAAAATATGAAACTATATCCTAAAAAAGAGTATAGGTATCTCTAAATTAACCCCACGACTCCATTGGACTGTCGGACTGACAAAAAAGTCCAAATTTTAGAGTCACCACAAGAATTTTTTCAGTCCGACTGAAAATAAGTCTTGAAATAAATCCAATGGAGTCGTGTGGTAAGTACACAAACATTAAGGAATAGCTAAATTCGATACGAGCACATCGTGCTTAGATTGGTTTCAATTTTTTTCCTGTACAACTTGTACCTATAATTTTTTACATGGACTTTGAAAATCGAAGCAAGGATCTTTTGATTCAAAAGATTGGTGCCTTATCTTTACGATACAACATTCCTTAATTTACTACACGTTAGTGGTTACGTTCTTACTTCTTGTGTCCAGATTTTGATATGATTTGATAGGAAGTCACTATATCGACAAGTGTGTACAGACTTAAGGCTAATCTCCACACAGCCGACATCCTATTCTGACCGGAAATCTGAAAACTAGAAAGAGGTGGACTTTTGTAATTTTCGCTAGGATTGATCGAATAAAAACATTGGAATCTCTCCACAAAATTTAGAAAAATGGTAGTGTGCGACGATATCGTGTAAGATTATTGTTAGAGTATGCAAACGCAGATGAAAAGCCCTAAATCAGATAAACAAGTTCTTCTGCTTTTGGGGGGAATCATCTGGCAGATGAAGAATCAGAGAAATTAGAAATGCAGAAGCCGACAAAATTAGTAGGATGATTATTTCTCTCTTTCTGTTTAACCAAACTTTTCATAAGTGTATCCCATACTTTCATCAGAATAGGATGTCGGCTGTGTGGAGATTGGCCTTTACTGAACTTGATTTCTTAGCATTCAAACTTTTTCGAGAATCTACTGTAGATATTCAAAATTGGAATTTAAAAAACTTACATTTTTAAAGCTTTGTTCGCAGAAGGCATCCAATTTATTTTTCTGTTCTTCCATTGCTTGGATACTCTGTAAGAAAATTTTGGAGAAAAAATACATAAAAATCATTAAAATTTAATATATTTAAAAACTTTACAAAAAAAATCAATATTAAGATACTTTAATTTCATTCGATATTTAAACAATATAAAGTTTTTTTTTTTTTTTTTGTCATAATCTTATAAATACAAGCGTATCTAAGACAGAACTTTATAAGAAGAAAAAGAAAGTACCCAATATTTCTTTCATTGCTAAAATTATCACAAAGTGTTCGTCTACTTTTCTTTTATTTTTCTTACCTTAATTTCTTTATCAGTATTTTGTGGGCTGTTTTTCTTTTTTCGTTGTTTTTTCATTGTGGCCGCTGCTTTACTATAACTGTCTGCTCTAATTTTATGCTGTTGCAGAAATTTCTTCTGTTCAAATTGTACAACTTTTGTATCTTTTTCCAAGTTTGTTTCAAGCGGTACCAAAAGATCAACATAAAATGCTTTCAACTAAAAGTTTAAAAAAAAAGAAAGACGAATTATATAAATTTTCATTAATATTTTTATTATTATTTATGTTAAAATTTTTTGCATATTATTTAAATTTAAAAAAAAACATATAGTAACTTAAAATCGGCCTAGAGCCCTAGGGTAGAAATGGGGCAGAAAAACTGTCAAAACTAACATTATTTCAAGGTTTCTTCTTCATAACTTTGTTTCTTATTTTCAAAAATTTCTCTAATTTGCAGGTATTCTAGGCCCTAGTAGCATAAATCTAATCTGCAAATTTTATCTAATTCGGTGGATTAGTTTTTAAAGTACATCAAAAGAACATTATGGACAGACTTATTTTCTCCTAGGATTATTTCTTTCTTCACTATCCTTGGAATGATTTTGCTGAAATTTAACATTATATCGTCTATTTATGTATTTAACCAACATAATTAATTTATACAAAATTCATTGACAAATTTTCGAATTAGATCCGAAAAACCATATAAAAAGACCGACAAAACTTTCTGGTCACCCTGGTTTTTGCTTAATAACTTCCCTCCCGCCCGGTTGATTTTGCTGAAATGCAATACCAAATCCAGTTAAGGAATAAGTAACTTATATTCTAAATTTTATCAAAATCGAATAACGCATTCTTGACTTATCTTGTCTCCCTCTGGTAATACCTACCATAGGGCATAATTAAGACATTTTTCTTGACTTTGAAATTTTGATGCAATGCAATTTTTTAATTAAGAGAAAAATAAATTAAAATTTCTTTTCTGAATTTTTTAGTTAGTACAAATTTATTGAGAACATTTTTTTCTTTAGTCAATATTTTTAACTTTTTGCGGAAGTTGGTGTATTTTTTTTCATTGGATATGGAAGACTGATTTTCTAGCTGTAATTATGAACTGATTTATGCGGTAAATCGAATAATTAAATTAACTTTTGGGAAATAATTTCTTATTCATTTCATTGACTAAAAAAAAAAAAAAGTTAAATAATTTTATTCTTAGACATTAAGTAATTTGGGTTACATGAGAATTATGAACTTTATTTTTTGAGAAAAACAAAAGCTAATTTTTAGTCATATTTTTTCTTTCTTATTTTTTGGGAATTTTTGGTTAATTATTTTCAAAAAAAAAAATTGAATTATGCATATTTATGATAAATTGAATAACATGTTTCTCATGTATAAAATTTCTTCATGGTAATGAAATTTTGGCCTTTTACGATGATAACCTATAAATTAGTATGTTAAATACAGTGTAAAGCGGCTACCATAAAGCAATTTTTTAATAATATGATAAAACATATAAGAAATCGTTTAAAAATGATATATCTTTGAAAATCGAATATCTTTTATAACAGCAGGGAATTGTAAATTAAATATAGTACTTGTCGTCATTAATATCAGTCCGAAAAAATGAATTCATTTGAAAAACTCGCATGGTTCTTGATGACATTACATATTATGTTGTATAACAATGTATATCCAGTTTGATCATCGAAACGAATTTAGCATGGATAATGCAAGACAAGATACTCTTATAAATCTTCGAAACAAAATTGACGTAGTATGTACATACATAGGTATATAGAAGCGAAAATACAGTAATTTAAATGTGCAGAGAATCGGTGAGTTCAAATCTCTGAAGTCATTTTGGCATAGAAGTTCTGATTAAAGTGCAAATTATTTTGCAAATCCTTTTATGTTTAGTACAAAGATTAACCTCCAAGTGTTTTTTTTTTAATGACACTGAGTAATCTTTGCAATTTATACAAGGTTCATGGTCTTCATGAACGTAATCAATTTAGAATTGCAATAATAAGAAATGCCCTATAGTACCTAGTCATAATAAACAATAATAAATGTTTACATGTACACCTTCTTTTGTATAAAATTCCAAAAAACTTTTAAAGTCGCAGTTTAACTTAACTAACTAGTTTTAAAGAATCTTCAATATTCTTTTAAAAGAATTTCAATTACATATTTTTTTTTCTGCAGAGCTAAACATAAAAGTTCATTAAAAACTGTGCATTTATTTTTTGTTTATTTCAAATTCAAGTTTTAAAAGTAAATAAATATATTTTTATCCCAAATTTTAAAAATCATTTAATATTTTTTACTTAAAAAAAACATTTAAAATCACTTAATAAGAATTTATCACAAAAATAAGAAACATTAAATTAATTAAGGAAATATTTAATTCCATTTTTTTCTTATATACATTAAAAACATTACTTACAATATTCATTTGTTGATCCTGAATCTCTTTATAAACACCAACAATATTCATCAAGGCAGAACCTGAAATTCATTAAATATTAATTAATATATAATAAATAAAAATCAAAATGAAGTTAATGTCATTAAAAACGTCCTTTTTTCGAATTTATTTATCTAAAAATTAGAAGAATTCCTAATGAACATTTTTGTTAATGGTCACAAAAGAGAGACCCCTCAATGAACTTAATATCAATATTTTCTTGATAATAACATTTTTATATAAATTAGTGTCATGGGTATACTTTGGTCTTTTCTTTCCAATAAGTAGATACTGTACTTTTGAACTATTTCAATTAGAGAAGCTATTTGAATGAAATAAATCATTGACCATGAATTGTATGTCTCATGGAACTTTATATTAGGTGTATCATAAACCGGATCGGTTGAGACCAACTAGAAACTAGATCAATTTCAAAATGAAATAAGATTTACACGTGATGTTGTTAACCGAAGGGAATCGAAATGTATAAAAGTACACTACATGTTTTCTAACCATATTGTTGTCTAATAAATATTTTCTTTAAAAGATGATACTTTTCTTGTTAATTTGATACTTCCTTATTTTGTTATAGTTTCAGTCTGTTCAGAAAATCTTTCAGACGGACTTAAAAGACAGGTTGTTTTTTTATGGTTTTTAATGAATTTGTTTCATTTTAACACTTTTATAAAGTCTCTATATATGGATTTGGATAAATTCGGTAAATTCTGTTTTATAAAGTTGTGTCAACTTTTTGTGTGACCACTAAAGTACCACACAGATTAAGTTGTATTTTTTGAATAAAATTAATTAGAATTTGTAAAGATAAGAATAACTGATCTTAATTTATGAATTATAAAACGTTATCTAAAATTTTGTGTAAAGTCAGATTCTAATGTGGAAATTAAAAGTTCACAAGAATTTGAAAAATATACAAGAAATTATAAATTTTATGATATTTTACCACAATTTTTTCGCATAATATACCAACTAACATTTTCGAAATGTTGTTAACACTTTTCTAGAGAAATATTCAATATTGAAAAAAGCTATCTAGTTTAAAACTGCCAAAATATGACTCTTGGTAAAGATAATGGAATAGATGAAAATCCTGGAACAGATTTCCGTGACCATCTAATATTTACAAGACCAAATTGTCAATGTTTTTTATATTTAAAACCAGGAAACGTAAGCTGTATATGTGTCATTAGGCGCATATTAGATTCTTTTGAAATAAAAGCTTTGATCTCTTACTTGTATTGCACTACATTATCTTTACTCGTGTGGCGGACAACTTTGAAAAAGAAATACCTCTTCATATACTTTTTAGACATAGATTTTCTACAAATTTCTTAAAAACACCATTGTATTCCTCTTCGGAGGAATGTCTAATTTTTAGTTTATCGATACAACTTTAGTCTCTATTTAAATAATAAAATTCCCAAGATATAAAGTTTTTATGAAGTTTTTCTAATTTTATTAGTCTCATAAAAAAGTTCATTAATTTCTTTATAAACGCCACCGAAATTTTTGGAACCAAAAAAAAAATACGCGAAATAAAAATATAATCTTTAAATAAGATTTTCTTCCATACTTTTCGTATATATAAGAAAAAAAAAAGTTGAAAATATAAATGGTTGTTAAATATATAAAAAGATAACTTTTATAATTCCATCAAAAAATACTCACGAAAAAAAAACATGAATCTTAAACAATGCCCGAAAGCTTATTAAATGTAATAAAATGATATAATTCTTATTTGGTTCTTATTCAAATTTTCGGTACACAGAAAAAAGAATACTTTTAAATTTTGAGAAAGATTCAAACAAGTAAGCTTTTTCTTTTCATTGCTTAATTATGATACCAAAAGCTTCAGTATTATAATAGTATTAATTCGCTTAAATTATTCTAAATTTGAGGTAATATCAAATAAATAACTCAAGAAAAAAACAACGAAAAAAATGGAAGAAAAAAGCTTGGAAAATTTATTCGACCATCATTTTTACTTTCCCGACAAAATGAATGTTTTTAGGGTAAAGTATTATATTCGTGCGAAAACCTATCTTTTTTTTCTACAAAGGGTGGAAAAATGAAAATAAATCCATAAGTCCAAATAGCTCCATGTCCATCCGCTCGTTCGTCCGTTACTTTAAATCGCTAATACCATTTAATCGAAACGCCTGGTTGGATTTTCATGAAACTTTTAAAGTTTGCGTGTTGCTCCGAATGCAAGATATGATATTTTTGGGTGAAATTTACATATGCCAACACTATTTTGTAACGCCTTTTTTGTCCAAAAACAACAAAATTTTATAAGTACGCTCCAGAACAAACCGCTCGGTCATACAGTTTATGTATTTGATCCTAACTTAGGGTATGCCAACACTATCCAAGAACACTTTTTGTCCAATATAGCCTATTTCTGCGTTTGTTGTACAACCAAAACTCCGTGTCTAATTTGGATAAAATTTGCACATTTTGTGTGAATTAGTGCATTTATGCACTAATTCACAAAACCGTTTGTAAAAACATTTGTGTATGTAAAATTTGTGTTACGAATTCAATGAAATTCTCACAGTTTAGATGCTTCAACCAATCTAAAGCGGATTGAATTTTTCGTCAGAATTTGACTATAGCAACATTTTTTTGTATGCTTCATGGAAGCCAAACTACTGGACCGAATTCGACGGAAATCACACACTTGAAGTATTCGGACTTAAGACATGTCTGCACCGAATTCTGATGAATACGAGACGGATGCCGAATGAGAGGAATGAACTGAGACAGTGGGAAAATGAGGAAGCATTGCCGGACGGGCGAATCGGCATGAGAGCTGAGTGAGTTTTGTAACGAGAGCGCAGGTATTCGATGACACTATCGGGACAGTTCTATAACGGTCAGGCCGGAATAGAGAAAAGTATAAATACACTGCTATGGTTTTTTTTGCTTATTTTTATAGTCGGAATTATTCGCGTGCGTAAATTGTTAAAAATCATATTTTCTCACGGTTAAACACCATCGAATTTTCGTATTACATTTTAATTTATGTAATGTCGTTTATTGTTTTTATGCTTTAATTCAATCTTTGATCTTGCTTTTGTTTTACGTGAATTGACTTAATTGTTTTGTATTGAAATTTTTCGGCAAATAGTTTTATTTTTCATATTATATACGTGAATAAAGTTAATGAAAATTTCAATGGAAGGTCATTTTTTAAAAAGTCTAAAAAAATTTTAAATTTAGTTTTGATTAGTTTTTAGCGTGCTTAGAAAATTTAACTTACAAAAAAATTTGCTCAAAAGGTGTCTTCTTTAATGATATAACGACATAACAAGGTTAATAATCTCATTTAAATTTAATTTTTGGCAATGATTTTTTAAATATCACTTTTTTTTCGTTGTACTGGGAATTAAATTTAACTAATGTTTAAAAAAATTGTTCTAATTTTACTTTCTCGCGATATTATAATATCAGAATCGAGTACAAAGTTTATAGGAAGAACTCAAAGAACATTAGTTGTTCAGTACCTCAATCCTTTTGCTGTTTTCAATGTAGATATGCCTTAAAATTGACCTTTTATATAATTCAAATTCAATGACCGAATCACAAAGTATAAGGATACTTTCGTGGAGAAAGTTTTTACTACTAATTTCGTTGTTATTATTAAGAAGCAACCAGTTTAAGAAATGGGGTTATGATGTTTACCAAACGTCATATAGTTTGGTTCTCATCGTATTTTAACTAATTTTCTTGCAGTGAACTTTCAATTCATGTGGATATTTAAAAACTAGCACATTTGTAGTGTTAACGGCGAAAAAAAAATAAGAACAGTCGAAAGCCCTGACTGTTGTAAATGTAGACACTTCTGTTTTAAGGCAGCTCACCGTCGAGGTAGAATTACACCCGGTCTTTCTCCAGCGTAACGCACTCGCTGGAACAGTCGTAATATCCATTGCGCGCGATTATTGAACGACTGACTGACTCGCAAGCGCAAGGACATACCAACTAACCAGTTTCTGCGTTACTTTTTATAACCGAGTGTATCCTACCTCGACGGTGAGCTGCCTTAAAGCAGAAGTGTCTACATTTACAACAGTCAGGGCTTTCGACTGTTCTTATTTTTTTCGCCGTTAACAGTAGTAATTCATTTACTAACCATCTTTTTCAATTTTCTATTGCGTTTTTGCTATCTAGTTAACTGAAAAATCTATCCAGTTAAGATAAGATTTCTTAATTTAATTTAATTTTCGATTAACAATTCTTAAAATTTACATTGACTAGAAAGATCTGAATTGGAGTGATGAATTCGCGACAAATCAACTGTAAAATATTTACAAATTCGCAGTAGATTCGTCACTTTGCTTGGATATTAATTAACACGTTCGCGGACGTGAATGCTAAATGAGATGAGCTTTTTACTGTCCGCGAACGTGTTAAAAACGTCATCTTTTATTTTGTAGATATAATTTCTAACATCAAGCCAAACTTATTGTAATCTTTAGAGACTTTTATTCCTAATCAATGATAAGCAGGTGTTAAAAATGTATTTAAACATAAAACCATTGAAATTCAAATCTTATTCAAGACAAATAAAGCATTATTTTAATTAACACTTTTGTACATGAATTTTTTTTCTGTTAATTAACAAATCCTCAAAGGATTTTCTTTTTAAAAAGAAAAAAAAAAATAAGCGCCATAATTCTTAATTATTTATTATCTTTTATCACATTTAATGGGCTATGAAGAAAAGTACACCTCAAAAGAAGCAAACAAAACAATAAAAAAAGGACCCAGTAAGCATACTTTAATCAAGGATTTAAAAGCATAGAATAGAAAAAAAAGGAAACCAAATATCATCCAAAACGACAAGAAATACACAAAAAAAAAAGGAAATTCGGAATCACTTTAAGAGCTCCCAGACTTCGCATAAAATTTCATTTTTATTTCATAGTCGTGTGAGGTTTGACTATATTCTTTTTTTTTGAATAAAGTGAAATATGTAAGTGAAAGCGAAAAAATACTGAAATAGTACAAGGATTCTCAAAGACCGGTGAAGTGAAGCTGGTGGTGTAGAACTTGATAATATAGTGCGAGTACAAACCCATTCAAGGCATTTCGTATCTCGATCTATTATAGTCATCGAATAGTACCCATGAATGGGGCGACCTCATAAATAAATTCTATATGGCCATGAGTTTGGATTAACCGGGAATAAATAGTCTTCATGTATAAAATGTATGCCTTTCAAAGTATTCTTTTCGTCTTCTGGTAGATTCATTTTGCTATACAAAATCCTCTTCTCGATTTCTTTTACTCCTCCGCCTTTAGAATTTATTCTTTATAGTCGTTTTTTTTGCTTCTCTCTATTCATTGACCTTTCATCTTTACAACCCACCCCCTTTTGTATACATATATTTATTTAACAACAATAAAAGCTTAGTTCATGGACGTCTATATTACAGGCTCAAGCTTTTTTTCTTATATTAAAAAAGCTTAAAAAGAAAAATGAAAAACAACTTCTACCTAAATTTGAATATAAATTCCTAGATAGAAAAAAAAATTAATATTTGACATCAAGCTGTTATTCCAGGAATATAGATTTATTTTTTTCGGGAACATTTTTATAGAAAATATTTTGTTTTTCCTTTCTTTTGAGTTAGTCTTGAAAAGGGAAGCTTTGTATTATAGAAAAAAGCTTAAGAAATGAAAAAAAAAGGTATTTTTCTTTTGTATAGAAAATAGTAGTTTACATAGTAAATGGGTTTTCCTTTTTCTTTTTTTGGAAAATAAATAATAGCAAAATAAAATTTGATGTTTACTATGGCTGCTTTCATGAAATAATTTTCTTGCATTCTTGTACTATATTCAATTATTTTGGACTGAAATAAATACCTTTGAATAAATGAATTCGATTCGAATATTTTTGTAATAATGACTGGTTGTCCATTTTTTGATAGTATGCATTCTTTTTCTTGGTTTTAATTACATTAGCATACATGAAAATTGACGTTTAATTAAGTTGAGTTGAACGAATTAATCATAACCAAATTGATATTGTCGGTGTACCATATACTCTGTTCAATGAATTATTAGTTAGTGTTATTGTTAATAAATGTTAAAAAATCCTAATTGCAAAATTTTTCTGTCTGTCTATCTGGTTGTTTGTAAAATCGAAAAATCTTCCGAACCAATTTTGAACGGGTTTTCACTGATTTAATAGATACGATTCTAGATAGAGTCATCTGGTCATTACATCAGTGAACTGAACAGTATCGTTACAGCCGGTATGTAAGCACTTAGAACCGCTCCCGTGCTTCAGAAATTATGGTTAAAACCTAGTACATATTGTACAATTTGTATTTTTTGGAAAATTCACTTTTAAGATTAAATTTATTAATTCAGCATGAAATTAATATTACTTAATTTGCTAAAACACAAAAACTCTTCATTCTGCAACCGTCCAGATTTCCATCTATTTATTTATTTTTGTCTACAAAGTTATATAACAGAATTACTTCTGCTCCTCATATTCAACAACAGTGTACTTATAGAACCTAATATTTATTCATTCCATAATTTCGGTGCTTGAGAAACAAATTGAGATAAATGATAATAGAACGGTTGCAAGTACTCTCATAAATGTTGATTATATTATTTTTTTAAATGTTCTAATTAATTATATTTTCAGGATTAAAACTAATTTATTATCTAATTACATGTCATTAAGATACTTGAAATAAATACGATAGAATAAATATTCGCGTGTATTTTTCATGATTTTCAGATTAAATTAATAAGCCTCTTTAAAGTAATTTTATTTGTCGTCTTAGAAAGTTGTAGGCGCTGTTTTTTTCTCCATACATAATTTAAAATGTTCTATTCGTGATTTGAATAATTTGCTATTTTTTTGTTTTTTTGGTGATATTCTTTTCAAGTAAATATAAAATGTAATAACGAATTAATATGAGAACTTTTGTTGAATAATAATCAGAGGGATGATATCCTATCCTATATGAATATTTTAATAAGGAAATTCGAGGAATTTTATTATATAAATCATCGCTTAGGAACAATAAATTAATATTTAATAAAATCGTTTCTTGAAAGTTCTTTTGAAAAATTAAATGCCGTCAATTTAGAAATAATAATATCTTTGATATACGGATATACAGTAAATAAAATAATGTAGACCGATTAAGATTTTGTAATAAAATGCTTTGATAAAGCTTTGATTAATTTTAAATTCACTTTTGTTTAAATGTTCCTAACCCCACGACTCCATTAGACTTATTTCAAGACATATTTTCAGTCGGACTGACAAAAAAGTCCAAATTTTAGAGTCTTCATTAGACTTTTTTTCAGTCCGACTGAAAATATGTCTTGAAATAAGTCCAATGGAGTCGTGTGGTAAACATCAATAAACGTTAATATATATTGATGATTATTATACACAATATTCCCGCCTCAAGTAATTGGTTCTATGGAAAGAGCCTAAATGTGTGCCTATAGAAAACTGAACTATTATATAAAGTTCAATCGTATTATAGTGAATTCGTACACTCTACTTGGGATTACTAAAAATATAATTCCATAAAACAATTATTTTAGGATTATAGAATTTTGGGGGGAAAAGGCTATTCAGTAATTGAACCCTCAAAATATTTTCAAAATATATTTCAAAAAGTTCGGATTTTTTTTTATACCGGGACTGGTAATTGAAATGTCCGTCTAATTCAAATCGATGTCAAATGTAAAAAGCCCACATCTTGCAATACTAAAATTTGACATGAATGTTGCTTGACATATTGTCTGTCAGTAATAAAAATTATTTGTTGGTGAAAAGGCGTTCTTATGTTTTGTTAAATGGACCTTAAACGAAATTCAATTGTTGTGCTTCATTTGATTGGAAAGTTAAACATTCGGAGAGAGTTAAATCCCATGAATTTGATTGTTTGTGTTCGTACCATTAAATGATTCGACGAGACTGGAACCATAAAAAAACGCTGTGGCGGAGGCCGAAGATGCACTGCAACTATTCAAGAAAACGTAAAAGTGCGTAATCGGTTGTATCGTAACCCGGAACGGAATTCAGCAACAATAGCAAATTAATTGAACATAAGCGATAGAAGTAACATATTCGGCGAATCATGAAAAATAAGCTAAAGCTTTTGAAGGTAGAAATTGAACAGTCCAAGATTTAATTCATAGCACCCGGTTCGAGCCCGGCCCTTGCCTTTTTACAAACGAGTGAGAATTTCAGAAACGTTGTAATGTTGATTGATTTAATTTACAAAGTCAGACTCTTTATTAGACTTGTTACTCCGAATTTAGATGTAGAGAGACACTGGGCGTTAGAGCGTTATAATAATGTTTCGATTAACGAAACTGATGATTTTTTTTTATTTGTAAAATATATTATTATTTATTTCAATAAGGAAATCCTTAGTATATATGTGAAACATAAATCTTCTTCGAAATTACCAAATTAATCGATATTTAAATAAAATATGCTTTTCGAAATAAATCACACAATTTTAAAGTTAAAACCCTTTTAAATCATGAACATAGTAATCCTCTTGTTTATAGAAAATATTTTCATAGTGAAAATTTCGATTAGTAGACAGACTATTTTAGGAACAGTCATTAAAATCTATGACTGTCATAATAAGTTATGATTTTTTTTTTTTTTTTTAGACATATTTGTATTTTGTCTGGTCATAAATTATGGCATTTACTACAAAAATCGCTACACTCACAACAAAAATATCGAAAAATGTTTCAAAAATTAGAACAAAATAACCTCGAAATATTTATTAATCTTATATCAATGATTTTTTAGAACGAATGGCATTGCTAAATTAAGAACAGACCTGCTTAAATATTGAAAATTCGATATTTTAAAATTCAAATTTAACAACCTTCTCAGAAAAACTCAATGAAATACAAAAACCCTTAATTATTTTCTTAAACTGTCGAAGTCCTAGTAATATATTACATAATTAAATAAAGATGTCAATAAGTCTATTCATAATTTCATATAATTGCTGTTTAATCTTCACAAATAAATACCTGCTATTATTTATATACTCGTATATGACTTAATTCCATACATATAAGTAACCTTGACTAATAAGTAACCACAAACTATTGACCATATAAATTGGCTTTCAAATATAAATTATGAAATTTAACGACATTACTTAACGGTTTTCTTAGTTTTTTTCTTCTTTTTTCTTTTTCTTCAATTATAAATAAAAAGAAAACCTTCGTTATTTATTTTCTAATTTATCACTAATTTTTGGTATTAAATTACAATTTCTTTAATTACAAAAAATTTTTTTTAGTGGTGAAAAGAAAACTAAACAGGTCTCATTAAATCGCGAATATATATAAAAAAAAAAGAAATAAAAATTTGTTTAGCGAAAAAAGTCGCGTAATTTTATAAATAAATGGCCTCGAATTTCATAGACACATAATTTATCGAAAACTATTCTGAAGAAAAAAAAATGAGATTAAATAAAACCAAACATTTAAATAAAAGATAAAAATGGATTTTAATAGTAGTTGTCCAAAAATTCGAATTCAAATCGAAAGTATTTTTATGTAATATTTAATATATATTCAATTATAAATCATAATCACATGTTTGTAACTTACCAATATCCGTGGTTCCGCCTTGTTGGGCATTAACAGCAATTTTTGCCAAAGCCTCATTGAAAATCCGCGATGCAGCCGCTGCACCTATAATAAATAAATGCAAATTCAAAACGAGAAAAACAAATACGAAGTAAATAGAAAAAATGAATAATTATTTAAATAATAATGAAGGTGCATATGCAATTCTAATATTGATTGTGACTTGAGACAGACTGGCCCAATAGTCACAGAAGATTTTGTTTTTAGTTGAATTGCGTTTTTTTTGGTTGGAAGGATAGTGGCCGAACCCATTTTATGATAGTATCTTTGGTTTACCAAACTGCATGTTTGTATTGCTCCCACTTCTGATTTTGATGATAACATTCTGGTGGCATATTGTTCTAAGAAAGATGAAGTTCACAGATGGTCATCTTTTTTATCTACACAGAAGGATAGTTTCTGAACCCGTTTTATAAAGGAATTTTTTAAACTAGAATTTGTTAAATCATTTCCTTTAGTTTGCTGTGACCATAAACAAATATGGCCAACAATACTTTTGAAAGAATAAAACAATTCGAGTCTCTTACATAAGATTTTGGTAATGTTCAAAAATGTATAGTAAATACAAAACTTTTAATGACTAGTGGGTTTCCTTGTATCTATTTCTGATTATAATGCAGAACTCTCGACTCATAAGTATATGAGTCTATATACAGTTGAAGAAAAATAAACTTACCATGAAGTGCTTTTAAGTATGCTTTGCCAGCGCTTATAAGTTGACGCGCGCCTGGGTTGAATTTTTCAAGAATGTTCTGGAAGTAAAAATAAAAAGAAAATACAACTTTAATAAATACAAGTATGTTAAAAAAAATGAAAGAGAAACTCTTAAGAACTTCTATTTTATTATAATTAAAATGAAGTCATTAATAAGAATTTAATTTGGTTTTGCATATTAAGAATTATGACTCAAAATAAAAAAAACACTTTTGGACTTATCACATCACCCACTATTGCGGGTCGGGCCATTAATTTTGTAATATATTTTTTTTTTCTTTTAAATTCTAGTTAAGAAAATGTGGGATGTTGTCGTTGCAAAATGATGCAACAAAATTTCTTATTAAAAAGCTTAAAAAATTTCGATTTAAGAAATTTGAAATTTTCTAACCAAAAAAACAAATAAATGCTTTCGATTTTTCTTTTTCAAAATATGTAAAGTCGACTTAATTATTTATTTAAAAAAACCAAAAATACTAAAAATTTTATTTCGTTCTAAAATTGGTTAAAAATATTTCTTAAACAATTTTTTTTTTAAAATGATTTTTATATAAATAAGGTGCGGTGTCTAAACTCGTAGAAATATGTTTCTTAATCAAATAAGTTGCCAAAATAAAAAGAAAACACAAAAATTGTTTTAAATAAGGAAACCCCACGCTGTCTGATAAATTCGATAATTTTGCAATATATTTAAATAGACTTAAAAGAAACCAAACTACCAAGGTGTATTAAATGTCATCTTAATCAAATTTCGATTACAGGAAGAAAGATAAAGAAACATATACGCGAATATACGCGTGTTTTTAATTTAACCAATTTTGTTTATTATCGATTCGACTTATGGCATTCGATTTTTTTATGGCAAACAAATCAGAATTTATTGGTTTTTATGGTAGTGTAAAATAATTCAAATTTAAAATGACACATCATCCAATTTAGTTCTTTAGAATTTGTATTTTGTTTGTCATATATTTTATTCATACAGCCTAGTGTTGGAATTTTTTTGGAAATTGTTATTTATTTTGATTTTATGTAGAATTAATTTTAATTTAAGGTTTTCATATAATTCTAATCCCAAAGAATTTAAATAAAATCATGCCAAAGTAAATTTTGTAAATTAAATTCAATCTTAATCGGCAATAACATAAATAATCCTGAGTATAAAATAACAACGACCTGGAAATTAGAAAATTTTGAAAATATAGAAAGTTCTTTCAAATTCACAATTTTCAATTTTATCATGAGAAATGGTATTCAGAATTCAGAAAGGTTTTTAGACATTGTGCTAAAATATATATGCCTGGTGATAAAAAATAACACCCGCACTTTGGGTTGGAAAGAGCGAAATAACCTACAATAAAAGTGGTATGTGTCCTTCTAGATGCATTGAATTTCATAAGTTTATTCATACCTTGGAAATATGCTAAAACTAGAACCCTGAAAATAGGCTAAAATAGCGATTAAATATTACTCAAATATTACATATTTCGAGAACTGCTTTTGCTTATTTAAAATATTAATATTCTTAAAAGAATTTGAGAACAAGAAAGAAACATAGAAATTTTAATTCCTCCCCTGAGGCTGTCATACACAATTTAATATTAAACTCTATTTATAAGCCAATCCTCATAGAATTCTTATGACAAATTCAATTTTCTTACAAATCTACAGAAAATACTCGAAAACTTAATTTTAGACTCGAAAGTAGAGTATGTTATACAAAATTGAATTTTGCATTTTAAAAAGAATTCACAGACAAAAACCTTCTGGCATCAACAAGAAAAAAATTGCCTTTATACAAGTGAAAGCCTGCTGATTTGAAAGGTGCACAATTTGTCTACATACAAGTACATTATAGTAGTTAGGTACTTTAAATAAAATTGTTATCAATGGCTTTTTTTTTTGCTTCTAAACATTGATTATACTGTCAGATAGCAATAATATAGAACTGCACTTACACTTTGTGCATGCACTTAGTAGACACTTTCCTCAGTTCAACTAGATTATTCCATATGAACCAATAGTAAGAATCGAAAGGAAATGAATCTAATATATCGATCTATGGAAATTTTATCAATTTTATCCATTTATAATACTTCAAAATGTATGTTAACATAAATGTTGAAATTGCAGTGATATGTTGCTGCAATTTACTCCCACAGGCCAAAATACATATGTATTGTATATTTTTGATTGTTGCAACATAAAATCTTTAGAAAACTGGGTCTAATGGAAACTCTTAAATATGATGAGAAAGAAAAAAAAGGTGAAAATTTCTTATGTTTGTTTAGAAACGTCATCAAGTGAAATCATAACATGTTTTTTTTTTTTTTTAAATAAAATAACATAGATTAAAGAAAACAAACAAAATCTTGCTATTATCTTTGAAAAACAACGTTTTTTGTTCACAAGTAAAAGAAAAAATATAAAATTTTCCTCATTTTTCCGTTGTTTTTCCATATTTTTTAGTTTTTCTATTATTCAGAATATAAAACTATGTGTATGCAAAAGAGTTATTTTTCCATTCAAAGGTAACGAACTTTAGCTATTATTTAGCAAACTAACTAACTTTCTTATATACAGTTTTTCTTTTTTGGTAAAATAAAGGAAATACACAACTTTAATTCTTCATCAAAAAGTTTAGAAGGAGTAGAAAAGAAGATATTTTCGAAAAACCATAAATTCAATCAGTTTCACTTTTGTATTTCCGTTCGATCATAATATGGGTAGACATGTGTAATAAATTTGGTTAACTTCGCCTACGATAGTAACCATATATGGATATCAGTCCGAAATTCTATGATTTGAACTTTTTAAACCCGAACTATTGAATTTTTATCCACGTATTTGTATAGTAAAGTATAAGAAAGTAAAATATAACTTTTTCTTTTAACTAAAAAGAAACTCACTTTTCATGACATAAAAAAAAATTACATATAAAAATATTGTTCTTCTTATATGAAAAGTTATTTTAAAAATCTGAAAAAATGTGGTGATTTATTCTTTTCCAAAAAAAGCAATTTTTTATAATATACAAATTTTCATTCTTAAACTTTTCCTTTTTAAGAAGACAACCGAAGAAAGTTTATTTTTGGTAATACATATTCGATTTATGATTTATTTACCTTACAAAAATATACAAATAGCAACTGGTAAGATAATAAATACTATGCTATCAATCAATAAGACATTTTCTGAAGTCTCTCCTTCAAAACGATTTCTACAAGGACATTTCTCAGAACAGGTTTGTTAGCGAAAGCACACAATTTTTTTGTATCCATCTTAAAGGTATTTCCTTATAGTGATTGAATAATATTGATTTTGATTTCAACAAAACAAACAAATTTTAATTCTATTCGATTTAAGGAAAAATATAAACTACCCCACTTTAAAAAAGAAGTCTTTAAAATAATCTTCATAACAAATAATATTCCTTAATAATTTCTGTTGCTTTATTTGTGAATATTTGATCTGATTTTAGATAAAAAAGTGTTATATCCTCGTGTATTCAGGATGACATTAAATTCTAAATTTTTCGGGGAATTCTCGATATTACAATGTAGTTGCGATATTTAAAAAAGGGAATCCATATTATAACGTATTTACGTTCGAGTTTTGAAGAGTATATTGTATTAAAAACACAAAACTCTTTTTCCAAAGCTCATGAACAAACATTGCAATCACTTAATTTAGTTACGATACAAAATGAAAATACGAGTACAGTGTGAAATTTCAAAAAGCTTCAAGAATCGAGATTATACTGTATTTAAATATTGTTATGCCCTATGGTAGGTACTATCAGAGGGTATATTAGTTTTGTCACTCCATTTGTAGCACATCGAAATAATCTTCGTAGAAAGGTTTTAAGGGTATGATTGTGTCGGGAATCAAAAGTTATATCGATTTATGCATATCCGTCCGTATACAAAATAACTCAAAAAGGTGTTATCTGATTTTGATGAAATTCACAATGTTAAGGAATAAGCAACCCATTCCTTAACTTGGTTTGGTATTGCATTTGAGCAAAATCGATCCAGGGGGAGCAAAGTTATAAAGGAAAAACCAGGGTGACCAGAAAGTTTTGTCGTTTGTGTTTAATTGGAAAAGTTATGAATCAATTTTGTTCAAATTAATTATATAGGTTAACTATACAAATACACGATACCGCGTTAAATTTCAATCAAATCGGTTCAAGGATAAAGGAAAAAGAAATAATCCTAGGAGAAAATAACCATCTTTAAAAAGTTTTTTTGATGTACTTTAGAAACTAATACACCGATTTGAATAAAATTTACAGATTAGATTTATGTTACCAGGGTCTAGGTTACCTGCAAGAAGTTTTGAGAAGTAAGAACAAAAATATATAGAAAAAACCTTCAAATAATGTCAGTTTTGGCAGTTTCTCTGCCCCATTTCTACCATAGGGCATCAAAAAATCGACTTAGGCCGATTTTAAGTAACTGTATGTTTTTTTCATATACATAAAAACAAACATTTTTCATACTTTTCTGAAAAGTGAAAACATTTGAATTTTAAATTCAAGTTTCTGAACTAAAAATTTCTTTTTAAATATGAAGTTGTAATATTGAAGCTATACATTTCTTGAAAACACACAATCCAATATCATTAAAAATTTATAGAATCATTTACTATGTAATACGCTATTGGATTCTGGAATTTATATATTCAATATTACATTATTGGTTTTGTTCTCAAAACAATTTTACTATCAAAAAAAACGAAGAGAAATACTTCATATGCTTTTATTTACCAATTTGATTGAAATTCAATCAACGTATTGGCAAATAAAAAAAATTCTTATTTCATTTTAATAAAACTTTTGTATATAAAAGTTTAATATTTTCATCAGTTTTTCAACTTGTTTGATTTTTCATGAATATCGATTTATTTCGAATAATTGAATTTGCGCGCATATTATTAAAACTTGTCTGAAAATAATAGGTGCGACAAACTTTTGATTTGGCACAGATAAGTTGACAATTTAATTAACACCTCTTTATTCAATTATGAAATCTTTCACACAGCAATTTTCTACACTCGTAAATAAATCCAAAATAATTTTTAATATACTCAACCTTCATCACCTTTAAAATCACAAAAACACATCTCCTCCAATCAAGGTTTTCTTCTTCATATAATTATTATATTTTCAACTTAATTACAAGTAATTTTCTAGAAAATATGAAAATGTCAAAAAGTAAAATATGATATTAAATTTCAAGCATTATTATTTATGTTAAGGACGAAAGAAAAACTATAGTAAAGTCTCCTTCAAAATCCAAAAGAAAATATAATACCTAGAGAATGATTACCTTTTATCTTTCTATCATTATTCTATGTCATCTTAGGTAAATTACTCATATTACTTAGTGCTTTATGGAAAAAAGAAACTTTTTTTTTATAAAAAATTTTCACACCATCTTGAAAAACTATGTCAAGAAATTCAAACTTTTTTGCCAAAAGAAAAAGTTCAAAGTGATTAACACCATTATATTTTAGGATTTTTGTTATTATCTTCAGGATATTATTATCATGATTATGTGGGAAAAGGATTATTAAAATCCTAGTAAATGATGAGATAAATGAGAAGTTTAATTTTGACTAGATAACATAAAGTGTCCTGTAGGCTAATCGAACGTAGCCAGTACTAAAATGATGAGTCTAAAGTGATATATCAGTGTATCACGTTTTCATCGATGCTTGATCGACAGAACCCTCAACCGAGCAACATGTTTTCATCAGATCATTCCTGACAACAAGTAATTATATTATTGTGAATTGAATAAAGATTTTAATAAAAGAGCCTACAGTCCTAATTCCAATTCTCTCTAAATTTTATGTATATCAGTTTAGTTACGAGCTTAAAAATCTCAACATTTTTGCAGTATGCACATTCCTAGTGTTACACATTTTTAGACCTGTAACCAAATTGATAAAAAAAAAAGAACTCATGTCGGAATTAGGAAAACTGTCGTAATTTGGAAACTTCACGGTATGAGTTTTTAAAATGGGATTAATAAGTTTTCAGTTGATAGAACTTTAAGTTTAACAATTTGGTTATACGGAATGCAGTCACACTTATTCACATTCATACATGGAATATTCTTGTACGTAAAAATTTTCTCGTTTAAATTGAAAAGTTTTGTATGCGAAGTGAAATTTCATAAAAGAAATTTTTTTTATGTTTGATTTTATAAAAATCATTCAAGTCTGAAAGTAATCTTATTAACTATAGAAATAAATTTATGGAATTATGTGAAAAAAAGCAATTCTTCTAATAATAAAAAAAAAAAAAAATCCTTGTGAAGTCTTAACAAACAAACCAAATATAAAAAATATTAAAAACAGCTTGTATGGAATTATAACGAGAACAATATTTAACCTATATTATTGAATTCATTCATGTCCATCACTTCATAAAATCCTCTTTATCCTCATTCAAAGAAAATTCAATGCTATTCATGAAATTCAACGAAAACACTTGAATTGTATTTTCCACGAAAAATTTTCCATGGAAATTCTATACTTGAAAATTATAGAAGTCGACATTTTTTCTTGTTTTGATAAAAATGTAAAAGTAAGCAAAACCACCCCCGCCAGTAAATTCGATTCATGGCAACATTCATCTTCTGGTAAGGCTTCTTGAAAATTCTTTAATTTCTTTTTTTTTGTGAGTAAATACAGTCTAACTAATGCATTGTAGTCACTGTACTACACACAGTAAAAATAAAAATTAGGAAGCCATAAAGGGCGAAAATTCTTTTGTTCTTAATTCCCTTAATGCGTTCTTTTTTCTTTCCTATATAGTCTCTATTTTATGATTCGTTTAACGTACAAAGGTAAAAATACTGTAGTGTTTTAATTCTGCTCGAAAAGATATATGTGCTGTACAAAAAATTATATATAATCCATATATAACTATCGCTAGTCTCCCAACCACCCAACCACCCAACCACCCAACCACCCAATCCATCATCATTCAACATTATTGTTGGCCACGTACAAAACATTGTGAAGTCAGTTTTCAACTTCTGTTGTTTTTTTTTTGCGTTGTCAAATTACACTCTCGGCATGTGCACACATTTATCCCTAGCATTCCAACAATAACCGTCTCCTGTGGCTAGGACTAGTATATAGCTTAAGTACTTTCTGTATAATACTTTTTTTTTTTTTGTGTAGTTACATGGCTATATGCTTGACCATCCTTAATCTCCACACTATATCATTTTAATGTTGTTTTTCGGTCCATGTTCTTCCTTAACAGCTCGTATCAAAATGAAACCGAACTAAAGGTGCAAAAACCATTTGATAACATTAATATGAAACTCTGTTGGTAATTTTTTTTTGTCCTTTTTGTGGGTGTTATATTTTAACTATTTTTGTGTTAAAGTAAAATAAAATAACACTAAAAAAAAAAAATTTAATTCGTAAAGAGTAAATTTTATAAACATTAAAATTCTGTGAAATTTTTTGATTTAGTAAATCTGATTTCACGGTGAGGAAATTTTGATTATATTAATTGAAAATATGTATTAAAAATGTGAAGATTTTTATTTTAAATTTTAATTAATATTCTAAAATTAAGTTTAATTAGAATGAACTTTAATATAGAGCTCGTGACATGTTATAAGATTAACATAGTCTGACATCTCTTTGGAAGAATCCTAATCAAGCCTATCGAACCCCTAATTCAATTTATCCAATTTAACTAAACTCAAAGTCTGAGGGAGGATTTGGAAATGTATGCATTTTAGTCTAGATTTTTGACGACTGAACCATTATCGCCTTCGAATTTTCGATCCTATCTTTCAAACTCATAGCGATCTTAATGAAACTGCAACTAATCGAAATTTGAAGTGTCTAAACTAACGTTAGACTGAAACCGATGTTAAACGTTATAATTGTGTTTTGAAATTAAAGTTACACAATATGGAATATTGGTAGGCATTAAGGTTTCCAATCCCGAGATTCAACTATTTTCCATCACCGTGAGTGGACCAAGTATCCAAGTTGAAATTTTGAAGTTCAATAACACCGGGCATTTACTGTATTCATTTATAATTCAAGTTCAGTTGTTATGGTTGTCAATTATTTTGGATGTCCTTATTCAATAAATATTTGTTTTATTTAATTGAATTTGAAATTATTGAATGTAAGAATGACATGACAACTAGAAGAATTGAACATATTCGAATGATACTTCAATTTATATGTATCCTTTTATTGTTCCAGGAAAAGGTTATGTATTTTGAATTTATATCTTCAGCTGTGTTGATGAAAACATTTTCCAGAGTAATATTAGATACTCGTTCGTATATATTCAAAGAAATTCGACATAAATTAATTTGTTTTTGTAAACTTTGGTCCCTTAGTGGTTATATAATGTAAGATATTGCTCCTTTCAAGATTATATTAAATGTATAGGCGACATTTGCCTCATATTTTATTGTTTTCTTAAAAAGAATCTAGAACATTTCTGTTATTGTATATAATTTATAATTTCTATTCTCAAAAATATGTTTAAATTCACAAAATTATAGTAACAAACAAAACTTTTCTAATAAATTCTTTCTACTAGTGTATGTAAATGCTTATCTCCAGTTTAATTACAAGTATAATAAAAGGGTCCAATATAACAGGATTCGCATTTAGATAATATTAAGCTGATATTAATGCCGCTTAAAAATAACAGACAACTTTTAATAACATAGCATTTACGTGAGAGAATCCCATTTAATTGAAGGATTTAAAATAAATTTCAGATGATAGAATAAGATTAGAGCAGTATCCTTTTCAGTATTATCCATGGTGTATACGTTGGAAGCGAACTGTTCTATTCTATTCCAATTTTCAAAACTTTCTTCTGTTATGTAAAAATGATACCCAAACAAAATTAAATTACTTTCTATATACATACGAGTTCCTAAATCTAAAACTATAAATATTAATCTTCAGATAATTTTTTTTAAATAAGTATGTGGAATTCTAATCCTTTTTTTGAACCACGTCAAATTTTTTGATGGATAAAAATTATGTATTCATCTCCAGTGTCTAGGAAGCTGGAGACTGATCTTCTCAAAAAGCTCGCCATCTGCATCGGCATTAGGGTTATTCACACTCCGTTATATGTGGTTTTGTATAACTTAGCGAAAATGTATCTTTTGTATCTTGCGCAATATAAATTTTTTGCACTTTAGGTCTGTTTTACTATATTTGCCACTTGCTCTGGGGTAGAGCAAATTTTTACATTGAAAACAAAAACAACCAAAGAGCAAATCCTACACTACTTTCAGAGCAGGTGTGCGCTATTGCACTCGAATTAGTTCTTTTGTCTACCATAAAAAGTGTATTAGCTAAAAGCTTCTCATTTCATTACAATATGGTTGCTACACAACGCTACAATCATTTGAATTAAAGCTTCTCTTACTCCTGCTCGTTTTATTTGCCACTTACCCTGCTCCGGGGTAGGTTATGGCAAATAAAACAGACCTTTTAGGACTTTTACTATGATACAAGACCACATACAACAAATCGTGTATTTGGTCATTACAATCTTGAATATTAGCTTTCAAGTGTCATTAGTGTCCGATTGGAAAGGTTTGCGTTTCGATTTTAGATTACAAACATAGAGAAAGTAAGCATCTTCAAATATAACAATATTGGGTTGTTGTTTATTTTTTTCACTAAATCATTTTTGAGTGATTGTTTAACTTTAAAGTTCTGAAAATAACATTTCCCTTTTTTTATGATATTATAACATCTCCAGAACATAATGGTGATGTCGTTCCATTCTTCTTCGTTTTTTTTTCTTGAATGAACACAAAACCGACTATAGAAATTGTAGTTATGCTTATGTAAACGTTATAAATCTCAACAATTAAAACATTGTTTTGTGGGTGAAACAAAGCGCAAAAAAAACATAATTTCAAGAAGACATATAGAACACTGTTCTACGTAATCAAATTTTAAATTAAAAGCTTAAGGGAAGGTAATCCCAAAAGGATTTGTTGTATATTTCTTCTTTTTTGCTTTTTTTTGTTATTTCCTGTTCATATAGAAATTTCTACGGTACTCATTATGGTTTTTAATCCTGTTCCCATGCTTTTGTGATGTCAGAAAAAGATGGAAAACTTTGTATATTTTCTTCGTTTTATAATTGTTTTGTTTTTATTTTGGTGTTATTTTCATTGCGATTTAATACCATTTTTATAATGTTAATTTTTTTTATTTTATTTCGGAGATTTTGCCATTGGGACCATCTGTTTATGTCTGGTTGTAACTGCGACAATTACTTTTCCCTAGGCAAAGGAAAATCATGAAGAAAGTTTATTTTTTTATTTTTAAATGTCCAAAAAGGTAGGCATTTGTGGGTGATTTTTGTAAAAAAAAAACTTTTAGATTCTTTCGTATTTTTATTTGCTCTTCGACTTTAGATTTCTCAGCGAAGTTTTAATGTAGTTTAAAATTAACAAGAATATCATGCTTTTCAATGGATATTACTGCAATGAAGAATAGTATTGATATAGCGTGATTCATTCTTTACTTTTTTTTTTAAATAAAAATAAAACACTTAGAATTGAATGCAAATATCAAATCTTTATTATCAACTTTAAGCACATAGTATGGCAATTAATGTTTGAAAATAATTTCCTTCAAATGTTGGCCGGCACTACGTTTCAGCTCGGCCAGTCTGGCGGTCCAATTTTCGATCACTCTCTCAAGCATTTCGACCGGAATCTCATGAATGGCACGTGTAATGTTCGCTTCCAATGCTTCAATTGTCACTGGTTTATCAGCAAAGACTTTTGACTTTACATAGCCCCAAAGAAAAAATTCCAAAGGTGTGATATCGCACGATCTTGGTGGCCAATTCACTGGGCCAAAACGTGAAATTAATTGCTCACCGAAATGATTTTGCAATAAATCCATTGTAACACGGGCTGTATGGCTCTTAACACCGTCTTGTTGAAACCAAATATTGTCGAGACCACGGGCTTCAATTTCAGGTACCAAAAAGTCCGTTATCGTGGCACGATAGCGCTCACCATTGACGGTAACGTGGCCGCCGGCCGCATTTTTGAAGAAATACGGACCGATGATGCCCCCGGCCCATAAACCACACCAAACTGTTGTTTTCAATGGATGTAATGGTAGCTCTTGAAACTCTTGTGGATGCTCATCATCCCAAATACGGCACTTTTGCTTATTAACGTAGCCATTAAGCCAGAAATGAGCCTCATCACTGAACAAAATTTGGCTTGAAAATTCCGAATTTTCTTCGTAATACAATTGAACGACTTGTAAACGTTGCTCAGATGTAAGTCTTGACATGATCAATTGCCATACAATACTGAACAAAAATGACAAATCAGAATGACACTAGTCACGCGTGATCTGTCAAAAAAACCCTATTGAAAAGAAAAAGTAAGGTTTGAATCACACGTTATGGCTAGCGCAAGTAGTTCAAATTATTATTAGATCATTATTATTAATTTTTCATGAAATTCAAGAAAAACAATTGACCAACAGATTTTCGTTTTATACAATAAAATTAAAATGATACTCTTCGTAATTATGGAGCTTTCCAGAAGATATATGAACGAATTCCACCAACACAAAGTATAAGAATAGATAATTTTGAGGACCTTTTGTGGACATAAAACTTTTCAAAATGTTGCTATTTACGATACATTTTATGGTTTAAATGTTTTCCCTAAAATCACTGGGTCAAAAATTTGTTCAAAAATTTATCTTCTAAAACTGAATTTATTTGCTATTTTTTTTTTTGGAATATTCTTCCATAACCAAAATATTTGCTAGATGGAATTGCAACAGATGTGCTCTCTAAGTGCATAACGCTTGAATAATATCCAAATCTAGCATAGCCTACAAAAATATCAAAACAAAATTCAGAAGATATAAAACCAATGTTGTTGCATATCATATCATTGCATATATTATAATTCTCCATTAAAAAGATATATATTTAATATACAGAACTAGAACTCTATAGATATGGACTATATGCTGGGGCAAAAGGATATTCGTTCATGTTCCCATTGTAAACAAAATATAAAGTTTATAGAGATTTTTGCATAACCAAAAACTCTTCATTTTCAAAGTTTTTCGTGCATATAAATAAATTCATTTAATATTTTAATAGATTTTCCATTAGTATTAAACCTCAGATATATTCCAATGAAAAGAACTCAAAAGGGATATCTATATATTTTATATTTTCCGAGAGTTAACATAATTTTCATGTTTCCTTTACAAATTTTCAGAGGAAATTTTTGAATTAGTTTTACATAAATTTTGTAGAATTAAAAATGAAAATTTTTTATCGAAAATAATATAATAATCGACATTCATGTATATTCAGAAATTTTGTGAAAATGAATTATCAAATAATATGATTTAGAAAAAGGATTTGAATATTTCATTCAGAAAATATTAGTTAGTTATAATATATTTGTTGATAATAATATTTAATAATTTTATCAGAAATTATTAACCGTTTATTAAAACGATTTGAGTCTAAATACGTGAATAAGGATAATCCCATATTGATGTGATTATTCACAAATAATAATTCTTTTTATTGTTTTAACTACTTCAATAGACATTTTATTTACTTTGTCATCATACAAATAGAATTGTATTTGATTTTCAACATAAATAATTAATTAAATTGCAGAGTTTTAGACCACATACATAGAACTACAATATTGTGGAATAGAACGGGTTAAGGATTTTCTAGGAAAGAGATTAGGTTTGTGTTCTGTTAAAGGATTTAAGGGGATTTCGTAATGATTATTTGTAAGCGCAATTTAAAAATTAATATTTGCAATTAACCTGTATTGACTTTAATTAAAAAGGGTTACCCACGGAATTTCTTCTTTTTTTATGTTATAGTCATTGAGATAATATTGGATTAGAAGTAGAAAAATTCATTCAACAACGAACACCATTGAAGAAGGATCCTTCATTGGCAAATAAGTGAGATAATCTCAAAGAACAGGATATTTCCATTCCCATTAGTACAAAATTGTTACTCCTAATCCATTTATAAATCACTTCTTAAGAGGTGAACATAGAAAAACGACCTTTTGAATATCTTTAAAAGACAAATTCTTCAAAGAATTTAGAAAGATATGAAAGAGTGGAGTTGAATTGAGTTAGGTATTATTGAAATAATCAACTTTTAGCCAAATCGAATAGGTTATGAACTAATAAGAAATCAAATCAAGGAGATTGAAAACTAATGATGATGTGTTATTGACGTGTACAGTTCACGGGGACTTTTGAAATATTCAGATTGACATGATTGAAGTGTGAGACAAAAGTTTAAATTGCATAGAAGTTCAAAATACAAGGTAACGAAAAAAATGGTGATGAATTATCGACGCTGAAAATTGACTATAATGAGATGAATGACAGATAAAGTGTACCTTGACGAACTGTGTATAATTTTTGAAGGAATTCTGTCGGGAATTTAGATTTCTTGTCTTATACGAAATAGTTGAGTTATTTTTGTGATTTTTGTTTTGTTTTAACGAATTATTTGTCCTTGTTGCTAATTACATTTTTGTTGCAACTACAAAACATACTTTTGTCTAAAAAAAAACAATAAACAAAATTCCAGGCTCAAAAGACGTCAATAACACAGTCTTTCTTTTCAATGGAATATCTCATAATTATAAATATTTTTAAAAACAAAACATTTTCTTTTCTTTAAATATGTAAATTAAATTTTCCATAAAAGATTTTCTTTTTCAAAAATTTACACAATTTTATAATAAAATAAATTAAAATACTTTAACTTTCATTTTTAAAATATATTCATTTTTAATTTCGATAAATAATAATAATAATTAGGAAATCATTTAATAATGAACTTAATTCGAATCCATTCAAACGTTTAATAATCATTAATAATCAATAATTTATGTGAATTCAAATAAAAGATATTCGAATTTCATAGAAATGCAATCCGGGGGCTTTTACATGCATTTAGAAATATCTTAAAAATTAACATAAAAATTTTTATATTTTTAACAAAAATCTCACCTTATAAACGCCATCGACAAGTTTTATAATTTCATCGGTTTCCATTTTTGTTTTGTTTTAATTTTTTTTATATAATTAAGTGTGTGTGTTTGTCTTTTTGTTTTATTTTTAATTTAATTTAAAATTTAAATTAAAATTACTAAAAAAAAAAATAAAGAATTTATAATCTTTTGGGACTCTGCTACAAATCAACCGCCATGACTCGTTTGCTGTTTAAATGCATTTAGTATCGTGTTTTCTTGTTTTTCTGTTTTACTTTTTAAATATCTGAAATTAGATAAAAAGATGAAATTAATATATTTTTTTTTTAAAGAATTCATAAAAATAACAGGTTTTTCTTTTACTATATTTAAAGAAAAAAAAAACTTGAAATCTTATATTTTATTTGATAAGAAGAAAAATAAGAAAATTATATAAAGAAATTAACGGTAAAATAGTGCCTGAACCTTTCATTTGCATATTAAATATATATTAAATTAAGAACATAATATTAACTGAAAATCGGCCTGTAGCCGGTTTTTTGATAGCCTATGGTAGAAGTGAAACAGAAAACAACTAAAACTAATAATATTTTAAGGTTTTTTCTGCATAACTTTGTTTCTTCTTTTTCAAATATGCTCACAGATAGCCCGGGAACTGATAGTTTAAATATCTTCTGCAAATTTTATTCAAATCGATATATTAATTTTTAAAGTGCAGCAAAGAAAAAATTATGAACAGGCTTTTTTTTCCTACGATTATTTCTTTTTCTTCTTTTCTTTTAGACCAACTTTACTGAAATTTAACATAATATCGCCTACTTATCGACGTATTTTCAAAATTTGAACAAAATTCCTCAACAAATTTTCCAATTAACTTTGAAAATCATTAAATAAAACGACAAAAAATTCTGGTCACTCTGATTTTTGCTTTATAACTTCGCTTCTCTTCGACCGATTTTGCTGCAATACCAAATCAAGTGAAGAAAACTGAAGAAAAATAAAATCCGACTATAATTTTTTGAGATATTTTGATTCTTCAAATTCAATATCATCGTACTTTGAATTGGGTAAGCCTATCCAGAGTCGAGGAGCCACTATTGAACCACGCCTTTCGCCAATAAATATTAAAATATTTATGTTATAAATACACTTATATTATACGAATTTGGGCGCTTGCCACTATGTCCGAAATTTTATTTAAATCAGTCAACGGATTTCTGAATTATTTTAATAAAACCAAACCAGTTCAGTTATTATTTTCATTTTAATATATCGCTTTTAAATCATTTATTTAAAGAAATATGAATTGTTTCACTATTTCAATAAGTGTCCAAAGACTTTTTAAAGAATTATACAATTTTCTTCTCTATAGCTTTAGTTTTCCATCAAAGATTTTTGATACAATTTAATTCCATATAGGGTATTAGTATAGCAAACTTGTATATACAATTTCAAATAAATGAGTCAAATGATTTTTAAATTATTATGTACAGAGATTTACAGACAGATGTGCGCTAGTACTTTGAGTCTATACTTCAAGACGCAAGTCTGATTTACACTTTTGCTACTCTACCATAGACGGTAAAGACAAAATAGTATATAGTATAGGAAATATTTTACATCTTTGAGAACATTTAGTTTTTTTTTAATTTATAAAATTCAAAATATTGAAAATCGAAATTTTCTAAAAAAAAGAAAAAATATTTCCCACGAATTGGATATTAATAGTTTGTGAGGAAATGCATTGAAAATTTTCTAAATGCATTTAAAAACTTCCGAAAAATAATTAAAAAGATGTCGTGTGTCTTTTTTTTGGGGGCATAATAAAAATACCACGATAGAAAGTGATTTTACATTATTAATTAACTTTCTAAATTATTAATAATCAAATAGGAATAGTATTAGTAAATTTCGGTTAAATTTTTGTGAGAGGGAAACTACAACTTTGAAATTTTTTTTTAATTCTTAAGATTAAGATAAAAATGAGAGTTAAATTTATCCAATAAAAATTTAATTCGTATAAGGGAATTATTTTATTCATCAAATAAAAAGTATCTTGGCCTCTATTGTATAAATGAGATAATCCTATAAAATACTAGACCTTGACTGGTTTGGTTTGAATTTGTTTAATCCAAATTTTAACTTCATTAAATAATTTTTTTTAAAAAAAAAGTATAATTTTTAGGTCAACTGATGGAGTTCAGTATAATATTTTCGATTGGAATAAGCGATATTTTAATTACGCCCTTTGGTTATCCAATTACATACAAAACATAGATTTTTTTTTTTTAAATATCGAACAGAGATTGAAAAACTAAATAAGAATTCCACTTTTTCATTTGGTTAACAAGTTCAACTTAACAAAAGTCTACTTAAAAGAGAAAAATTTTTATTTAAATATCTGATAGGTTAAAAACTGTCTTAAAAATATTCCAACTGGTCGGATTTATGATGGAAAACGGTTGTAGAAATCAATGCTTTGTCAGAAAATGATAAAAAATAACAGTCAGTCAATTCTGAGATTTTAAAACCTATTAAAAAATTCATAATAAAGCTTTTAGCATAAAATTATACTAAAAAGAATTTGCAAATCATTAATTAGAAATCGTTTTGAAAAATATATGTATACAAGTAAGGAAATGAAATATTCTAATATTCTAATTCTTCTCAGAACATTTTATGTAAAACTCCAAATTCCAATAATAATAACTGTTTTTCAATCACGATAATTAATGGATCAATATTTTTTTATTCATATTTTCTTTTTTTTTTTTTTTAGCAGCATTCCATTCAATAAAAATTCTTTTTATCGAAATGTAATTAATTAATAATTACCCTTAGGCAACCTACTATAAATATGTTATTATGTTGTTATACCGTATATATAAGAATTGTTCGTTATATCAGAAACATACTAATTTAAATCCAATTCATACTGCAATTCCACTATGTAGAGATTGTTCACCTCAATCCCATTTGATTGTACAAAAAAAAAAAAAAGAAAAATCAATAAATATAGTTGATAGAATGGATATGGAAGTATAAGCCTCCAATGATAGTCAATTCCAAAAGGAATTTATCAGACAAGCACAAGTCGTTTTCTTTTTATGTATGAAAAATGTTTAGCAAGTAATTTTATTTTGAAATCTAACGATATAACATACTTTTACTATTTTTTTTATGTTTATGTTGATGAACTCACACATTTCTATGTCTACCTACTAAGATCCTCTTCATGTGTAGTCACAAAATTTTTACCTATTCGCGCCTACCTATTTACCTCTAGGTTTAAAAAATGTGAAATATTTTTATTCACACAAATATTCTAGAAAAGTGTTAACATTTTTGTCTTCAGAATTCTGGTTTACGGAATACAAGAAAAAATCATTATTAATAGGAAAATGTATTCATTGACTAACATCGTATATGCCTAACGGTTACCGTTACTATATGTTGTTCTATCCATACAAGAACGAGTAAAAATTCTTTATATCAAAAATATTGTCTTGAATTTAGTCGGATTAAATCTTCCGCTTCAGCCTATTCAAAAACGTACCAAACTTAAAAAAATTAATTGGAAATAAATCTTATGCCCTTATTCTACAGTGTTTCTTTGAGGATGTCGTTAATAATTTTGGGATTTGTTTCGTATCAAGAACAATACTTGTAAATACTTTTCGGCAATACAGCCATTGGATATGTATATTTACCTATATTCTTTTTATTTTACTTTATTTTATACTATTAATTGCATTAATCCATTAATCATTAAAAAATGTATTACATAAAGAACTTTATCTACTTCGTAAAGATGTAAAATAAAGATTTAACGACGTAACTTTAAATCAAATAAATTTGCAGAAAACGGTTATGTCATACATTTAACTCTAATCTCTTCTATGTTGATAGTCAGACCAAGTACTATTTTCATCATTACTTCAGGATTTTGTAATGTCACTTTTTAATCATTTCCAGAAATTATACTACGAATCCTTGGGAGAATAAATTAAGGATTCTAGTGTAATCTATATATTAGGAGAATACTTGTACACTATTTTACAAATGATTTCTTATAATGAGAAATTTATTCATAGATTCCCGCCGTCCGAAAATATGTTAAACTTGTTTGTAACTTAACAAAACTGATAAGAAATTAGCTGATGTTTGAGTTTAGTTTATGTAAAAACTGTTAATAAAAGAAATACAGTATTTTTTGTTAAAAAAAAGTGTCATGCCTTACGAAATGAATGATTTTTAGAAAAATTGTGTTGTATTGCAAAGAAGTAATTCCAAGCTGAAGCAACTAACTAATCAGCGTAATAGAGTACATACATATGGTATATACTGGAAAATTTGTTGCAACTAAAGAAAGGCCGTGAAATTTTGTATGAAATTCAACATATAAATGAGGCAAAACTTCATAATGAAGACCAGTTATCAACACCTTTAGTATATTCACATAGAACCCGTGAAAAAACCAAGGCACACATCAATTACAATTTATTTACACGAATAAAGTTATTAACTCAAATTGTATATATGTTGGATGGCTAAGTTAAGATGGATAAGATGCAACATGTAGACTCAGCCGCATGATAAAATAAGTCCTATGTCAAGATGAGCCATGTAGATAAGAAGTCTACATGATAGTCTTATGTTAAGCGGATGATGACTTAACATAAGACTAAGAAAAGGTTCAAGTCAAACATGAGTCATGGAGATAAGACGACTACATGACGATAGAGATATTTGGACTAGAGTGAATAATAGTCATGCAAAAGTTTGCATGATAAATGAAAGAAGGAAGATGGTGTTTTAAGTCAGTCGAGAGACAACCGCAATTATAATGATGACTAAAAACAATATAAGAAGAAATAAAGAGAATTTCCAAATATAAATTAATAAAGTGTTTATTTCATAAAGCAATTATCGTTTTTCCTACATATATCATATTATAAATTGTAGCAAAAATTCGGAATGTGAACCATATTTTCGGACGGAGGGAGTAGAATTTCATTTTGCTTATCATTTTTCCAATACCCATGGGTATATAATTTTTGCAAATAATTTTAATTTGCAAGTTCATAAATGAAACTAGTTCTTTGTAATCACTTAAAATTTACTGGTTTTACTTGAAACATGCAAGTTTTAGGAGCGGCATTACTTTACATTACAGAAATTACTTTATACAGAATTCTTCAAGACATGTAATATTTAAAAAAAAACAAGTGAATATTTATTCAAAATCCATTAAAACCACAAAAATTTTAATCAAAATAATTAAATCGAATTCAATTAAAAAAATTGTCAATTATAAATAATAATAAAGCCTTTTTTTTTTTGAAAAATCGTAACATAATCTTAAAATCCAATCGAAAAATTAATTTCATAATCATATAAATATTAGTTACAAGGTTTTCTTAATTAAATTATCAATCAATATTAATTTAGGTAATAATATAGTTTTAATTGATTTCGATAATTTCATAACATGCCATATATAAAATGTTTTGAAAATTTGAATATGAATGAAAAGTCCCAAAAAGAAAAATGGTTTTAGACTTGACTTGAAATAAATTCTTTTCAATATATACGAAAATTTATGAATAAAATCCATTTACCGTTCAAAAGCTAATAATTTTAGCGGCTTTTATTCATAATATATCGTGAAGTATTGTGAAAAATTTACAATGCCCGTCGTCGGGTTGCCGCCACCGCGATTTTTTTCTTTTCTTAAAAGAATTTTTAAATAATTATTTATTATTTTTTTTTTCTTTTCTTCTTTTGATTTTTAATATTACAAAATATAAAATTCCATAACGGTCACACGACGATATGTTTTCTGAGCTTTCTAAATTTTGTAAAGAATTATGTTTTCATTCGAAATTGACATTTTTCTTATTTTTTAAACGACACACAATTTATTTTCTATAAAATTAATGTCAAGTAATTAAATTTTAATTAATATTTATAAATATCGAAACTTTTTTTTCTTGTATAATTATTTTATCATTAGTGAATGTATTTTGAATTGAAATGTTTAAAGAAGATTTTTCGAATTAATTCCATCTTTTATATTTTTTTCTAAAAATAAAAATAAAATTAAGAATTTGTAAAATTCCGAACATTTTGAAAACTTATAAAGTCGAGGTGACAGTCACATCTAAAATTTATTGAGGTAGCACATTGCCCTTAATTACTACCAAATAAAATAGAACAACAAAAAGTAGTTATTAAGTAATAATCTTGACCGAAAAGGAATGTGGGGACATTGTCGAAGGTAATAACTAATTTTGTCTTAAAGGAATTGTGCTTTTATGAATGATTGCACAAAAAATCGTTTGAAATCAAATTATGAATTATGGAAATTAAAAACGAAAGCATTCTTAAATCAGACCCATCACTCACCACCAACCAGATTGAACATAAATTTAAAATCATTGAACTTTACTATTCTCATTTTGAAGTTTACTATTCTCATTTTGAAGTTTACTATTCTCATTTTGAAACTGAAAAGGTATAGAATAGAGCTAGGGCGATGATACCCTGATATTCAGTTCTGGTTACGAGGCTGTAATAAAATACCATATGGTGTAGGAAAAAGAAAAAAATTTAAAACGGTCGAATCTTGGACTCGAACCAGGTGCTTCTCAACTGCTCGGAAATATCTAATACTAAACAACTTATACCAAACAAATTCATCGTTATATTTATTCCTAGTTATCACCATAAACCATCTTTTGTGTTTTATTCAAAACATTAAAATTTCTAAACCATTCAATGTCAATTATTTGAATTATCAAACAAACGCCTTCTCAAAACTCATACAACCATAGATATAAAAAATGAATTTGATTTAAAAAAAATTGAAAACAATTTAATAATACATATTGCTTAAGATATAGCTTAAGATTCATGCAAACAAAACCCATATTTAATAAGAAAACAAGAAGACCTTTAAAAATTTTAATAAATTATGTAAATGTCATCGTTATAAAGGACTTAAGGTCGTTTTCTAAACCTCAATTCTAAAACAACAACCAAAAAATTCACAAACATTCTAATATAAAACCCAAACAAAAAAAGAATCATAAAATTTTTAAGAAAATATTATATACAAGAACAATTTCGGAAATGTTTATTATAAGAAAAAGGACCGAATTTCCTTTAAGTATATAGAATTTACTAGGTTTTGTCATGGGTTTTCTTTATTTTTTATTAAAAATTTGCATTTCAATTTTGAATAACTAAAAAAGAAAATATTCAGCTTTTATATAATATAAAAATAAATGTTTTAATTTAATTTCCTTAAACGATTTTAATAAAGCAAAAAATAGCTAAACTAATTTCCGCTAAAAAAATTTGCAAAATGCTATAAAATTATTATTAATCATTCAAAGGAAGTATTCTTAATATATTTAAATTTAATCTGGATCAGGTTCTTAGTACAAGAAATTGGAAAACCGGATTAGGAAATTATTATCGTTGAAAATTGATTCAAAAAGGAAGTAAATGGAAATTTTCGCTTTTTTTTAGTATTTCTCATAATTAATTTTTATTAAATTTTCCTCTCATTAATTTTTTCTATACAAGTTCAATGAAACTGTCTTTTTTTTCTCCATCTTACACAAAAATCTTAGTTAAATGCATTTCAAATCTCGTGTGTTGGAAAATTCAAAATGAAAAACCAGTTAAAAGTATAAGTTTTTGTTGTTTATGAAAAGAAAGAGTTAAGACTTTTTTTTTTTGATAGAAATAATACGAAATCCAGTTCTAATATTGAAAGTAAATTTTAATCATGAAAATATTATCGTATAAAACCTAAGGTTTGCGGGGCTAATCAGGTATATAAAAATTCATCGAGAGTAAAAGAATTTGTTAAACTCTTTCAAAATAGTTTATAATATGATAAAAAAAAGAAAAAAACTGATTTTCAGAACTAGTTTAAAAATTCAAATCGAACCCAAGAGCCATTTAATCGTTAGTTATTATCAAATTAAATAGTTTTCTTTTTATTTTCCGTTCGTTCGGTAACAAGTTTTTTATTCAAGTTTTCGTTTATTATTAAAATGGATTAAAACATTTTTTTCTTCTTATACAGGTGATACCACAGACATGTTTACACCTTCAACTTTTTTCCTTTTCTTTTCTATTTGAAAATACTTTGTAATATAGGAAAAAAAATATATGTAATTTATTAAAAAGTGAATGTACTGACTCTGACTGCATAATTATAGATCAATTAAATTTCATTTTGGAATTTAATAGTTTTTAGTGAAAATGCATTTTCTCAATTATATACATGCATGTGTCTATTATTATTTAAGTATTAAAAATTTGATAGGAATTCAGTGTGTTTTTTGACCATTTGAAGTCGCAAAATATTATTTTCCGGATATCTTGTTGTGTTTTTATATATTCGTGTAATATATACATAATACGGAAATAGCTTCTTTTGGACATGCCATTATCAAATATCTTTCATTTAAAAATAATATACTCATTTATCTTTTTTAATCGTTACTCGTTTTATGTAAGAGATGTCACTAATATTGACTGAAACTGGAAAATTATATTACGGATTCCGTTCACAGAATCACCCAAATTAAGGCCAATCTCCACACAGCCGACATCCTATTCTGATGAAAGTATGGGATACACTTATGCAAAGTTTGGTTAAACAGAAAGGAAGAAACAATCATCCTACTAATTTTGTCGTCTTCTGCTTTTCTAATTTCCCCATCTGATTCTTCATCTGCCAAATGATTCCCCTCAAAAGCAGAATAGGATGTCGGCTGTGTGGAGATTGGCCTTTAAACGTATTATGTTTATTCCCAAAAATTATCACTTCCGATTTAGAATATCCGGGCAAAATCTAATCAGTTAATTTCCTTACTAAAAACTATCTTTGTAGCAAATTTGAACAACATTGGATAAGTCATTTACGAACTTATCAGTCATACGTTTTTACATACAGGAACATATTTAATTTGAAAATAGTCAATTCGGACTTTAGTTGACGTTAAGATGTGTATTACCGTTGAAAATCGAAAGTCGAATTTTTTGACGATTTAGTTCAAAACGAAGAAAGTAATTTGATTTACACAAAGTTTTTAACTTCCTGATTTAATTTATTTGGAAGAGAAGGAAGATTATCTAGGACTAGGGAAATAAGAAATATTAAACCTTTATTGTTAATTAACTAACTGGCATGAAAACATACAATTTTGTTCATAATAGATATGTACGTACAAAATATCAATTCTGCCAGTATCAACTGCAGCCTAGAACAGTATCATACAAAGGGGCGATAATAAGTTGCAGTGAACCAAATAATAAATAGAAAAGAAAAATGTGTATTCATAAAAAAATCATTAATTAAAAAAAAGTTGTCCCAATTCTTATTAAAACAAAAAAAGGCCACTTGATTCATCGTCCTTATAGAAAATTGCATTTCTATACGCATTGCAGAAAATTGCATTTTTCAAAATAAATGAGTTGAAAATAATATATATTCTCATTTTTCATTTCACACGGAAAAGCGAAAATAGAAAATGTTTGGTTGTATGATGTCAAGAGTATCCTTTAAACTATATATGAACTAGAAAATTACATACGATATGATTTTCATTCAGCTCACACTTTTTAAAACATACTTAAAGTTGGTTTTTCCAATGAGAATAGAAAAATGGAAAACTTTGTGAAAACATGTGGAGAAAAAAAAAACAACATAAAAATCTTTCACTTCATGTCATAAAAGTTAGAACGTTCGCCTTTTTTGTCAAGTTTTTCTTGAAAGAAAATGAAAATTTTTCTCGGTTATAAAATTTCATCAAAACGAAAAATTATTATAAACTCAATAAAAAAACTTACAAGAATTTTCTTTTTCGAATATAAATATTTAAACAATGAAAATTTTTAAACAATTTGCCCTTTTCATGCGAAAAATCTTAACTTAATCAAATCGTCAAGAATTAAAATTAAGAAGGAAAATAAATTGTTAGAAATTTATGTTTTAAACGACTCCTTTTAAAATAAGGCAGTCAATGGGAGCTATTTATATTACGATAAGAAGATAGATTTATTGCGACTGCGATGGATTAATAAGGATAACATTCGTTTTTTGGATAGAAGAAATTCTGTCTGCAATTCCAATACCAGACAGGACGATTTAAAAGTAGAGTGAATGAACTACACAATAAAAAAGTGTATATTCATCCATCTATACTTAAGAGAATGAATTTGATTCAATAGTTTCCACAATAACTCAACCTAAAATCACATAGAAAGTTTAGTTGGCAAGAAGTTTAGTTGATGACAACAGTTTAGATGTTTTTCGAGGCACAGATAGGACTAAATCATATTGAACTTTAGTGTACGCGCCCGTTTTTGAAACATATTAGGTAATATTAGGTCTGGTCAAAGAAAATGAAAAGTTTGAATTTGAATCTCTATTAATTTTGCTGATATCTAGTACTTACATTTTTTTTTAAATTCCAAATTAAGCGTTTTATAAAAAAAGAGATAAATGCAAATATAAACATTTTCGGAGTGCAAAATTAGAAATAATAATAAAATTTAAATTAGTTTTATTTTAACAATTCAAATCATGTTATTTGCAACTATTTTTTGTTGTTGAATATGTTATGTTATGAACCGTTCTTGTTATATTATTATATCGCCTAGAAAAAAACATGCACTGAAATTCTATTAATTTTTTTTCTCCATAGTCTCTAAAAGATCTACATAAATGCTTATTTTCAAATTTAAAATTCCATGTGAATTTTCAATTGAATTTTATAGCTTCTCTAAAGTTCATTGTATCCTTCTGAATTCAGAAATTTACTCGAAAACTAAGTATATAAAAGTATATAAGTATTATGCACTAGAATAATTGAGTTTAACTGAGAAAAAAAAAAGTACATACTGTAAGGTTGATATATAAAACATATTGTATAAAATTGAAAATATTTAAATATAGAAAATTCTTAAAGTTTGAACATCGGAATTATCCTTCGGAATCATGGCAATTTTGAGATGATCAATCTACTATACAGGAGTTCATACAGCTTATTTAATTTAGAAAATTTACATGAAATTTGGAAGCATTTACGTCTTCCAATTAATATTAATATATGTAAATACATATTCGGAAATTTTTTGTTTACCATATAATAATAGTGTAAGAATGAAACCTAGTCCCTTTGTAAAGTGGCTCTTCAATATTTTTCATGATTTGGGTTGAATCTGATATTGAATCTGATATCGTTTAAAGGTAGCCTGTGATCTTAGTCAAGGTTTTGAAGTAACAAATTTTCGGCCATAACCAGGTATTTTCATACATTTTTTTAGAGTAATCGAAACAGATACACCTCTTTCAGTTCTGAGAAATTGTTTAGTTGTCGAGTAGGGCATTATATTAAAACTTATATCCAAAAATTATGTTATTTTCTAAAACAATTTTCGTGTACCCAGAATCTCAACTGATACTTGATTTGACTCAGTACTTATGTAGTGTCCTTTTTGGTAATGATATTTTTAAAAATATTACAAAATTTCTTTTTTCTAATTGGAATACTCTATAATTTGGATAATCTTATAATTGAGTTATCTGTAATCTCTTGATTCATTCGGAATTTTTTCTACTTTTCTTAAATCCCAAAAACTTGTTTTTCTAAATTTGTCATTCATGTCCGGGATTAGCAATGGCTCTGAAATCGAATCAAAGTACATTATCGACAATTTTGATCTGAAAAATTAATGATCATATGAATAATTGGAAAAGTTTAATTTTGAACTACTAAATAATACTTTCTTTTTTCCAAATTTTAAATCTATATTTATTTTAAATTTTACATCAATTGCAAAATTTGTACTCAAGACAAAAAAATCATCACAAAATTTCCAAATACTTTCTTTAACATTTAACATATATATATATTTTTTTTCTTTAAAATTTTCAATAATGATTCAATTCACCTGTAATATAAATGGTATTCATTCATTCGGCGTTCAGTCCTAGAAAAAAAAAAGAAAAGAATTGTTAATTTTTTGAGGCCACAATCATTTATTTTGAAGTTATAACAATGAATAAGTTTTTTTTAACAAGAATTCAAGCACCATTTTTTAACTCGTCAAAAGAAAGTTATTAATTGTATGCCAAAAACTTAAGTATTTGATTCTATGTCATTTAATTGAATCAAGTTTTTCTTTTTTTTATTGATCAAAATAACCAACCAGTTTTTCAGTTGTTAACAAAAAAAACAAGAAACAAAAAAATATTTCGGTCATTTTAAGGCTAAAGGTTAAAAAACATTAACAAGATTTCGGTCTTATACTTTTCTTCTTTCAACTTTAGTTTTTTTATGAAACCTCTACTTTCATCCAAAACCAAATTATGAAGGCTGATATTATTTAGATTTTCGCGTTTCATTCTTAAAATAAAACAAAAAATAATATGTATTTTAGTTGATTTTCATTAAAAATCATATTTTTTAACTGATTTACTACATTATTTCTTTAAATTTGTATATGTTGTAAAGCTAGACGAAACCGCGAAAAGAAACTAGATGTTCACCTTGATATTTAAATCTAATCTCGCACTTAAAGAATCTTGTTAAACCTGATTTAATTAAGATTCAAAAGCATAAAAATAAATACGAATGAAACCGATATGAGAAATATTAGAAAAAAGAAAAAAAATAAGATAAATAAAATTCTTTAAGAATTATATGAATTTGGATCAGATAACATATTCAGGGGCGAATTTAGATATATAAGTTGCTAAAGTTGTACAATAGAAGTACTTGTATTCTGTAAGCAGACTGCGTTTATCAGTTTGGTGATTTTCTAAAGCAATGGCTTCAAAATATAACGATTACTTGGAATATCGCCATAAATTGCCTTACGTTTTCAATAAAAACGAAAATCGATCGTTTCTTGTCTACCATCCTCTACTGTTGAACTTCATGAATCAAAGAATACAAGATTATGCATTGCGTATCCCAAATTTTGAAATTTCCAAAATTTTCAAATTTTTCGCGATGTATTATTAGGAACCTTGTTATCCTGTCATTGTGTTTTTTATTTATTTATTTATTTTTTTTTTTAAATATTAGTGTCAAAAGATAAATTGTTTCGAAATTTTCATGATTTATTCCATACTTCAAATGTATATCGGGGCACTCATGACGTATATGCACAGCAAAGATCAATTTGAAACATGGACTATCTTTCTTTCATTCATGACTGAATTTTATCCAATATAAGTGATATATGGTTGACGTTGTTTTCATGACTAGAATCGTATAATTCGATTGAGATTATATTAAATTAATGATATAAAAATAACTTAATAAATACTAAATCCTTTCATAATCAAGCAAGTCTATAATCCAAGAAAGTTGTATGAAATTGGTGTGGAAGGAATAACCATTTGCAGGCAATAAGAATGTATCTAATGGAGTAGGTAGAATGACTGTTTGAAACTCTGGAACACAGATATTATATTTTTACTGTTTCCACTAAAATTAATTAAAAACTTCTTACCGAAATGAGATTCTAATCGATTAAATAAATCAAACTGTAGTACAATCAAAATAAACTTTCGATTCTTTCCAATTATCAATTTCTAAAAATTTTCAGACAACTAATAAGCTTTGTTCCTAAAACTTAAGAATTTTATACATCTCTGATTCATCTCTGGCCTCTTACATCATATATAATCGTAATTATTTTTTATTTTTTCTATTTCAATATAGGAAATCGAATTCGAACTCATTTAAAGTAATTTATTGATTATGATAAATATTTAAATTTTTTTTAGATTAATTTTAATTAAATATTTTTTTATATTAAATTATTATATAAAATTTCAATTTCTAATTATAATATTTCGATTGACATTTTTCTCCATATATCGAAAAAGATGAGTAAATGAATTTTAAACGGTTTAAAATTATAATTTAGCTAACAAAAATCATTCTTATATAATATTAGCAAAAAATTAAAAAGTTCCACATTCTTAATTCGATTATTTCACTAAACATGCGCTCACATCCTCCAACAACAAAAATAGAAACACATTCACTTTTTAAATATATTCGACAAAAAGTCACAAATAATATCACATTATATGACATTATATGACAGACTGTTGGAAATTCGATTAAAGATTATAAAATCTAGTAATTAATCGTATGCAGAAATAAGTTGGAGAAATTTTTAATTCGAATTAAACCATAAAAGTATAACAAAAACAACATAAAAAAGCGCAATTATTTTTATTATATAATATTATAAAACCAAAAACAAAACAGAAAATGGCAGAAAAAGTGCCTTTTATAACCGCATTAATTGATATTCAAGACGTTTTATTCATTTTGAAATTATGAAATCATGAAAAAAACATTAATTAATAAATATAATAAAATTAAAATAAAAAAATGAGGAAGCTTTTCGCAAAAAAAAATAATTAAGTGCAAAAATCTGTTCAAATACAATATAAATAAATTATGTTCAATGAAAAAATAGTACCTTAACACGTTCCCGCCGACATGTACCACTTTGAGGACATGCACATTGAGGACTGTCCTATTGGACGGCTTGTACCATTGACGGTACATACACAATTGTCCCATTGGGCGGCTTGTACCATTGGTGGTACAAAGAAAGAAATTAATTGCCTCAGAAAAATGGTTTGCATCTAACACAGGTATAATCGGACGAAACTCAATGAGCTATGTATATGCGATTACGGTCACAACAGCGCCGCCCGAAGAAACAAACTAGGAGTTACAAAGCCGTCAGATGCCGAGAACTACAAATTCGGCCACCGGTTGAAACTTGTTAACCCGTTTCATGCCTGTAATATATTTTCTTTACGTTAGGGCCATAGAGATAAATTAATTGGAGATTTCGTTTTGCTTGTTTCTATCGAAAACTATTATCTTCTCGCTCGATTTTTCCATACGATTCAAGCCCAAGTTTTCCAGATTTCGCTGCTCACCCAATAAGATATAATAATTTAACTTGGTTTTGGCTTAGTTAGCATTTAAAATTTACGTTTTTGTTATTTTCCATATATTTAACGACAATTTTTATATTTTCCTCTGTGGGCCCACGTGAGACAGAAAATTAATATCTTTACTAATACATATCTCTATGTTTAGGACTCAGTATATGAATTGTACTTCATAATTTAATGGGAAATATATTAGGTCGCCCTGGAAAAAATAGCAAACCCTACAAATGTGCTTTCAATTGAAATACAGGGTCCAAAACAATTTTTATGGCAAAATTTTCAAAGTTTTTAGTTGTTGTCTAATTATAATCTTATAAATATTTAAAAAAACTGTTTCATTAGACTCTACCTATTAGACTGAAGAATTTGACACCTTATTTGCCTTGGTTTTTTGAAAAGTTCAAAATTCCGAATTTTAAAGTTCACACCTCCGTAACTCCAAAACTAAAAAATAGGGGGTGTCTGAATACAGTTGTTTATTATTCAGAGCTTATATTTTGTGTCCCTATACAAACATAGATGATGTTGCAAACGAAAGATTACTATCGCAGATGTACTAAATTGTTGCAAAAATAATGCAGATTTTTGAACCTCGAAATTGAAATACTATAACTCAGCTTAAACTTCAAAACATTTTTCAATTTCAACCGGTTTTCTTCTTTTATTGCTGCTTGATGTGCACATATAAATGAGCTTAACTTTTGGAAAATATGTTCAGCGAAATTAGAAATACATCCAAACTTCATTCTGACACTGGCAAAACCCTGAGGGCTATTGGAAGTAAATGTTCTAGATTCAGCAGTACATACGTCCTTACAAGTAAATAAGTACTAAATTTTCCACTTAAATAACTTAATATTAAAGCATATTTTCCTCATTCAAATAGCGTCTTAATTTTTAAATAATCAAAATATTTCATTATGCAATAACTATTTTAATTGAAATGGAAAGCGATCGTTAATTGGATTTGACAAATAAATACCTTTAAGCAATTTCTGATCACAAAAATATTCACAACTAATTATCCGTCTGTTGATTTCCATTCGATTCGAATTCATGTAATAAAGAAGATAAATTAAAAAAAAAAAATCAAAAATCAATTAACATCTTAATCTTTGATTATTTATGATTTAAGACTATTTGAAAACAATTTTAGATAACGAAAATAAGAAATCTTATAGTAACAAAGTATATTCAACAACAAAAAAAGCCGCGCCTATATGAATTATTGACATTCAAAAATGTTACATGATTGATTAATTATTATTATTACATATTTCGAAACTTTCTCAATGAAGGTGTTAAGAAAATCTTATTCGAATATTTCAGTGTCATAAAGATTAAAGCGTATCAATTTTACCTAAAATAACCTAAAAAAAAAGAAACCAAATACTTAACTTATAAAATTTTGCAGTTAAAATGCGATTTTACAATATATACATATGTGGCCCAATGTCAAGTGTAGGTTCAGTTATTTGTTTCCAACAAAATGCTTTTCATTTAGGTTCCGTTATTATTATTTTCTTATTCTTACCACCAGATATTAATTTGCGTGCACGCCGCCCACCCAGTTTTATAAATAAAGCATGTTAGGGAATGTTGATCTCCTCCAAAAAAAAACAGAAAAAACAAACTTGTTTATATGTTTCAGATCATGGCCTCAAATGATCCTTCAATGAAAACAGTTCAATTGGAATTTTAAAAACAATACAAAACTTATTAAAATAAATAAATGCAGGTACGCTTAGTAATTATGTCTTCAATAACACCGTATAAAATAAGTTTGGACTTGTTCACGCACTTGGAAAAAGTTCTCATTTTAAATTGCGTTAGTTTTGATTATCTTAAAAAGATCGGAATGCGCAGGTTTATATGTTACGATTAAAATAAAAATGAATGCTAAAATAGGGTAATAGGTGGCGATTTTGATATAACCTAGTTTTATACAAGTATGATACGATTCTTTTTTGTATTCTTGACTTAATCATAATTTGTATCATTCAATTTTGATGAGGTCGGAAAAATTCTAATGCATTTCGAATCTTCTTAGACCTTATTTTTTATTTATAGTACATCTAACATTTGATTGCGATTTATCCATGTCAAGCTTTTTATATGAAAGTCAAATTTTTCCAAGTGTCAGAAAATTTTATTCGGTGGATAAATATCGGGATGAACATATGGCATACAAATTTCAAATCATTCGATCAAAAATTTCGAGAGAAAATATCATTTAAAGTTTTGACTTCATTGATAATGTAGGCAAAGAAAAATAAATACATGAAGAACCGAGCCTGGTGTTGATCCAGGGTCTCATCAGCTTCTAGAAACGAGGTCTTTACCGACTTGACCATTCAACACTGTGTTTATCGATCTGTTCATTTGCCTTTTCTAACTAAACATTATTCAAACAATACAACTGTTATTCGAAATATAACAACTATTCTATAACCTTTCAATTGCTATGCCAATCATTTGTATTAACAACTATTATGAAACTAATATAATACTCCTACAATAAAATGCTGCATAGTAGACTGCTCTACCTAAAATCTTCCATAGTTTTGCCAATTTTGGGAATTTTGGCAACTATCTTAAAAGGTTCGTCTATAAAAATATGTCAAAAAATAGTATACTTTTTTTTCCATTCAATCAAGACATGGCACAAATTAAAGATACGATCAAAAGTGATCAAACCAAATAAAAATCTCATGCCAACCATTATCTTTCGATACTAAACGAAACAACATTCCAAATGTCCCATTTTATCTCTATTTCCATGCCCACACAATAATTGCAATAAAACGTGGCTTATGAACATGATAAATTGTTATAAGGAAAAGATTGGATTGGTCAACGATTTTGCATGGCAATGAGGCTTAAGATGGTGCATAATTCAGGTGAACATGTTTATGATATAAGAACGAAAAGAAAACATAATAAAAAGGTAGAAGAAAAAAACAGTATACCGAAATAATTGTAAAAAACGCGAGAATTTTGTTACGCGAAATGAAAGGGAAATTCCTTATAAATATGGGTTTTCGGTTAGGTTGGGTTTTGTTTTTCTTTCTTTAAGATTCAATGAATTAAACACAAACGCTACAAAGTGCAGTTATTTGGAACCAAATAAAAAGAAAAGATCATGATTATGTCATCAGAAAAATTGTGTTTATAGGTTTCTTTTTATTGTTATTGTTGTGGAAAATGCACCTCTCTTGGAATGGTTGATTTTTTTGTGGTTTCAATTTAAAAGATGTCGTAATTGAAAATTTCATTTACAAAATAGTTTGCGTGTTCAAAACGCAGAATTTTATTAAATTCGATAATAAATATTAATTCACGTGGCAACATGACAACAATTAAATATTAATAATTTATTATTTGAAAGTTTAACTAAAAGCTAGAAATATGTACATTAGGGTAGCCCTTAGCTGTATGAAATTTTTTGGAAGTTAAGCTCCCATCCCCTAATCCTGTTTCAATGACCAACAAAACAAGCTATGCAAAATTTCTTCTCAATCGAACAAGTTTAAGGCGACCCTCAGGAACTATTAAAAAACATCCGATGTATGTAATACTGTAAACATTTGGTTATTTTCAAGCTTGATGAGGATCGCCTTGCAGTTGTCCGATTGAGCTAAAATTTGGTATATATCGTTTTTTTGTTAATTGGAATAAGATTGAGAGGTGGGAGGTAGACTTTTACAAAGTTGAAAAGTAAGGGCCACCCTAATGTACATAACATAGTACAATCACGATAATTTCAACAAAATTAGCAGATTTCATATGTAAAAGCCACCATAAAATTAGGTACATGGGTTTAGGGAAAGATAGAATTAACCAAACTCCAGTTTTAAGTCCAATTTCTTATATTGAACATCTTAAATATTATTTAGTAACGCCATCTAAAGTTGATTTGCCTGAATTAGACTTTAAACGGCTTCACAAGCCGATCGAAAAAACTGTTCTGATTGATTTTCTGAGTACTCGTAACTTGAAAAATTAAAAACCTCTTATAGCAATATTCGAAATCCTAAAATTAATGTGAACGTAATTTTTGTGTTCTCCAAAACTGACTAAAAGAAATTTATAGACAAACGAATGAAGTTTAAAAACTATTTCAAATATTAAACTCAAGCCCATTTTATATCAAATTTAAGCAGATTCGAAGTCAATCAATTTGGTAATATGAAAAACCAGATTCCAACTAAATCTTTTAAAATTTCACGTACACGTAGTATCACAGAAAAAAAACGTGTATACATACAAAGAATCTTTTTTACAAATACTAATAACAAGATATCTTGTTTGCAGATTGAAAATCTGTGCCACATAAGTTGACAGCTCTAGTCTTTTGTGAAGGAAATTGTGGGTCTTTTCTATAGACTTAATAGAATAGTTTGTAGCCAATGATACAGATGCCTTCAAAAAAAAACTATTACCTAGTTTGTACTATATTAAGATATCGATGATAAATGAAAAATTCAAACCAGGAATTGAAACTATTGAAGGTCGAAATTACTGTGACCGTACTGTATTTTAAATATATGAGTAAAGCAGTAAAAATTAAAAGTATTTATAAACCAAAAGTGCGCGCAACTAAACGTAATTTAAATAATTAAGTGTTAATTATCTCACATTGAATTTTTTTGAACTAATTTAAAACGTGTTTTTTTTTTTGATTATGAAAAAAATCATTTAAATATTTTTTAATTAAAATTCTATTTATGATTTTTTAATTACTTTAAAGTAATGTAATCACTTTAAAGTAATTAAGTCCTTCAACAATAATTCTGTCACTTTAAGAAAAAAATTGGATGAAATTTGTATAAAATTTGTCTTAACTTTTATTTCAAATAGAAATTTCGAAATTTTTGTAATATTTTTTTAATTAGTTTCTTTCTTTTGTTTCTTCCAAAAGACGTAATCTTTATGATTTGCCTGTTTAGCGACGCATATCGTTCAAATTCATTACGAAAGAAAAGGCAATAAGGGCAACCATGGAAATTTTGGTTTATTAATTAAGAAATTATTTTGTTTGTGACGATTATATAAAAATACAAAAACTACATTTTTCTTTAATGATTTCTAGTACTATTTCATAATCGAAGATAATTAAACAAATTTTCGAAATTATATACCTTAAAACAATAATAAACAAAAATTACTTAATTACTTAATTTCGATTTTAATGACTTTGGACTAATTTGACTGTAACCAACTTCTTTTGAGTAAATTCAAATTGTAAATTTACTAGTTTCAAGTTTTATCGAGAATTGCCTGAACTTTAGGAGCCATTAAAAAATTTCTTGGATCTATAAATTTTTGCTGCAGTCCAGTAGACTACTCAACAAATTATGAAGATTTATATATAAGTATGCCTGGAAGTAGTAAAAAGCAATCCTTTTGCTTTATAATATTTATTGCTAATTACTTATTTCTTACAATAACTTTTCAGCAAGTTGAGTGGACATTAATGTCAAGACTTTTCCTTATGCTATATCTTCTGGTCTAGACAATTAATAGGTCTTGAAAAGTAAAATATCACAATATCTTTCTATACTTTATCAGAAGTTAATATGATACTACTGATGCGACTAGAAGATATTATGGATAATGCACAAGGTGATTCTCAAATGACTATTTGAAAGGAAAGTCAATTATGCTAGATGAGAAAATTTGTGATTTTTATGGAAAATTTAATTTCTTGTAGCTTTGCTGTCTAGCAATTTAAACATAATATCTTTCTTACAAATTAAAACTTGACCTCAAGTTATAATAATTGTAGGAGTATTAGGCGTGGTATTTGTTTGAACGAATGTGATATCGTTGTTTAAAGTTGTTTAGAACTGCCATTACTAAAACTGAGGAAGCTTAGGTTTGTTTCCTGGTTTAATCGATTTTACATTATTTGATAATCAAACAAATTTGGTATCTCAAATACTGTTCGAATGTTTTGCTATCACATTGATGTGGAATACTTCGCTATTAGTAGGCCTGAAATGCATGAAAAATGTGTCGAACTTAGAATGAGTAAGTTAGCTAATCAGAATACTATTCGCCCACCAATATTTTCCATGAATTTTTCCAAACTTAGTACAATATTTTTATTGTTCGTGTATACTTAGAATTATCAAAATTAGTCATTATTCTCAATTAAGTATCACCCTGTATTATCTAAAATGGACTAACCGAAATCCCATAACGATTATTAGTGGTCATGTAAATAATAAATAAAAATCTTCTCCTACCTTTTTCTGTACGAATTTGCCGACAAATAATTACATACATGTTTTTTTATTCATATTCTTAATTCATTATTTTAAACTTTATATGATTTTTGAAATTGTTTTATTCAACATGGGATAATTACAAAACAATTTGAAAGGTAAACTAATACATTACTTCCTTATGGTTAAATTTTTAATATGCTTTTAATAAGATTAAAACAATTTCTATCGCATTTATTAATTTTTTTTTTTGTTTATTGCTTTTTTAAAGATTATTGATTATTAATTGCTTTTCTGCAAAGTAATTCTGAATTCTGTTTGACTCCATTCTATTTTTAAAAATCGCTACGAATTATATTCGTTAATTAAAAAAGTAATTAAATCGAAAATTGGTATATTGAATTTTCGTGCCAATTTTTGTTTGTAAGAAAAATGTTTTTAAAAAAAAATACCTGAACGTTTTGAATTAAATAAAAATGTATGTTTTAGAATCGATGTAACATGTCATACAAGAAATTATATGTAAAAATTTATTGAACTATGATTTTTTGATTGACACCTCGACACAAATCAAAGAAATATTTTGAAATAATTAACTGTTAACAATTTTTATTTAATTCGCTATTAAAAAAAAATTAAACTGCAAAAACAGTTTAAGAGTTGTTGGTTTTTTCTTGGCAAAGATTTAAGCTAAAAACGAAATTTCTAATGATTACATCAAGTAATTTGAATTCCATGAAAAGAAATCAGAGAATTTAGTGTTTAACATCAAAACATCATCACCTGGAATTAACTCATCTCGAATTTTACCCTTTTACCAATTTTCTATGCTATCGCCTATGCAACACTTTAATTTGTACACTTTCTCTATACCCTATTTGTGTATTCAAGTATACTCTGGAAATTGTTGATTTCCGGACTATTGAGATTTTAATTTGGGAAATTGGTATCCATTATTAAAGTTATAAGAATCTTTGTAATATCACTCACTGCAGTAGTTATTAAGGTAAGATTTAATAATAATTCGGGACCTGTGTGTAGGAGTATAGGTGTTTTGGTTTAGTTTAGCTTTTGAATAAATAATATTAGTACAAATAATTGGCATAAAGAATTGAAAGGTTATAGAATAATTGTTGTAATTTCGAATAACACTTGTAATGTTTGAATAACGTTTAGAAAAGGCAAATCGAACAGATTAATAAATACAGTGTTGAATGGTCAAGTTGGTTAAGACCTCGTTTCTAGAAACTGATGAGGCTCTGGTTCAAATCCAGAGCTTGGTTCTTCATGTATATATTTTTCTTTACCTACATGTGTATACGATTTTGTTTGAATAAGGGATTTACTAAGATCTTGAAATTCCTGAATACACTTTTTGAAAAGTATGAAAATGGTTATCTCAGATGCACTGTTTTAAATTCGCAAAGGGTTAAGATCAAGGTAAACGTTTTAGATAACGAAAACACAATAATTTTGTACTTCCTACTACATCTTTTATTCTTTATAGTGGAATAAAATCAAATACTCTATCGTATACAGGCATAGAGAAGCTTAAATTATTTCCTTTACAAAGTTGACATAATAACTTTTTTTCTTTTTGTTTTTCTTAAAATCATGATTGATGATTTTCTAGTTTGACTTGCGATTGTCTTGCTTAAAACGATTTCTTCCATTCAATCAAATCAAATCAAAATACATTTAATAACTAAAAATTTTGAAGTTTTTATAAACCAAAAAACACCTAAAAAATTTGTAAAATTTGGTAAAACATAAATGCTTTCTTAAATCAATTAAATAATATTGTTATCAATAATTTACGATTTTTTTTCCTTTAATGATTGATTTTGATTTTACACACGAAAAAAAACTTTAAAAATGCTGAGCAAAAACTTTTTGTTTTTTTATTTTGATTGGGAAACAAAAACACATAAACAACATAAATGCTGAATTTTTGTTAATTAATTAAATCGAAATTAAATTAAAAATATTTCATAAGCAAATTTATTTATAGACTATTAAAATTAAATGTTTTAAACTGTTTTTAGCTGTGGTATCGTTTTTTTTTTTTAAAGCAAATGATTGAGTAAACTAATTTTGATTAATTAATCGAATAGAATTAAAAGTTGATATTGTTTTTGATTAAAGAACACGTTTTTTTTTTAAATAAATGTAAAAAACACACTAAACTGTAACTCGTAAGTAGATACTTTATGCCTATAATAATACTAATGACAAACAGATTTAAATCTGATTTAATTTCAACAAAATTATGTTAAAAATTAATTTGATTATCATGTTTTAATCACAAATAGGAAGATATTAACATAATTAAGAGCTCGTATGTCAATGGTATCAATATCAAATAAGTAATCGCTAAAGAAATTATATTAGGAGATGCTAAAACATTTGCAAATTAAAACTTAATTATTATATAGTAGAAGCTAGGGCATGGTTTGAATCATCAAACGAAAACTGAATAATTGCTTCATTTAAGAGAAACAAAACAAAATAAATTTGGGAAGAGAAATCCTATTGTTATAGAAACGGTGAATATGGCTAGATGAAATAACTTTCAATAGCATCGGTCTCTTTTAGGATTTGGTCCCCAAGCAGTTAAGTTCGTCAGTTGTAATTATTATTAATAAATGTGTTTAACCAGAGTATTGAATTGTATTTATCCTGAACCGATAATAATGAGAATATAACACCTATAATGGAAAAGGATGGAAAACCAATTAATCAACCATTCCCTAATAGAAGCTCAAATAGTATCAGGTGTACTGGCATAGAGACTACTTTGTTAAAACGTATAAAAAGGAGATTAACAAAAATTAAATCCTTTTATCAAATTATGCTTACTTTGATAAAAATATTTTAGCTTAAAGAATTTTTCGAAAAATTTGACTTAATAAATAACAGCCCAAGGGCCTTGGTACAAAGTATTTATTTAGGCTCTTTATTTTAACATCGAAAAACGAAAATACTTTCAATTGCCAAATTTTTGGGTAATTACTTGAAGCACAAAAAATATAAAGATTAAATGAATTTTTTTTTTTTTTTCAAAAGAAAATTATCAGAGATGATGAGATGAAGCACGGCAATGGGAATCGATAGAAATCCATTGAATCGCAATTGATAGAAAATCGTTACAAAAGTCAGATTAATTTTGACCTTTTTTTTCATATTGATTTCTATAAAATAAGGAATTAGTTTGTCTTAAACAAAAATCACATAAAATATCACTGCCAAAGGCAAATAATTGAAAAAAATATAAGTAAAATTGCAGAAATTTCTTTAATTCAACTAAATTATTGAATGCGCGTGAAAGTCACGGAATCGGGGAAAAATTAAAATCACATAACATAATTTTCTTGTGATAATCAAAATAATGGATTAATTTAAAAAAAAGAAAAGAAAAAAAAAAGAGATTTGTAACTGAATAAAAAAAGTCGTTAATCATATCACAAATTACCATTTCGAAATTATATAATATACTTAAATTCCTGACTATTTGTAGTCCTTGTTAAATTAGTACTAAAACACATCTTGTTACATGTTTCTTTTAGCTACTACTCTTTAGCTTAGGCTCTTGACTCTTTACTCTTGATTTTTGTACCATCTTAATTTGTTTTCATAATATTTTGATTATGTTAATTTAAATTTGATTTGATGTTATTTTTTTTTTCTTTGATTTTCCAATTTTATCTAATTTTTTAATCACAATTTTTAGTGTTTTATTTGATTTTGATTTGAAAAGATTTAAAAAAAATTAAATTAGTAAAGAAATTGGAATGGGAAAGCTTTCATTATATGTTGTTGGTTTTTATTTAAAACTATAAAAAAATATCAACAAACAAGAACCACATTTATTTATGAAGTAAAATTGAAAACATAAAACATAAATATTAGTTAAGAAAAACTTAAAATGAACATTTTTGCTAATGATTTGAAATTAATCAAAAAATTTTTGAACTTTCTAAAAATTCTGACACGTCTTTTTGTTTGGGTTTAAAAATTTTGTTTTAAAAAACATTTAAAAATTTTTAAAAATAGAAATTGATGATACAAAAAAAAGAAGAAATGCTGAACCTGTTGAACTCAACTCAAGTGCACTTCTCTTTTGTATAAAACCGCATTATGAAGTGATGGCTTTTCTTTTGTATTTTTCATAATTCTAAATTTTAATAATTAAACAAAAATATATTGGATAGAATTAAGATAAATTCAGAGAATTTATTTCAATTGAATTGGTCGCCATTATATGCTTTTTGATCCTTTCTTGTGTTGCCATTATCTTTATCAAATCAAATCTACTTCAATAAAATTATCTATTAATGTTATGTATTTCATTACAATCAGTTACGAAAGTTTTCCAAGAAAAAGTTAAATTTCATATTTTATAAATCACCCTTTATTATCCAACCCAAATTACAGATCGATACCAAAAACAAAAGAGATCTATTCGTCCTAATTCCCGAGCAACTTCCCAAATTTCAATTACATCGAATAACGAGTTTGAAAATATCATTTAAACTAAATTTTGAAGCGGACAGACAGGCAAACAGATGATTGGACATTTTTAAAATTATGTTTTTTCTAATTCAACTGACCTTAAAATGAGTAGATCCATCAAACTCTGAAGGTTGCAAGTTTTTGCCATCACAAATCTTTATTCCCATATTATGGGAAGAAAGCAATTATACAAATTTCCCTTTTAATTTTTTTTTTTAATTTTATTAATTTCTTGTTTAGAAAATTTTCCCATGACATTGAACTGAAAGATTTTAGCAAAAACTTATTTAAATACGGACAAGAAAGAAATATGAAAATGTTTGTTCCTCCGACATGGTTTTACAAGTTTAAAATCGCTGGATCGGGTAATTGGATATATTTGCCGAAATGGTTTCTAAAAGGACAAGTTGATCGGTTAACTTGTTTTTGAGAAAAACCTGGGACAAGGTGAAAACTAAGTTTCAAGAAAAACGATTTTAAAATTTGGACTTGTCAAATGAAATGATGTGATGCTGTGTCTGTTCTTCCACTCAAGCCTGTATGACTTCGATAATTTTGTAAATTTCGTAAAATTTCGAAAAAACTAGAAAGCGTTCCTAAAAAAAATTTGTCAAACTGGAAACAAGATCGAAAATGACAAAGTTCTCTGATATTAGGTCTGTTTTATTTGGCACTTGCTCTGGGGTAGAGCAAATTTTTACATTGAAAACAAAAACAACAAAAGAGTAAATCCTACACTACTTTCAGACCAGGTGTAACTATCACACCCGAAATTAGTTCAGTTTTCTCCCATAAAAAGTGTATTGGCTAAAAGTTTCTCATTTCATTACAATATGGTTGCTAAGCAGCGCTACAAACATTTGAATTAAAACTTTCTCCTAATCTTGCTCGTTTTATTTACCACTTACCCTGCTCCAGGGTAGGGCATGTCAAATAAAACAGACCTATTGTGTAAAATATTTATAACCTACTTTAAATATCAAATTAAGCAACATCAATGTGATGGTTTATAGGAAATTAAGAACTAAAGCAAATACTTTCTTGATCAGCCATAGCGCTATTAGTTGAGACCATTGACTGGAAGAGAATTTGGGTTTAATGTTTCGATTTCTTTTTATCTAATTTGGCACAGTTTCTAGATGGCTTAACTTCTTAACTACATCTTCAAAATTCTCGTAAATACTTGACGAGGGTAGTAGGTGTGACCAAAAAGGATAAAATAAAGAGAGTTTCCAACTTGGATTCTGATTTGGGTACGTCTGCATATGCAATAACATTAATAGTTTTTGTTAAAATGACTCTGTGTGATATAAAAATGCATGTAATTACAGTCTTTTTTTTTACAAATACTATTAAAAGGTGACCATGCTTTTTGCAGCACTGCAATCATACCAAACATTTATACAGAAAAATTACATGACACAATTAACGTCTAGCCTTTTAGATAATCAGATGCAGAGATGTTATGTATTGAAACATATCAGTGAGATTAAGTAAATCCTTAAAACGAAACACTTCATTATTTTGCAACTCAAATTACTAACCTTTAGAAAATGAGTAGCTAAGAATGTACACATAAAGGGTTAGAAGTCTATTATTTTTGTTAATTAAAATACCATTTCTTTATTAGGCTTTAGTAATTAAGGTTTGATCCCTTTTTATAAAAAAAAAAATGTAATCCTTTTAACCTGAAAAAGAAATTTGCACTCAGCTATCAGAACTTTATTTTTGTTTTTAAATAATAAACTTCCAAATTTTTGTTAAATATTCAAGATCCTAAATTCTTGAAAAATACGGCTTCAAAAAAAACCCATATAACCTGTGCTAGTTACATTATCTCGATTAATGTTGTATTTATGGTTTTGGTTTACTTCATAAATCTCAGAATTTTATTACAAAATAAAAAGCTTTTCAAACGATTAATAAAAAGGTTTTTCAAAAAGCTGTTCATTTCTGCTAAATTAAATTCATAAAAGTATGTCTTTTTATTATACTATTTCTGAATCCTTGTTTATTTATGTTTTTATTATTAAATTTTATTTTTTTTATAAACAAAACAACAAAAATTATTCAACATTAACGATGATCTCATGTACTGGAATTGGAATTTTAACAAATTAACAACAAGACAGATCACAAACAATGCAACTATTAACTTTTATATACGCGAGTATAATAAAAAAATGTTGCAAACAAATTTCAGTAATTTTGGCTTCATGTGTTTTGTAAATTGTTGTTGAATAATATTTATTTAAACTTAAATAGAAATGATTGAGTATTGACAAAAATCAAAACAAATTAACAAATTGATGTTAATTGCAAATGTAAATAGAAAAATATTTATGCCAAGGAATGAATGAATGATCAATTTTGTGTATAAAAACAAAATATAAAAATATTTTAATATTTCATAATCAAAAAAAATATATGTTGTGACTATTTTTAAGTAAAAGTTTGAAAAACATGAATATATCAATCAAAAGCTTTAGAAATACAAAATAGACTTTTGTTCGCCCTGGGGGTAAACTTTTAAATAAAATTAAAAACAAATAAATTAACAATCTTGTTCAGAACGTGATGGCATAAATAGATATAATAATAAAATTATTGTATTTCTCTCTTTTTGATCAGGCTAATAAACAAATTAGTGAAATAATAATTTTGTTGCAAAAATAAAAATGGCTAATTACTTATGTAACTCTATATGATCAAAATTGTATAGGAAAGTTCTCGAAAAATTCTTAAACAAAAGTCACGTTCATCCATTGGCGTAGTTGGAATTATTTTGAAATTAATTCAGAGTGAACACATCTTAAAATTTTTAGTATTAAATAGTGTATGTGGTTTGAATCTTTACTAATTTTTTTTAAGGAATTTGTATTCAAAATTTTAATTTTAATTAGAATCAGTCATCACTAATTTGTTTTAGGAAATAGAGCAACCTTGTTCTTGTAATAATCTAGATATAGGACAAGAAATTGATGTTCGAATTTTGATAGTTCTTCACATTTACTGTAATCAAAGCCCAATCTTGTTTTGATCGTCGATAGTTCAGTCACTAGTGATTCGATCCTATATAGTAGTACTCCAGCAGCATGTTTATGTGGGGATCAGATCAGTTAGGTCAGTTTTGGTTCGTAACAAAATAAAGCTTATTACACATAGAATCGAATCGATTCGGTCTCTGTTTATACGTAGACATTTTTGTTTCAAACGTAACGGTTCGATATGCTCATAAACATTCTGTAAGAGTTCTAATAACCAAAATTGTAGTGCCTCATACAACACATGTTTCATGGGTCGAAAATGTTTCTGAATTTTTCTTTTTGTGTTCACAATTTTTTTGAACAAAACTATTTTCTCGAAGTAGCGAACTTGTACAAACAACGAACTTTTTTACGTTTTTATTTAGAGAAATGTCATATCGTAAAATTGCATGTTTTCATTCAGGTAAATTTATAAATTCAATTCACACTAGCTAGTTTGATAACATCCAAGTTCTGATTCTCATTTGACACAACTTTGTAATATTAAAATTCAGAGATTTTTTTAAAAAGAACTGGATAAGAAACCCATTCACAAATTTTCAGTTTTTGTGTACATTTATGATGATTGTTTTCTTTATTACAAATTTTGAAAGTACTATCGCCAACTATAGATCCCGACGATAGATTATTGTCAAGTAAAAAATCGAAAATTTCTTACTATCTACGCCACTGCATATTCACCTGTAACATTTACTAATAAAAAATTAATAAAAGAACGCCACCACAACGCAGCGTAACGACGTAATTTTCTACATTTCTTACAAATTTTTTATATTTTCCAAATCGATAATTACAAAAAAAGCGATTACGTAGTTTTGCCGAGAATTCTTATTGATGTCAATGCGAGGTGCGGATGGATATGTTGGTGTTTCGCTTTTCAAAAACTTTCACACGAATTTTTTTGAATTGTAAAAATTGTTATAGTCGCATTTTTGCAATTATATATATTACAAAAATAAAAATATATTGAAATCAAATATAACAATCGCAACATAAATCAAATTCTCAATATTTACAAAAATAAAAAACTATAATATAATTATTTAAAAAGAAAAAAATCTTTAAAAATTCATTACAAAATCGTTTTTGTTGGTTGCAAACAAACTTCTTATTCGTGAACGTGAATCTGGCTGGGCTTTATGACAAATTACTTTTACTAAAAAAATTTTTATAGTTGGTCTCTTTTAGTTTAAAAGAAATAACTAAACCGGTTTTTATTAATGCAAACAGTCTTAGCAATTTTATACTATTAGAAAGCTTTTACAAAACAACAAGAAACATATTTTGTTATTGTTGAGAGTTTTATTAATATAAAAAAAAAAACATTAAACTTAGCTCAAAGTTCGTACGTTCAAATCTTAATTCACACAGAAAAATTGTAAAGTTATTTAGCTAGTTGTAATAACTGAATATTAGTTGTAACAACTCTTATTCAGTTGTAAAAACTAGCGAATAACTTCACAATCTTTCTGTGTATGAGTACTTTCATTTATTTTTTATTTTTTTGGTTCTGACTTGAAAAATGTTTCAAAAATAATGTTTTTTTTATATTTAAACATTTTATTTTATTTGTTTCTTGTTTTTTTTTCAAGTATTGATTAATTACATTTTTTTTTTTATAAATAACTAACTAATTAAAAGTTTTTAATCGTATTATTTAATTAATTACAAATTAAAATATTTGAACTATAAAACTATAAAACTCTTGACAATAAATAAAGTATTTAAAAGAAGAAAAAAAAACATATAGTAACTGAAAATCGGCCTATAGCCCATTTTTTGATGCCCTATGGTAGAAATGGGGCAGCAAAACTGTCAAAACTAACATTATTTCAAGGTTTTTTCTTCATAACTTTGTTTCCTTTTTTCAAAATTTCTTCCAATTTGCAGGTTATATAGACCCTAACAGCATAAGTCTAATCTCTAAATTTTATTCAAATCGGTGTATTAGTTTTTAAAGCACATAAAAAAACTTTATAATGAGCATTAATTTCTCCTAGGATTATTTCTTTCTCCACTATCCTTGGACCTATTTGACTGAAATTTAACATAGTATCGTCTATTTACGTAGTTAATATAATTATTTTAAACAAAATTGATTCAGAAAATTTCCAATTAAATCCGAATAACCATGAACAAAAAAATGGCAAAACTTTCTGGTCACCTTGGTTTTTCCTTTATAACTTTACTCCCTGGATCGATTTTGCTTTAATGCAATAGCAAACAAAGTTAAGGAATAAGCAACTCACATTGTAAATTTCATTAAAATCGGATATCCCGTTTTTGAGTTATCTTGTATACGGACGGACTGACTGACATGCATAAATCGATATAACTTTTGATTCCCGACACAACCATACCCTTAAAATCTTTCTATCACGATTATTTCGATGTGTTACAAAAAGAGTGACAAAACTAATATACCCTGCGGTAGTACCTACCATAGGGCATAAAAATGCTGGAAAAATAATATTTAAGCGTTAATTACAAAATGATTTCGATACATCATAATCTAATTTCGTCTAATCTGACGTCAATCTGTTCCCACAGCGTTAAGAATTAATTTCATTTTGTTATTTTTGTCTGTGATTTTTTCTAACCGGAATAAGATTTTTTACTACTAATTAGTTAAGTTGGCAAATTGTCGGAAATATGTATGTTCTTTAAGAATTTAGTGTTCGAGAAACGTGACAAAAAAAAAATTTTCTTTGATATTTTCTTGAAAGAATTTAGTAGGTGGATAAGATCATGTCGAAAGTTAGCTTCATTAACAACATGAACACTTGATGGCAAATGATGATTGTATAATACTAAATCCAATTTTCAGGGACTAAAATATTTATCCGAATTACATGATTCCAATTCTAAATAGTGCAAATTCGATTGAAACACAAATCAAATCTAAAATGAATAACGATTTCTATACTTTTTCGATAGGATTCTGGTCAAACCGTGTTATACAATTCCACTCCAGGATCTTTATATCACAAAATTTTTGATTAAACTGAACAGGATTTAGAGTATTACACTTTCCATTGAGATTTCTAGTGCTTCAAATATCCATTGATTCCTTCGGTTAAATACTAAAAATTGAGTTATATAAAATCTGACTTATTCCGATGAAGATGCCCAAGAACAAATCTTTGAATTTTTTAAATTTGGTCAAATCAAATATAATCAGATCAGTTTTTAATTTACAAATAAAATTCATATTTTATACAGTAACCTCCCACGATAGTTTGTTTTCCTCATTTATGTAATTTTGATGCAAAAAAAAACTACAAAGAAATCACATACTATGAAAATAATTCAAATTATTTGAATTTTAATAAATCCACGGAAATAATAAACAATCGTACACTCCCTTTGATACTTATTCAGTAAAACCGTTGCAATTTTTGGGTGTATCCTGTGGGAAGAAATACTTTTCTTATTTTATTAAAATCATAAAAAAATTTAACGAAATTCTTATGACGAGTCTGCAAACATTCACCATTGTCCAATACCTCCAACAAAACGCAACGGTAACTCGACTTAGAACTCAGGTATTTAGAGAGCTATAACATTTCTTCTAATGACCTTTTCACTATCATGCCGACTATAATTATTTAAATTAGATCATTAAACAATTTATAATTGAATTTACACACACAACGCTACTTTATACAAAACCAGCTACAAATGACAACTCAAGGAACAATTTATTAAACTAATTAATAACTGAAAAGTTTCTATGTTAAATCATTTTTAATTATAACAATTTATCATAAATCTCGTCTAGAAAATTCTTAATAAATTAAAAACTATTAAAAATTAAATCGAACTAGAAAAAAAAAAGAAGTTTTCCATACAAATATTATTTTATATAAAACTAAAGTTTATGCTTCTCAACTTTAATTTGCTAATTAAAACTTTCGAAACAGAGTTTATAACAACATTAATTCAATTTTACATTTATTTATGAAAATAATAAATATTTTGCTAATTTATAAATTGGTCGAAGAAATTACCTTGATTTTTTCTCATGGAATTTATTCCATAGATCCTGATTTAATTAATCGATATTTCAACGCCAATTAAGCAGAAAAGAAACAATGTCATAATAATGACACGCCGCGAAAAGATAAATATCGCAAAATATTTGAATATTTATGCACAATTTTCAATTTTCGAAAATCAAAATTTTCATAAAAAAAAAAACGCTAAATTTTTTTGGCACAATAAAATTTTAAATAATTCCAAAAATTTACATAACAAAAGCCCAAAATTTAAAAACAAAAAATGATTTTGTTATTGAAAATTGCATTTATAACAAAAAATCAATAACAATAAAATCAATATATTTATAGCTTCTAAAGAATTTGCCGAAGGAGAAGTATTTTTTAAAAGAAACCAATTAAATAAAATCACCCTTAAAAAATTAATATTGAAAAGTTGTTTTTCGAAATTTTGATCATCATTGAAGAATTGGGGAAATTTCTACACTCTTTTTCAGGGATTTTCGTTTTTTATTTTAATCTAATTAAAATATAATTAGCTTAAAGAAGGTCTAATCCTTGATACGGCTTTGATTTAGTGTCTTCAGAACTGAATGGAATCTGTATAAACAGCTCACGCTTCAAAAAATGTTTTACATACGCTTGGTATAGTGTATAATACATTTCAATTAACTTGTCACTACTCATGTATAACACACCTGTAACATGATGTAAGCAAGATTGTATACAACATGGCACAGAAGTGCAAAAATTTCGTTGACAAGGTAATTGAAATGGCCTATACTTTTCGTATAACATCAAATATTAAATTTTATTTAATCAGAAGTTTGGCACAAATTTGTTTGATTATTAAAACGTCCACAAAACAGTTAATAATATCATAATTCGGTTGTTTGGTGAACAGGTACAGTTGTTTAAATGTCAAAATAAGTACAAAGTATAAGGAAGAAGTGTTAGCATACATCTGCGAAATCTAAACTATCTTCACGTCTTTTCTTCATTTAAGGAGTTTTCCGGATTCCAACTTAGAAAGAAATCTTGCCTATGTTGGACTCCTAAAATGAAACAAGACGATCCAACATGAATAGGAATAAGGGGCTCAATGACGTCTACAACATTGTTATGTTATTTGGGGGGATTTTTAAAAGAAACTGTACTACTTATAAGTAATTTATGAACTATTTGCCAAAACCCCATATTTAGGCTCTTTTTGACATGTTTTCAATCTACTTTTACTGGCTTTGAAAAATTTCAATACATTGTAAGAGGGGCCATACGACTTTATAGAACAATTTAATATAATTTCTAAAATGTTTATTTTGATGACAGCCCATCAAAAAACATTTCATTAAGTACAAAATTTCATACAAAAAACAAAAGTCGATTGATTGAAAGGTTTTGTCTTCAAACCTTTACTTTTGTTTTGTTTTTTTGTTTTTTTTAGCAAAACAAAAATTAAGTGGGTGGCAAAAGGCGTATATCAAAGTTCAAATTCAATTTGATAGGTTTTAATTTTCCCAAAAAGAAATTAATAATAATAAAATAGAATAATATTTTAGGTACCTTAAAATAATCATTTTTCTACATTAGGTCGAGGTCATTCTTACTTAAAGACCACACCTTTTGTACATATTAAAACCATTTTTCCCGGCAAATTTTCCATTAAAACCTTTCAAAAGCTTCAACAAAAACGATAGACACTTTGCTTTAAAAATAGCAAGAAAGAAACGCTTATTTTTTATGTCAGGCCATTCTTTTTTCACATAACATTATCCAAAATAAATAAATATAAATGAAGAAGAAAAAAACCTTTTACCAATGCCGATCAATTCACGAATATAAAAAGAAAATATATATAGTAACTGAAAATCGGCATATAGCCGATTTTTTGAGATGCGCTATGATAGAAATGGGACACGTAGTTAATAAATCTATAGTTCAATGAATTATCTCTGAGGAAAATCAACCAAAACTAATAATATTTCAAAGTGCTTTCCACATAACTCTATTTCTAATTCGCAGGTAGCCTAGGCCCTAATAGCATAAATCTATTCTGCAAATTCTATTCAAATCGATAAATTAGTTTTTAAAGTACATCCAAAAAACTTTATTAACAGGCTTTTTTTCCCTTGCTAATACTATTTCTTACTCCACTATCCTTCGACCGATTTTACTGAAATTTAGCATATTATCGGCTACTTATGTACTTAACGTATGTAAATAATTCAAACAAAATTGCTTCACAAATTTTCCAATTAAATATCAACAACCATTACGAAATGGATAAACTTTCTGGTCACTCTGGTTTTCATTTAATATCTTCGCTCCGTCTCGGCCGATTTGGCTGAAATGCAATACCAAATCCAGTTAAGTAATAACCAACTCGCATTCTAGATTTCATCAAAATCGGATAGCGCGTTTTGAGGCATCTTGCACACGGACGGGCGAACGGACTTACATAAATCCTATAACTTTCTCTACACATTTATAGCCATGAAATCCTTCTCCGATGATTATTTCTATGCGTTACAAATGTAGTAACAAAACTAATATACTCTCCGGTATTACCTACCATAGGGCATAAAAATATATATATTTTTTAGAATTGAATTTTAGAATTGATTTTGCATTTTGGTGGATTGGAATGAAACCATTTCCTTTAGCCACGAAGAATTTTAACGATGATAAAAAAAAAGAAGTTTTAAGAAAACAAAAAAAAAATAAGAATTTTTATACTGTTATAAAGTGTTTCAAATGCAAATCCATTTTTATCACATATCTTAAAGGAAAAATATATAAAACTGTTTACGTGATCAAAATTGGAAGAATACGAGAAACTTTACGAAAACAAAATATCGAATCGATTTTCTATAAAAAAAACAAAAATTGACAAATTCTTCAAAAGAATAGAAATAATATGGAAATTGATGCTTCAACCAACTAACAGCTATCACAAAAATAGAATAGAAATCGATTAAATGTATTTTTGATCGGTGAACAATAATATTTTTGAAATAAACAACTATCTAAGAATTTACAGGGTGTGATACAAAAGTTATGTTGGTTTCATAAGATCAATAAGCCTTTTTTTTAAATGCAGATAACTAGATCTTGAGCCAAAGTCTGTCCGCAATATAAGTCCTAAACCAGATACTAATCTTTCCATTATTTCATTGATTTCGGCTAAAAGAGCAGACTCATATCCAAAGCTCAACTCAGGGCTTAAATGATTGACTTATACTTGATTCTGAACATTTCTACATTCTCAAGTAACGAAGAATAAATATTATAGATTAAATAATTTAATATTACATGAAAAATATAATAATCGAGTCTGGGATTCGAATCTGTGCTTCATACAAAAAAACTTTAAGAAATATATAAATTTTCATCATGAAATTGTCAATTGCCAATTCACAGGCGCTCATGGAAAATTATACAGATGCTTGTTGTTTGATTTTAGCAATTTAGGTATTTTCCGGCTGTTTTTAGTATAACATATATTTAAAAATTTAAAACAGTTTATTATATTGTTAATGCTTAACTTTATTTTTCGGTTGAAGAATCTTTTTTTATAAAGTCTGTAAAATTTCACTGCTACTTCCATTTAGATCAATTCATGGACGACGTAACAAATATTTTATTGTTGAAATGTATGATGTATCTTTTCTAAGAAAATCAAAACAATAATTTATCAAACACCCAGTTTATAAACAAAGTACTATATGATTGCAGTTAAACACAATGTAACTACATAAGTACATATGAGAAAAATGATAGAAACATGTTAAAGATATATGAAACATGAAATCATTATATCAAAACTTCGAACAAAAAACACTTATAAATGGAAAATATTTGTAGAAAAAAAACTTGATCTCCTTGAAATATTTACCAATAACTCGTACTCGTACAAAACTCTTTCAAATATGCGTTCAATAAATGTACATAACAAGTACACAAATAATTTCAGTAACACAGCACCAGCAATGTGGCATGACAATAGTCAGTCAATAAGTTGAAAAAATGCATTTCTGTTCATATGTAGTTATTGCTTGTCTATTGTTGTTTATGTCATATTGTTAGTCAATTGCATATCATCAGTGATCTACCATAAAAGATAGTTCATTTGAAATTATTCTTGAAGCTAAAAACAAATTTCCATAATTCCCAAGCATCAGTCAAATCCGTACGTATTTACATGTCAGAAGAATATATAGTCAAAAAATTTGTTTCGTTATAGTACGTCGTTGTCGTCGTCTCCCATGTACATATTTGTTCCATTGATTTTCATAATCCTATCGAAATCATTGTTTAATGCAAGGATTACATATGAGAAGAATTATTTGTCTGTTTTGAGGATATCCTTATTTGTATTTTCTGGTTGTTTATTCAGATTAGGTTTTTGAAAATGCAATAATTTTCAGATGCACTATGATCGGATTTACAATAGGTTCTAGTTAGGATTAAATGTATTTTCCTTAGAATTTTTCATTTATATTGTCAAATAAATGAAAGCTTGTGATTGCAATTATGGATCGATAAATACATAAATTGAAATTGTACACATTAAATAGTGTAAGTATTAACAAAAAAGCATTTATTTTAGTTTCAGGTTAACTATACTCAAAGAAAAACATTATGATCTTATTCATATTTTTAGTGAACTAAATATTCCTAAGTGTTATTAAATCTTAGACCAGTTTGGGTACTAAATGTAACAGTTGGTAACGGTTTCCAATTCAGATACGTATCGACAACTAAACTGTTTCCAATTTTCTTCTATATTTTAAAATATTTTTTGGATTTACTCAACATGTCGTAAAGAGAACTCTTAAAAGTTCCGATGAGAAAATTAATGTATGTATCAGTACCCGAATTTTTCTTAAAAAATTTCCTTAGATCTGCAGTATATAAAAATTTGTAGGTACATTCGTGTATCTTGTAAATTATTCGCACGAAACATAAGTTTTTTATAGGAAAATGTAGTACCAAATTGTGTTTTCAGCCCTTATCATAAGGCTTAAATTCCTATCACATCTAAAAACAAGCTCTAGTGCAAAACGACGAAACTTCTATACGTATGTTCAAATCACGTTACCTTCCGAAAGCCTTTCTAAAAGAAAGCTATATGAATATGTAAATTCAGAGCGAACGTGTTCCTTAGTTAATCACAACATTTGTTGTGATATACAGACAGACAGACATTGGATAAAAATTATTGCAAACCATTTAGAATCTTATAAAACATGGAGATTTGCAAAACAATTTTTTTATTTTTTATATACTTCGTATAGAAATTTAAAATTTAACTTGCGTAAACCATAAAAATCAATTCCTCATAGAAAAACTTCCTATAAGAAAATTTGGTAGTGTGCGACGATATCGTGTATTATTATTGTGAGAGTATGCAAATGCAGATGAAAACCCATAAATCAGATGAACAAGTTTATCTGCGTTTGAGGGGAATCATCTGGTAGATGAAGAATCAGATGGGGAAATTTGAACTGCAGAAGACGACAAAATTCGTAGGATGATTGTTTCTCCCTTTCTGTGTAACTAAATTTTGCATAAGTGCATCCCATACTTTTATCAGAATAGGATGTCGGCTGTGTGGAGATTGGCCTTAAGTCGTGTAAGCTAGACATTATTATTATATAAGTTCATCTGCTACTAAAAACTTCTGATTCTAAGAACTGGAATTTTTTCATAAGAAAAGTTTTAGAATCATTTTGATTAAGTTATGGCGTTTTTTAAAAAAAAACCTATTCAAATTATATCTATTTCTATACAATTTCGAATATTTAAGTTATTGAAGAAGGTCAACAAAAAATGTGCTCCTTAAGTCAATTCCCCAAGAAAGAAAAAGGCCGAAAAAAATTTCCATCAGATAAAAATCCAATAAATACATTTTTATCTGTTCGATATTTTTCTATAAACTGTCAAGATTCTTTTTTGAGATGATGTCCAAAAAATGTTCCAAGAAGAAAGAATTTTTGTATTATTAACAAAATTGGGTCGATTTTTTTCTTCTCTTTCTTCATTTATTTATTGGTTCCAATCACCTTTGGGCACCTTAACCTCAAATTATTTCATATATGTGCCATTATTTATGTTAATTTTGTGGTGTTTTGTGACACAGAAAAATTCATAAGTAGCCTACTTATCGATAACAAAATTCTGTTTCAGATGGTGTCACCATTTTTTTCAGACCATGATAGTAGTGCCACTATCAAGTGAACAATACAACAGAATCTTATTTGAAATATTTTTTTTTCTTCTGGCATAACATTTCGAACTGTTCAAGTAAAATGAATAATTATTAAAATTTTTAACCCTTTTTTTAGTCCAATTATTCATATTTGAAATGATTGTTATACGCTTTTTTTGATACAAGACTTGGAAACCAAAAAAAAAGGGTTATAATTAATTGTTTCTTTGGCATGTTTTTTTTTGTGGAAATTATATTTTATTAACAATTTTTTTTCTTCTTATTAGGTCTAATAAATTGAAAGCGTGAATTAATATTAAATTAGCTTAAAGTTTCTTTTCTTCTCTTTTTTTGTGTATACAATTTTTTTGGTATAATTGGATTAATATAACAAAACTGACGCCATTGTAATAATAGATCGAATTGATTTTAAATCAAACAAAGCAGGAATTAAGTCAAAACTAAACCAAAGTTAATTAACCTTTATTGGGTTTATTACAGCTTCTCTCTGTTAAGGTCGAAAATTCTGTTTCGAAATCATTAAGAAAAATCTGGTTTTTGTTCACAATACGGAATACGGAAATTTAATATACACTTTCTGTCGACGAAGTTACCATCACCATGAGACTTCTCTGGAATATCTTCTTCCCAGTCCCTTATGTACATGAATATATCGTTTAAATATAAACAAAAAAAGTACTATATACATATTGATTCGTTGAAAACCTTTTCCAATGATTTTTACGGTTCTATAGTCAATGTATGAAAATCGACGAGAAAGGGAAGAATATTTCTAGCATCCAAATCCACTTTTAAAATTGTCTCTGATTGCATTTTCCAAATACTCTTTGATATACCATTTTAATTGACTCAAAAAAAAGAGAAAAAAAAATTGTAATAAAATTTTTTGCAGAAGACAAAATTGTATGATACTCAAAAAGACAATCAATAAATGGAAATTATCAAATCCCTAAAATTAAATAAAGCTAAAAATCGATCATCCATTTTTAAGTAATGCCAAATTTTAGTATAGTAAAGCAGAAATTGAAGAGTCAAGGAATTGGTTTGGTATAGTTACATGCAAACAATTTAGGTATCTACACTACATTGTCTGGCACTATTTGAGAAGGTAATAAGTGCAAATCTTTCATATTAATCCAATATTTAGGAGTATATTTGCTTTGTTTACTTTAAAAGTAGCATCAATAAGATATTCATCTAAGGGTCTAGTTATACTATTCAAAATTACCTCATAATTTTTGTCTGAAATTCATATTAGCTCCTATCAGCAGAAATAAAAAAAACAGGGAAGTTTAAACTTTGTCCACTATTTTCTTCAGCCACCTAAAGATCATATAGCTTAAAACCATGGAATGCATTCAATAGTCACACCCCAGAATGTCCATTTTCCAGTTGGGTGATTAAAATTGAGCTTTTTAGGGTGTGCCTTTTCTCTTAAAAATTTTGTTAAGAAAGTCATTCCAAAAAAAACGTCTTAATCAAATTAAAATGTTATATTAAAAAATATTATAAGGTAAAAGGAAAAGAAACGTGATTATTTTGTTTAAAACTAAGGTAACAATTTTTGGCTCATAGTAAAAAATGCAAAGACCAGAGATTGAAGAGACACATTTTCGGTATTTTATACTGTTTTTTTTCGATAGAGGACTGAAATCAAAACAAGCTACCCAGACTATCTGCAAACTTTTTCAAATAATCCTTCACTGTTGAACATCAACAACCGAGGTCTTGTGACAATTTCTTGATTGTTTTACGCGGATCGGACTCCACCAGTGAGTTTAGAGTGTCATCATTGATTTTAAGAGGTGTCTCCCAGATTTTAGTGTGTCTTTTAACTCCATATCACTACTTTTGGACTTTTGAACGTTAAACGACCAAATTAATTTCAAATAAACTCAACAAAAAATGACATTTCTTTTCGGTTTACCTAATATTTTAAAACTTAAGTATAAAAATCAACTTCATTAAAAAGAATTTATATCAACTTGTTGTTGTTCAGTCAACAGGGTGTGTTCGAATAATATTTAACTTAGTCATTTGTACGAAAAAAATAAATATATGTCTTCATAAATTGGACAAAATTAATTTTATGAGACATCATTTTCGTTTTATTTTTGGAATTTTATCCAATTAGCAAAAAAAAAAAATTTAATAGATCAATAAAATATTTCAACACTTTACGTAAATTTCATGAATTTTGCATAATATTTACTTATTATAAAAAAAAAATATTTGTTTACTTACAAAAGTCTTAAAATACGTCTTAGGAAATTTTTTGTGGACCAAAATTAAAAAAATATTTGCAATAACAAAAAAAAAATTAACTTCTTTAAAAGTTAAAAATAACATATGTAGAAAAATTGTCTTTAACTAAAAAAAAGTGATTTATTTTCATACCAAAATAGGATATAATTTTTTCAATTTAAACTAGTTTTGACTAAATTCAGTACTAAAGTTTATTTATGGACAATTTTTACTAGAAAAAAAAACGTACAATTCCATTTAATTTATAAAAATAATTTTCATATGGAAAAAATGAATAGAAAATCATAAAAATATTTTTACGTGTTCCGCTTAAAAATAATTTTTTATTTTATTTTATATTTTAATGTGTGACATTATCTGATGCAAGTCGTGTAAAAATCTGAATGGAAACGTATACAATTTAAACCAGTAACCACAGCTCAAATCTTAAGACCTTGTCAGAAAACAATATACTTACAAGTTTTGCTTGGTTTACATAATCTAAAAATTAAGTTGGAATAAAACCAAAAAAAAAAAATCTCGCACATTCCATATCGTAAAAGATGTTGGGGTAAAGTGTTGAAGGCTTTTATTAAACGAAATTTTTGATTCCTGACATCCAACTATAGATATTGCATGCAAAGGTAAACAAATGGAAATAATGCAAGGACTAACTAGCTATTAACCTGCTTTTCCTTCGTGTAATTTTGAATTAAACTTGAAATAGTTTTTCACTTATGTATAAATAAATAAGTATGTAATATGATGACAGTGATTGTCAAATTATGATACACGAAACCATCCAAGAAACTAAAATCACTTAAAAAACATATAGTAACTTAAAATTGGCCTATAGCCGATTTCTTGATGCTCTATGGTAGAAATGGGACAGAAAACCTGTCAAAACTAACATTATTTCGAAGTTTTTTCTTCATAACTTTGTTTCTTCTTTTCCAAATTTTGCAGCTAACCTATACCCTAATAGCATAAGTCTAATCTGTAAATTTTATTCAAATCGGTGTATTAGTTTTTAAAGTATATCAAAAAACCTTTATAGAGAGGGTTATTTTCTCTTAGGATTATTTCTTTCTCCAGTATCCTTAAACCGATTTGACTGAAATTTAACATGCTAGCATCTATTTATGTAGTTAACCTATATAAGTAATTTAAACAAATTTTCCAATTAACTCCGGAGAACCGTAAACAAAAAACCGAAAAAACTTTCTGGTCACCCTGGTTTTTCCTTAATAACTTTGCTCCCCTGGATCGATTTTGCGTATATACAATACCAAACCAAGTTAAGAAATAAGCAACTCACATTCTAAATTTCATCAAAATCGGATAACGCGTTTTTGAGTTATCTTGTATACGGACGGACGGACGGACGAGCATGCATAAATCGATATGACTTTTGATTCCCGACACAACCATACCCTTAAAACCCTTCTACGACGATTATTTCAATGTGTTAGAAATGGAGTGACAAAAGTAATATACCCTCTGGTAGTACCTACCATAGGGTATAATGGTAGTACAACAATTTAGTTAAATCATATACTAAAGTGATACTAAACTAAATTTTTGACAGTTATAAATAGTTTTTTTTTTGAAACCTTTAAAAATTAATGTAAAAATGCAAGATAACATGTACACTAAAATGCTATCTTGACTTGGTTTTATTAATTTAGTGCTTTTAATATCTAAAATATTTTAATTTAATATACCTACTTTAGAGAAGAAAGGTCTGACAGGCATTCCACAATGAGTACTATCTAGAAAACAATCCCATAACTATAAAAACAAAACATTAAAAAAAAAAACCTAAACATTAACTTGTCATAAATAATGGCATTCGTGGAATGTTTTTAAACGGCAAAATTATTGTTATTTATGTAATAACTATTCAATGACGGACTCCAATAGTATATGCAGATAGCTACTAACCGTCTCGTATTTTTTTTTTGATTGACAGATTGATTGAGCTTGTAATGGAAATGAATTCTCCTTCATATTCATTTCCAAGTACATGAATATTAAAATCATGCATGCATTTTTTTTAGGTATATGCCGCCAGAAATGTGAAGGCCGATATTAAAACTACTGGTATGTACTTCAACGTGGAACGAAAAAAAAAAGTAATTACTTCTAGGCTTTTGCTCTTCTAAATGTAATCAGATGAGCGAAAACATTTTATTGAAAAATCCAAAAAAAAAATATAATTATTATTACTTTTTTCGATTGTATTTTAATAAAAGGAAGGCTAAGTATATTAGAAAAGAAGTCAAGGCCCAAGAACCCAAATATACTGGACTTTAGGCCTTTTTGATTTTAAAATTCATAAAAATTTTATCAAATATATGACGCCAAATATTTAAAATGCATACAACATGATTTGCTTAAACCTCTGTTTGAGGTCAGTTTCTGTATATTCAGGGAATACTATTGTACTTCTGGAAGTTTCTGTATATTCAGGGAATACTATTGCACTTCTAGAAGTTTCTGTATATTCAGGGAATACTATTGCACTTCTAGAAGTCGTGAAATTTGTGTAAAAATCGAGTGTCCCTTTCTTTGATAGTAAAAGAAATTTTGTGTTTGAATACTATGTGTTTTTTTTACTAAGAAAAGTTGTACCAATTTAAAAAGCAGATGTTTATCTAAAAACGAAGACTAATTTCGTTCTTCAATGAAAATACTTTTAGAAAGCATCTCGATGGGTACGCAATCCTGGGGACGTTAACGGTGGACTATTTTCATACACTTCCAAGCTCTATATTTGACGTGTCATCATAACAGTACTGATACGAATATGTGTCATATTATGATATAATCGTTAAATGTGTTGCTTGGGGTGTATTCTAGGTGGATATTAGGAAGTTTTATAAAGTTTTTTTTTGTATAATAGAATAAATCTAAGAATCATATTAAAATATATTGTAGCGTGTTAATCTTCCGGTTCGATGTTATTAGAATGATAACACTTTTTATTTATGTGAATTTAGCGTATAAACTTTATTTGTACTTATTTCTGCTTAACAATTAGTCTTAAAAAAATATTTGTCTTTCAATAATTTAATTATTACAATTATTTATCACAGTTTTAGAGCTTCACTATTTTAATTACTTTTAAGATCAAAGCTTTAGTTTTTCTCCGAATGTTTCAAGTTCACTGTTTGAAGTTCTGATCTGAATTGATTCTCTACTTGAATCCCGGCGGCTATTTATATAAAATTGATGTGTCTCGGAATATTCTCGAATATTCTCGTTTGGCTTTCTAAAACTAGGTGGCAACGTTTACACAAAGAAGATCTAGAATTTTCTATTCCATACACAAATAAAAATACTTCTGAATCATTGCTTTGGGTTTGTGACACTGATAGATGATTCATTGTGTATTGTATTCTATCGATTGTGTAAACAATTGCATTTTGGATTTTTCTGGAACAGATCTTTTGTACATTAGATGGCGATATTTCCCGAATAGTCTACAAATTCTTGAATATTTCCAAGAATTGTTTTTGTCGTGTGGTGTATTTTTTTGTGTTAGTTATTTTACTTAGAATACTTGTATTGTGACAATGTTTTATTGTTATTGTTTGATGATTTTATGAATCACCAAGTATCCTAAGTAAAATATAGTGCACTACCCCGTTCTTAAATCTGTTCGTCCCGAACAGAATCTTCTGAAGCCGTCCCGTGATACTTTGCTAGCCGATTTAAATGAACAACTTTCATTTTTGCCCTTGGAGATCTTCGTATGCGATATACGACGTCATTTATCCTTTTTATGACGGTATATGGACCCTCCCATTTTGGCATAAACTTAGGTGACATTCCCTTTTTTCGTTGTGGATTGTAAAGCCATACCAAGTCACCATCCTGGAATCCACAGCTGTTTGTAGCAATGTCGTACCTTATTTTCATTCGGTCGCTAGCAATTTTTATCCGATCCCTTGTTATGTGATGTATCTCGTCTAGACGATCCCTCAGTTTATCGGTGTAGTCACTAACTTCCATTTTGTCACATTCTGGTCTTCCAAACATTATATCCACAGGAAGCCGTATATTGCGTCCAAACAATATTTCCGATGGAGTATGTTTTGTGCTGTCGTGGTCTGCAGTTCTATATGCCATTAGGAACAATGGAATGTGTTTGTCCCATTCACTTTGGTCTGATGTTACCACCTTTGATAAATGTTCCTCCAGGGTTCGGTTGAAACGTTCCACCATACCATCAGATTGCGGGTGCAGGGGTGTTGTCCTGGTTTTATGTATTCCCAGCAATTGGCATACTTCCTGGAATACCGCTGACTCGAAGTTCCGCCCTTGGTCCGAGTGTAGTTCTAGTGGAACCCCGTATCGACTTATCCAGTTTTCAATTATTACTCCTGCCACTGTGGTAGCTTCTTGATTCGGAATGGCGTACACTTCCGGCCATTTGCTGAAATAGTCGATGACAACCAACACGTATCGGTTCCCTCGTTTAGACTGAGGAAATGGTCCAGCTACATCAATTGCGATTCGTTCAAATGGAGCGCCAACGTTATATTGCTTCATTGCTGCCCTAGTTCGTCTCTGTGGTCCTTTGCTCGCCGCACATGTGTCACATTTTCGACACCAACTTTCAACATCAGCTCGGCAATTTATCCAATAGAATCGTTCTCGTACTTTTTCTAATGTTTTGTTGACTCCCAGATGTCCCCCTGAAGTCCCACCATGTACTTCACCAAGTACCTCATGTACTTTGGACTTGGGCACAATCAACTGCATTAGTTTATCTCTACCATCAGAAGATTCCCATCTTCTACTGAGAACGCCATTTTCTATTTCCAGCGAGTCCCACTGAGCCCAATAACTCTTTGTTGTACTACTATAAGCTGCAATATCGCTCCGTCCCGGACGCTGACCCTGTTCTTTCCATTCAAGGATTGGTCCAATATCTTTGTCCTTTAGCTGTTCATTTCTGATACTAGTCTCGTCATCATTACCTATTCCTGTTGTCTTGACCATGACTATTTCTTTCTCATCTAGCCTACCACAGTGCTTACAATTCTCACCACATGGTCTTCTGGATAAAGCGTCAGCATTACCATGCGATGTCCCCTTTCGATGTTCTGTCTTGAAGTGGTACCCTTGTAGTCGCTCAATCCATCTTGCCACTTGACCTTCTGGATTTTTAAATTGTAGCAACCATTTTAGTGCCGCATGGTCGGTTCGAAGTAGGAACTCCTGCCCGTAGAGGTATTTGTTGAAATGCCTGACAGTTTCAACTACTGCCAAGAGTTCTTTCCGGGTGACGCAGTAGTTTACCTCTTGTTTGGAAAGTTTCCTACTGAAGTATGCGATCACTTTTTCTTCACCTTCGATCTGTTGGGAGAGTACCCCTCCAATTCCGACATTGCTAGCATCCGTATCCACGATAAATTTTTCTCCAAATTTTGGATACGCCAATATCGGAGCAGAACATAGTCTATGTTTCAACTCCTCGAAAGCTGACTGGCATTCTTCGGTCCACTCGTATGGTTTTCCCTTATCCGTTAGCTTGTGTAGACAACCGGCTATATTAGCAAAATTCTTTATGAAACGTCGGTAGTAAGTACACAAGCCTAAGAATGACCGGATTTCATGCTTATCTTTTGGTACTGGCCATTGTTGAACTGCTTTTGTCTTGTCTTTATCGGTGGCAATTCCTTCTGCAGACACAACATGTCCTAAGTATTTCACCTCATGTTGAAATAGTTCGCACTTCTTCGGACTTAACTTTAAATTAGCTGCACGAAGACGTCCAAATACTTCTCGTAATCGGTGGAGATGTTCGTCAAAAGTTTTTCCGATTACGATGATATCGTCCAGGTACACAAGGCACGTCTTCCATGTTAAGCCCCGTAGGACATGTTCCATCAGTCGTTCGAATGTTGCCGGTGCATTACATAATCCAAATGGCATCACTGTGAATTGCCATAAGTCTGTTCCTACTGTGAACGCTGTCTTTTCTCTGTCTTCCGGTTCAATTCCAACTTGCCAATAGCCACTTTTTAGATCAAGTGTTGAAAACCAAGTTGCTCCTGAGAGTGTATCTAACGTGTCGTCTATGCGGGGAAGAGGGTAACTGTCCTTCTTAGTTACGTCATTCAGTCTTCGGTAATCTACGCAAAATCTTGTAGTCCCATCCTTTTTCCGTACTAGGACTACCGGAGATGCCCATGGACTGTTTGATGGTTCAATTACTCCCTCTTGATGCATTTCCTCGATCATGTCAGCAACCTCTGTTTGTTTGGCTAATGGTAGTCTCCTTGGTGGTTGACGAATAGGATCTGCATTGCCGGTATTAATTCTATGTTTCACTTGGTCCGTTCGTCCAAAGTCCCCTTTACTGCATACAAAGACATCTTCAAACTCCTTCAATAAACCTGTAGCCTTAACTGCTTCCGACTCTGATACTCTTTTAGTGATATCAGAGACAAGTGGTTTCAAGGCTTCCGGAAGAACCCGTTCCTCCCGTTGAGTTTCTTTGTATCTGCAGTCCTCGTTTGTTATTGACGAAACCCCTTCAGCACTGCCGACAATGGTTCCCTTTTTCAATTTCTTGTTAATTTTTGAAAAGTTCGCCACTCTGACTGGAATTGTCCCTTTTTCGTTCACTTTCACTATTGTTCGCGCTATCATCAGTCCATCCTTTAAGTTTTGTCTGTCAGGTTCAATAATTTGTATTGCTGGCCTCCCAGTACCATCGACCAGTCTCGCCTCTACAACAGCTTCAGTATTTGCCGCAATTGTTTGGTCTTGTAGAATTTCTACTTTGGCACTGGAACCTGCTTCCTCCAACGTTAGCGAGAAATCAATATTTCCACATCGCAGAACTTCTTCTTCAACATTTACACTCACTCCATTCTTTTTCATGAAGTCCAGGCCCATGATACAATCGTCCATTATATCAGCCACCAAAAATGTATGTCGGAACACATACCCATCTAGCTCCAATGCTAGATCGACTTCCCCAAGAATCGGAGATGATTCACCCGTAACGGTTTGAAGCACCCTGTTACTGCTTTCACTGATGTGTTTATGATTGATTAGTCTCTTGTTAATGATGGATTTACTTGCGCCTGTATCTATGATAATTCTGCACTGATGACCAGCAATTACACCCTGTACCGTTAGACTGTTGTTGTTGTGTTGCATAAGCGAGACAGATACAACGATGCTGGGGGCATTATTCTTTTGAGCTAACTTGTCCCCCTTTAAGTTAGCTCCGTTTCGTTTCCCGAACCTTTTTGTCTTGTTGTTTGGTTCGGGCACTTATGTTGCACATGCCCCTCTTTTCCGCAGCCCCAGCATGTGATTTTCCTGCGCGTGTTTCTGTCCCCTTCTTTCTGGATTGACCGCAGTACTTCTTTTATTTGCTGCCTGAGGTCTTTGATATCGAGTTGCGGTGACCCTTCAGCAACTGTAGCAGTCCTGATCCGTGGGACTGATCTCGTAGCTTTCTTCGCCCCTTCTAATGTCAAAGAAAACGCCAATACTTCTTGTAGCGTTCGCTTTCCGCTAACCCGGACGCTATTTTGTATGTCCGTATCCCGTATGGCGCTAACGAATCTTTCTCCCGCCATCTCGCACCGCATCTCCACAGGGTAATCGGGATAGGACATGTATACTAGACGTTCGATCTCCGCCGCTAATTCTTGAAGCGTTTCCGCAGATTTCTGCGTTCTGTTGATGAGTTCGATCCGGTATACATCCTTCATGTGGTTGTCCCCAAACCGATTATCCAATTGCATTACAATGTAATTGTAATTTTTCTCATTTTCCGGTGAGATTGTCCGCAATAAATCGGCTGAGTTACCCCGTAGAGCCAGAATTAATGCTGTGGCTTTTTCTTTATCGGACCAGTCGTTCGCACCAGCAGCCGCTTCAAACTGTCGTTTATATACAGGCCATGAAGTTTTGCCGTCAAATATTGGTGGCTTCATCCTTTTACCTGATGACTCAATATTTGGTTTATTTTCTTTGATGTCAGCCATTTTTGCTTCTATTTCTGCTACTTTTTGTTCTAATTTCTGGTCAACGTTGCTGACTTCGGTAGTTATTTTGTTCTCTAGATCTGTAGTATTGCTTTTCATTTTATCTTCCAATCTCTGCTCAACTTTGCTTACTTCCGTTCGAACTGCAGAAACTTCCGTACGAACTGTAGAAACTTCTGTACTAATTTTAGTTTCAAGGTTCGCAACACTGGATTCCACCTGAATTTTTAATTCACCCATGCTGGATTCCATTTTGTTCTGCATATCAGATATGTTTGCAATCTTATTTTCGAGACTTGCTGTATTGGATTGCATCTCACTTTGCAGACTAGAAGCAGTTGAGTCCATTTTAGTCTGAAGACTAGAAGCAGTTGAGTCCATTTTAGTCTGAAGACTAGAAGCAGTTGAGTCCATTTTAGTCTGAAGACTAGAAGCATTTGTTTTCATTTCTTCTTGCAGACTAGTCTGAAGACCGATCATCATGGTCATAAGCGTCTTTAAATTATCTTGAACACTTGCTGTTGTTTTAGCCGCGTCTTCGCTGATAGTTTCTTCTTGGTTTCCCTCTTCGTTGTTGATTTCTTCTTGTTTTTCCTCTTTCAGAATTTCACTAAAGTCGAATGTGCTAATGTCTAGTTCTCTTATTGCACATTCAGCGATTACTCTTTTCTTCTTTTCTGTTTTAGTTCCCGTGGAAACTGACTTCCACACACGCAGAACTGTGGATAGTTCTGATGTACTCAAACTATCTAATAATTTACTTTCCATCGTTCAAATATTTTTAATTGTTCACGAAATTCTATTGTTCTATCGAAACTTCTCGCACAGTATCTAAATACTACGAAATTTCCTAGTATAATCTTAATTTCCACGAAATTTCTCGTACAATTGAAATTTTCACACGATACACGACGTATAACCTCAAATTTCGCACAATCGAAATTTTTATACAACTCATACAAAATTTCTTGTACGCCCCTGAAATTTCTCACACAGTCGAAATTACTATACTCAAATTTCTTAATAACGAATTTCTTCGAAATTTTCCCCACAGAAGTTTCTAGTTTAATTTCGATTTTTCTTGCAGAAAATTTTAGTAAAATTGTCTTTTCCACAATAAATAATCCCACTTCTGACACCAATGTAGCGTGTTAATCTTCCGGTTCGATGTTATTAGAATGATAACACTTTTTATTTATGTGAATTTAGCGTATAAACTTTATTTGTACTTATTTCTGCTTAACAATTAGTCTTAAAAAAATATTTGTCTTTCAATAATTTAATTATTACAATTATTTATCACAGTTTTAGAGCTTCACTATTTTAATTACTTTTAAGATCAAAGCTTTAGTTTTTCTCCGAATGTTTCAAGTTCACTGTTTGAAGTTCTGATCTGAATTGATTCTCTACTTGAATCCCGGCGGCTATTTATATAAAATTGATGTGTCTCGGAATATTCTCGAATATTCTCGTTTGGCTTTCTAAAACTAGGTGGCAACGTTTACACAAAGAAGATCTAGAATTTTCTATTCCATACACAAATAAAAATACTTCTGAATCATTGCTTTGGGTTTGTGACACTGATAGATGATTCATTGTGTATTGTATTCTATCGATTGTGTAAACAATTGCATTTTGGATTTTTCTGGAACAGATCTTTTGTACATTAGATGGCGATATTTCCCGAATAGTCTACAAATTCTTGAATATTTCCAAGAATTGTTTTTGTCGTGTGGTGTATTTTTTGTGTTAGTTATTTTACTTAGAATACTTGTATTGTGACAATGTTTTATTGTTATTGTTTGATGATTTTATGAATCACCAAGTATCCTAAGTAAAATATAGTGCAATATGAAATATTACAAATACAGTGGAAACGAAAGAGTTAATAAAGGACCCTTTTTAAAGGATCGATATAAATACTGTAATTTTTACTTATTAGGGCCACCTACAAAAATTCTTCATGTATTTTGTTTTATTACAACGATGTCAAATATAATTTACGTCATCTGAGCTGGCTGTTATTCACTTAGTCAGAATGGTTGACTATATAATCACTATTTCAGTCGTACATATAGTATCTTACCCATTCCATAACTTTTACCATTCAAATCCTTTTCTTATCTATTTCCTTTATTATAGCCTAGGACTATATACTTTCTATCATATGTGTTCAAGGGTGTCGCCTGAGTGTTGCTCATGATTCCATGTTTAAAAATTGTATTAATATACAATCTGCATACAGAAAATTTTACTATCTTCTTTTATACAGTACAAATTTAAAACCAGTAGACTTAAAACATGATTTTCATTTAATGAAAGAGAATATAACATAGTATAAAAAAATGTATGGTTTTTATTCAAATCGCTTCCGTAACATAATCGTAAACATAAAAAACCATTATGTATTTTGTTTTTCTTGTATACATTTTTGCATAACATACATTCTTATTCAAAACATTTTGTTAACCGCAAATCTCCACCAAGTATGTGCTCTCACATATCCAACCAGAAACATTTTCCTTTCTTATCATTTTATATTATATCATATTGAAAAGCCGTTTAGCCTGTTTCCTTGTACCGTCTTCATTTTGAATACGAATTTTTCGAAAACATACAAATTTTTATATGTATTTTTATATGAAAATATTACATTTTTAATAAAAACATTTTTTATTATTTTTAATACTTTTAAAAATCAGTTAATTTGATTGTTTTGTTTGTTTTTATTTAAATGTTTTATATCATTTTGAATCCTTTAGAAAATTTTTTATGTAATATTTATTTACATTTCGGAAAAATCAACAAAATTAATATTTTTGATGGAAATTTTATCTTTTGAAATTATGATATAAATAAAGACTTCTTATACATATTCTGTGATCTTATTTATTACATAAAAATATATATGAAAATTATTTCATTTGAATATAAATTTATATTTATTTATTTTAATTTTTTTTGAAATATATTTCTTTAATATGTTAAATATTTATGTATTAGATTTATAACATTTCTTATTTATATGAAAATTATATATCTTTTGGAAAATTTGTGCGTTTATAAAAATTAATCTGAATAGTGTATTTTGAAGATGTACTAACAATATTTAAACAGCGTTTAGAATTATGGTACAGTTTGTTTTGAGTAATTAAAATACAAGAAAAAAATTGCTTCCTAAGTAGCACAATTGATGCTTCATATTGAAGATCATAGCGATGTCGTTACGTTATCTCTATCGGAATAGTTAATATTACAATCTTTCAGTCTATCGAAAATTATCAACATTTTGTCCGTAGTTTCAGGAAGCTTAAGAATACAAAAGATGTGAAACGATGCTATTGCATTCTAAATTTTTTTTAATCTCTTACAAATTCACTTATGAATAATGAACGAATCACTCTACAAGTGAGCTTTTCTAAACAGTCACCGGTGCCGTGACTTGTTCCTAAGATACCAATATATACATTTTGTTATGAATCGTTTTAAACATTGATAATTAGTGAGTGGAAAACGAGATTTTTCGTTTTTCTCTTTTTTAATGTCATTATGCGACGAAAAACAATTTCGATTGGAAATCATGAAGATAATTTATAGAATAATTTCGTGGGAAAATTTAAATTGGGGACAATTTTTTAAATTAGATTTTAAAAAGCTCTATTTCAGATGATAATTCTTAAAATTTTTACAATTTTTAAAATTGAAATTTTGGAATATGGTAAATGTATCGACTTGCAGTCGGTGACTAATTTGTGGCCACTCTATCGAAAAAAAAGTTCTTGTAATTGTTATGATTATGTTCTTATCAGCCCTAAAATTTAGTTTGAGTATCAAGAAATGATTGCCCAATCAGATTTTTCATGAATATTACAACTATTTTTTTTGCAATTATGACTGTAATTTGGTACATTTTCCAGCTTGCATTTTTGGTCGCCGGCACGTTTCTGACACTAATGGATATATTTCGATATGTAGCTGCCACATAGCCACATAGGTTACTGAAATTCTATCCTATCCTTATCCTATCTCAAACCAAATTCAATTATGTTACTACACATATTAAAATTCCCAAACTGAAATAATTTTTTGATCACAAAATTCAAATTCAATTACAACTAAAACTGTTTGAATATAAAACTTTATTTTATTTAAATTTATTTTTTTTTTAAGTTGTTTCTCTAATTTGATCGACTTTAAATTTGATTTCTACAATTTTGTTTGTATAAAAACTTTTTCAATGAAATACTTTCTTTTGTTTTCGGTAATTAAACATAAATTGACCGTTTTAGTTTTCTTCAATTTTAAAACGAAAACAATAAATTTAATTGCATTTTTTTTTCTTTCTTGTAGAACAAGTTTTTTATGTTAAAAGTAATTTAAGATAAACCCAGATCCATGAACTAATTTAAATGCACGAGCACGAGTGAGTAAGATAAGACCCAAAAATTAGTTGATTTTTTTTTTTTTTTTGCCTAATTTCTTATGTTTTTTAAAACCAAAATGGAAGAAAAAAAACGAAAAATTTAAATGAATTGAAAGCATTTCTTAGTTATTTTTTTTTATCTTGTCTTTTGGAACATTTTAGTAGAAAATACGTGACTGAATTTCTGGGATTAGAAATTATAAACCATAAATTTTTGTGAAAATTTTCCAAAGAATAAAAAGTTTTGCGCCCAAAGTGGGGTAATGTGATATAAAAGTTTATTTAAAGTTGTTCACGCAAAATGAAAAAAAAAAAAAACAAAACAAAACTCTTAATTAGGAAAATTAACAGAAAATAATTGAAACGCGATTTTCAAAAAAAAAAAAAAAAATTAAATTAATCAAAATTTTTAATTAGAAAATTAATTTTATGAAATTATCGACAAAAATTCAATGTTTTTTTTTTATTTTTTAGAAATTTTCGTACAGAATTGATTTTTAATTAAAGTTTTTCATATTTCAGTCTATTTAATTGGAAAAATGAAAATTGAAATAAATAAATCATTAAACTAGTTTCTTTTACGAGCAAATTTGGTTTTATATGTTTCAGAAGATGAACTTGATTCATAAAAATTTTTTGGTTTGGTTTACATTTAAACTTTCGGTACATCAAATACCAGTACCTGGGGACCGAGCTTTGCTCGGTAAGGCAAAGTTAAAGTATGCCGAAAAATTGCGAAAAATTTAAAATATAGAAATGTGAAAGTTCCTACATATCGATGTTTCAATTTTCGGCAATTTTTCAACAAATTTTCGATAACCTTGATTTAGGATATTCTTTCTTTACTTCTGGTCTTAGCAGCACGGCTAGGTTGAGTTGAAGTAGTCAGCTGCTCATCAAAATGTAATGGGTCGAGCAATACGTCAGAGTGCAAAGGCCCCGGTCGCGATGAAACTGGCAAGTTATACTGGAGACAGTTTGAAATAGTAATTACAATTGGCCATGAAGTGTAATTCCTAATGCATTCTGTCTCTGAGTTATTGAATCCGATTGTAATTGCAACCTGATTCGTATAATGAGGTTCAGGGAACTTGATGGTTTTGTAGTTACTATTTATCGCTGCCGATAGATATCTAAAAAGTGATATTGTTATGCATATCGAAAAACCTAACTCTCTAGCAATATTGCGAATTTTCAATAAGAGGAGTACCGAGGGGAGGGGAAAAATGAGGTTTGTACTGGGAAAATTGAAAGTCCTTAGTCCCCTTAGTAATACTGTAAAGTTTCATTAAGATCGAACCACCCAATTCGAAAATACCAAGCGAGAGGTATCGAGGGGAGGGGAAAATGAACTTTCTCAGAGGTGAGACCTATCTAGATCAATTTTTAGTCCCCGAAAACCCGTAACTCCCAAGTTTCGTGAAAATCGTTAGACGGGTTTTCGAGATCGTTGTGCAAACAGTCCTCGTATTATATAAGTAATACGAATTGAAATCTTTAAGCAGAGTATAATTTCAAAATCGTGTTTTCAATTTACAAAACTGTTTAGAGATTGCTTAACTTAAGAATTAAACTCATTTAGTTAAACTGAATTAAAAATAATTGAGCAAACTGAAGAGATATTGTACTTGTATAAATCATCTTTCTAATCCAGGTTTATGAAAAACACACCCCAAGTAACATTATAATACTTTAAAGTAAATATTTATGCTAAATGTTTACTAAATCATGGGTAAAAATATTACTTGAGCCTTAACAGAAGTCGTCATTGATAACAAAAATATATAAATTATTAGACTTATATAAAAACTTTGAATTGTTTGAAAAGACAATATTTTGCAAAGCTTCTTATTATTTAAAAAAGAATTTCACATTTCTATGCTAAACTTGCTACACAAGCTCTCGAATCAATCATGACCCTAATTTCATATAAATATATAATCGTACTTGTTTAAGAAGAGCATAAAGCTTTCGATTTTCATATCAACTATGCTAATTTTCTTTTGAGAAAATTCTCACACTTTTCATAAATGAGTCAAAAAAATGTTCATATTGTTTATATCAATGAATGAAAAAATTTATCAAAAGAAATGAAAGTATTGAGGTCTTCGTAATTGTGCATTTTTAAAAGACAAGTTTATGATTAGACGATCCTATAAAAATGAAATGAAAAATACCATACGAAAATAGAAAAATTGATTATAAATTGAACATAGTTTATGGTAGAAAAAGAAATTTTTTAAATGCATATTAAAAACGATTAGGAAAAGTTGTCTCAAAATTTATATTCATAAAAATAGGCAATTCGCTTGTTGGATGCCTCAACAATTTATTTAAATTGTTTTATATACAAATTGAGATCAATCTCGTCGTTGAATCTTGAATCATCACTAATTCAAGGTCCATAAATCAACTAATCTGACTTTCTTCTGTACAATATGGACAGACATAAAATAGATAGTTTATTGATAAAAAAAGAAAAAAACATGTCTTGCCGGAACTTAAATGTATATATCCAGAGCTAATGCAATGGTTAAAATCATAATTCGTAGTTCATAATTTGTTTATCTTGAAAAGGCAAGATGGCCTTGTTGAGCTGACAAAGGTCTTTTTAGCACAATGACACTTTTGGGAAAAAGATTAACTCTAAAGCGGTCATTGTCAATACAGCATGTTTTGCTGTCTCTCTTAGTAGAAGATCACAAATTACAAATAAATATGTATTCGGAATTGAATAAAATGTAAAGATCTGGAAAGTATATCCAATAGGATTTTTGCCATCCGTGGTGTGTAATTTGGATGTTGTCACGATTGTAGATCTTCATTTGTATCAACAAAATTAATACTAGATCTTATACTAACATCCTTTTAACAACACACAATCGATGATTATTTTAGATTTATAAAATCAATTATAAAAATGTATATAAATTTGTCACAAATTTAAAAAACCACCAATGTATCCTATTCTCATGAAGGCAATCAAACAACAAGTTTGCATTTTATTGAAAATCCATTCTCTTTAATTAAGTTTTTAATTTGTTTTTATTTTATTACTCAAGGAAAACTTCTATACTAAGAATTTTTATTTCTATAAAAATTTAATATTTTATCACATATAAAATTTAATCACATATGATTTACGAGCAAAATTTTCCAACCAACCAAAAATTTAATAAAACCCAAATTTTATTGAATTTCTATTTATGATTTGATTTTAAACACTTAACTCACTGAATTTTAATTAATATTCGATCATAATCGAAAAAATGCCTCACAAAAATTTTCATTCGTGGTGCAGAAAATAATTTTTCACGTAATAAAAATTAAATTGTATAATAAAAATTTTCCGTATCAAAATTTTCAAATTTTGAAATTTATTAGAATCTATAAAATGTTTCAGTCAATTATAAATTGAACTAATTAATTAAATAAATATGAATAAATTCGAAAAGAAGAGAATTTCTCTAATCAAATTTTGTCATAATTTAATTTGTTTTAAGTTAAGTTGTTTTTTCCAATTCTTAAAGAAAACAATAAAAATCATTTTCAACCTTGCTTAAACTAAAACGAAAAAAAATGTAATAATCTCCAACCTTTAAAAAAAACTAATATCGTAAGCCTTGAGAAGATAAAACTATATTTTGTTAATAATACTTCCTGTTACATTTTGTTTTAAACAAATATTTTAATAAGCTTTCTTAAACAAAATAATGGATTTTCAAAGTTTTCCGTGATAATAAGTACAATGAAGAAAAAAAGTTAATTGCATTATCGTGAGGCGGAATGAATTTCGAAAAACGTATTCTAACAGAATTCGAAGTTTTTTTGTTTATCTCAATTTGGAGTAACTAGTCAGACTTTCAGAACAGAAAATTTTTTCATTCACTTTGAAAACTAATTAATAATATCAGAATTGAAACTCAATTAATAATTTCCGACTTAAGTTGAACCTTTTTTTTTGGTTTTAAAGTCTGCCGGAAATTATATAGTATTGTATTTTGAAAAGTGTTCCATAGTATTTCGCCCCATGATCGCTTTAAACTTAAACTGAAGCTTTACAGTCAGTTAAATTTTTACATGAAAATCTTCAAACTTGAAAACGTTCTTTGCAAATTTATCATATTGAATTTTGAGTTTCTGGATCAAAATACCATGTTTTCATCTCTGCTGATGAGGTTTCTGGTACTAACCAACCACTCTAGAGAGGTTTATCAATGTTATGCATCAGTTACTCATTAATTGGTGGCATAAGTACAACTACTTGATCATATAGCATAGTATAAAGTATTCTATATATAAGGGAAAAATCGATTGTGAGCTTACAGTTTGATTAGGGAGCAAAACCTACGCGCTTTTCACACTTAAACCTCTCTTACATTCTCCAACTCTTCTTGCATCGACTGCAAATTGACCTCAGATCTACAATGCCTGCCCTAAGAAACCTCTGGATACCAATGTTTATTTGAATTGGTCGAATCGCTTGCAATATTTTTTATTATTTTATAATAAAAAGAAGATATTTAATGCTAAAATATTTAAAAAAGAAAAACACATTATGGCACTCCTGTGAAAAATCTCTTTGGCTACACCCTCAGCATATATTTTCTGAACATGTACTATAAGACTTAAAAAAAAAAGTCAAATAATTCTGAAAATAACAATTTGAATGCCGAAATAACCAAGCCTTTTTTTTGGATGTCATTTCAAAGTCTTCGGATAATATAACGCGGTCATTATATTCTTAATCGAAATTGACTTAAATCTATTTTTCTTATAATCTTGATATCAAATCACCAAAGCAATTTAGATACTTAACCTCAAAAAAACTAATTAAAAATAACAAATTCAAATAATTAGTTTCCATACTACAAGTTTGTAGTAAAACTCTCAATTTCTTATGAAAATCTTTAAATTCAAGAAAATCGAATTGATTAACCCGCAAGAAAAAGGATTCATTATTAAGATTAGTTCAATGAAAGTCAATCAAGTTGAAAATCTCAATGAAATCCCTCTTTTTTTTTCCTTGCAAATTCCATTAATTTTCCTAAAAAAAAAAATATATATTAACTTAAGAAGATAACAGAATCTATTTTCAACTTCACGAATCGAAGGATTATTATTTTCTTAATCAAATGGAAATAAAAGTTTTATCGAAAAAAAAGAAAACTCAAATAAAACTATTCGAAAGAAAAGCGAAAGAAAATAATTTTGATACAAATTCTAGCATTAATAGATTAAGTTTTATTTCGTTCAGTATTTTTTGCAAAAGAAAAAAGCACCCAAATTATCCGAAATAAATCCGTTTCGCGTGCTTTCAATGAAATTTTCTGATACTTTTGTAGACTTTTTTTCGAGGGTTTTCTAACGCCCAAAAAGAAATAAAAATATTTTTGTTTTTCGAAATTCAATTAGCCTGATTTTAACCGTAAAGAATTCAATTATGATAGCAATTTTAGCAATTTCTAGTTTTTTTTTTTATCGCGAAAACGGATTTTTTTTTGGCAAGAGTTATTTTCAGCACATTTTGTATATAAAAAGGCAAATGTACATTACTTTCAGACTATACCAAATGGGCATCACCTGCCTGATTAAGATTTGCACTACACTACAGTATTGATATTGCAAGCTTCCTTGCACAACACTAGAAGGACTTTTCTCAATGATAAATTTTTTATACCTTTTAAAGTAATTAATAAAGTAATATCATATTGTGACGTGCTACCCGTTCGGTTCGATGTTATTAAAATGATAACACTTTTATTTATGTGAATTTAGTGTATAACTTTATTTATAATTATTTCTGCTTTAACAATTAGTCTTAAAAATATTTGTCCGTCAATAATTAATTATTATTATTAGAATTAATTTATCACAGTTTTAGAGATTCACTATTTTAATAATTGATCACAATTACTTTTAAATTCAAAGTTTCTGTTTTACTCCGAATGTTTGAAATACACAGCTTGGCCTTTTGATTTGAATTGATTCTCAGACTCAATCCTCAGCTGCTTTTATACCTAATTGATGTGTCTCGGGAAATTTCTCGAAAAGTCTGGTCGTTGGCTTTCTAAAAACTAGATGGCAATATTTCTCGAAAGCTCTTGTATTGTGAATATTTCTGAGAATTATTGTTTTGTTTGTGACATTCGAGAAACGTCATCATTGTTTTGTTTACATTATTTTGGTCGTGTGTAGTGGATTTGGTGTTTTCTGGAAATATTTTGATTTATTTATTAAATAAAAGAAATCAAAATATTTCCAGCAATTTCTAGTGATGTGTAGTGCAATATAAAAGAAATATACTTTATATTTCATTTTAATATTACGAGAACAATTTTTAACAAATCTTTGGGCGATTCATTTACGTCCCACTATTTAAATTAATTAATTTCATATCTATTGAAAACTTTTTCGATGTTAATTTATTTAATTATATCGGTTTTGTTTCGGCACTCAATAAAAACCACATAAAATATATAAAAAGGAAATGGAATTCTTCTTGATTTTCCTTTTTATTGAAACAAGATTTGATTACTAATGTTATTTTCCAAAAAAGTTTTCATTTGCGAATGGCATTTAAATATACTTCAATAAAATAAATGAAATTGACTTAAATTACTAACAAAGTCGTGATGTTTTCATGAAAGTTCAATACAATAATTGCTTTTTTCACATACTGAAAATATCTAAATGTTTCTTTCCGAAAGAATGTTTCAGCTGTCTCGCCTCTTGTCGAATAAGATTTTCAAGCCAAATAAGATTTTCATGATATTTTCTTTCAATTTTATTAGAAAATTTAGCTAGCCAGAAGACAAGCGATAAAAAGAAAACAGTAACAAAACAATCAATTTCTATTTCATTCTTAATTGTTTCAATAACAAACCAAAAAAAAAAAAAGAAAAACACTGAACTAACATATCCTAAAAGAGAAAATTATTTCTCCGGGCCTAATTTATAGCAGAAACATTTTCGAAGAAAATAATCTGATGTTGCTAGTTTATGTTGCTTTTATTTATTAAAGATTTTGCTTAGGTTTTTCTTTTTACAGCAAGCAAATCAGCCTCTATTATTCTCGCCCACTCTATTATAGTAGTGAAAAAGAAAATCTCTTCTATGAAAATGTGCTTTGAGAAGTGTATATATTTCTTGGGTGGCGGATAGGAGCTGTTTCTGTTTAGTTTTCTTGCAAAATTTCTCTTTTTTCTCAGTGTATAAAAACACTACTATCATAAACAAAGTGGAATAATAATAAAAAACAAAATCAACAATATACTTAAAGAAAAGTTAAAGGCAAAAAAAAAAAAACATAAATAAAAAATAGCATCTTTCATATCGTTATATCCAAATATAGAAGAATATGATATTGCAGAAAAGATGATGATGCTGATGAGATTTGTTATATATAAGAAATATTGCAAATCTTGATATTAGAGACAATCTAGTGGAAAAAGAAAAACATTGTGATGAAGATGAAATCCGTTAAATGTTCAAAGAGAAAAGCGGGAATATTATAAACTGAAAATGATGGTAAACCACATCATATCATCCCGGTAACCATATGAAATATCCACAATGAATCAACCATAACGATTGTAGATATCAGGTGGTTATATATGAGTGTGTATATATAGTAATACATTTTAGCACAGTGTTGCGGATTCAATGGTGATGTCTTTAAAAAAAAAGATAAAAAATAAAAAACTGGTAACTGTATTTTATATATCTATGCCATGAAAGATGAGGCTTCTAATTTATTAGATGTGAATCCTTCCAAAAAAATATTTCTTTTAACCTATCACCATTTTTATTCAACATAAAATTTAGTACTTCTGTTGTGGGTACGTGTAAATTTCGTTACGTAATTTATCTCATCTCAAGCATACATGATAAACAAAAAGAGATTTATTAAAGTAATGTAATGGCTGTACTTACATTAAAATCATTATTTTTCAAAGATTTTATTTTTTTTCTTTTCTATATGAATATATTTTGTAATAGAAAAAATAAAAATTGTATATAATTTGAATAATATTTGAAATGGTGGGATGAGTTTTTATGGTATGTATCGAAATAATTTCTAATATACAACAGTGTTATCTCGATTATTGTAACAATTGAAATTTATACTCTAATCGATTATTGACAGTTATAATGAGAGCATTTGGACCAATGACTGAAACTTATGGAATTTAAAAGCAGTTATAAATAATCTATTATAATCAAGCATAGTACTACTATTCCCATTAGCCTTCCATCAAATTGATAGTCGAGTGTTCAATTCAAAGCTTATTCAATGCCAAATAACCAATCGAATATTCGATTCGATTTATTCTAAATATAATATCAGATATTTCTGACTTATCAGATGTTTTCCGCAATAATTCGTCAAAAACCGCCAACTAAGATAGTGTAAACTCAAAACACTATTGTGATAAAGTACATGGGTTTTACGATATTCGTAAAACTTCTAATTTCATTTGAGAAATGATATAACAAGTGAATACATCTTCTTATTTTTCCTATACTATATTTATAGTGTATTTTTTTAGTCGCATAATTTAATACTAAAGACATATTACGTCTGTTTTATTTACCACTTGCTCTGGAGTAGAGCAAATTTTTACATTGAAAACAAAAACAACAAAAGAGCAAATCATACACTACTTTCAGACCAGTTGTAACTATCACACCCGAAATTAGTTTAGTTTTCTTCCATAAAAAGTGTATTAGCTAAACATTTCTCATTTCATTACAATATGGTTGCTAAGCAGCGCTACCAAGATTTGAATTAAAGCTTTCTCCTACTCTTGCTCGTTTTATTTGCCATTTACCTTTCTCCAGGGTAGGGTATGGCAAATAAAACAGACCTATTAGCAGCAATAATGTACATTATTCTACGATTCTCGATTAAAATGCGAGAGATTGATTTTCTGATTTTAATGGAGAATCATGAGATAATGTACATTATTGCTGCTAGTTTGTCTTTAGTATACCTCAATTTCAGTTAGTACATAAGAAATCGAGATTGTACTGTATATATTTGACTCGTGTTTCTTTTTGAATTGAAAAATTTTTCACCAAAAATATTTCTTTAAATGATTTTCCTAAGGGAATTTCTGTGACAGGTTTCTTGATTCCTTTTTTAATTGAAAATAATTAAATTAAATAAAATACCAGGAAAATGTTTGAAAAATTCTAAAAATAAATTTATTTGAAAATAATTTTCGCTAGAATTTAGTTTCTTCATAAATTCTTGTTAAATACTAATCAATTATTTTATTATAATTAAATGTTTCCAGACTTCTTTTTTTTTTTATATAAGTAAAGAAAAAACTGATTCATCATAAATTAGCCCTTTTGACTAGAAACTCTTCAATTAAAACATAAAACTTGTATTTTTATATACGAAAAAAAATTCTTACGGATCAAATTAATTATTTTTAAACTTTATAAAAGTGTTAAACCGAATTTAATTGAATAGATCCGGTTGGTTGCATAAGTCAGGTTCAAACGTAATTATATATATTTGAAAAATTGCTTAGCAATTGTTTAAAAATTTAAAACCAAAATTTTGTATGAAGGCCAAAAAATCAAAGCTAAAAATTTTTCAAGTGCCAAAAATAATATATATTTGAAAATATATACCAATTAAAAAAGATTAAATACATTAAAAATGTATTTAGTATATTTCGAACTTCCTATATTGTTAAAAATCCTCTTAAAAAATACTCAAAATCCTTGACGAAAGATTATAATTCATCTGGAAATCAATATTTTTTACTTCATTGAGTCGAATTTTCATAAATCGATTTACTTATACAAAAAAAAAAAAATAATAATATCTCGAAAAAATCATTATGAAAAATATTTCACGAATTTTTATTCAAAATCATTTCCGAAAAATCAGCAATATTTTTATCTTTAATATTTGATTTTCATGGTGTTTTTTCTCAAAGAAATATTCTAAGAATTTTATCAACGTCTCGAACTTATCTTTAAGAATAATGAATATTAGAATCAATACAGAATATTTATCAAAGAACAGACCTGTTAAGTGAAGGTAAACTATGCCTGAAGGCGTATAATATGAAATATCATTCGTTGATTTCTTTTTTTTTCGGTTTTCATCAACCTAATTTTCAATTGATAAACATAAAAATATGGAAAAAGGTGAACTGAATTTTCTTCAACTTATAGGAATTTTACTATTAGGTTGTGAAACATGAAATGTTTCTTTTTTAGTTAGGTAAAAATTCAAACTAATGAATAACAAACAAAACAAGCCATATTAGTCCAAAACAACGATAACAAATTATTTTGGTTTTTACTCATGAACTTCTATTGTTTTTAAGTAAACAATATAATTCCTAGATATTTGCATGCAACGCATATAACTCTCCTAATTAACATTGAAATATTTAGAAACATTATTGCTAAATCAAATCACAGTAATAACAACTAAGCTTTAATAGCATTTAATGCTAAAAATTATGAGAAAGTGTTACTTTAGTAATTGAATATTAATGACAACAAAATCAATACATTTATTTTGTATTTTATCAAGTTCCAGGAATATATAGATAGATAAATAGATCCTTTGCAACTTCCAGTTTCTTGTTATCTGGCACATTTTAAGCATTTTTTTCCGGCTTATTCTACAAATGTAGTTAAGGCTACTAATCACAAAATGTAAATTCGATTTGTAACCGTAAAGATCCAATCAATGCCTAAATTGATATTCTCTCATCAAATGGCTGTGTAATCACTCAGTTAGTTCCTGTTAAGTCATTTGTATCTTTACTATTGGGTTTAAAATATCGGAAAAAACTGAAATAACATTCCAAATTCTGTATTAATAAAATTCAGGAAAATTGAAATGAAAATTAGTTGAAATATGTTTGAAGGAGGTATAAATGAAAGTAAACGTAGACGACAAATTCATTTTACTAGAGCGAAATAGATTTTTTTTTTATGGAGATGGGTGCCAAGGCACCCCGTACTTAGGCCTTGCGGCCCATTGTACCCTCGGGAGAATCTGGACATATGTCCTGGGATCGCACAAGTTTTCCAAGAAAACCTATGGGAAAAAAAATTAATTACCTGTATACCGTTTACAGAGTGGTAGCTTGTCCCAACTCTGGAAACAGTTCTATCTTCTTCAGGTAATCGATTAAAGATTCCACCTTCAGATTCCGGACATCCGACAAGGTCAAGAATGGTTTTCTGAAGATCTTCTTTCGCAGGCCCGTTAAGGCATCACATAAACTAATAACGTGTAGTGATGTTTCCTCAACGGTTCTGCACTTACGACAGGTGGGATCAGATAGGATACCTATGGTATGTAGATGCTTGCGGAGGCAATGTCCCGTGAGGGTGCCCATCAGCACTCTGGTTTTATTACGGTCCAACTTCAGTAACGAGTCGAAATAGATACATACATATTCAGAATAGCAATTTAGGCGTTTATGTAACTTTTCTTACAGAATTCTGTATGTAAAATTAAGGTTATATAGACATACTGTACGATTTCAGAATACGGTAGTTAGTATTTCAAATCATTATTAAAAACAAGTTATATCTTCGAAATTTGTTCATGTACAACAACCTAATATACATACAAGTATGTACCATATATGCCCATAGGCTAAAAGGTTTCTTTTTTTTTACTATTAGTTCATGTACTTAAAATTTACTTGTCTTACAATACAATATATTATTGTTTATTTGTTTTAAGTGTAAAACTAACAAATTTACCTAAAATATTGTTTATATGAAAAGTCAGTTAACATTGCGAAAGTGTTTTTTTTTTTGAAATTACTTAAATTAAACGCATTAAAAGCATCCAAATAACAATTAAAATAAATATATTATTAAACATTAATCTTTATCATGAATATTTAATTATTATATTATTTTTTTTTCTTTACCGACTTTTACTAAATCATAAAATAACTGTGCTATGCTTTTTTTTATTGGATTTTAACCTAATTTTTTGATTTGAAAAAGAAAAAAATTATTTACTTTCGAAAAATTTTTTGGTTCTAAAAATTAAAAACTTATAAAGTTTTAAAGCTCCAGCAAGAAAAAAAAAAGAAAAAGAAAACAAAACTTTTGAAAATAATTTGCATTTTTAAATAGCAAAAATTGGATAATACTAAAAAAAACTTGTTAATAGGAATAGAAATTTTTCATATTGCTTTTTTTTAGATCAAATTTGTAATAAATATAAATTAATCTAATTTTAATATAAAACTTATTTCTCAATTAACGATCATAAATCACATCGAGAAATTGTTTGGAAATTTTACAACAACACTAATGAAATGTAATTGTTTTTTTTTTTTGAAACAATTTCTTTTGGTTGTTTCTAATTCAAAATTGTTTTTATAGAGAATAACAATTTTTTAGGTAAAGCGCATCATTTAACAAACAGTTTCATGTTGAAAGACTCTGCTTTTTTTTTCTTAAACAAAATCTTCACTTTACAATTTAGCTTTCAACAAAAAGTCGTAGAAAACAAAAAACAAGGTTTTTTTTTATCTACCGTTTTTCTTTTTTTTTTTGGACAACGAAATTGTGTCCGATTACTGTGAGTTTTTCCGCAATTTTCTAACCGAATTAAAAAGAGAATATATGTATATGGTTGTGCAACACAATTGAAACAAATGCAACAACTATATTGACGAGATTGCTGTGTTTTGCATCCGTTTGAATCTTTGATTTTATGGAATTTAACACTTTTTTAAAAAAAGCTTTCATTCAACCTTTTAACAAAACATTTTTTTTTTTTTTAAAGAATTTAAAATGTCAAAGATCAGATCTTAAAAATAAAATCTTCTCAATTTCATTTGAAATTTAAAAACACACTATTACATAATTTAAAATAAGTTTTAAAAAAAACATATACTATTTATATGGAAACTTAAAATCGGCCTACAGCCGGTTTTTTTTAATATCCTATGGTAAAATTGGATGGAGCAATAAACAACTAAAATGGAATTTTAACCAGAAACACCTTGAGCCAGTACAACTGGCAAAATATTTTAAAAAAGGCAATTTCAAACATGTCATATCTTTATTTATGTACAAATTTTGGTATTCACATGCTGTATTTTATTGGGAATTCTATCGGCGCTTACCATACATTTTATAGGTTCTTAATTAGCGCCGTATAATATTGGTCGCTAAATTAGTGATCGATAGAAAACATGTACTAAGCCACATCTGCCAGATGCTAGATGGCGCAAATCAAAGGTTTTTTTTTTTCATTGGAATATTTAAAAATAACAGAAAATCAGTTTTTTTCCATTGTTTTTATTCCTTTTTGTTTTATTTAGTTAAAACAATACTTTAAATAGTCGTCTCGTGAAATATTATTTGTTTTAATTTCATTATTTGTCTAAAAAAAGAATATTTAATTTGTTTAACCTCAAAAAATACACTAAAAATATACTAATTTCAGTGGTTCGAATATTCGAAATTAAGAACTTATATAAGAGAAATCGTTCTTTAGAGAAAGTAAATTAGCGCCCGATAGAATTCCTAATAAAATGCAGCAACAATGTGTAATCACCATTGCAGCACTGCAAAGGATGTCTCATCGTTAATAGTATTTCTAAAAAAGACTGTAAATATATGCATTTTTATATCATACAGAGTTTTTTTTTAACAAATACTATTAATGAAGTGGCATGTTTTGCAGACTGCAAATATGGTCAAATCAGAATCCAAGTTGGGAACTCTATTCATTTTGTATGCTTTTTGATGTAATATAATATAAGATGTTGTTTTTCCGTATAACTTTGTTTCATCTTGGTCGAAATTTCTTCTAACTTAAAGAGATCTGGGCTTTGATAATGTAAATCTATTTTGTAAGTTTTATTCAAATTGGTGAGTTCATTTTTTTAAATTAAAACTACAAAACTAAAGAGGAAAAACGATAAAACTTTATGGTGATACTGGTTTTTTCTTAATAACTTTGTAAATTTTCTACTAATTTTCTTCAAGTTGTCACCAAAATGTGTTCTAAATTGTATCGTAAAAATTGTACTGACATTCACAAATATAATTTTGGTACATTTTACTATAGGCTATAAAATTAGACATCATTATTCTGTGATCGTGTATTGTTAGAAAATATAAATTTTATTTTGTCAGACTTTTAATGAAATAATTCACATAATAATAAAACGTGTACTTACAGTAAATTATTCTGTTTTTTTTTCTTCTCTCGATTAAATAGCCTCCAAACAACAAATCAAAGATGAAAATAATATTCGTTGATCAATTATAATTATTGAAATAATTATCCAAGGTTCGATTTATCAACAAAAAAAAAAATAATAACGTATTTAAATAAAGGTTCTCTTCTTTCAGAAAAAAAAGGTTATTCACATATCATAATAATTTCACATGGAAAGACAATTTTTTAATTATTTTAATTATTATTTTTATCACTCTTGTTATTTTGTTTGTTGTTTAACAAAAATTTTTCTTATTAATTTTCCGCTTTTCAAATAATAAAATTTAATTTATTATGAAATCGAGAACTTATTATTTTTTTTCTTTTTGTAATTCAAAATAATTTACATGTACTTCTTTTTTTCTTATTATTATTATTATGATCACCTTTCTTCTTCTTATTATTAGTAATTCATAATAATAATTACTTTGTATTTATTCACAATTCTCAAAAACAGAAAGAAAAAGAAAGTTCAAATTTCGCGCCAGTGACTTAATTAACAAGAAGAAACTGTATTTGAACTGAAAAAGAAACCACTGTGTGTGTAAGAAATTAATTATAGAAAATTATTTTTAATTAGTTACTCTTATAAAAATAATTCTTGATATTTCACTTGTTTTTATTTTATTTTATATTTTCAAAAACTGTTAAATCGCGAATATTAAAAAATTTTCCAAAGCACATATTTGTTTCAAAAATCTTTTTTCTTATAAAAAAAAAACGCACACACAAAAACGTTACATTATTGGTAAACTTTGTTGTAATTCGTTTTGTTTTTTAGGTAAAAAGTTAAAAGTTAAAAAATATAAAAAAAAATTAAGAAAAAATAAGAAAAAAAATCAAAATTAACAAAACATAACTTTTGAATAATAATTTCGAAATACTGTTCTTTTTTCTTGTTTTTTTAAAGAAAAACGAAGAAAATTGCTTAATATTTCCGAATAGTGGTTTTCCCTTCTTAACACGCGAAAGGTTATTTCTCGACTGAAACTGCGCCAATCTTCGAAGAAATATTAACTTGTTTCAACATTTTTCTTCTTCTTCTTTTAACCATATTTCCACTTTTCCACTTCCAACTTTCAAAACACTCTTACCTATTCGTATATATACCTGAGAAAATATAATAATGAGTTTAAAATAAGATGAAAAGAAAAAAAAAAAGCTCTAAACAAAATGTTTCTTACCACAAAGATTGGTTTAACATAACAGTTTGCCTAGTTTTGATGAAATTATCAAATATCATGTGGGAAATTTGGTTGGAACATTTTGTTCGAGACAACTTAAAGTTGGTGAAAAGAAATCCGCGACTGACCAAATTACAATCAACAAAACCGTCATCAAGTTAAATGTTCGTGTTTGAGTTGGAAAGTTTTCTTGTTTTTGAGCTTTTTACATATTATTTTCCTTCTATTTTTTTGAATAAAACTACGTTTATATTGGTACATCTCAATTTATAATACTGTATATAACTTTCTTATACACAATATTTTAAGTTTAATATTCTGAATTAACAAATTCTTATCCTTTTTTTGTAGTCTACGTACTATAGCAGAAAATGTAGATAGATATTTGTTCCGGTATGAATTTATGACACGATTTCATGTCTGCAAAGAAATATCTTTCTTCATTAATTTTTGTAAATACAATACATGTATTTCTTATATAATACAAAATCTCTTCGTTTTACAAATCTTAGTAACGAGATATATTGTTTGCTTGCATATCAAAATAGAATTCAAGCTGGACACTCTACTATATTTATATTGTATGCTTTTTGATACTGCAAAGCATGTACTACTGACTTTGATAAATTTTACCATTTAGTGTCATTCAAAACTAATCAAATACATAAAATCTTATTAAGATAAGTCAATGTGTTCAGACGAAGGGACATATAGTACAAATCTTATTAACGGAAATGATTAATTCAAATTCAAACATATCGAAAGTACATAGAAATGGCTCGATTTGATTTAGTTTCAATTGAGTTAGACGATTCCACTCCTGGTCTCAAAACATTTAATGAAAATTAGGCTAGTTTCGTATTCTGTATGATATTACAGAATACAGTAAATAGAGTCACAGATAAAATGAATAAAAGTTTTTTTTGGTTGAAATTTTTTGAAGAATTCCTGGGCAGCAAAATCATTAGTGCTTGTAAATGCATATATTTTGATATCGTACAGAGTATACTAAGAACAAGATATCTTGTTTACAGTCTGAAAATCTGACCATGAGAATAAAATTTGGACACTATTTATTGTATGCTTTTTGATACAGTTCTTCAAGTGCGTCAGTCCAATTCTCGGTCTGTAAAGCATAGTCCTAATAGTGTGTACAAATTCATGTATTTGCAGCCTTTCTTAGAAGTACTATTAATAAGGTAACAAGCTTTGCAGAAATAAAATGTGAACAAAATTCAATAGAAGCTAAAAACTTTGCTTATCATACTATTGCAATATTCCGAATTATCTGTAAACAAAATTGTGGAAAATTAACTTTTACTATTTATTGATAGAATATTTTACTTGAGTCTGTTCAAAATTTATAACATCTACCTTATTCAATAATACGAAATTAAGAAAATCGTGTGTCCAATTTTTAATTATACACATATATTAGGTATAAGATAGTAAAAAGAAATGCCTACTTCAAATTCGAATGTTACAAATTGAAATTATCAATAATTGGGATTTTAAATCGTAATTTTAAACATCCTATATAAACAGCCAATAACGAAAGTGGATAATAAATGCATCCTGATTTATAAAAACACTTTATTTAAACATTATTAGAGTAATTTACTTACCGGCTTTCGAATTTCAATATTGCGCAGGTCCTAACAATTCTAAAGACTCTCAAAAATTCCTCCTCTTTTTGGTCAAAAAATCTCAAAGCTTCTGAAAGCTATTCTATTTCGCAAACATTTCAAACGTTCAAATATCGGAATAGAGTTTAAGTGGTATTTTTCTTCCTGTTAGAAATGTTGATGGATCCACACTTCTGTTTATTATTTGTATTTCCCACAAAAAAAAGAAACACTTGAATTTCGTTTTTTAGGGGTGACTTCTTTTTTAAGCTCTACACTTTGTATTGAAAGGATTATTGTCGCCTTTTTAATGGAGACGTTATTCTCTAAACCCAAATAAAATCGTATGCTTGGAGACAACCAATTGAATATTTATTATAAGAACTTGTCACCATCGCCAATTTCTTATTGTTTAGAATAAAAGAATTTTTGTTAAAAAAGAAAATTTCAATTTTTAGATGAATGCATTTGACATCTTTGAGTACGGATTTCTAATATAAGTTGATAAAGAAAAATTTGTCAAAAATTTGAATGTGGAAAAATTTCTTGCTGAAGAAGTCATTCCTAAAAAAAAGAATCACAAAACTAGATTATTTTTGTCACCCTAAAATTTTTAAGATCACAAATTTTAAATCTGTTAAAAATATAAATAAACATGATTGCTTTTTTTTTGTTCAGGCAGGAACAGAATAATTCCCTTGTGTAAATAGGTTTTATGATATATGATGTGATTGCCTTCCAGGATAAAAGAAGGTCAGAAAATCTTTATTTTATATGTATTCCCTTTCTTTTTGGGACTAAGATAATCTTCACGCATTTACACAAACACACCAGTTTGTATTTTTATTCAAAAAAATTTCTGTTTGGGGCTATCGACTAAATTCATTTCCAACCCCGTCATTTAGAGACTCTTATATGTGACACCATATGGTTATTGTCGCTTTCTATATTTCCCAGAGATCCAATTCATGTTTTTCTTTTATACGATATAATAGTGTACTATATATAGCGTCCATATATAATTTTCATTTTGGATGAGTATGGAATTGGCAACTTCGACATATGTATATGTACATATACATTATAATCTTAGGCTTTGTATAGTCCTTAACTTTTATATTTAGGAAATATCCACCTTCTCGTGACGTGATAGTCGATTTTATAAGCCCGTTTCATTGTGAACGTGCTTTTATTGTTAGAAACATTGTGTAATATGATAAATGAATGAAGGAAAATGGTAGGGAAAATCCTAATATGAGTATACATTTTTCTTGTCTTATGAGTGGGTGGTGTATTTTGTCTTATTTTTTGGATATTCTGGATATTCTGGATGATTTTACTTCGACATTTGTGGATGAAATGTTGAAATAATAAAAAATCTTCTTATATTTTCGTGTTGATTTTATTAGGTGTAATTTTGAACGAATTAATTATGAATATGAAATCTTGTATATTTCGAATTTAATAATAACAACAAAAAAAAATGATTTAAGTGGTTATTAAATCAAATACCCATCTTCAAATTTTTTATTTGAATATATAAAACTTTAACAATAAATCCAATTAATAATATTTTTTTAATGTAGGAGTTTGCCATATACGATTTTATTGTATTATTTAAAAATATCGAAGATATAAAAATTCTGTGTAATTTTCGCATTCTTTATACTATATACAGAGAAAGTATTGTCTCATAATTAGTTAATATCAACAGGCTGGGGTGATATCTATGTGTCAGTCTGTAATAGGATTACAGAATAAAGTATGTAACTGAAAAGCTGTGAATCTAAATTAGAAAATTGGAGAATCTTAAAGCTCCGATTACATCCAATTTCAAATACTATTATTCTCCACTATTTCTACAATAAGGAGAAAATTTTAAAAACATTTGTAGAGAAGACATTTTCTTCTTTTGTTAAAGAAAATGCACACTCTTGATCTTGGAAATTATCAATTACTTCGTTTACATGATCTACTTGAAGTCGACTTCAATCCGAAAATCGTGCAGGTATACCCAGATTGACCTCAAATCGATTTGATTCAATCCGATCACAAAAATTTTTCTGATCGACTTGAAATTTGCATGTAAACCGAGATCAAATTCAAATCGACTTGGAAATTTAAAATGAAGTATGAAAAGAAGGAAAACATAGCCTAAAAAATAAAAATTTGTTTGCTGTATGAAATTGACGTTGATTTGAAGCCGATTTCAAGTCAATCTTTTAATCCAGTAAAGCTTAAAAATGCGGGTTGAGTTTCAAGTCGATCTCAAGTCAATTCTAAAGTCGCCATGTAAACCAACTAAATTTTATTCAAATCATCAATCATAAATATTCCAAAATGAATTTCTGCATTACAAAATTATGAATAGAATATTAATAAATAAAAGATTTATTAATTTCAACATCTTTCCTGTCTGGTAAGCTGAAGTTGATAATCCGAGTGCCTGTAGTACCTATCTTAGGCAATGGTTCTATCTACTGTCTTTGTGTACATGAAGTCGAAATATGAAATGGAAAATCCACAACTCTAAGGTATATAAAAATACCACAGACTCAGCAGTGGTTGATTTCCTATTCTTCCCATAAACAACATATATTGTAAACTGTTATAACTAATCTCCTCGAATATCGTTATACTTTGTCTTTAGGGTAACTTATTTTATTATAAATACACTCGCGCCGCATATAATATCTGGACCATTAAAATTGTAGTCACATTTTAAATTTCAAAATTCAAAAATTTATTATGTCGACGTTGTACGTCGAAATTAAGGATATCCAATTTAACCCTTTAATATCCGACACCAGAGAAATACATCCAATAAAGTTCATTGAAAACAATATATTTAGGGTTGGAATTTTCAACAATTGTTCACCATATCGAATTGTATATCAGACAGTTGAGGATGGTTTTCCATGACACAAAATTTAATTTATGTATGTTTTCTTTTATTTTTGTCAGAAATTACAAAAACTCGTACTACTGTTTCAATTGATATACTCTCCCCCATATCTATTTTTTTCTTTTACCTCTAAAAATCGAATTAAATAAATCAAAATAATTAAAGAAAAAACAAACTCATTTAATTAAGTTTTTAAATTTAAATTTCCAGAAATTTATTTTTCTTTTTAAATTTCCTGTCAAATTTCAAATAAACTGCCGTCATTAATTACACTTCCAAAAAATGCAAAATTATGTAAATGGTTTATAACAAATTTCACGGAACACCAAATTCAAATTTATCTCTTGGGTATTTTTTACCCTTTTCATATAACGAATTAGTTAAGAATGTGATAGCTTTAAGGTTTATTTCATATAATATTAAAAGTTTTAATAGCAAACAAGAGCCATCGAGTATGGCTGCAGGTGTAGAATTGAAAGGATCACACTATTCGTACAGAATTTTAAATGGACTTGAACGTGTACGACATTGAATCTCACATTTCTTTCATTCATCGGTAAATGATTGGCTTGATAACATCCTGTTTTGTATTTCCTTCTTGTTTCCTGTCAATTTCACTGCTAAACCCCATTCTGAAGATGTTTCTTATTTCGTTTTTGGAAATTGTATATTTGTTTTCTTCCGTATCTGGAATTTGTTTCATGTTTTTCCTTGCGTGGTTTTTAATATTTTTCACAGACCCAAAGTGGATATAAGTTGTTGGATGAATATAAAAAGAAACGATATTCAATGAGAGTACCACATAAATTTTTCGATGATGAGATTCCCGAAATTACTTTCGTTTTTTAAAGGATTTTATTGCTTCTAAGAAGGAGTGTTTTTCTTGTTGTTATTGTATGGAATGAATTTTTTTTTTCCATCAAAGAAGGTACTCTATGGATGATATGGAATTGCTTACTTCTATATTTTTTTGTTGTTGTTTACGGCGAAGTGATTCCTTGTGTAAAGTATTATATCATTTTACATCGTAGATATTTCGTGGAATAGAATTTTTTATCTCAGAGATTTTTGAATAAGTTTATTTATCGCGAAGATCAAAGTATTAACGTTAATCTGGAATAATGTAGAAAATATATATTGAACATTATCCTTGTGAACATTTCTCGTTCATAAATTTTTTATAAATCGAATAAATTTTTATACTGAACTTTTAAATTGGGAATTTTTTTAAAACATTCTTGAGACCTTCTTGGAACATTATTTCTCCATAAATTACAGTGTTAGGAAAGTGAGTTAGGTATATAGTATAAGTTAGCTAACTCTTTGGTATCGGCAGATAATTTAAACAAAATATTTCAATTGTATTCCCAACACTGCCATCATAAATTTTGCCATCTAAAATTCTTAAAACATCCTTTATTTTTTCGTATTCCTTTTTGCCCAAATAATGCATATATATTGTAATTTCATTTTATTCTCCAAAAATTGCAACATTTTCGTCAGCTATCACTTTCAAAAGTGATTATCAAATTAAAATAAGTTCCATAAATGACAGCAAACTTCCATAAAGCTAAACACGATTAAATTCCAGGAACTGAATAACTTAAAATGTACTTTAAAATTATCATAAATTTTTACTACCCTGGAAAACTATGTTTTCTACAAAACAGAACAATTTCAAGTACTATGTAACATGTCCAAGATATCACAAAGGTAAATCCAAAAAGACCATAATTTGTTGGTTAATTCGAAAAGGAAAAACGACTGATGAAAATATGTTCCATTATTTTGGAATTTGTGGAATTTTGTTTTGTGTACAAAAGTTTTCTTCACTGTATATGAAGTGGTTTTTGGATAGAAAGACAATTTTCTGTTATCCTTATTTTTATATTGGATGGACCAAAAAGCCGTTGCAAACATAGAATCCAAACAACGTTTAAGGACACAAGAGATTACTCAGAATTTTAATATATCGAAATCGAACGTTGAAAACTTACAAACAGAAGCGTGTAGAGTTTAGAGTTTAGAATTATAAAATTGTTGTGTTTTATTATGATAGCGCTAAACTACATACAATTTCGAGACATTGGTTGGGAACTTTGGATGCATTCACAGTATAGTCCTCGTCATGCATCATCAGACTGCTATTTGTTACGGTTTCTGCAGAAACTTCTTTAGTGATGTTAATTTGTATTCAAAAGAAGCTTGTGAAATATTTTGAAGTTCTACAGTGACAGAAATACCAGGAAAATGGCAAAAGGCCATCGATTGAAATGGACAATATATTATTTAATAAAATTCTTATTTCCTATGAGACAGAGAAATACACAACAATTTTTTGGCCCATCCAATAATATTACCAAGCTGTCTTACTTGTCTCTGGTATTAGAGACAAGAATTTTTTTGAATTCCAAAAAAGAATAAAATGTTGTATCAAGAATTTACGACAAAAGTAAAGATGGGAAATGGAAAAGAAAAGGCATTTAATTTAATGATTTTTCTGTTTTATATTCATCCTTTTTGATAAGGGCTCTTAAAGATCTAATTTCAATTAATAGATTGAACTAAAATGAGACAAATTTTCAAAGTAGCGAGATTTTTTTACAAAGTGGTTCATGATTTCACAAATTTTCAAGTATATATATCCTTTTTTTGATAATAAAGAAATTCAGGAATTTTAAATTTGTTCGCATGAATATTAATTCAGGTCTCATTATTAGGAATTTTTTTAAATTTTAATTTTAATCTAAATTCAATTGGTTTCACCTGCAATTTTATTTCTTTACACAAAAATCATCTTCAATTTCAAAAACGGTCGATAATTAAATACCAACGACCCAAGTTTTAATGTAAATACTAATAAGGATTCGATTAAAATCTTCAAAATCCGTTTAAACACAAATGAAATTCAAAATTGATCCCTTTTATTCGGAACCCTTCTCCATTGATTATTGTTCACAAAAACGATAACATTTTTAGCTTTAGATAAACCTTTATTTATTGGGTACTGAGATATTGATGGTGTAGGTATTCTTCTCCATTTTAAATAAGGACCCGAAAATTCACTTGTCAAAGTTTCCAATATACACTTTACACAGAAAAAAAGGGTGATTGTTGATTATTTAACGCCAAAGTTTAATGATACGGAAAACTGAATTTCAGCTCTTTGATGAAGGATCTAATACGGAATATATGTGCGTTTGTATTTGATCCAATGAAAAATTTTATAAATTGGCTTTTCCGGATAGATTATATATCACTTGTTACTTAAAATCATATCAAAATTTAGACCAGACTTAACATTAACTCAATTTTCACAAAAGAAAGGAGAGATGGAAGTTTTTTGAATGGAAGTCACCATCTTAATGATATTTTCTCTTTTGAAATTAAATTTAAAATTGATTAGAAACCATTCTGTCGTACGTTAAACCAATCTATTATTACTAAAAAGTGAATATTTGAAGAAATAAGTGGCAATTAATGTGTTTATTTCATTTTACTAAAACTTATGTTTAGTAGTGCCAATGATTACAAACTCTTAAGCTTGAACTCATCTTAAAGTAAGTAAGTGCTCCCTAATTACTGACTAATTCGTGTAAATGCATACTTTTCAATTTACGTCGGTACCAATGTTTTCTTTATACAACACGCGCCTCCAATTTTACATGAACCATGGGAATTGGGAACATTTGCAAGGAAAAATACAATTGTTGTAGTGAGGACATAGTAACTTTTTAATGAATTCACCATTATTGGATATAATATTCGATTATTAGTATTGCTCATTCTTTTCTTTTCAGTAAAAGCTTAATTTTTAATGATCCTGACGAACGCCAAACCAAGACCTCATTATTGGAAAGACTATAGTGCCTTGCCGCTAGCCTATTGACATTATAGAATGGTGCCATCCCCCAGTCTCTGCTATTTAGAATTTACATTTTTTTTCCTTTTGATTAAAGTAATTTCCTTGTAAAATTATTTTCTCAATTAATTTTCTGAGATAATTTTTAGATTTAATATGACTGAATTTTGAAGATAAAATTTTTCTTCCCCAAATAAGAAAAATATGAAGATTTTTATATCTTAGTTAATGAGGTCATAAAAATAATTTTTGATAAGAAAATTGCCTTCAAATTTTCCTGAATTTATGAAAATAAAATCATTAATAACGAGATTGTGTTTCATGTTTTTTTTTTTTGCAGATAGGAGAATTGTTACTAAGAATAAAAAGAATTCAATATACTTAATTAGAAATTAAGTTTTTCCAGGATGTGTATATACTATAGGAGGATCAATTAGCGGTCAAATTATCTTCATTATAAAGTATATATGCTAAATCATAGAGAAATGCAATGAATTTCTGTAGAAAGTAAAATTGAAACAGGTTCCGGAATTTTAATTTAATTTACTCAAGATAATCGATTAAGCATCATACACGATTGAGTTGTTGCAGATCAGTTCCCACATTTGTATACCTATTAAACACATTCTATAAAATCATTAAAATTCACTTTTATTATAATTTCTCCGTCAATGATTTTCATATATAGAAAACTGTACTAAGAAGAAAACTCATTTTCATTTAAAAATATATAAAAAAAAAAGTAAAAATAGAAAAAGTGAAAAACAATTTCAATAAAAACATTTTTGCAGACCTTTCGATATAGGAAAGTAATTTCCATAAATACAACTTAATCCCAAATATCAAGCGGCATTCCACAATTTAATTTCAACATGGAATTCTTGGCTTTTATTTTTAAATTCCAATTAAAATGATATCAGACAAGCAATTAGTGTTAATTAATTAAATGGAACAAGAAAAAAAAAACAACAAACAAACAAAATCGATTTCAATTTTATTATAAAGTTTATAATTTGTACTATTTTTCCAATCTCTTGGAACTTGTTGTATAAAACCATAAGAAGTTCGATTCTGATGATGCGGAACATAAAATGATTCCATTCCAATTTATATCCAATATATGATTGGCATGGCGATGAAAATATCTCTTTTTCATTGATAAATTATTAACTATTTTATTTATTATTGATCTTAGTTCGAAGTGAAAAATTCATTCAAGCGTATTTTACTCATTAAAATATTTAATTCTTCAATTAGCTGAATATTTCTATTTGCCAAAAAATTAATTAATTTCTGAAAATTCCACATTTTTAAATCAATATAAAAAAAGACTTTAAGTAATCTTTTTTTTAGGTTAAAGTTTTTTCTCCAAATGTAATAAATTGAATTATATGTTTTTCTCTATAAGTAGGTATAAGTAGGGTTTCTGTACTCGATTCGACCCGACTCGGACTCGTCGAGTTTTTGGGTAGTTACTCAGATTCGAGTCCGAGTCTGACTCCGAGATTTATAGCAAATTAAAACAAGAATTTTTGCTTTTCAGAAATACTGGAAAACGAACAAGTAATCTTGATGACGTGTACAACGCACTTTCCTCCATAAAACCAACTTCAACTTCTAATAAAAGAACATTTTCGATAATTGGCAGATTCTGTACTACAATCAGATCAAGACTTGCTGATAAGTTTCTCAATTCTTTAGTATTTCTGAAATATTTCTACCTTAAGACAAAAAAAGCAATTAAATTGAATCAAATAAATGTTCAAATAGTTATATCTAGTTTTAAAGTTTAATTTTTCAAAATAAATAAATTGATTATTAAATTTCTTTCTAATTTCTTGGCACGATCGCAAATTTCAGTTGAAAATCTTGTAATGTAATAAATAATTCTAATTTTAACAAATTTTAGTAATTTTTTTTAGTTACAAAAACTTCAACTGTGAGAATCGTTATTGAACTCCAAAATATTAAACGTTTTGGCTTATTGATTTGAGTTTAGATTTAGACCCGGACTCGACGAGTTTTTAAAATTTGGGACTCGTACTCGCCGAGTCTTAAAATCGCGAGTTTCCAGAAACCCTAAGTATTAGGTGTCGACTAAATTAACAAACTACAATAGAATTCCAAAAGTATATGAATTCATTATTTCTATTATTGAGTTACAATTTCTTAAAAGGAATGCACGAAGGCTTAAATATAGTATATACAAATCAGACTCCAAAATTTACTAAATCTCAGGTTCTTTTTAAGAAATTCGTTATTGGTAATAAAAAAAACAGATACACAGCTGGTCAGGAATCAGCTGGACGTGTCCCGAGAAGAGATTTTCTCATGCAAGAAAAGTACCTAGATCATGAAAAAATTATGTTATGAACATACAAGAGAGGATCATAGGGCAAATTGAAGATAGACTACTGGTATAAGGTTGTGATCCAAATTCACCCTTCAGATGAAAGAGCTTTTTCATCAGCAAATTTTAAATTTTTTAAGCGTGCACTAAAATAAGGCCTGTACAGGCCATGAATGAAAAGTTATCTTTATTATCTAATAAGACATAGGCACAACCATTTTGACCGTCTTCTTTTCTTGGCACTAAATGGTGTTTATATAAATTGATGTTATTTGTTCTGTTTACCCAAAAATAATTACAAAAAAACCAAAAATAGTTACTTCCTTCAACATAATATGTATAGAGAAAGTAATATGATATTATTTTTATTGCACTATCATCAATGGTTTATTTTATAGTAAAATGATTTTGTAGAATATATCGGAAATGATATGAATTTTTAAAAATTGGTTTGAAAAAAAAAGAGAAAACGGAAGAAATTGAAAAGAAAATATGGGTTATCTCGAAATGGCCTAAGGTGTGGTCGTTTTGGACTGGTCGGTCTCTCTGGTATGGTCTTGCGGTCAAGGCTATTAAATCTAGTTATGATTTTTTTTCTTGTTGTTAGTTTCTATGAACTCTAATTAAAGTGAACTTAATTAAAAATGAAATTATTTTTATTATTCTTATTATAACGTGTAAATGAACAATGTAATTTGGGCATGATATAAATTTTTAGAAAATCTAGATATTCATTTCAGGTTTGTATTTATGAATTAAAGAAAATTTCCCGATATTATAATTAATTGGGAGAAAGGACCAGAGTCCCTGAGGGGTTTTATAGGCTTTCTTAAACTAGAAAACTTTGAAATCGATATAAAAAAGTACTAAGATTGATGCATCACGGCTTCAAAGAATTCAGTCTCAATGAAATCATATTTAATTTTCCATCTGCAAACTTTTCTAAGATTTGAAGCAGTCTTCTATGAATAACATTCCTTCTGTAGGAGATGTACGTGTTGTGTGGAAATAATTAATTTGTTTATGGTTTATAATTGTAAAGTTTAGTTAACTTCAATAGTTTATAAGGTATAAATTAAAGAATATTTATAGTTTGCTTATGGTTTATTACAGACATTAAGGAGTTTGTTGGTCAAACCTCAGACTATGATGAGTTCACATATGTTTCAAAATCAATTCTAAACTTACATAATTTTTGAAATCAGTAACTTTTTAAATTGACGTGTGAATCGAAAAAATTTCATACACTTCATTCAAGTATTTTCGAAATAGTTGTACAGATTTATATTTTTAAATACACCCTTCTGGTCTTCCCAAAACTACGTTCATTTGTATTGTATACGATTCAGAAACTCATTGTGCAAGTTATATCGAAGATATTCTCGTAAAGAAGCTAATAAACTTTTGCGTGAGCTGCTTGCAGTAATATGAAGTAATCTCGTTTAAATCCACTGAACAACTTCTTAAAGTACACTGTACTTCGCGAAACACTTTTCGGTTTATTAAAATATACTTTAAACTAATATCAATATATAATTGACTCAATAAATACCCGTCCATAGCAGAACTGTTATTACGTACTTGTTCAAATATCCATTGAAATATATAAACCGTAGCTTTTGGGCTTATTTGTTATGGAAAAATCATATTTATTATTAATTTTCACATGATAAAGTCTGAAGTTTAATTTCATAATATATTAAAAATCATTCAGATTTTTGTCGATGCAAAAATCGCCAAAAATCCTTAAGCTATTTTGTAAATATAAAAACAAATTGATGTAATAATTTAACATTAATAGTTAACCGATAAATAGATATATTGAATCCTTTTTATTTACCATTTTTGCCTCCCAAGTCTATATGAACATGAACATACAATAAAATAATGTCAATTCCTGAATTTTATAATGTCGGTAAAAAATATTCCCTAAAGGTTGTGGAAAATGTTTATTCACACCGAAAATAAATAAAACATATTTTTATTTTTTTTTATATTATTGAATTAAATATTTTTTTATTTTCTTCCACAGAAATTCATCACCAATTTTCCTGGAACCGCCGCCACCCACAGAGGGAAAAAAAAGGAATATTTTATTTTATTGAATTCGGAAAATGTGTCCAAATATTTTTCATATGAATATAAAAAAAAAAAAAAAGAAAACTGGAAATTCAAAACGGAAACAAATAAATTTTGGGTCCTTTAACCGCCATCAGGAGTTTTATACAAGTATGTCATTTGATTTTTCTATAGAACTTTTTTTTTCTCTATTATTTGGAAAATCGCATATGGATTTGAAAAATTCAAATTGAAAATGTTTTGAGTACGAGATTAATTTGAAATTCCGCTTGAATAAATTCCATAATAATGGACTGGAATTAATTTATATACATGGAGGATTTTAAAAGTGTTAGGAGAGTTTAAGAAAACTTAAACTTTCTTTCCAAGTACACTAAATTAAGAATTGTTTAATCTTATGTAGAACGAAAAGATCCTTTTTAGTTATATGACATAAGATAAAATCCCTTCTCATACATATAGCCAGGATCGTAGGTGTGTTCTGCCTCTAAAAGTAGAGGGGGCAGCTAGCTCTGGTAATAACGGGGGTCGAATATGTAGTGTAGAGCAGTCTCATTTGACCATTAGAAAACGATGTTCGAACCTTATCGTTGGTAACGGTGCCAGGCTAGTTATTCCAAGTGATTTTAATAGTGTTTAATGTAGAGCTGCGACACACGCATAAAGTGTACCGAACGTAGTTCTACACATAGTGATTTTAGACTACTATCTAAATATAAACTATATTTCCCGCATGTCTCATTCAATCCCAAAACATTTTTTTATTTTAATATTATAATAGCTTATCAACGATGTATATTTCCCAGCTCTTTTAAAATATTCAATCGTTTTTTGAATACATTCAGTTCTACTGAAATAATACATTCTATTGGAAGCTTCTATGTCAGTGCAAGTAGCATTATTTAAAGAAAAGATTTTATTAGAAGTTAAAACATTTCAAAACAAGAAATTAAAACAAAAAATTCTTGGCCAAAGTTGAATATGATCCCAAATCTTTTTCAATCAAAAGTTTTAATGAATTGAGAGCTATAGCAAGTCAAGTCGTAGTCATAGTTTTCCAAAAATATTTAAGTTAATGTTCTCTCTTTTAATATTAGATATTGGGAAGTGTATATTATCCAAAATTTCATTCAAACGTGGATTTAGGATGAATTCAACCTAATCAAAGCACAATATGCTCATAATGCCTAAGATTAAGAGATTGAGATTAAGTTTTAGGGTGTTCCTGTACTGCGACTTTTAAGATCTATTGTACCCCCTTTTCTTTGGTCGAATAGTTAGGTTAACTTCCTATTCTACAGCACCTCCTCTAGGCCTATTTCTTTAAGGAATTTTAGTATCCGGAGTTGGTTAAGATATTGTATCTCACTTGGAGAGAAGCAGTATACCTCCAGATGTTTCCTTCTCCTATGGAGTAGTACCTCACAATCGAAGAGACTGTGCATTGGTGTTTTTTTGGCAAGTCCTAGTTTTTTAAGAAGTGCTTTGAGTCTACAGTGTCCTGTTAGTATTGCTGTCAGTACTCTTATATTCTTCTTATTGGTGCTGATAAAGCCTTTGAATCTCTGGGGGATGTATTCCCCAAGGAGATCCTTGGCCTGCCTTAGTCCTGTTTGTATTTCCAAGTGTTTAGTTCTTTCATAATACCTAACAATACTGTCAGTAAATAAGAATTTGACCTGACTTTAGATTTTAGATTATGTCGTTCATTTTGTTGTTCCCGTTTCTAAGATTTGATTTTCAAGAATAAAACTTTTAAAGTATCCTGATATATATACTTTTTCTCATTTCAAAACTAAATTGAAAAGTACTGAAAATGGATGGAAAAACCGTAAAATCAAAGTAATTCATTTGTAAATATACATTTGAAGGTGTTTGCATTTAAATATATTTCAAAGAAAAATTGATATCGCAGGATAAAAAGAGAAATTGTAAAATACAAGTAAGTAGGTAAATGCTTCAATTTCTAAGCTTACGAGCTTTGATTTCATCACGCAACATATTTATGTATTCTCAACGACAAGAAATGGATGTAAATACAATTAATCAAAGTATTTAGAAAACTGGGGATTGTTTTTGATTCACAAAAATCCATGATTTATATTTGAATGTGTCTGATTTCACTAAAAAGAAAATAAACAAGGTAACAATTGAATTAATCGAATTCATTCGATACTTTTCACTAAAGTTTAGGGTATTATATCGAATGGAAAATTCATTTTCTCAAAGAACATATTCCATATGTTAACGGCGAAAAAAATAAGAACAGTCGAAAGCCCCGACTGTTGTAAATGTAGACACTTCTGCTTTAAGGCAGCTCACCGTCGAGGTAGGATACACTCGGTTATAAAAAGTAACACAGAAACTGGTTAGTTGGTATGTCCTTGCGCTTGCGAGTCAGTCAGTCGTTCGGTAATCGTCGAAGGGTTTGGTCGCGCGCAATGGATATTACGACTGTTCCAGCAAGTGCGTTACGCTGGAGAAAGTCCGTGTGTAATTCTACGTGGGGCCCGGCGGTGAGTTGGTCGCCAACAATAGGAAGTGTAGTATCGAATTAAAGAGTGAACAAATTATAAAAACTAGTAACGTTAACATACGGATGTTAACACATAGTTATCTGTTCTTTGGTATTGTGTATCCTTTTTTTGTAGATAACCAATGATTCTTCATTTTAGATATATAGTACACTACGTTTTTATATCGCAGTTTGCAGACCGGAGAAATATGTACAAATGAATCAGGTTTCTTAAAAAATTAATAATAATTTATTGTTAGAAGTATCTTAAATAATAGTTTCTTTTATGGAATACTTAAGTTTCACTTCATAAACAGAAAGAAAATGTTCAGCAGGCGGAAAAGATACACTTAAGATGAATAAGTATCCTTGAAAAATCTTGAAATATGGTTTATTGTGCAGTCGGTGAAATCTTTATAAGTTTATGGTTTTTATCACCATTAAAAATGTTTTGATTAGACATTTTATTAAATGTTCGCTGTTCATATTGGACAACGTATCACTATTGTTCATTTTAGGTATAATTTTAAGGAATACCAACTTTTTCCTTTTACAAATTGAAACAGTTTTCTGGTATATACCAGCTGTATACATATGAAGTGAGGATTTGCCGATAGGTAGCTGTAGCTATAGGCTATGTTTATTGTGAACGAGCCATGACTCTTTTTTTTATTATTTTGATATCTGTCAACAACGTGCAGTGTTCAAAATTTGATTTGGAATACAACAACATAAAATTTTTTCGTGTTAAAAATAGAAAATTTTGTGTCTACAACATAGGATTTGCGGACATCATTACTTTTTGGTGACCATTTGAAGAAAACTGCTGCTTTTTAATTCAAGAGGCTTATAGTGATCATGCTCCATCATTAGCAACATGCAAAAGATGGTTTTAATGATCCAAGGAATGACCATGGGAAGAAGATCTTAGTCTGCATTTTATATGACCAGATGGATCTGGTCTACTATGAACTTCTGAAAATGGGTGAATCAATCAGTACTGGTCATTAGAGACAACAACTGATCGAATTGAATTGCTCTTTGAAGGAAAAGCGACAAGAATGGGCCCGTAGTTACGGTAAAGTGATTTTGCAGCATGAAAACGCATGATATGTTGCTACATCAGCTCAGGAAACGTTGGAAGCGCTTCGCTGGGAAATGCTACCCCACGCGCTGTACTCACCAGACTTGGCTCCTTCTGATTACCATTTGTTTTCATCAATGAGACACGTACTTAAGGAGCAGCACTTCAAAACATCTGAAGAACTGGAAAATTGGGTCTCTGGATGGTTTTCATCAAAGGAAGAAGAACTTTTTTGGAGTGGTATCCAAAAATTACCTAAAAGGTGGTCAAAATGTGTAGAAAGCGATCGACAGTACTTTGAATAAAATATGTTTACTTTCTTATTTAAAAAAAGCGTTTTATTTTCGTATAAAAATGCTTCATTTCATATGCATAGAGCTGGTATCTCCGTTTTGTGATAAACTCCTTATTAACTTACCAATTAAATCAAGTAGAAGTTAATAAGTATACCAAATAAAATTAATTGTTATAATTGATTGGTTTTCTATTAAATAAAACTTTTCATGCAAAAAGCCAATTTATTTCAATAACAGCTAAAATTCAAGTAAATTTTTCGAACCCAAAAGTTCAATAAAGTTTTCCTTACCAAATTTATATAGTATTTTGGGATCTTTTCAAATAATGAATAAATTTTTGGTGAACTTTTTATTTTGCCAAAATAACTTTTCTTCAAGCAAAAATGCTGACAATGTTGTCTGGTTTTATTGAATACGAATTTTATTATAGTTTTTGTGTGTAATCAAAAAAAATTTATTTATAAAGAATATTTTATTTCCAATTTCAAAAAAACGAAAAATGTCATTTATTCAGAATTCTTTAGACAAGAGTTTTTCATTTTCCAAGAAAATAAAACAAAAATATAACTTTATAAATAATTTGGGAAATTTCTTTCATATTTTCATGACGATTTCCGTAGAAAATAGCAAATTTTATTGCAATTTAGGCAAGAAATTCTCAAAAAAAAAGAACCGATTCATGTTCCTTGGAATTTCAAAATTTATATTAATTTTTTTTTTTTACATTTTTCCCCAAATGATTGATTATTTGTAGACTGTTTTTCTGACATCTTAGAAAATATCGTTCTTGCATACTCAAAACTGTAAAAGAAGAGTTATATCCTAGACGGATTTCCAATTTTAATGCTTATTATTGCCCAATCGGTCATTGAAAGTAGTGACTGACCTTTATTTACGTAATAATGATAAATTTTAAGTATCTGTTTCAAGTACATATCATTATTTTTTTAATTATTAAATGAAATTGTGAAGAGGTCCCGAATTTTCGCTTTACACTATTTACAGAGCCATCTACATTTGAACATTTTAAAACTTTCATGTGATTTTGACATGTTTTCTTCTTTCACATAAACTTAAAAGGAGGAAAAATGTTTCTTATTTTAAAAATTCCTTAAAATTTACTAAAAACAATTTAAAAAAATTATTTTACTGAATCAAAATGAATAAGCATTCTATTCTGAAAATTATAAACAAAATAGTAATTTTTTGAATCTTTTGTAATGACAAGAATAATGATCATTGTGAAAAAAAGAAGATGTGTCATGGGTCATCCAGAAGTATTATTAAAAAATAATTATTGTAAATAAAATCAGAGATCTGTCTGATTAATTAAAAATACGTGACAGTTCTAAGATCAATCTAGTTATTATTCAAGTATGTATATTAGTATCTTTAGGTTCAAATAACATACTAATTGCAGTAAGAATCTTAGATATTTGTTAATTTGCTACTTCGATATGGTAAGAAAACTTTCGGCAGCAACTCAGACTCTTAACTACCATATTTACAAACTATATGGTATTTAGGAAACAGTTTGTCAAAATGCTGAAGTCCAATCCCAGATTTATTAACTGCTTGGTGATAACCAACTTGTACAGACGACAGTTACTATTTATTCTGTTTCTAATTGGCTTCAATAACTTTCTCGTATTTTTTAATGAATAATTCAATTGCTAGTTGTATTCTATTAAAATACATCAGAGCTAATTAATTGTATACTATAATCATAAAATAATAATAGCATTAAAAATAATTTATAATACAATAAATTCATCTGTAGAAAATCTCCAGGACTATGCGTTCTATCATCTAATAATCAATAATTTAACACAAATACTTTAGCTTTAATTATTTATCAGAAGTTATATGGTTCGTAACTAAAAAATAATGTTTTCCAATTAAAAGCTCTTATTTGAAATTCACTAATATTAAACTACTGAGCTACATAAAAGTCGGAATGTTACCTTTGGGACTTTGGAAAAATTTACAGGATACACTCGTATATCGAAAATAGAACATTTTTTTGTTTATGTTAAATTAATTTTTCAGTTTATTTCATGTTACAAATACATAACTAAGAATAGGATTTCTTCAGAAAATTTCCTAAACATAAAATGGTCACTTTCAATAATAAATGGTTATTAAATTTTTAAATTGCCCATAAATTTGAGAATCTCAAATATCTCTCAAAATTTCGAATACTTATATCCTTAAATATCTTCATCAAATAAAAATTCTTCTTTAAAATTATAATTGACTTATATATTTTCTTTTCTTGTTTCCTTCTAAGGAGTTTCTCTCTGACCCTAATCCGGAAAATTATATAAATTCCATTTTATTACTTAAAAACTCCGTAAAAGTCATTTAGACTTTTTTTTTTAAATATTCTTTTATAAGACGATTATTTGGCTAGTAAAACTCAAATAAATGGTGTATCAGAGTTTATAGAATAAAACAAAATAGAACTGCACTGAAGTCAAAACATAAAAAGTCAATAATATAATCCTTAAAGTTTTCTCATTATTAAAGAAAAAAAAAACCGTCTCTTTCTCCGACATTATATTGAATCCCAGAAGACCAACTGAATTTTCTTATTTTTCCCATTCCCAATATAGTAGCTCATCCTATTTCCTTTATTTTTGAATAGAAGATCCGAAAAAAAAAAATTTCTTAAATAATAATATCGATAAGTTCATATTCGAATACTTCCGGTTTCTTCAAATTTTCCACTTTATATAGTGTATACAGGTTGTACAGAAGATAACGAAATCTGCACGTTCATCTTAATCCAAATGTCAGAAAAGAGAGATGAAAATCATTTTCTTTTCGTAGCTAAGCTAACATTTGACGGTAATAAATCAAAGGATGGATAAAAGAAAACATGATTCTTACGACAACGACAAGAACAGACCATTATAGATATCCAACCACATTACGATGATAACATATGTCTTCCATTCATTGCTAGTGTTTGATTTGATTTATAGAAAAAAAAAAAGCTTTTTTCTGGTAGATATATTCTTAACGAAGATTTTAAAGGATTCAGAATATACTTTAATTTTGTTTTTAAATATTGTATAAACTAAGAATTCAATTTTTCGCGAATTCATGTCCAAGGACAATTGGAAAATTCAAATTTTGTTGGATTATTAGAAAAATTCATGAAAATAAATAAGACTATACTTTTGTAATAGCTAATTAGTTTGATGTTGATCTTTGTCTTGGAATAATTTAACAGTAATTTTCACTTTCTCAATAAAGGATAACCACAATTAATACCACATCATTATGCAGTACCCTTTTCTATTCACCATAGAATGCTCAACCAATTATACCACATCTAGACATTAATTACAGCATATAACTCCCATCTCTTGAAATATTAATTAATTGAAAAATGATGGATTGAAAGGATTTTAACACTTTGTTGACCGCCAATTTTACGCTGAAACTATCTCATGTCACCGGCTATTATTTCGTAATTCAATGTGGAACTAAAACAATATAAATAAACTTCAATAAACTTTATTTATACAAAATGAATTGAAATGAAATTTTGTACATATTTTTTAGATAACTTTTAATATTTTTTTTTAGTATGATATGCTGTATAGCAATCACCTACGTGTAATGGTACACAGCAGGTTTTGCAAATATATCTTGTTTCGCTGCGCTTTCCTTTTGAAGAGCATACTCTACACGTTCTAGTTGGATTTATTTTTGCACTGGTGACTATTTTTTCTAAAACGTGGTCTTTTAGTTGTCCTGGTAGCCTGAAAGATGGATCATTGTACGGAGCCCTTTTAGAAGTACAAGAAGAAGTGCCAGATACAAAGCTGGATTCATTTGAATCTACAGTTATCCAGAAATTTTTTGAATCTAAGTTTATTTTGTAAGTTAGAGTTACAGTAAAGCTTTTACAGTATTCTATATTGCCCTCGGCTTCATAAAATGAAATTGCTAATGCAAGTGCAGGCACAAGTTACCTCGTGATCGGTCAACAACGTTTGGGCATGAAAACACGAGTTAACTCGTGACTGGTCAACAAAGTGTTAATATAAGTCAACCAAATGAAGAATGGGGAAATAGATGTAGATCACACATTTTTTTAGGTAATTTCTTCAGTTTAAATCTTTAAAGAGTAAAACTTTAATATTGAATAAATTTTTCCAAAATTAGCTTAACTTATGTTTTGTTAAACTAGAAGAAGAATTAATTCTTAATCTTTGTATTCGTATTCATAAACTTTAAGGTAAACAATAATGGACAAATTTCTAGATTCTAATGTAATAAGACACTAGCCACATCAAATCCATCTTTCTTTATAATTTTTCGCTGGTTGTTGAGTTTTTAAAGCAGAACTTAAACTTTTCCATTTTCATACTTGTTTCCATTCTTTATAACTTTCCTTTTTTCTTAGATTTGCAATTTAATTCGAACAAAGCTGTATGACAAATGATAATATGATTTGGGAAGGTCCTCAATTGATTCCCAAATATAAAATAATACATTCGTATAAGTTTTGTACTTTGATTTTATTGTTTACCAGAACTTTGATAGTAAAAATTAATTTGATACTTTTGAGGCTGAAAAGCAACTCTAAATTATTTTATATATTTGTTTTTTTTAAATAACAAACCCTTAAACATTATTAAGTGTTTAATAAATTGCATTTAATGTCCTCAATTATTGGCAATTGTTACTAAAATATTAGAAATAAAGTAGGACTTTATGGTGCTCGAAGTATCATAAAAATATATTAAAGAGTTTTGAAAAGTACAAAGTTATCACTTAATTTTCATATATAATCAGAAATATTTATTTATTAAAAGAGTCCTTATTCGTTCCCTTAAAAATATTCGAATTTCTGGAAATGAAAATAATCCAGGAGTGGAACATATCGAATCGGGAACCTTTTAAATTTTTCACAACACTGTAGCATCCGATTTAAATTTCTAGCACAAATCAAAAAAAAAACCAAAGAGTGCAGTTTCAGAAGTGATTCCAACTGAAAAATTGAAATTTATTGGCTTAAGCCGAGCATCTAAATAGATATCTCTAATATGTTTTCAACTTTCCCAACTAAAACATATATTTTAAGGTAAAGGATTATATTCGAGGTGGGAGTTAGTAAAAAATCCGAAAATACTTAGTAGTCTTTTTTGACAAAGTTTTTTTTTTCAGCCTTTATGGGGATGATAGCTCGAGCACCAATTGCAACAAAATTTGGTAGACACATAACCTGAACTAAAAGAAATATCTTATTAGATTATCTCCGGAAGAGCAAAACCGAAAGCGATTAATTTCACGCCAAAATATGATTGTATTCTAAACGTCAGTATAATTATAATGAAGCTTATTACACGAGGAACAAATGCTCAATTTTTCCAAACTGTAAAGTACGGTCCAGACTCTCAGTCGTAGTTTGCGCAGTTTTTCTGTGGGAAAGCCTGCGAAAATTTTGTGTCCACACGGTACCGTATTTTCCATGTTTTTTACGCAGTTTTCTTTGGAACTACATTTTGCATGCACGTACCACAATTATTTTTCAGACACGATCTCCACAGGTCGCACTTTTGCCTGTGCAAACGACTTGTGACTTCTCCAGACGCTCAGTTTTGCCTGCGCAAATCTGATTTGTGCATGCAAAACTGAGTAAAAAACTGTGCGTTTGGACGGCTCTTAAGTGGGATATTTTAGGCTCTTTATTCAAATTTGGTATAAAGTTAAACTAAATTTTGATAATGATCTGCGACATTGTCTAAGAAACTTGGGTTAATTGCCATATCAGATATTTTCTTTTTTTAAATCAATTCCAAAATATAATATAATTAGAAGTTTAGAACAATAATTTCAAAAAATTAAAGAAAAGAAAATAAAGATTTAAACCACCATAAATAAAAAGAGTATTTAACATACTTGAAGCTTTTTGTTTTCTTTTCAACTACAAAACTTTTTTTAAATTCTTAGTACTTCCGTTAAATTCTAATTTTTATGCCCTGTAGTTACTACCAAAGAAACAAAAGTTATGCATGCCCGTCGTCCGTGTACAAGATAACTCAAAAACGTGTTATCCGATTTTTATGAAATTCACAATCTGAATTGATTATTCCTTAACTTGATTTGGTATTGGATTTCAGCAAAATCGACAGAGGGGGAATGAAGTTATTAATAAAAAGCCAGAGTGACCAGAAAGTTTTGTGCTTTTTTTTAATGGTTTTCAGATTTAATCGGAAAATTTGTAAAGCTATATTTTCTTTGAATTATTTATATATGTTGAGTACACATAAGTAAGTGATAATATGTTAAATTTCAGTAAAATCAGACCAAGGATCGTGAACAAAGAAATACTCGTAGGAGAAAATAACTCTGTTCATAAAGTGTTTTTTTTGTTGATGTACTTTCACAAAACTAATATATAGAAATTGGCTATAGGCCGATTTTAACATTACTATTATATTTCAGTTCTTATTTTGTTGCCGAGCTTAATTTGAACGACAAAATGCACAAACATCATAAAAGCGGTTTGACACAATTTCAAAAAAAAAAAAAGAACCATTTATTGATCTCATTTGAAATTCAAGATTCAAGCCTATTTGCCATATATGAAGAAAGTGTTAAGTCCCAATATGTGGCTTCCTACCCAACCATAATTTTATGTATGCAAATTACTCGTGTTCTGAATTTTAGTTTTAGTAGACAAATAAGAAGCCATATCCACACAGAATAGAAAAGAAAATAAAACAAAATTCTTGTTTGTTCTCAATTCTTGAAATACTTATGCTTAGATACTTTTCCTAATTTATAACAAAATGGAAAAGAAAAAGTATAAATTTTCACAGAGCAAAGAAAAAAAAAAGAAACAAAATTTTCCATGTCAAACTATCATTTTCTTTCTCGAAAAAACACAGAAGTTTTTCCCTATTTCACATGTTTTGTTGCTTGTGAAATAATGTGTATCCGACGAGACGTAATGAAACTGAAATTAATTAAAAACTTTTTATAAGTATTTTTGTTGAAATGCAATTTCAAAACTTTAAATCACTTTAAATTTTATATCATAAATTATTTTTATGCTAATGTGGAAATGATTTTAGCCAATTCGAAAACTATTTGCCAGAAATTGGACCTAATTTAAGTCAAAATTTGGTTGAGTTTCGAATGTTTTGTCTTTGCCGTTCTAGAAGACATGAAATTAATGTTTATTAACTATTTACTATTAACTGCTTTCTGACCACTGTTCTTAATTTATGTATTGTATTAAAATTACTTTTCGAATTTATAAAATATTCTAAGTATTCCATTTGCAATAAACTCAGTTCAGATTCAATCTTCTAAGTTAAATTTATTCGTCCTTGTAGTCTGGATTTCTACTAATTTCTTCCAATTCCATAAGTCATAAGGTATCGTGCAGATAAAGGACTTTCTCGAAATGCAATCGGTGAGAAAGTAATGGTCGTATGACATGATTTTTGGTATGATCAATTGTAATCAGGAATCTTGCCGGCGACATTTGTCTATAAAGTCATATTTCCCTTTCGTATTAGAAAAGCGTGTACCTTGAGGTGTGATGAATCAATTACGATTTCTAATAATATAAAATTAAAGCGCCGTAAAATCAAATCTCCCGCATAATCATAGTAATATTTTCCCATTAAATTCATCTTCATAATGCTACAAACTTTAAGAAATCTAATTCAAATAAAATAATTGTTGACGATTAACTAAACCACTTGATTTTACAGTCTGGCAAGTTCATTTCAAAATGAAAATGAAAATGAAAAGATGAAGGATAGTTGAATAAAAAATCTCATTTTCTATTGACTTCTTCAAAGACATATTTTACAGAAATTCGTAACTTGAACTTCAATTGAAAAAAAAAAAAACTTCATTTTAAACTTAGTCTTGTGATGAATGCTTCTAATTTCAAATATGGAGTTTTCCTTTTTTGTTCACCTTGTTGATGTTCTTCAAGTATTTTACAACAAAAAACTATTAATTCAAGTCCTTCGAAAGAGAAAACTATTTATGAAGATTTATTTTTCCATATATATTTACCAAATTTTCGATTTCGACCCTTAATAACCGAAATATGAGCCTAGAATGGGGGCATCTTCCGAATAAGTGGTTCATCAATATCTCGTCCAAAAATGATTATTTTTCAAATTGGATAACAGCCTTTAAAGCGTAATTAAATTCTCCGTCGAATGAGGTATAATGTTTTTCCCACAAACTGATAGCAGGACACTAATTTTTCACGCTCTGGTGCCCTTAATACCCGAGATATGGGTCTTTAAAACGGCTGGCCCGGCGTTGTCCCGACCATTGGTTTTTCGTTGTTTTCTCTGCCAAAAATGATTCTATCCGGAAACTGATAACATATTTGGATTCAGAACTAAATTCCCCGTCGAATGATGTATAATACGTTGGGATCCGAGATAGTTTGTTTTTTAGACCACTGATTTTTTTCAGCCAATTTTATGAAAATTTTTGATTTCGATTTTTTTGCTCTCAATCGATGTATTTCGCCAACCAGATCAAATGGTCTTCTTCCGTTGCACTATGTCAACAATGCATTTACGATGAAAAAACGCAAGAAAAGGAAAATTTCTGAAAGATTAAAATTAATTAAAAGATAGACAATATCTTCGAACGACCTGTTATCACATGTTTTATTTATTTTTTTCTTTTTGCCAAAAAAACAATTAAATCTTTTTTTTTTTCTTCAAATGTTTGTATATAATAATTTTATTCATCTAAGTACATTGAATTAATTAAAAATGTTTTTCTTAGTTATTTAGTTTGAAATTTGTAATGCGTGTGTGTCTGTTTTTTGTTCCATTTTCAAGAATATTTTTGGTCGAAAGAATAGTAATTTATGATAATATAAAAATATTACTTAAAATCTATATAAAAAAAAAATTCGAAGAAAAAAAAAACTTTCTTATTAATGGAACCACATTTTTTGCTAACTTTTTTTTGTTTTGTTTTTCTAACAAAGTAGTATATTCCCTTTTGTTTTTTTTTGAGATTAGTTACTACTTACTAAATTCTTACTTAAAAGCTAAAAATAAAAAAAAAAAAATTTTAAAGTACTGAAAAAAATGATTTCATTAAAATTACTTACTTAAAAAAAAAAAAACGTTAAAATTAAGAAGAAAAAAATATTATAAGAAACAAATTAATAAAAGTATAAAAACTGAGATGTAAAAATTAAAAATAGTTTTTCTTTTTTAAATAATTTTTGTGTAAATTAATTAAAATTGTTTTTTTTTTTTTAATTCTTATTTTTCTGTGTAAAAATCTTTCTCGTGTTTTAAGTCTGAAGTTTTTTGCAGGCCACTTTTTTAAGGAGAAATTTTCATAAATTGAAAAAAAAAAAATAATTTTTTAAAAAAAAATAAATACAAAATTACTTTGATTTTTTTCTTTGAATTTTGTTAAATTAACAAAATTATAAAAAATTACTTTCGTGTGCTTTTAAAAGTAAATTTACTAATTTTGGGTTTCTTTAGCGTTCTTTTAAACGCTTAGAAAATATTTAAGTTTTTCAAGCGTTTTAAAAACTTGATTTTCGAAATTGTTTGTTAAATTTTGAATCGTCAAACAGGAAACATAAAAACACTTCTATCGTCGCGTCCACAGTGACGGGGAAAAATGAGATACTTAGTAATATTACAGACAATTCCAAACTCGAATAGTGAAAAAAAAAAAAGTGAGGAAGAAATCTTGTAGTAACCGACAAACTGGGAACCGTCAAAATTTACTCTAAAAGAAATCGACAGCGTTTTCTGTACCATACCCAAAGGTTATCATAATAACCACGATTAGTTTGAAAATTCATCTTTAGAAGTTAGATGATGTGGTGAGTCATCTAAAATTCAACTTAAACCACACAATAGGGTCTATCATGGAAAACGCCGTTAGATAAATGAGTGCGTATCGCTCGTTTTCTGATCATTGAATACGTTCGAATTCGAAGGGAATCGTGCAATTGTGAATCATAGAACAAAACAGAATTCAAAATGTAAGCTTTTTACTTTTTGAAAACTTTTCACTTCAAAACCACAATAAAAATATATACAAAAATTGAAGTTTGACCTATCATTTTATTCGTCAAAGTTCAGCAAAGACACAAAAAGTACTTAACGAACGATTCGTTAAACGCCGTATTCAATGATACCAGTTTCAAGTTCACGTGAATCGAATGAGTGAAGGGAATCTCAAATACGGCGTTTCCATGATAGACCTAAATATCATAACATGCTCCTCCATCTTTGATTCTTTTGTATAATTTGTTGCCAAATTTCTAGTTAGTCGAACAGAATTTTTGTTCATGATTTTCTGTGATCAAAGCAACAGTGTATGCCGAAGAGTAAAAAATTTTTTTTATAGTGAGATAAAGGAATGACTTAAGTTATTCGTCATTCGTTTTCTAAGCTTCAATTCAAATCAAAATTCAGTAAACAAAAGTTAGAATTTTTATAAAGCACAAGAAAAATACTTCTAAAAGATTCTGCGATAATTTTTGCGTTCAAACATCAAATCCATCGCCTCCTTAGACCTGAAATGGGAATGAATTTAAGACCGGAAAATTCAAACATTTCGACCCATTTCAATAGATTTTTTTTTTTTTAAAAAACATGTAAAGTTTTTTTCTGTTTTAAAAACTAATTAATTTTTTCTTTAAGAATACTCTTTTTTTTATCATTTTACGAGGTAAATCAAAATTGGAAATATTTTTTATTTTTACCTATTAGGCCACGACCCATCGAGGAAACTCACAATAGTCCGGATATACCAGAGTTCAAACCTGACCGTTGGATATCTAATTCTACTTATTTGTGGTAAATATATTTAAAATTTATTTATAAATATTAAATTATAATTATAAACAAAATATTTAGAAAATTAAAAAAATATATTGCTTGAGGCTGGGATTCGAACCTTGTCAACCCCCGAAATGTAGACAGTAGAACAAATGTTCAGAAAAGGAAAATATTCTGTTCGACATCATTAATGAAAGAAAATACAAGATTACGCAAAGCCATATTTCAAATTGGTTTTTTCTACGCACCTACGTCATTCGAGACCCGAAATATGTACATTGTTTGTGTGAAAAATCACTATAAAGAGGCGTCCAAACGCACAGTTTCTTACTCAGTTTTGCCTACGTAAATCAGATTTGCGCATGCAAAACTAAGCGTATGGACAAATCACAGTTCCTTGGCGCAGGCAAAAGTGCGGCTTGTGCGATTTCTTGTGCGATCGTGTCTGAAAAATAACTGTGGTACGTGCATGCAAATCTTAGCGTGTGGACGAAAACTCATTATTTTACACAGTTTTCATACAATTGCGAAAGACAAAAGGCACGAAAATGTCTTCAAGAGACTTTTTAGAGTAGTTAAGCTTAAACTATTCATTATAAAAAGTTCTAAGCACAATATCTTGACATTAAGAAGTTCCAAAGAAAACTGTTTAAAAATATGGAAAAGACGGTATCGTGTGGACACAAAATTTGCGCAGGCTTTCCCCACAGAAAAACTACACAAACTACGACTGTGCAAAAAGACTGAGTGTACTTTATATATGAATGAAATCGGGTCACATATGATGTGATAAAATCATGAAAATAAAAATTCAAAATGGCCGACATGCGCACAGTGTAATTTTGTATTCTTTCATTAATGGTTGGTTTGATATCATTATTTTTATGAAAAATAATTTATAATTTTAGTAAATTTACCAAAAAAAAAAAAAAAAAAAAATCGAATCAAAATGAAAATTGGGAATTTTCTTCTTCTGGAAAATCTAGGCTTACATTTTTTTATCTAATATATATATTGTTTTTTTTTTTGTAACATATTTATTTAACATAATTAATTAATTTTACTAATTAGGAAAAAAATTTTTTAAAAAAAAACTTTCTAAAATGAAATTCTGGAAAATACAAACTTCTTGATTTTATTTTTTATTTTTTTTTTGTTTGAATTTGCTCAGCAAATAAATTAATAAAATTAATAAAATTATAAATATTTAATTCTCTTTTTTTTTCTGTGTATTTTAAAGAAACAATCATTTTTTATAAAATATTCATATTTTTTGTTCTTAAATTTTGTGTTTTTTGTTTTAATTTTTTTAAGATGAGGAATTTTCTTTTTTTTTTTTACTTATTTTAAATAATTATTATTTTTTTATTTATGATTATTATTAATAATACATATTACTTTTTTTCTTGTTTTAATTATAAATATATATATAGAAATATTGTATTACAATGCCGCCATATAATAACATTTTTTTTCCTTTTTTTTTGTGGACAAGCAAAAAACTGAAAAATTAAAGTAAAAGTTGTCTATAGCACCAATTTACATAAAATATACATCATTCCAGCACTTAATATTGCTGCAACAGGAACTGTTACAGCCCAAGCATAAACAATATTACGAAATAGATTCCAATCAACAGCAGCTTTTTTTGGTGGTGCAACAACAGCTGCAATAATTTCATTACTCATTTCAACATCAGATTGAATAATAGTTTTTGAATTAAAATAACCAACGAATACAACTGAACCGACTTTACAATGTGTCGTCGATATTGGTAAACCAATTTTACTAGCTAATAATACGGTCATTGCAGCTCCAATTTCAATTGTGAAACCACTAAAAGTTAGAAGAAGAAAAAGCACCACAATAAAAAACTATATAATTTAATAATTTTAAAAATTTACGTTGAAGCTGTTATTGTGGTTAAATCACTACCAATAGTTTGAATAACACGTCGACCCCATATCCAAAGTCCAACAGATATACCAATACCGCCATAAACTAAGATACTAAGTGGTGTTTCAGATTTTTGTAGAACATTTCCTTCTGTATAGATCATATAAAGTGCAATAAGTGGTCCAATTGCATTACTATAATAAAAGAAATAAACGAAAATTTATAAGAAAATCGTTTTAGTTTGATTTCAAAATTTTTTAAATATAACTTACCTCACATCATTACCGCCATGTGCAAAACTACCAAATATTGCTGTAAGAATTTGTAAAAATGAAAATAATGCTGAAACTTCTTCTGGTTCTTCATCATGATTAGCTAATGATTTTGATGGTCCCTGTCCATCATCTTTACTTTCAATAAGTGGTACTTTACTTGAATTCGGTGACATTGTTGAGGATAACATTAAATTAAAACTTGCAGCACTTTCATTACTTTTAATTAATTCTTTCTTATCATTTTCGGACGGTAATATATTTGGTATTTCGGATACTGGAAGTGTACTATCACTTTTTGGGCTTGGACTTTTACCATTCATATGCTCTTTATTATAACTGAAGAAGAAAGAAACAATAAATTAAATAATAAAATAAACACAAAAAAATCTGCATTACTTGTTATTAATTGATTCCGGTGATCTTTGGCTATTTTGCCTTTCGAAATAGTTTTGTAAACCTTTACCATTCGTTACAAGACCATGTTGTTCATCGATATAATTTAAACTGGTTATTGTTAAATCGGTATTATCTAAACTATTTTTACCAAGTAGATTTTCAGCTTTCTTAATAATTTCCGGATCGATTTTATATGTTAGATTTGTTTGTAAAATAGTTGGTTTTGTTGGATCACTTAAATCAATTTTTTTAATCATATTTGGATCACAATAACCATTTTGTTTCGGTGATGTATTTGTTAGTGATACTAATTCGGTGGTTTCTGTAATAGCTGGTAATTGTTTACCTTCAGAAATAAGAGATACTGGTCTACGATTACGACGTGGACTACCACTTGGTGATGATTCTATATGAATAATAATAATATAATTAATTATATTCGGAACTTATATTTTCATAAAAAATTTTTTTACCATTTGATTCATCCAATGTAAATTTAACTGGTTCACCAGATTTTGATTGTCCTAAAATTTTTTTCTTTTGATATGGTACCAAAAAAAATTGTACCAAAATGGCTATTAATATACCCAAACATAAACTCGATAAAATTGCAATCCATATTGGAATATTATCCATGTATAAAACTATAATACCGAAAAAAAAAATATATATATATAAATGAAAATATATCATGTTTTAAAAATAAAAAAATAAATCAACAATTTTCCTTACGTTTAGGACCATCAAGTACAATACTTAAAACATTTACAAAAACTGTTGCACCATAAATGATGGGTAATGATATTAAACCAGATTTAAGTGGATTATTTGCACGTAATATAAATTTTCTTATGAACCAAAATAATAATGTACTCATAAGACCGCTTAGAACCGGTGATATAAACCATGAACCAATAATTGTACCTAATTTAGACCATTGTAGACCTTTTGTACCGCGTGCTACTAAACTGAAACCAATTGTTGAACCGACAATACTATGTGTACCAGAAATTGGTAATTTAAGAAATGTCGCAACTAGTAACCAACAAGCACTACTCGCCAATGCTGATAAACAGCCCAGCATTAGTTCAGTTTCATTTGTTTCATATAAAGTAACATCTAATATGCCTTTACGCATAGTATCCGATACTTTGTAACCTATTTGAATTAAATTAATTATTTATTTATTATTTGTATTATATTTTGTGTGTTGTTTGTTTGTTTACCAATTAAAACTGCTCCAGCAACTTCACAAATAGTTGCCAAAATGCAAGCTGTTCGTATTGTTAAAACACCAGATCCAACACTTGTACCAAATGAATTGGCAACATCATTTGCACCAATACCAAATGCTAATACGAAAGCTATTATAAAGCCAACAATTAATATCCAAAGTAGTTCATTTGAATAGGCTTCCATTTTGAAAAATTTTCCTTAAGACTTTTTCGTGGATTCGAGAATGATTTTATTTTTTTATCGTGTGTGATTTTTTAATTTATTTAATTAAAGGAATTATATTTTGTGTTATGGAATTTTGGTATTTTTTAAATTACAATTTTTTTTTTTTTTTAAATAAAATAAATTAAGAATTTCTTTGTATTTGTTAGAAATGCTTTTTAAAAAAAAAACTCTAATTTTATGAGAAATTAATTAATAATTAATAATTATGAATATAGTAATAGAAAAAGATTGATATATATAAAAAAAAGCAAACTTAATAATTACACCTCTAGTTTTTATAAACTTTAAAAAAATTCATTCTTGTTTTTTTTTAACGTTTTAATTTAATAATATTGATTTTATAAAAATTCAAAAATACAGCCATAATGATTACAAAAAAAAATTAAAATTAAAATTAGGAAAACTGCAAAAAAAAAACGAATGAAAAACGATTTCTTTAGAATTAAAAAATTCGTTGGGAAAATTTATCCAAGAAAATTTCCTTGAATCTTTTTTCTTTCTATAAGAAAAGTTAATAATCGGTTTTCTTCAATATTTTATATTTTTATAGAAAAATAATTAGAGAATTTTCTTCTTCTTTTTTTTGTACTATATTTCTTATTTGTTTTTAATTTTTCTTTAAAAAAAAAATACCAAATGTTTTCTTTTATTGGCAGGAAAAACAAGGTCGAGGAAAATAAATAATTATTGGGAGTTCAATTTGGATGATGGAAATTATTTGTTTCTGCCTTTTTTTTGATTGATGGAAGATTTACGAAGAGCAGAATATCCTTTTCTCTATTCTTGTTGTGTGGTGGTGTGCTTTTTTTCCGTTCAAAAAAATTTTTGAAAATTTCAAAAATTTTATTTCTTCACGCACAAATGATGTATTTTTTTTTTTTTTTAATTAAAAAATTCTTTAATTTGTTGAATAAAAAAAAAATAATGTAGATTTTTAATGAGTTTTAAGTACTTGGAATAAATAAAATATTTATTTTGAAGTTGATTTCAATATCTTTTTGGATTTTGTATTTTGATTTTTTATTTTTTTTTTTGGTAAAACTGGAAATCTTCTTGAAAAAATTTTTTTGTAATAAATTTGAAATCAATATTTTTGCTGTTTTTTTTTTGTTTTTGTTGATTTTTTTAATAAATATTAATTCGTCAAAGTTGACTTAACGAATGCCGAACCCGAAATACAGGACAGCTAATTAATGAACTGTGAATAATTTTCATGTCTGAAAATAAATAAATAAAAATTTAATTAGTATTTTTTTATATAAAAAAAAAAATTGGGCTTAAATATATGAAAAATAAAAACAATTCATATTTTAAATGCTAACTGAGAGAAAACCAAGTTAAATTATAATATCGCATTTGGTTGAGCGGTGAGTCTTCCGAAACTTGGAAAACTTGAACTTGAATCGTTTGGTGTAAGCGAGAGCGAGAGGATAAAATAGTGACCATTTTTGCTGTATAATTTTGTATAAAAACGAAAGAAACGAAATCTCCAATTAATGTATCTCTATGGGATCAAGTCACTTGTTCCATAATGAGATCTAGAAATGAAAGTGGTGATGCGACCCTCAAAATAGATGGGAAAATTTTGTAATTGGAATTTCCTTTGTCACAACAACTTCTTAAAATTATCAACTTCTGAATATACCCTTAAAAACTAAAAAACCTTTATCTAAAGTTCTTACATTGCAACAATTCTAAGTATTCATATAACACAACTACAGTAAATAATACACTTTTATGAAAACTTTAGCAGTTTAGCAGTTTCAATAACCCTTATTTGGCGGATGAAACTAAGTCTTGCGCTCGACTTGGTAACCAAAACCGTAACGTGTACGAAAGGGTTAATAATATTAACTAATATCAACCTAAAAAAATCATTTAAGTAACTCTGAGTGCTGTGAAAAAGCTTACGCTTTGGTTTTTGACCATTCTTGAATCTCGGACCACCATCCTGCACTATGCAGATTACTACCAAAAACAATATACATAGTTTTAAAAAAAAAGTTGTCAAGAAATGTTAAAACATGAATTTAAAAAAAAAGGAGAGAAACCCGTTTTCTTGTATTCTCTCATTTTAATACTCTGGTTTATTATTTATTTCTCTTTTACGTCACGCGAGCAGAAACATTGTGCGCGTTTGATGGAAACACAGTTTTAAAAAACGAATTCTTTTCACAACTAGTTGTCCGAAACAAAACAGGTTTGAACATTTGAAAAAGCAACAAAGCAGAATAACGTCTCTTACTTCATTGTTTTTAATGTTAAAATTTTGTTCTGTTCCGGAACGACTAGTGAAAAATACTCCCGTAAATGAAATACAATAAAATTTCCAATAATATTAATTTTAAAATATTCTTTTTCTTTTTAAATTGAAATAATAAATACAACAAAATTTTTATTTTTAATCAAATTTATTTTTATTCATCACTTTTTATAAATCTTAAATTTCTATGGAAATCATCGTCGTCCCGATCTTCTGTATTTAAATTCGGTGATGATGGTAAACTGGAATAGACTGGTGAAACTGGTAAATTATTTCGATTTTTAATTTTTTTTAATGAATTAATTTTTATATCTCCTAAAATTGATTGAATTTTTATTTGTCCTTGATAAGCTTCCTCTCGTGGTAGGCCACGTAATTGCATCGCAATACTAACACCGAAAATATCCCATTCATCCATTTGTTGGATATCTTTTGTTGTATTACGAATTGATATGCTGCTGCTCGGTGGTTCATTTAGTAGAACATCATCTTCACTTGATTTTCTTTTACGTGAATTTGTGAAATTCCTTTCTGGAATTTCGGATGCCATTACAAATACTTCGGATACATTTGATGTTAGCTTTTTTGTTTGTTTTTCGGGTGGAGAGAAAGAAAGTAAATTCAAATTCAAATAAAATTAAAAAAATCAAAATTTATCGAATTACCGATTTTTTTTCACCATTTGATAAACGTATTACATTTCCCAAAAATGAATGTGCCGTATTGAACCATTGTAATTTCGGTTGATAAATATCATCTCCAGTTGCTCCTGATTTTTTACTATCACTAATTTTTTTCAATTCATTCGTATATGTATTTCGTAATGAATGAATTTTTTGTTTTACTTCACTTTCATGGAATCCTTTAATATTCATACAATTCGAAATATTTTGTAATGCCGCTATTCGAGCATGTTTCGTTTTATACATTTTATTTGTGGGATCCCATAAACATGCATTATTATAATATGCTGTTAAAAATTTCATAGTTTCAGTAGCTGAAAATTTTTCCATACTTTCTTTTCCTCACTTTTTTGTTCTGACGAGTATAAATAACGAAAAAAAAAAAAACGAAATACCTTGCTAATTGTTTAAATACTTTCACAAGACTAAATAAATTTCGACTTGTGTAACTTTTACTGGCGTATGTTGGGTGATTATGAATCATTCTAATCGATTTACGCCATTTGCATTCGAAATAAATTGCGTGTCGCGAGAAACGTAAATACATAAAGTATTAGTGTCGCATGTGAATGGAGTACATACACATGAACCTAAAATATAGTGCCAGTTAATATATGTTTTTTTAACAGCAAGTGAACATTTACGGCGTCAGTTGAATTTCCAGAGTTGTGGTGCTGCACTTTTCAAATCTTAAAGAGAAATATACCCAAAAACTTGTTTATTTCTCAATTCCCAGATACACGCCAGCCGTTTCTCTTAATTTTTTTTTCTTTTTCTGATTACCAAAGACGATACAAATTTCTTCGTCTCTGTGTATACAAAATATCAGACAATTTCCATGTATGATATAAATTCCTTCTTTTTGGGTATTTGTTACCTTTTTGTTGTTTTTATTCCACATCCTAAACGCTGTTCTAAGAAAGAAAGTTTTAAGTGCCAAAAATCAATTTTTCATATAGCATTTTAGTTGTTCATACAGCACAAAGTTTTTCCACCAAAAAAAGAAGAAAAGAATATTCATGGATGTAGCTTGTGTTCCGTCACAATTAATTCTGTCCGTATTATAGAACCGATGTATATAGGAAGATATATGTCCATTTAAAATGATAAACAGAAAATATTGCTATGGAGATATAACTTTCTTTCTTAGGACAACAGGCATATTCACAGCAACACGCATTCGCATTTCTATATTTTACAATACACCTCACCATTTTCTTTTATTTTTCATATTGCTTCGCGACATGAAAGAGGGATTTAAAGAGAGTGTAGTAGAAGTTAATGTTATGTTTGAAAAAGTATGCGTGAAATATTTTCGATTCCCCTTCTAGTTTTTTTTATATCAAAGCTTTTAATATTTTAAATAAAATTTTTATTTCATAAATGCATTTTAAATAATTATTCGAAATAGTTTAGTTATTTGCAAATGAAATAAAAGTTAATTGAAATAATAATTCTGGTTCAAAGTTATTTTATAAATGAAATGAAATAAAAATTTATTTCAAAATTATAATAGTATTAGTACAGAGAGAAAGAAAGAAAGAGAGAGAGAGAGAGAGAGAGAGAGAGATACAGTTCTGAAATCTTATGTCACCTGGCGCGCGCAATATTAGTGAATTAGTTCGTATAGAGTTATTGTTTGAATAAGAGTTCGAAATTAAAAATTCTTATTTTAGATAGTTTTATTCCAGTGTGTGAAAATAAAATTTATATATAAATGGATGATAAAAAAAATCATGAAATTGATTCTGAATTTGATTTTGAAAATATTGATTCCAATAAGAAAATAAAAAATAAAAAAAAAGTAATTTCCTGTACCGACACCGATATTGTGACAGAATATGAAATTCCTGGTGAAACAATTAAGATAGAGATTGTTGATTTTGATGATTCGGAAAATATTGATTGTAACGATAGCAATCAAGGTATTTCCTATACTACTGACACTGATACTAATAGTAAGAAAGAATATGGTAGTCCTGCTGATACGATTGAAACAGAAATTTATAGTTTTAATACAGATAACAGTGATAATAATGCACAATTATTATCGGGATTATCGCTAACCAATCGTATTCTCTTCGATGGTACATTTTATGAATTAAATATGAAGAAAACAAAAAGTTTAACAGATTTGTTCGCTCTATGTATGAAATGTTCGAATGGCAAAGAGGTAAAAGGAAGTGTTCGGGCTACTTCAAATTTCCGCTCGCATCTCAAACGAGTTCATGGTCAAGAAAGTTTAGATGAACTTAATAATTACATTCAGGTGAAAAAGACTAAACTGATGGATTGTGATGATGCAATTAATGTTGGAGCTGGAACTTCAATACTTCAAAATTTAAATAATTGTATTTCAACAAAACAGACTGAACTGATAGATTGTAGTACTGATGAAATTAATGTCCGACCTGGAACTTCAACATTTCAAATTTTCAATAATTCCACTCCAACAAAACAGTTTAAACTGACAGATTGTAATGATGAAATTAATGACCGAGTTGGAACTTCAACACATCAAAATCTTACATCAAAATCAGTAGAAATTAAATTTTCTCAAGAAATTTTCGAAGCCGATATACTTAATTATATAATGAGATCTTTTACTCCACTAAGTACTGTCGCAAATCCAGATTTTTGGGCTATATTTGATCATATGAAAATACCTTCTCTAAAACGGATTTCTCAAATAAAATTAACGAAACACATTGAATCAGCGTATATTAAAAACCAAAATAATATTAAACAATGTTTGGAAAATATTGAGTTTGTTTGTACGACAGCAGATGTGTGGTCATCAACGAATCAACGTTTTATTGGGGTTACTTGTCACTGGATTAATGATCGGACATTAGAACGAAAATCAATAGCTCTTGCTTGTAAACGTTTTCCAGGTATGAATGTTTTTTGTTAAAGCTGTTAGGTGGTACCTTAAATACGAATAATTAATAACTAATATTATTTTAGGAACTCATTCTCTTGATCGCATCGCCGGCCTATTAAGTGAAATTAACCATGAATATAATTTACCTTTGGCCAAAATTACGGGAACTATCACTGAAAACGTTAGTAATTTCGTAAAATCGTTTAAAGAACTTGGAATTGACATCAAAAGTAAAAATAATGAAAATGATGAAATTTATGAAAATGAAATCCCGAGCTTTGAAGAAATAAGATTCTTACCTCCCCACATCCGATGCTGCTCTCATACATTAAGCTTAATAACAACAGTTGATATTCCTAACGCAATTATGGCCGATGCTACATTAAAAAAAATCAATGAGTGTTCTTTAAAAAAATGTTCTTGGCTTTGGTCCTTGGTATCCAACCCACAAACATCGGAAATAATCAAAGAGACAATAGGATTTACATTAAATACACCAGTCATAACTAACTGGAACTCTTTTTATGATTCAGTGTCAAGCATCTTGAAAATTGGAGAAAAACTCCCTCTACTTATCAACAGATTGAAAATAGAACCATTTACTAATGTTGATATAAAATATTTAGAAGAATACGTTAGATGTTTGAATCCACTAGCAATAGCGCTAGATCGATTCCAAGGTGAAGAAGCCATATACTTTGGATATGTTTTACCATCGCTTTTAGAAATTAAAATGAAATATGAAAAATTGATACGAAACGGAGAAATTAAATACTTCAAACCAATTTTAAGGACAATAATATCGAAATTAAAAACAAGATTCGAACAATTCTTGTCATTGGATTTTCGTGCAAATAATGCTATAATAGCAAGCTTTTCTCTTCCAGTTTTCAAAACAAGATGGTTAGCTGCCATTGATGAAGTGGACAGAGATCGTGTTCGAGCAGTTTTTATAAATGCCCTAAAAATTGACAATCCTCTCAATAATCTAGATAATATAAAAACAGAGCACCAACAACAATCCGATGATTTTTATTTTGGTGATGATAATGCTGCCGGCAATGTGCCATTAACATCATCGGTTGAACTTGAAGCTTTAAGGTATGTTCTCAAAAATTCATTTTAATTTGTTTTATTCAATATGCCTACAAATTTAATCAACATTTTCAGATATTTTGGTGACCCTCGAAGAGATCTTATGATGCTTGAAGAATACCCAGTAATTAAGCGCCTATTTTTAAAGTATAACACACCTTTATCATGTTCTGCACCAGTCGAAAGATTTTTTTCTTATGCGACTATGTTAAACATTGCAAAATATGGGTGTTTATCAGATGAACATTTTGAAGAGCGGGTAATACTAACTGTAAATAAAGATGTCTCAATATAATAAATATACCAAAGGAAGTAGACACCTATAGGAAATATTGCAATCTTAAGTGTTTTTTTATATTCTTATTATAATTGATATATTAAAATAATCTATAATAGTAAATTATTCATTAAATTTATTTCTAAATATAATTTTTAAACTGTTTTATTGGTAATTAGTTTACACCAAAAAAAAATTTGTACTGAAATCGAATATATAGGTCCATTAACGCAAAATTGGGAATATTTACATACACCTAATCACTAACAAAACAAGCGTTTCAGGCCTTGTTTATATATGGGATCACGTGTTAATACGAAAAAGAAATTCAAAATACAACAATGAAGGCACGTGTAAATTCGGCTTATCAAGTCTTTAAAATTTTGATATCAATGCTAAATCGCGTTTATCGTCTTAATTTCTAGTTTTTCTTTGCCTCGCGCTTTTTAAGATAATCGGTTAAACACAATTTGGTGGTAATTGGATTCTTATTTCGATAAAAAAAATTAATGTTTCACAACAAAAATTAGTTGAAATTAACATCAATCAATAGAGATTGTAATTTCGAAAAAACAAGAGAAAAAAGATAACTAAAATGGATGTAACCATTCAAATCCATAAAAAACCACCTAATATCTTCACAAATTTATTATTTTTTAATTAATCCAGTATTTCCGCGGATAAAACAAACGATCTATATTAATTTATAATTAATTCTAAGGTTAGATAGAACAATGTGAAATAATCGAGACGCGAACTCGTACTAAAAAACAAATATTAAGAATATAAAGTTTAACAAACAGATTTGTTTGCTATTTTGTAGGAAATTGTGAATAAATTCGACACTAGGTTTCATTAAAAGTTGGGCCAAGGAATTCTGGGACCCTTCCATTACTAAAATCCTTTTTATATTACTCTGATTAGACCGATACTTGAATATGCCGGTCAGGTGTGCTCTCCCTGCTACAAAAGTTCAAATTAATAGATTTGAGTCGATTCAAAACAGATTCGTATATTTTGCCTAAAAAAAAAAACCTTCGTGAAATGATTCTCTTTTTCCATTAATCACGTAAATATTCATTAAAAGATGAACACAAAAAGCATAATAAATAAGATAACAAATTTTGTTTTAATTGAAATTTAAAATATTAAAATTATTTACAAGAGAGAAATCCAGCTCCTCCAATAAGGTTACACATTCTCGTATTAACAACTTGTTAAATTTTTCACTAACATTTTTATTTTCGATTAAACTTATTAAGCTTGAACTTTAATATATAATCATTTCGAACCGATGTAAGTTTTGTGACTAAACGAAATAAATAAAATGAGTTATATTTATAATAATCAAGTAATTTTTAAAAACAATTACATCAGTAAAATCGTCTTTGATTAGCTCATAATTGTACTTTGCTTAAATCATTCAATATTATCAAAAATTGGTTTGAATTAATTAAAAGCTTACCATTATCTTCTTTTTTTTTTGAGAATATGATTCATTTTGATAACATTTTACTATAATTTGTGACAAATAATACTCGTGATAATTACCCACTAATGTCTTCTGTTTTTCATTCATAACGAATTCGACCTATATATCATCGTCTCAAGTTTAGAACATGATTTCTTGATAACACAAAAAGCGTCAAGTGATATTTTCTCTATAAGTCGACAATGATTCTAAATTAGTTCTAATTTTATTTCTATTCACAGAAGTGTGTTTTGTATTTAATCACGCTCTATTTTTTTTTTTTTTTTGATTTTATATATTTTAGGAAATGACTATTTTCAAATTTTGAAATAACGTTCAACTTTAAACTTTTAATAGATTTTTTATTAGTTAAAAATATTTTAAAAAATATATATCTAATAAAAACTAATTATTTTATTATGAATAATTTGACTAATAAAATTCAATTAGAATTTTAAGATGAAATTTAAAACAAAATATATATTAATTAACTTAATTTGAATTAAATCATTTTCACTATCAATTTAGGAAAGCTATTTAATAGACTTCATTGATGACAGGGTGTTATGTAATTAGTCTTCGAATTGAAATAGATTTTGTACGAGCTCTAATTACATATGTAAGCCAAGACACAAGATAAGGGAATCGTGAATAGTAAATACACGTGGTTAAGCTGAGTATCCACCAAACACGCAAAATGTTTTTGAACACGTGATGTAAAAGAGAAATAATTTTTAAACCAGAATATAAATTACATGATTATTATTCATATTTAACATTTCTTTCACTTTTACCCATGCGAGCAAAAACATTTTGCGCGTTTAGTGGATACGCACGCAGCTTAGAAAGCCTATACAATCTTTTATTTGTAACTAGAAAAAAGTTGCGTGTTCCCCTGCCAAGCAATTATTTCAACGCATTGAAGAAAATAAATGAAATATTATCGGGTTCACCGTTAGCACTATCGTCTCCATCCAATGTCTGAAAAAGAAATAATCAAATTCGTACGACAGAGCCGCCAAACATGAAAAAATACTTCAAAGAAAAATGTGTATATATACGATAAGAACATTCCCGGTGTATCTCTATTTTAAGTATGCAAATAATTAGCTTTGTATAATTTAAAAAGTGCAATTTAGTAGTTAGTTGAAATCGATAAGCAAAGCAAAAACTCTCAACTTGGCTCAGTTCGTAAAATCTGTTGTCTGATATGTTGGAAATTCAGTTTTTTTGGCTTTGGCGATTTAATTTTTTTGTATATTTTTCTTGTTAAGTCAAAATAGAAAAAGATACCTATTTTTTTAACCTCAACTTAATAATTTCTTTCACATTTCAAGTCCAAAAATAGCACAAACATTATAATACACTTTATATTTCAAATTTAGTTTCATGCTCGAAGCTAATTACAATCTAAAAACATTACGACTTAATGGAAATCTATTTGAATATGTTATATTTGCTCAAGGTTTGAAACAGAAAAATGATTTTTGATTGATTTAGACATGAAAATTCTTCTAAATTACATTATGACTCAAAACAATACAAAGTTTAAGTAACTATTCCTGTAAAAAATGACAAGAAAAAGAAATGTCTAGTCATATTAAACACGAATTCTATTTCCACCACCCTGTATTATCATTCTTTTTTTTTTAAAAGAAAGAGATTCCTCTTAAATATTTCAAATTAGTCATAAGTGCAAAGATCATAATTTTTCTTTTAAAAAATTCATTTGAAATCACAAGACGATTTTTTTGTCTTTTCTTTTTTTTTATATCAAAAATAAATTTAGCTTTTTTTTTTATCAAGTCGGTAACAAGAAAAAAAAATATATCAATAAATTTTGTTTGCCTTTTAAAAATATTTAAATAATGATAAATTTAGCTTTTTTTTGGGAATTACTTCCAATTTGCGGTCATTTCATTTCCATTCAAGAAATACTATCGCGAAAAGATTAAGTTGTTTTCAGGCAAGAAAACCCCTCAAAAAAAAAACTTTCAAATTTTTAAGTTCGGTCAATGGACGCACTCGCAGCTTTTGTTGTCTTGGACATATTGGAAAGATTTTTAAGATAAAGCAAATTCACAAAATCTGTTCGTTCACCCACTTCTCTTCTCAACACCAAAAGCCAAAAATAAATAATCTTGAATATTTTTAAAGAACTAAATTTTAGTGCAAAAGAACTTACAACAAAAACAGCGATTTTTTAAGAATAATTTATAAAAAGTTTAATAATATTTTTTATGTAATATTTTTAAAAATAAATCACAAAAATAAAAAACGTTCTTAAACTAAATTCAAATTGGAGATAAATTTTTTTCTTCTAATTTTAATAAATAAATGAACTTTTGGGTGGGAATTTCATGTGGGTCTATATGTGACATTGAAGAAAAGCCTTCGCGTATTTGCTTGGTAGAGAAAAAGTGCAATAAACGACATTAAATAAAACAGTTTTTTTGACAAATCTGATCCTTGAAAATATTTTCAATAATTTTAAATAAAAATTAAGAATTCAATTTCTTAAAGGTGTAGAATTAAAAGTTTCCCCAGGTTCGTTGTAAAACGTTGATAAAAAAAAACTAACCAAAAAAGAATTATAAAACATTTAAATTTCCAAATTAATCTCAAGATACAACGAACCGCATGAGATTCTCTGGAAAGTTGATGATGCCGAATTAAAATTAAACTGAAAGAAGAGAGTTCAAAGTACGAAATTAACAGATATTCATGTCTGATTGGAATTTCAACTGAAGGAGACATTCTTTTTAGTGAACAGGATAACAGAAATATTTAAAATTTCTATATTAATCTGAAGAATTTGAGTTTATAAAGTATTTCTTGATTTTATATATTTCAATTAATTGTTTGTCTTCGTCTTGAATTTGTCAACTTCAATAATTCTAAAGACAATTAATAGAAGACAGTTTTTTCAATAATTTCGCTAAGATCTCTCTGTTTAAGGATTTTATAGAAATGAGATGAATTAATTCGTTTGGGGGAACAAAAATTACAAATTAATTATGTTAATTAATTCGACAGTAAATAGGAAAACTACAAAAAAAAAAAAAACATATATAATATATCTCATTACAAGCAGGCATAACAAAATTATTTTGTAGTCACTATGTGCAAATAGTTGTTGACTCCGGAAGAAGGATATTAATAAAAAAAACAAGGAAATACAAAATATGTTCACTGAGTTTTGCTAAATGTTTGGTAATAAATTTATTATGTTGCATTCCTTGCCAATATCTTATTTACTTGTTGAGAAGGAAACTACAATTTCCTTCCCAGCAAGTAAATAAAACTTGAATGATATCAAATCATACTCAGAATTCCCATTTAAATTCAATAACAACAAAATAATCAATATTCTAGTAACCTAGATTATTATTGAAAACGACATATATTCAAAGAGTTACCCTTTTAAGATATTGTTTTCCTTTCTATAAGTTTTTGTGAAACATTATTAATTTATTATTACCATGAAGATTCTTTTAAGAAATTTATTTCTTTCTCAAGAATTTATTTCAATATACTGATTGTTTTTACATATAAGATGCGCTTTTTAAAATGGGATCCACTCAGAAAAAAAAAAATAATAATACAGAACGTAACAGGTCAATTGAAAAGTCCCCGGCCTACCATAGTAAAACACATTTTTTTGGCAAAATTCGTTTTTTTTATTCAACACAATTCCCTTCAAGGGTGATAAACTGATTATAGCGACCCTCCAACTTTTCGATACCATTTTTGTAGTACGATTTGTCTTTTGCCTCAAAATAGGCCTTTGTTTCGGCAATTACTTCTTCATTGATGCTAAAGCGAGCATTTTTTTGAGATCTGCGAACAGGAAATAGTCGCTAGGGGCCAAATCTGGAGAATACGGTGGATGGGGAAGCAATTCGTAGCCCAATTCATCCAATTTTGCCATCGTTTTTATCGACTTGTGACACGGTGCATTGTCTTGGTGAAAAATGACTTTTTCTTCTTTAAACCAGGTCTTTTCTCATGAATTTTTACATCCAATTGGTCCAAAAGGTTGTAATAATAATCTGAGTTTATTAATTTACCAGTTTGGAGGTAATCCACCAACAAAATTCCTTTTGCATCCCTAAAAACTGATGCCATAACCTTCTTCACTGATCTTTGGGCCTTAACCCGTTTTGGAGCCGAATTATCGGTTTTTTGATTTTGCTTTCGACTCAGGATCATAGTGATAGACCCAAGTCTCATCCGTAGTGATGAATCCGCGCACAAAATCCACTTTATCCTTTCGAAAATGCTCCAAATGTTCTTGAGAAAGTCGCATTTGCATGTGTTTTTGTTCCATTTTTCGGAAATGCGGCAGCCACTTTGCACAGAGCTTTTTGAAACCTAAAACTTCAGCTAAGATGTGATGTACTGGTCTATATGAGATGCCTAGGGTGTCAGCTACCTTATCCACAGCCACTCGTCTGTCTTCCGAAACCATATCCTGTATTTTTTGTATCTTTTCTGTTGTTGGTACACTTTTTGGATGTTCTTGACATGGATCGTCTTCTAGGCTTGTACGACCAGATTTAAAAAGGCACCCCATTTTCCAACGGTGGATTTCGAAGGTGAAGAGTCCGAATAATAATTATCAAGCCAAGTTTTCGTTTCAACGGTATTTTTTTTGGCCATAAAGCAATGTTTAATCAACACGCGAAATTCCTTTTTATCCATTTTCTTCACAATAACAAAAGTTGCTTCACTCAAAATGCTATAATTCACAAACTAATGATCCGACAGCTGTCAAATTTATACACTCGTCTTTTGAAGGTTAGGGCTAACTAAAAATCATATGGATTTAATTCTAGTACCGCCATCTATATGTCAGGCCGGGGACTTGTCAATTGGCCTGTTATGAATGATATTCTTTCTCTACAATAAAATATTAAGATTTATAGGATTCATCCTAGGACCCAGATAGTTAAAAAAAAATTCCTTCAATAAACCGCAGACCCAACATTTCGACGACTTTTTTAATAAAACTGCAGGGTACATTTAACAATTTGCTGGCGGGCGTGATTTTCAACGTTTGAATTTGTAGCGGTGTTTTTTTTAGCGTGCTAGTCATAACGTTGCAAATAAAAGATCGACCGATTAATTACATATAATTTTATTTGTCTACTAAAAACGTTTGTTCTTTTCCCTGCGATCACAGTCTACACCCGCCTGTAAAGTGTTTAAATCCTTGAACTTAAGCGACATTTCAAATTCAAAATTATGAAATGAAACAAAAATTTGAATAGACATTGTTAAAACGAATCATAACACAACACAAAAGAATGAATAAATTTAAAATAGAACAATCTAAATTCAATCAAAACTATACAAAAAAAAGCATCATCATTTCAATTCTTTGCTAAAATTCGTATGAATAAACAATTTCAATATAATTGAGCCCAACAAATACACAACAACTTCATTATATAGAATAATATGAATGACATTGTTATGTTCGGACAACATTTATTTGATTGAAAATAAAATATTGCTTAACAATTATTTTAAATTGATTGAGATATTATAGCATAGGGTAAATGTACCAAATCACAGTCACCCTATCAAAGAAGTCCTTGGAGTCGTTACTATATGTGGTTCTTCTTAAAAGACATGAAATTTTAATCGACTTTTAAAAAAATAATTACCAAATCCACTGAAATAAATTATTACGAATTTCCAAAAGCAGTGAGGATCTATGGAAAGACTGCATCTCATCTTGTGAATATAGGAATTATACAGTTCCGTAGAAAGTATCTTGAATTCATTGAGGAAGACAGAGTAGGTGGAAAACTTTCTATCTAACTACAAAGGACTTTTTTGATAGGAATGCCCACAATTTGAATGCCAACTGGATTTTCCCTATTTCGATTTTAATTTACAACTTCCTTTAGCCAATATACATACTAACTAAAGAATTATAGTTTTCCATTTGCCATTTAATAAGAAAATAAAGTTGTTTATTGTCAGTCAAATAGGACACGTTTTAAAGGTTTTTTTTTTATACACTTTTCTATCGTAATTTTATTATTATGCGTTTTAGAAAAGCTTTCACATGTTTTTCATCTATATTCTCAAGGTCTTGTCTCCTTGAAGATATAGATAAAGTTTTATCGGGAAAACTGGGAAAACAACAAAGTTTAAGTATTTAATCGATTAATAATAATAATAACAATAATATAGACGCATTTGCGTATACCTGTTTCCATTTTATTTTATATAAACTAATCTACTTAGCGAAATTAATTGCAAATCCATCAATCTGTAATTAATTTCATACTATTTATATAAAAATAAATGGATACTTGTTTACTATACATATAAGAAATAGATAAATATTAAATTTTTAGAAGCTAATGTGTTTTATATCTAAATAATAAAAAAAAAACAGAAGATATATTAAGAAGGTCTAAATTTATTGAGTCTTAAAACTGTTACCTTTGGAATGGATTACAATAATTAACAATATATAAAAGAATTTTCACTGAATATTGAATGAATTCTGAAGAATCTATATGAATGACTTAGTATGAATAAGAATGACACAGTAATTTTAAATAACTCTCGACTTCTAGACTGAATAGTGGTGTCCTTACATAAATAGCCATTCATGAGTAGTGTAGGCCTAAATAAACACGGCCACAATTTCAAATAAGTACAAAAATCATGCACATTTTTCGAATACAAATATCCTACTTCTAAAATTCTAGCCAACACAAAAAAAAATGGTTAAATGATCAATAATATCAGGATTTGAACTCGAGACCTCTGAATTGATGTCAATTTTTTCTCTAAAGGAATATCAAATCTGTTTTTATTTAGCGGCAAAAATGGTATTCCTAATCATCCAAAACGATAATAACTGCTACAGATCATTCGCTTCTGTAGTTTGGAGCTTTAAACTCAACTTACTTTCTTCATTTTACTAAAACTAAATTATTTATTTTATACCAAATTTCTTTTTAAATGAAAACCCTTTATAAAATAAATTTTTCGAAAAATTTTGAAATAAGTAATTAAAAATTAATAAACTAGTTTTTTTTTTGAACATTAAAGAATTTTCTGAAAATATTTTTTAAAAAAAAGACTTACATTAATTTAAAAATTGTTAAAAAATCACAATGTTTATCCTCTTTTAAACCAAAAAAGTATTTCTTTCATTAAAAACTAAAATATTTAAAATAATTTTCACTCAAAAATATCACAATTTTTTGTTTTTATTTAATCACAGATAAACGAAAAAAGTTAATTAAGTTCAATTATTAATCAAAAAAAACGTTTAAAATGTTTTTTCAATTTTTTTCCAATTTATTTGCAAAATACCACTTCTTTCCGCATTTTCATTTGATAGAAAACTAAATTGAAATGAAAATGTTTTTCTTAAATAAAAATTTTATTCTCTCACATATGTGTGTCTTATGCAAGCACATATGTGTATTTCTAGGTGAATTGATAGGTGTTTTATAGGAGATTTTAAATACTATAAAAAAAAATTGTTCTACTTGCATAATAATATAGTTTAATTTTTTTATTTAATTCAAGAGAGATATGAATGATTCCCTCTTTAATCACTTCGCATTTGATCACATTTATAAATAGTTCAAACAAATTGTATTTTACTAGACATTATATTAGCCGTATTCCCTTACCAATATGTAGCTCATGGTGTACTGTTGTATCTGTTGTATGATTCAGTTTTTTTGTCTAGAAAAATACGGAATCATACAACAATACAACGTAACACCATGGTTTCCAATGAAAACGGAATACCAATATATTATTTTTGGGGATTATTTTTGTAACAATTTTACTTACAATAATGAAAATGGTTTTTCATACGAAATCATTCACACAAGACCACAAAAAAATTAATAAATATCGTAAATTGATAAACAGTTAAATATCTTTACAGAAGAAGCTACTATCAGCTAAAAGAACATTAAAATTATAACCACAAAGTGATGGATGACAAAGATATTAATATACACCGTGTCCCAATTATCGGTGCAAATTTGAAGTAGCGGTTATTTTCGTTTCATTAAGTTTACAGTACTGAAATCTTCACATCTGTCATCTACCATTGTTGCTATTAATAGTCATGGAACTTTGCAGGAAGGAACGACATTATTATTGACAGTTTGTCAAGTTTCGAGCGCCTACTGTTGTCACAAAGACAATTCCACAAAATTCAAATTGTGCGTTTCTTTCGAAACATTCTTTATTTAATTAATTATTAAATTCCCTATCGAATGAGGTATAATTCATACCTGTAGGACCCAGAATACCTGACATATACGTATACCTTCATACAAGAGAATTCTTGTGTTTCCTGTCCTAAAAAGGAATATTTTTGAAAACGGTGAATGGCATTTAATTCCTTATTAAATTGATTGTCGAATGAGGTATGGGTCGTCTTTATAAGATGCAGAATACGCAAATCAAATCTTGCACTTTTATTTGGGACACCCTATATTTAATTTTTAGAGTCGATATCTTTATAGATGTAATAGAATTTGATTTCGACTATGCTCGTGTTTTTTCTGGAGTAGAAATACCAATTTTTAAATTGGATAGTTTGAAGGCGCTTTAACACTAAAGCTCTCACTTCAAGATGTTATATAACACGTTTCTAGATCCCTACATATTATAACAGTAGATCATCAAACAAAGTTGATTTCCAAGTTTTCGAGTTTACCCGGAACAAACAACCAGACAGACAGGCAAAAATCATGGCATTTACATCGTATATCCTTCACAAAAAACATCCTACCTAACATTTTTACTGTACAATAAGGCAACAGAGAATTCTCCTTACACTATATACGAACATAAATTTGGTAAATCAAACGATATCCATTTATTCAAACATTTTATTAATCTTTTTCTTTAGGACATCAAGATTAGAAAGATTCAAGTATCCTGAAATTGCTATATCTCCCATTTTTCTTGATTTTTTAGTTATTGAAACCGAAACCGAAAACATGCCTACACTGTCTTTGGTCAAACCGGTTAATGGATTTATCTTTAATTTCGTTGTTATCAATTGTGGATTTATTTGAAGTAGATGGAGATTTCGAATCAGCAAAATAATTTGAAACTTAAGAATTTGGAAAATCTTCGAATCTCAGTTAAAGTAGTACATCATTTGTGTCCGCCTTAAACTAGCCTTATTCATTAAAGAAAACTAATTATTCAAAATTAAAAACAAAGAACTATTTAATATGACAATTTATAGTTTTGTAAGTTGACAAGAATTTTTAAATCTTGTGGTCATCGGCCTTCTTCTTTCTAAATCATTATCATAAATAATTAATTACCTCCAAAAAAAAATAGAACCTGTTTTCACGGGGAAATACAAATAATTCATAAGTCATTATAGGATGGATGACACATTAATATTTTATATTAGATTCAAATTTTCGCGCCAAACAAAAAAATTAAATTAAAAATTATTTAAAAACAGAATTCTTATAAAACATTTTACTAATTAGATAAGTAAATACCCCGCCCGCGAGTAATTGAAATATTTATAATTTTATATACGACGAAATAATTCTTGTTTTGAAAAAAAAAAAAAATACATAATTTTTGAACATTTTCTTTTTTCATGCGTAAAAAAAAGAAAAATTTTGAAAATTTATCTAATTTATGAATTTTTCCATGAGAAATTATTTTAGAAAATCACAAAAATTTTTAGTCATAATTTTAAATTAAGAGATTTTAATATTTTATTTTCTGAGGAAAAGAAAAGTTCAAGTAAAAATTTCTCAAAATGATTTTATTTAATCAAAAATTTTCTTTTTGTGACAAAAAAAAAAAAAATAAAAATATTAATAAAATATTATTGATAATATATTTTAATATAAATTAGACACGAATGAATTTTCCTTTTATTTTTGTACACTTACGTGTTTTTTAGGAAAATTGATTTTTATTCTGCTCTGTCACATAGCCAAAAACCAACCATTTTTTCGTGGAATTATAGCAAAAAAAAAAAACAACTTAGGAAAATTAATGAGTTTAAAAATAAATAATTATACATGAAAATGTTCTTGTTCTGTACTTGAAATGACCAAAAAAAAATTATGGAAATTACTTTGAATTTCATCAACATTGAAATTTTTAGTGTGATTTTTTTTCGAAGAAAATTTATTATTTTTATTAGATGGAAAAGTTTTTAATTCTGAATAATTTTCTTGAGGAGATAGATTTACGGAAATTTTAAATATAAAATAGTGATGCAACTTAGATGGCAAAAACTAAAGAAACAAAAAGAATATTCTATTTGGCACTTCCTTCGGAGCAGAACCAAATGTTAACATTGAAAACAATAAAGCGGAACAAGTTGTTCAGAGAATGACAGATAAGACCGACCCAAAATAGACCCAAAAACGATATAGCCATGGGATATTCATTTGTAATATGCGAAATGAAAGCAATTATTGAGGTAAATTTTATAAACATTAAAATCATATTAATCCGTCTTCTTATTTAATTGTTTAGATTTCGAGTTATACAAATTAACAAATGTTGCAAATAAACTAAACAAGGTCATTTTGAACGTTCAGTTTTCAGAATTATGTACTATATATTTAATAGCAACGAAATAATTGGTTACAAAAATCGATAATTTACTGTAATAGGCCAATATTTTTCACACGCTTTACACAAGATATTTTAAAAATAAATTTAAAGAAACCTTTTATATGAGATATCCTTTTCAAATTTTCTGAAATATGATTCTCCAGTCACCGACTATAGAATTCCTAGATGTCAAGGTAAACATGGTTACATTTCGAATTTTGGCAATGATATAAATCATACAAAAAAAAAAACGTTTCTCAACCGTAACTGAACCCACAGACCACTAAATTATATGATTTCCTTCTCACGGCGGACTCGTGATATAAATTCATTTTTTAACATTAAGATTGAAGCTTTTCGTAGACCAGTAAAAATTGTTCATGGATCGGTAATTGAGAAACAATGATTTATTAGTAATTAATATCGACGCATATATTATTAAATAATATTTTTAAATTTTTCTATATGCGGATTAACAGATTTCTTAGTAGTCATATCAAACACCCGGATCACAGTAAACATTCACTGATCATTTATATCCAACAAAGAATTCGAATCATTTCAATCTCAATTTCCAATCAAATAAATTACAATTAGAATATTTTAGCAAGTATTTATAAAATGGCCTGAATTTCAAAGAAGCTCGCTCACTCGACAATATAAACATATTGAAAAGAATTTTGTTTATTCTCAATGCAAAATTTAGTATTTACTTGTTCAAATCAAAGATGCGGTATACAAAAATTTGAATTAATTAAAGTTAATTATGACTAAATTAAAATCATTAAATTGGAAAAGCAAATAATCACAAAAAATAGAACAAAAATTTTAAAATAGAATTTTAATTCAGTAAAAAAATTGTTTGTAACGGTTTTAACGTATTTAAAATTGTTTTTCATTGATTCCATTTTAAGTAAAAGTTTCTGCAAAGAAAATTCTAGAATCGATAGCTTTTCACAGACAATTTTAAGTACAAAAGGAATTTTTAAAAAAAAAATCAATTATCATTAAATGCAATTAATTAAAGATTTTAATTTCTAATTAACAAGAAAAAGTGTTTAATTAAAACTAACCCAAATCACGAAAGTTGCATATTTTTACGGCATGATCCATTATTTACATTCTTAAGTTTGTAACGCGTGCGCGAAAAAGGTTTTTCTTTTTAGACAAATGAATCATTAAAAACATGCCGCAATCATGCATCTCAATATGCAATTTATTTGCCAAATTCTGAAATGAATTTGAAAAGAATAGAATTTATTACATCCGTTAATCACATTGGATAATATCGTAAATCGAAGAATTGATTCTGATCGAAACAAATCTGTTTTTTGTTTTGTTATTAAATAATGAGAATTAATAGAATTAAAATCAAAACTCGTTCGTACTTGTTGCACATGCAGTGCCCCGTTCAAGCTTGGTGGCGCCCTGTGCACTTTAGAATTTTGGCGCCCATCATATATTTAAGATGTTCATTTTAAAAGTGGGGCCTGTTCTGATTTTCAGTTATATAAGAAGTTCTACCACATAATTCCAATACAAATCGTACTAGTCTGTTGAAATATAATAATTCCTTTTTTCACTCGGCCATTAAATCATTACATCTTCCATCTCGTTTGAATTCAAAATATAATCGGTTTACACCGTGATAGGGACCAAGATTTTTAAACTGTACAAATTGCCTATTAGATTAGATTAAGTTATAGGGTATACTAGTAGCGGACATTTGAGATCTATTGTACCTACTTTTCTTTAGTGCTGTAGTTTGGTTAAATTCTTATTCTACAGAACTTCCTCCAATCCTATTTCTGCCAGGAATTTTAGTATCCGGAGTGGGTGAATAGATTGTATTTCAATTGGGAAGAAGCAGTGAAACAAATTCTCTATATTCTTATTAATAGAGGTGCATATTTCCAGTCTAACAGAGTTAAAAATTGTAAAAATGTATGCAATTTTATGACAAATTCCCATTTTATATGTATCCAAACTATCTGTCGAGAAAAATAAATCCTATAAAATGTAATATTATTACGAAGGAAACGTCCTCCACTTACCCCGAATATTCAACAAATATTATGAAAATCTTCAACTTAGAGCCCGCAAGAAATTTATTTATGTCGAAAATGATACTTTTTTGCATGAAAAAGACGACGTAAATAAAAACCAATAATTTTTTCAATTGAATTTAAAAGCTCAATTGCTTTTTTTTTATCGAAATCGAATTTCATATGAAATTGCATTTTAAATGCATTTGGCGTGTTAAACCAGAAAAAATATTGATTCTCGAACCAACAAAAAGTTCTAAATAAAACAAATCTACATGAAAAAATAAATAAATTTATAACATGTTTTATTTATTACTATTGGATAGGGCAAAAAGTCATTGCATTTATTTCTTTGCAAATGAAAGATGGATTTTTCATGCGAAATAAAATTTTTATTAAACAACGCTTCGTTCTATGGCGGTCTTGAATCCTCGGAAAAGTGCTAGTGTGATAAATTTGTATTGTCCAAGATACTAAAGATACACTTTCGCTACGATACAAGACCACTTACAACGAAGCATGAATACCCTAATATATAGTTAATTTTGATCTGGGTTTTCTATGTGCAAAACGGAGACAAGCCATTTTTACATCCTTCCTTTGAAGTCATATTTATAAACTATTGAAAAAAAGACTAAAGCACAGCAATCTGATCACGACAGTGGATATATCAAAAGTTCCCCATCAAGCTCTCACAATTTTTGACTATAGTGACCAAACTTGTACGTGGGGTCTATCATGATGAAATACTTTTGCGATTTACCAATTCTGTACGGTTCTGTTTGATGATTTTCAACACTCCATTTCGATAAGTTAAACTTCTGAGCAATTTTTCGTGTCGATATAAACATCGATTGAATCCAATCAATACCTTCTTCTTTTATTGTTTAATGCAAGCAACAGTCTTTGTATAGGAGGTCCTTCAAATGTCTTTTGCTCAAACCAAAATCAAACACCTTAGCGTTATCGTTAGCTGACCTGAGCATTCGGGAAACCGGTTCGTTTCTACCGTACTCAGTTTTATGGTAACTAATTTTAAATACCTCCACGGATCTCAAGGACCGTGTATTAATGTTAAGATGAATTTTGTCCAACATAAAGGGGAAATCAATAGCACCATTAATGGTTTGGCTCACGAAAACTATATCCGCTACTAGGCGCCGCATTTCTAAGGATTGTAGACCTATCAACTTTAGTCTATCCAAGTATGGTGGCAGTAGAAAGGGGTCATTCCACGGAAGGTTACGTAGTGCAAAGCGTACGAACCTACGTTGAACAGACTCCAGTCTGTTCATTTGGGCTTTTTGGTAGGGAGACCATACCTGACTTTTTGACCTATCCAATTTTGTTGATATTCGATGACAATGAAATATATATTACTGGATTCTATTTTTATATAAATATTAACATTTTCAAAATACCCTTGACTTTGAAATATTTTGATTAAATGTTTTTTTTTTCTTTTTATTTTTCTGTTTGTTTAAAATTTAATTGATTTCTTAAAATAAAATTGATGCACATTTGCAATTTGTTTAAAAAAAAAAAAATCGTTAAAAGTTTTGTGCCGCCTTCATCGCAAATGAAAAAGGTGAATTTTAAAATTACAACGAAATTTTTTATAACTTAAATATAATATTTTGTAATTAAATCCCTAAATTAAATATTTATTATTTAGAAGTAAATTCTGTGTCGAATTTTTATGACGGCAATTGTCTGGATTTGTTGTAAGATAATAATAACATGTAATCTTTTCGGACTTATTGTGTCTTAAAACTACATAAATATTGTTATCTTCAATATTAGTTTAACAAATATTTAAATTAAACATATAATTAACTCCTGAGAGTCAGTTTCTTAATCTAGTTTAATTAAAAAAAAAATATTTTTTGTTATTATCTAAAAGAAAAATTGAAAATGCTAATTTCGCTAAAAAAAAAAACAAAGTCTACTCAATAATTTCAATTTTAGATGTACACGAGGTTAATTTGAACTACCAATTAAAGCAGATTCCGACCTCATTTCTTACGTAAATGTTACTAAATAATATATTATACAGCTTAGGCTAATTTTTAGTATAATAACTATGTAACAAATTGAAAGGTTAATTAATATTGTATCTTAACTTTACTACAATACAATCTAAAGTAGCATTTTTACACAAGTATCATCTTTAAAGTACATACTATACACCAATTCTGGAATATTTGGACAAAATTGAGTCAACTTTTGTAAAGATATTCAATTGAGATTTGATCCCTAAACCTATTAGACGAAAAATCAACGTTTAACTAGTTAAGTTAGATTGCTTTCGAAGAATTCATCGCAGTGCTTTATTTGCCACTTACTGCGGAGTAAAACAAGTCTTTACAAACAACAATTGAAGCCAGCCTACGCTAATTACATATAAGGTGTAAGTTTTACTCCAGAAATACCATATGCTTACTTCTGCCATGAAAAATTATTATTAATTACTATCTTTATTTTTCGCAAAATATTAGGGCTTATCATGCGTTACACTTCCCAAACTTACGAAATTATTTGATTATTTTTGACAATTCGTTGAACCAAAATCAAAATGGTTAAAAGATTTCGCAAATTTGCGAAGCTTAAGTCAAAAATATACACGCCCTGGAGTTGATTATTTTCGCAAAGTTGCGAAATTGAATTTCTAATTTTTGACAAATGTAAATGAATTTATTTCAACGGGTTTTCCTTTTGGAAGTGAATACCAAAAACTATTAAATTGTATAAAATGTCAGGAAAAGGGGAATTAGTAGAATTTTTAATTGAAAATGCCTTGTTTGAAAATGCTAAAATGAACAATTATATTTGCGAAACGTTGTCACGGATGCAGATTATTTTAAGTTTTCGCTGACCAATCATGCTTGTGAAAAATCTTTACAAAAATAATCAAGTCGCGTTTGATGTTAGTCTTGTCTTTTCATTGCAATTATGGTTGTTATGTAGGTGCTACTACTTGAACTGAACTCAGTTCCTATTGCGCGTTTTGTTGTTGTTTTTTTTTACTACAGGTTCTACTCCGGAGTAGGACAACAGCAAACATAGCAGACGTAATATGAATAAAATGGGTTGATTTACACCGAATGTAAGATTGAAAAAAAATAAGGGAAATAACAGATTACCTATTTAACAATTTAATTAAATAATTCATATGTAATTTTCTGCTTGAAAGATATTAATTATAATAAGAATATTTAAATTTGAGTATGTTTACTACGCGACCTATAATTTTTATTGGCTCTTTTGAAGTTCGTTTTAATGTGAATTTATTATTATGTTTACAACCCCGTAAACAAAAAAAAACTTTTGAAATGAAACAATTTTCTATCTCAATTACAAAAACGTTATTTTAATTTGTTCTTCTGTGGCAGAATGAGTAATGATTTTCTTTTCTTGTGAAAAGTATGGAAAACATATGACGGCTATATGGTATTTGATTTTCTATTTTATCCAGAACTTTTAATTGAATCTTTTTCAATTGTAATTCCGTTGGAAAAAATGGATTCAATTCTTTTCGAGAACAAATATTATATAAAATTTGGTTTATTCTCGATTACAAATTGATCATTTAAATATACTATAATTTTTTAAATTAACGAATTAATTTGCAAGTCAGTTGGGAAATGCGACAATTAGATTAATTTTCTGCATGAGTTAAGTGAAATAATTAAAGAGAAAAAAAAAGAAAATAAAAAAAAATAATTTAATTTATTTCCATTATAATTAATTTCAAGGGAAATGTATTGGAAGAATCAATTTCAATTTAAAAAGTGATTTATGCTTCAAAACATGAAAATAATGCACAACCAAATTCACAACAATTAAAGTCTGAACTAGAAATTTTCAAAAACCATGTCAATTAAATATGGCTGAGAATTTGCAAAAAAAGAACCATCAGAGGAAAATTGGCTAATAAGAATTAGTAGGAAGCGAAAAAAAACTCCAGTCTTAAATATTCATCACTTTTAGAAAAAAGAAAAAGAAACTTTTTACCGCGTTGTAGGAAAAAGAAAAAACGGTGAAAATCACCGAAGCTTGGATTTGAAGTCAGGACTTCTAAAAAGCTATCAATATCTTATACAATACTAAACAACAACTTGTACCAAACAACCGCTGCTGTTTCTACCCGTCATCATAAACCCACCCTCTATTTTCGGTCTCAAACTCTTTACCAGTTAGATTGATTTTACTTAGGTTGACGTTATATATTTTTAAATGGATTATTTGTACCGAAACTTTGTATGTGCAAAATTAAATTACATTAATTATATAATTTGGAATACACAATTCTGTTGTAATTAAAAGAAGATCTGCAATGGAATTCTGTAAGGCGACATACATTGATAGTATCAAACTTAAAAGATCCCTTATTTGAAATAGCTATCGTCTCAAATTTATCACTTTCAAGGGACAAATTAAAATGTAGTAATGTAAATGTATAAAAGCGACAATCGATTATCGTATGTCACCTTACACTGCTGATTATTTCTCAACTGAAAATCCTATCCCAACTAAGATTTTCAGTATCCACTACGTGACAGCTATTTATAAACATATTGCCACTAGTTTCAGAAGCGTCACAGCGACCAAAAATGCCTGAGCTGGGATGTATTAAGACCAAAGTGTAAGTAAAATATGAAATAAATATAATTTATGACATGAACTATGGAACTGTTTTGTTGCAATTCTTTATATCTTTAACATGACAGAACGTTGGATCGTTTGTCACAATATGTTTCAATTCCTTAAACGTGTCTCATATTATGGACGTCATTATATACGTGCCAGCCTTTACACATGTTAAATATCATTTTATGCAAATTAATTTCTTTTCAAAAAAAAAAAATCTAATTTTTAAAAGAATTTCTCAAATATGTCAAACTTTGTTTTATTTTTAGTATTTTTTGGTAATTTTTTTGAAAAATATATCAAAATAAAATAATCAAAAATAAATATGATTTAATTTTTATCGATATTTTATTTATTTTCAATTTTATTTTTATATTAAATAAAAAGAAAATTCGTATTTTTAGAAATTGATGGAAACGTAAAAAAAAAATATTGTCACAAACTTTGACCAATCAAGAATTAAATCATGTGTGAAGAAGATTATTAAAGAAAAAAATCTTTTTACAATTCAAAAATTTATTAATAAAAAGCTAAAAACAAATATAATATAAAAGAAACTGAATGAAACGTAAATAAAATAAAATAACAACAATCAAAAACAATACGAAAAAAAACATTGAAGTGTAAATAATAACAATTATTTCCACCGACTTAATTATTATGAATACTTTTCGAAACTATGGAAAAGTTATGATATTAATAACCATGCTAATTAAAAGCACTATTTTTATAGCTTTTTATAGAATAACGATGATAAAATTGAGTTCAATTGTTTTTATACGGAGGGTGTCAATATAACAGAAAAAAAACTGCGACTAGTCATAAGGTTATTTATTGGCAAAAAAAATGTAAGTTCATGTATGAAATTTTTACCTTTATTCATTTAAAAATAATTTAGGATGGTGTGGCGACACATCCGCAATACTTTAGCCCTATTTAGTACAATTAGTGGAGCTCCAAATAAGTCTTTTTTTACTAAATTTGAATATGATTAAAAAACTAATGATAGAGTTTATTTAAAGAATTAATTAAAAAATAAATCTCTCCTATTAGTTAGAATATAAGATTATTTGAAAGTGATAGATCCAATATTTGTCTTAAAATATATCACTTTCAAAAGGTGCAAATTGTCTTGGGTATAGTGTATAAAAGCGACAATTAATTGTCAACTGCTGATCGATTTAAAATATTAGACATAAATAAGCCCAAAAAACTTTGTGTCTTTCCACCAAATAGTTTTGAATAAAACAAACTAAAAATCATATTAAAATTCCAGAATTATGCACGAATTGAAAGATAAGAATAACATCCTCTCTTATAATATTCACTTGAAACACTCTGTATTATTTAATTACCACAATTTCAATATTTATTTTAAATGGTAAAATAATAACCAAGAATAAAATTTCCAAAATTTTAATTAGAAAACTTTTCGGTATAAACAGTTTAATTAATAAAATTGTTGGTTTTGAAGCGCATGCTTTTCTAGATTGTAAGAAAACAAAAAAAAAAAAATAAAGAAATATGATTAGCAAAATCAATATATTATATTTTAAGGTCATAGAAACAAGGTTAAGAAATTAATAAAATAGAAAGCGATACATAATTAATTTCAATAATATAACAACTGGAGAATAATAAAATACATATTAAAACTTGTTCTTTGCAGAAATTTCTAATTGTTCTTGTAGTTTGGAGATAAATATTTAATTACCATTAATACGGAATATTACAAAAATAAACTACCTGAGATTTGTATTAATCATATAACTTCTCATTTTTAACAATGTTTTTTAAGATACAAAATGAAAAATGGAACAAATTCATGTGTGATGCGTTCGACTCATGGAATTTTAGGTATGCCTTCTGAAAACTATATCGTAACAAGTATTAATTAGGTATTTTATTAGGTAAACACAGGTATTTGCATGACTAATAGGATATAACAGAGAAACATATAGTAACATAAAAATGCCCTTGTTGACATGTTCAACGAATTAACTCAAAAAAAAAAAACCCAAACTAGCAATATTTCAAGATTTCTACATAACTTAGTTACCTCTTCTTCAAATTTGCAGTTTAGAGGTAGGACCCCAATAACGTAAACCTACAAGTATTATGCAAATTTTATTCGAATCGGTAAATAAGTTTTTAAAATACTAGGAGGCTCTGCCCCCTGTGTATAAACAACAACCAAAAAATGTATCAGGGACACTATTCTTTTATTTTTTTTATTTCCTTTAATGGTAGAATAAGATTCTCTTTTTCTTTCTCTCTCCGTCTCATTTTTTCAAGATGCTAAATTTTCTATTCTCCGTTTTTAATTTGTGAGTTATATTTAAATTCATTTGTAAAAGCATTTCCTCGAATATATTCCCCTAAAAGTATGCTTAATTTAATTATTTATAATTATAAATATGCGGAAAAAATATTTTATATTACAGAGTGATTCGCCTATAAGTATGCATACAATACGCCTGAAAGTATTTATTTTATTTTATTTATAAACGCGGAGAAAACTGTTTTATGTAACAGAGACATCGAAAAAACTTTACGAACAGCTTTTCTTTTTCCTACGACTATTTCTTTCTCTCCAGTATCCTCCGATCGATTTTACTGAAATTCTAATTGAAATTTAAAAAACCTGCTACTAAAGATATTTGTACCATCTTACGAATAAACTAAATCACAGTGATGTAATTACACATAATCAAATATACTACCTTGATAACATTGGATTTATCGAAGACCCTTCAGTGTTGGTAATCCAGTTCTGATTTAAATTAAATTATACTGACTTTTCTACAGGAATTTATTATATCTTTAAGTCGAACTGGAATTTTCAAATAGTATAAGAGCTTAAATTGCCTTGATTTTCTTGAATTAACAAGAAAAACCAATATTTTAAACTAAAATTTTAATATATAGTAATTTCTAGTATGAAATAATTTAAAGGAAAGCGATTAGCTTCCTTTGTGAGTTCGAAAAACGTTCCACTAATTAAATAAATTAAACGCGCTAATTTCGTTTTCTATAAAGAGGAAACGAAAAAACATTTCTATTCTATATGATGTTTGTTTATTTTACCACGTTTTTATAAACTCGCTTTCTTGTTTATTTGTTTGTCCATTACAAATCTTGCAATCGATTTTTAACTAACTTCCCGACTAGCTAGACATTTGAAACTTTTAGCTCAGAACACGATGACAATGCATTCTTTTAATACTTTTAGCCATCTTTAAGCAAAATTGAATTCATTTTCAGTAAATTTTGTTTTGTATGGAAAGTTAGTTCGGAAAAAATCCGAAGGGTGGCGGCTTATATGATTCAACAGAAAATTTAAAAACGTGGTACATATGTATATAAAAAGTTATTTTTATCTTGTAAATATTTTACTTTAAAGCAAACAATATTTATTTACGCAAAAATTATTTCAAATTTTAATGTGTGAAAATTAGAGACTCGATTAAAGTTAAATAAAAGTTTTACAATTGACTTCCATTAGTAGCTCATTTCTTTCCTTTTGTAAGTGTTTCATTATTAAACGATATTAATAAACATGTTAAAATTAAACAAACAATATTTTTGATAAGAAAATGAACTATTTTAATTTAATAACAAAAATAACTCTTAAAAATTAACTAATTGAGAAAGTGTTTTCTTTTTCGAAATTGATAAGCAACTTTTTTTTTATAAACGCTTGAAGGGAATAACTTCAAAAGAAAAAGTTATATATTGTTTCTTGTTTTAAATTGTTTCCAACATTTGTTATTTACTTTAATTTCCAAACATAGTCAAAAACCTGCTGTTTGAATTCAAAGTCAATATCCGAAAAATTTGATCCAAATTAAGAAAATAGAGAATTTTTTGTAATCTTCTCCTTCATATGGAAAACCTTTAACGATTGGGCCAGTCTTTTAACAGAAGAACTGGATATACAGTGGTAACCACCTAAGTACCCAGAGTTGAGTTTACTGAAAACTTTTTACAGTCATAATCATAACTTCAAAATTTCATCGAAATCAGTTCGTTTTTCTTTCAAATTACAAATAAATCCAAACGTTCGATTCGATTTACCTTTAAATTTTTATGAACTCTCCAATTGATTGCTGAAAAAGTTTTAGGCACAATAAATTCATAAAAGTGTTAGGTTCACGTTATGAAAAGAAAATATTGTATAACCGACATTCTTTAAGAAATTTCGAATAAAATTTTACGCGATTCTTCGAAATCCACCGTGAGTCAAATCCTGACATTAATACACGGTCCTTGGGGTCCGTGGAAATATTCTAAATAAGTCATCATAAAACTGTGTACGGTAGGAACGAACCGGTTGGTTTCCCGAATGCCGAGGTCGGCTAATGATAACGCCAAGGTGTTTGATTTTTGCAAAATAGAAATTTGAAAGGCCTTCCTATATGATGACTGTTGCTTGCATTAAGCAATGTTAAATAAAAAATAAAAAAAAGAAACAATTAGATACCCAATTTTATTGAAATTCAATATTCAATATTTTGAATTGAAAATATAAAATTGTGGAACGTGATGTCGAACATTCTTTATTTCCATAAACAAAACAACATGGTTTTATGTTTATGAAAATAACTTCAAAAATTTGATATCAAAAGGTCTTAAATTGGATAAGAAATTCTCAAATAAACAATTTCATTTATTTTTAATATAAAAAAATTTGCTAACTTGTATATTTTTTTTGATGAAAACAAATGAAAAACAAATCAATTATGAAATTATTATATTTTTATATAGTTATTTATTGGAATTAATAAAGAGAAAATAATTCTGAGTTCATCGTTGACCAATTGACTTCTATCATGCAAATAGAGAAGTTGATTTCACTGCCTATTTTTTGCCAGGCTTTCGGAGTTCATCATCATCATTTATATACAATATATTGATTTTATAAGTTCGAGCCAAAACAATATCACTTTTCCCAATTAGTTTGTGATGATATGATTAAAAACAAAACACTCATAAGTTGTTTTCATTTGCCATTTAATTAAAGAATAACAAGGAAAATTACCCCAAACAAAACAAAAAGAACATATTTTTCGTTATATTTATTTTTTTATCAATATTTTTGTTGCTATTCTTTTCCGGGAAAAATAATAAACAAATTCGGTAAAAAGTTATGAAATATGTTTAAAGGTATTTCCCAGCAACATATTTGGTTTAGTTTTAGAGTGAGCAATTGTGTTAAGGCCGAAGTGTCTATCTTTGCCGCGACAACGGTTTTCCGATTTCGACTGTAAATTTTCAAACAATTTTATATTGATTGCCGATATAGGTATGTATATAGGGCTACAAATTTTTCGAATGGGTGAAAGAAAAAATGTTTTCAATTTTATAATTCAAATTGTAAACAAACAAATATATGCTGAAATTTATATACCAATGCTCACATACCAGAAAAACGATGAGTAATTGAAATTTCATAAGAGTTAATGACGTCAAGCCATGTGCTTTTTAAAAAAGATTTCATTTCCCTGATTTCCTGATACATTTTCCCTTTGAAAACTACCCGTGCGCTTTTGCATTTTATATAGATTACGCTTTCCCATTATTTCAAATTGGTTTTTTCTGCGCACCTACGTCACCCGAGACATAAAATACATTGTTTGTATGAAAAATCCGGATTATTTATTTGATAGGAAATCACTCGTGATGCCATAAAAGTATGAAAATAAAAACTCAGAATGGCCGACATCGCAATCTTTATATTTTTTTATTCATGATTGCAATTTTTTTTTTTTTATATACTTTGTTCTGATTGATGCTATGGTTATTTCGCTGCCTTTGAATACTTTATAAATAGTTATACTTCGGTTAAGGCACTTCGAAATCAAGCGATCAAACAAGAGCAGGCATTTACGAACGGCCACGAATATGGCGTCCACATCAACTGAGCATTTACAAAGAATATGTTCTTGGTTGCTCGTTTAATTTGGACGCGTTTTTAAATAAACTTTCCTAATGCCTAAAAAGAAAAGGAATGAAGTCGTGAATACTTAAAATAATAAGTTAACAAATTCTATGAAAATTACTCAGTGTCATGGTACAAAATAGAAAAGACGAGACATACCAGACCGCTTATTTGACGTCATAGAGTCTAAATTACAACAGGGTCTGTCTAAACATATCCGATATACATTTTCCTATTATTTCTTTCAAATGTCCAGTGAACTTAACACATGTCTATACAAATTTTATGTTATGACATTTATGTCAAGATTATTTTTTTTTTTTTTTTTCAAAAATACCAGAAATGGCATGGACACGAGCTATTGAATATACCTAATCATATCGTGATGTTCTCACACAAACTATCGTTTACTTCTAGTAAATATCTGAAATGCATTTTACGTTCCTTGTTTAATTTACATTATGAAATTAAACAAAATGGCGACCATATAAAGCAACGTATCACTCGTCTTTTGTTATAATTGAAAAGTATTTTATTTAGCAGATTATATTTACGAACTTGAAATAACAAAATAAACTCGTTACTCAAATCGTAATGAAAAGCAGGTTTCGTGTTCCCATATTCCTTTCTATTCATATTTTTGGCAAAGGATTAAATTTTATGGTTAATTTATTTTAATTGCTTCTACCTAAAAAAGTAGAGTATTCATCTCAAATTTCGGAATGATGTTCTTTTTTTTTATTGCATTTAAATTTTTTCTTACAATTAAGAATAATTTCAACCGATTTATAATTTTCTTTTTATTCTTATTCCAAAAATAAATCTGTGTACATTAATTCCGTACGCTCCGTTACCCCCTCCGCGGGTTACAATTAAATATATTTTTAAGAAGAATTCAATTAAATTCCAATCGTATTATTTCGAAAGAAAAAAAAAAATTTAATAATTTCAAACTTGTTTTGTTATTGAAATAATAATAAAAAAAAATTGCTTTCAATTACAAAATTATAACAAATTAGCATGAAACTCAAAAACCATGACGATTTATTAAGTAAATAAAACTTGATTGATCGTCAAAAAATATTTTTAAAAGAAAAAAACCCTAAAAATCAATGATCTCAAATTAATTTTAAAGATTAAAAAAAAAAACCCGTCAAATTTGTTATATTTGCCCCCACAACGCGATAAAACTCGCGCCTAACACCGTCACTGACGACATAACTAAATTTCATGTAGTTGTGTTTGTTGTAGAAGCACGTGTTTACCAAATGAATTTCAAATTGTTCTAAATTATACATATGTTAAAAAGAGATAGCGTTATAAAAAGAAATTGCTAAATCACACACAAACACACATACATACAAGGATTCTTTAGAAAATGTCAGTTGTTTTTTTTTTTTTTTTTGAAAATCCTTGCGAAATGTCAACGTTCTAGAATTTTTCTTTTATTCTTTGTGAAAATTAAAAATTTTCTCAATTTTATTTTTATGACAAGAAAATGAATGAAATTAGAAGTATTACAAAAAATTAAAAAAGAAAACAAAAATTCTTATTGGAAATTGGAATCACGCCAAAACATTTTCAATTTGCATTTTTCTTTTTGGATTTTTCCAAATTTTTTCTTTTTAGGAAAAACTAGTGTTTTTTTTTTATTGTTATTTATTTTGCATTTTCCCCTTTTCTTTTGGTTTTTCTAGAAAATTGAAGAATTTGTGATAAAAATGCAATTTTAAAAGCCCTCAAAAGAAAATTTATTTTCGGAACAAATTCTTTTTTTTTTTTTTTACACAATAAAATGATTTAAAAATCAGTTTTTTCCATTTTCTTTTGTATTTCTTGTAATTGCATAAGATTTTAAAATGCGCAAGAATTTCTATATTTCATCATCAAATAAAAGAAAATTTAGATTTTCTGGGAAAATTCTTAGAAAAAACGAATTTTTTTCGTTGTCATCAAATAAAGAAAAAGGAGTGTTTTTTTAAGGAAAACAAATTTGATTTTTAATAAATTTTACGTAATTCTTAAGAAATATATCTAAAAGATTTTATCGATTTTTCACATTAACTTTTAGGAAATATGGAAAAGTCTACAAAAAAAAATTAGGCAATTTTAACACAAAAACACTATTTTTTTTTTAGCACAACTTTGGGAAGAAATTCAAATTTCAAGAAACTTAAATATATAAAAAAAAACAGGAAAATATTTTCACAAATATTGGAAAATAAATCACTTTTGTTTTAACGCTAGACTAAAAATTAAAAGAAATTCGAAACGTCTTCTTTTTTTGTTTAGATTTTCTGACACAATTTTTTATATTTTTAAATTTTATTTTGGTTCGAAATTGACACCAATATTGATTTAATAATTCCTTGTTTATTGTTGCGGTATTACTGATTTCGAATTTCCTTTTTTTTTTTCTACTGAATTTTTTGCAACATTTTTTATATCCCTTTTGTTTGTCGTGTAAAAAGATGCGAAAAAAATGATGAGAACGCGGTCAAAAGAAAAAATGTTGGTAAAATTCTTTTAATTAATCTTTTTTTCTACTTAATTCTAATAAGAAAATTAAATTTAATAAAAAGAAAATGTACGTACTTAATTAAAAAAATTTTGAATGAAGTTTCACTCAAGTTTCACACCACACAGGAAAAACTCGCGCGGTATTTCTTAAAAGAAAAAATAACACCACTCAAGTCAAACTCCTCAACTTGAATGGAAAATTAGCAAAAAATTTCACGAATAAAAACGATAGGAAATAAAATGCAAAAACAACAAACATGTATACGAATACATTTAAACACGCGATTTTCACCGGTTTTTGATTACACATACGCGCGTCGCGATATCAAATTATTTTCATACTTGACTTTGGCGCGCGCTTTCATTGTGCTCGATTTGATGGTGAAGCCTGAATTTCCAAGCTCGGGGATTACGCCAAGTACATAAGAATGAGACAAATATAATATAGAACATTAAATTACTAATAATAACATCGATTTTAATTTATTAATTTAATTTTAAAAATCTATTTAATTTGTTTTAGCTGCTTTTTTATGTACAATAAAAACTTTTAAAAATATTTTATAATAGTTAATATGGTAACACTAAAATTTCTATACTGAGCGAAAAAAAAAATTTTTTTGTTTGTACTGAGTGAATTTTTTTAACCGTAATTAAATAAAATTTGCCAAAAGTAAAAAAGAAATATTTTATTCAAATTAAGAATTTATTAATTTGTTTTTTAAGTTTTAACTGAACAGAGAAAATAACGTCCTTCATAATTTTGTATGAAAACGTTGTAATATATCTATATATGTTAATTAAAAAGAAACTCTCCAACTATTGGAGAAAATTTACATGTGCTTTGTCTTGGCTAGCCTGTTTCTACACAAACGTCAATCAGGAGTGTCATTAGTTTGTTTATGTTCCTGAAGCTTACTTACAATTGTGTAAATACGGAATATATAATTATTATTTTAAAAATATGAGTGATCCTGATATGCTTTATGGAACAACATTATCAGCAGAATCGATAAAAGTAATTGCAGAAAGTATTGGTGTTGGTTCTTTACCAGACGATGGTGCAAAAGAGTTGGCCGAAGATGTTTCATTTAAATTAAAACAAATTGTTCAAGATGCAGCGAAATTTATGCATCATGGTAAACGTGAAAAATTAAATATAAGTGATATTGATAATGCTTTAAAAATTCGTAATATTGAACCACAATATGGTTTTACATCGAATGATTTTATACCATTTCGTTTTGCATCGGGCGGTGGACGTGAATTGCATTTTATCGAAGAGAAAGAAATTGATTTAGCCGAAATAATACAATCAGCCCCACCAAAAATCCCTTTAGAAATATCATTAAGAGCACATTGGTTATGTGTTGATGGTATACAACCGACTGTACCAGAAAATCCACCGCCAATGTCAAAAGAAGCTCAAGCATTAGATTCAGTTAATCCTGTCGTGAAATTGGATCAAGGTATAACAAAAGATGCAGCCGGTAAACCAGCTACTGGAAAACTTCATAAATTGAAAAATGTCGAAACTGTTCATGTTAAACAATTAGCAACACACGAATTGTCCGTTGAACAACAACTGTATTATAAAGAAATCACAGAAGCATGTGTCGGATCTGATGAACCGCGACGTGGTGAAGCTCTACAGGTACGGAACTGTTTTCAAAATGTTTATAAAACGTTTATTAACACAGTCTGTATTGTTTTAGTCTTTAGCTTCGGATCCGGGACTTCATGAAATGTTGCCAAGAATGTGTACGTTTATTGCTGAAGGTGTTAAAGTGAATGTTGTACAAAATAATTTAGCATTATTAATTTATTTGATGCGAATGGTAAAAGCACTTTTAGATAATCCAGCTTTATATTTAGAAAAATACGTAAGTAATATTAAAAGTTCTTATTTTCTTGCAAATAACCAAAGAAAATCTCTGTTTTTGACTAGCTTCATGAACTAATTCCATCAGTTTCAACATGTATTGTATCCAAACAGCTTTGTATGCGTCCTGAATTAGATAATCATTGGGCTTTAAGAGATTTCGCAGCTCGTTTGATGGCACAAATTTGTAAGAACTTTAATACATCCACGAATAATTTACAAACTCGTGTTACAAGGTTAAAATTTCTTGTTTTTTTTATTTTAAAAAGCAATATTACACGAATTTTCTTTTTCTTTTCCCTCCAGAATATTTAGTACAGCTTTACAAAATGAAAAAACACATTTATCATCATTGTACGGTGCAATTGCTGGTTTATCAGAATTAGGCGGTGAAGTTATAAAAGTTTTTATAATTCCACGTTTAAAATTCATTTCGGAACGTATCGAAACTCATTTACAAGGTACAACAATGAGTAATACAGATAAAATAGCCGCTGGCCATATAAGGGCGATGCTACAAAAATGTTGTGCTCCTATTTTAAAAACTATGCGAAATCAACCGGATATTGTTGATGAATACAAGTATTATTTGTTATTAATTCGAAAGAAAAAAAATCAGATTAAAATATTATTATTATTTTAGACGTGATTATGGTTTTCTTGGACCGACATTACATCAAGCCGTTGTTAAAGCACGTAATGCTCCACCATCGATTCCATCGACAACACCAAATAACAGTGGTAGTCATTCATCAGTAACAATTGTAAATGCACCGATCACAGCTGCTCCACGAATAACAAATATGTAAATTCATTTTAGTTTTTTCAAAATATTGAATTTGATTTTAAAAAAATTTGTTTTTTTAGACCAACGCAAAATCTAGGACCGCAACGTTCAATTTCGCAAACATCGAATTCATCCGGACAACAACAGAAATATGTTATTGTTACACAAAATTCACCACAAAGCGGTAATTTAATTGAAATAATTAGTAATTTTAATGTTTTTTTTTTCCTTTTCTTTTTCTCGGTTAAATTTTGATTTCCTACAAAAATGAGTTTATTATTTTTCTTTATTTTTTTCTTAATTTTTTTTTTGTAGGAATTTCACAAAATACGGCAAATCCACAAAATGGAAATTCCGGAATTGTTAAATATCAACCGATTCAAAATCCAGTTCAAGTAAATATTTTTTTTTGTTCTTTTATTTGTTGTTGTAATATTTTTGTTTTGCTTGTAATTTACTCATTTTTGTTTTTAACATCAGTCTTAAAATTGCATTTAAATTTTATTACTAATTTCGTACTTCAATTTGTATTAATTTTCTATTCATTAAACAACTTTTTCATATTATTTTTTCAGGGAATTAATGTTCAACAAATTCAACTACAAAAAGTCACACAAAATCAGAAAATCGTCTCGATTCATTCACCAACTGGGCAACAAATAGGGCAACAACAACAGATCGTAAGTTGTCTTGAAAATTTCTTAAATTTAATTAAACCAATTCAAAAACACACAAATTATTTGGAATGTAGTTTAAAATTTTCCACATTGATTGCATGTGTCCTAACTTATGAGTCCTAAGGAACAGGCTTACTCATGACTTATTTAGTTAGTAATAAATGTCCTATTTCCTTTTTAATTGTAAAATTCTTCAAATATTTTTCAAGTTGAATAATAAAAATTAATCTAAAAACAATTAAATCTAAATCATTTCCTAAATAACACTTTTTTTTTATGTCCTTAGGTAATCTCAAACACTGCTATGTACGCAACAACTGAACAACCACCGCCAGAACTCGATGATCTGTCTCACCTGGAATAATTAAATTAATTTGTTTGTGTAGGAAAAAAGTTGTAATTAATTTAAGAATATAAATATTTTTTATAAAATAAATTGTAATTATATTATAACATAAAAAGGGAAATAAAATAATTCGTTATTTTTCCAGCTCTAAAACTTGACTTTTAATTTATAGCAGTATAGAACAATAAAATTCTACCTAAACAGGTATATCCCATGAATGAAAAACCCATCTCATAAATATAGCTGTGATTCCAGGTATTTTCTGCCTCTAAAAGAATAGGGCGTAGCTAACTCTGGTAATGACGGAGGAGGAAGTAATTGATTTAAGGTAGACTAAATTGCACCATTACCAAGTACGATTCTCTTCTGATCATTTGTAACAGCGCCAGGGCTAGTTAGTACAATTAAATATTTAAGCAAAGAAAATAAATTGTTACGAATCGAGACCTGGATTGGATTTGAGAACCAGAGTCTCATCAGTTTCTAGAATCGAGGTCTCAACCAACTAGACCCTTCCGCACTGTTCTCATTAGGCTGTTCATTTGCCTTCTATATAGATTCTACCAACACTATTATTCAAATATTACAACTGTTTTTCTAACCTTTCTAGTGTTAATGCGCCAATTATTTCTAGTACAACTATTTTATTCGTACAAATATAATATTAATTAGTGAATTTTGATGTAGAACTGCGGTAGTTCTACAGCAGTTAATTACAAATCGAAAATCGTTTTAAATTTTGTTTCGAACGATTAAAACACAAAAACAAAATTATCCCATATGAGAGTAGAACTAGCGATATTATCTCTGTCGACCTTTAATATTTTATATGTCGCTTGTTTTGTTGCATTTTTCATACGTTCACTGTACTCTAGCGAAATATAATGGGCTTATGCTCCAAAAATCGTACCAATCAATTTGTTTAATAACGTAGAAAAAGTTGTTTAGAGGTGTAGTAAACCCTCTGTACAATTAATTGCATAGGTCTTGGTCATAAATTCTTTCAGTCAACGAGTTTTAATTGAATGAAATTCAAATATTTATGCCCTATGGTAGGTACTACAAGAAGGTATATTAGTTTTATCACTCCATTTATAACACATCGAAATAATCGTAGAAAGGTTTTAAAGGTATGGTTATGTCGGGAATCACAAGTTATATCGAATTATGCATGTCAGTCCGTCCGTCGGTCTATCCGTCTGTGGACAAGATAACTTAAAAAAGCGTTATCCGATTTTGATAAAATTTACAATGTTGCTTATTCCTTAACTTGGTTTGGTATTCCGTTTCAGCAAAATCGATCTACGGGGAGCAAAGTTATAAAAGAAAAACCAGTGTGACCAGAAAGTTTTGTCGTTTTTTTGTTCATGGTTTTTAGGATTTAATTGGAAAATTTGTGAACTAATATTGTTTTAACTGTGTTAACTACATACATAGACGCTAGCATGTTAAATTTCACTCAAATTGGTCTAAGGATAGTGGAGAAAAAAATAATCCTAGGAGAAAATAACTCTCTTCATATAGTTTTTTTGATGTACTTTAAAAACTAATACACCGATTTGAATAAAATTTGCAGATTAGATTTATGCTATCAAGGTCTGGGTTACCTGCAAATTAAAAATTTTGAAAAGAGGAAACAAAGTTATGAAGAAAAAACCTTGAAATAATGTTAGTTTTGACATTTTTTCTGTCCCATTCCTACCATAGGGCATCAAAAAATCGGCTACAGGTCGATTTTCAGTTACTAAATATTTAGTTTTTAGTTTTGTAAAAACTTTACGTTGACATTGTAATAGTAGTATAAATTAGGAAAACAAGATATGCGCAGGTACCACCCATTTTCTAATGTCTTGAAGATATAGTCGCAAGGACAAGGAGAAATCTAATGTTATAATATACAATAATGTAAATACATTTAATTCTGGTTTTACGTGAATAATCGCGAAAATTGAGGTGTATTTTCAGAAATATAAAGATCAAATTAAAGATATAAACTGTGCCGAATGATAGGACAAGCGTCCTTTGACTCACCATAATTCCATTAATTAAGATCGCTGATATTAGAAAAGAAATTATATCAAATCCAGCTAATACATTTCTTGTTCTATGTATTAGCAGTAGCATTTGTAATGATGGTAATGTAGCTTCTAGTTAGCCTTGCCATCGTCTTGTCCTGTCGTCAATGACGTCATACATGCGTAAAAGAAAACGGACCATATCTTATTTTCCTATATCAAGAAAAACAGCAGCCCTGGGTGTACGCATGAATGCGTATATTTAAGAAATTTGTATATTAGAAAATCGATAGTTGGGGGAAATAGAAAATATTTTTTTTTTTAGAGTACTATATAAGTTGCCATAATTTTAAAACAAGTAATTTTTTTAGTTATCAAGAATTTTTGAAATCTTTATTTTAATTTAAAACAAAATTAACTAATATTATAGTTTCAATTGTTCAAAATAAAAAAATATAGTTCCTTTGTAGTCCTAGAATCACAATTTAACAGTTTCTAAAGAATTTTGTTTAATATCAAAATGGAAACTTTAAAAAATATTAAGAACGAAAATTGTCCATCAGGTATTTTGGAGGGATTAAATGAATTACGATTAACTAATTCGGTAAGCGAATTCTTTTTTAAATACATTTTTTTTTTTTAATTAATTCTAATTCAAATTTGTTTAAATTAGTTATGCGATGTAACACTTGAAGTTGAGAGCCAAGTTTTTCCGGCTCATCGGATTGTTTTGATATCAGCTTGTAAATACTTTAAGAATATGTTAAAAGGTGAGAGTTTTTTTTGTATAGATTTATATCGGATTTATTATCAAACAATATCTTAAAATTTCAAGGGAAATATCTTGAAAGTCAAACAGAAATGATTAAAATGAACGAATTGAATTCGAATGCTTTTAAAATTATTTTAAATTATATTTATACTGGCGTTTTATCAATTACTTCTGATAATGCTGGTGAAGTACTGAAACTATCTGATTTTTTACAATTAAAATGGGCAAAAAACGAATGCAGTAAATTTCTTATTGATTCTTTAAATTCTATAAATGCTGTTGAAATGTGGGAATATGCAAGTAAGTGAAAATAAATTCAGATTTATTAGTTTTTTTCATAATTTACAAAAAAAAAATATATAGGAGAATGTTTCTGCGATGATCTCCAATATGAAGCAAACGAATTTATTTTAATAAATTTAAAAACCATCCTCCACACCGAAAAATTTAAAAAATTAGAATTGGAAAAGGTGAAAACAAAGATATTAATAAAGAGAAGATGTGAAAAGTTCATAAAAGCTTTTTTAACACAAGTAATTTAAATTAGGTCTTATATAAAGAGCTTAAAGCTCCTAAAAGTTCTTTCCATAAGATCTAATATAGTTTATTCGTGTTAAATGAAAGCTGTTTAGAATTTTACATATCTTTACTAAGTAAAGTAAATTATTTTGTACAAAATTTTAATAATTATCTCAATTTTTTTAGTTGGAAGAAATTCTACAGCATGATAAAATGTTATCAACACCAGCAGATGAGGTTTTCGCATCCGTTATAGAATGGATGAAACATGACCTTCCAAATCGGAAACTTAATTTCAATGAACTTTCCAAATATATTAAAACCGAATCTGTATCTAAAGATTTTCTAAAATCAGATGTTTCTAGAGAATCATTTCTAAGAGAAGAAAAATCAATCACTGACTGGATGCTTGATAGTTTCTGCTTTTCTAGAGAAATCGAAAATACCAATATAGATAAAGAAATTAAAGATCCATTCGACAGAAACATTTTCATATCTGCTTTATTTTCGGAATCAAACTGTTATGAATATGATACGGCTCTTAATGAATTTAGCCCTCTAAAGAAACCATCATCTATAGAATTTTATTATCCAGTACATTATAAGCAGAATATTTATCTGACATGTGGTCAACTGAATCAATGTTTCCCACAAGTTTGTCCAAAATATAATATTCAAACGAAAACATGGAGTGACATAAAACTTCAATCAGATAGAACTTTTCATGGAAGCTGTATTTTCCATGATAAAATGTATATTGTTGGTGGTTGCGGTGCAAAGAATGAAATTCGGAATGATCTCAAAATGTATGATTTTGAGAGTGGACATTTAATATCGCTGGCATCATTACGATCGACAATACATTTGAACAGAGTATTATTTGGAATTCGAGCTCAAAGTTGGTTTTTTGTTGTTTTTTTAAAATAATAAAATAAAAATTTGAAAAAAAAAACTTATTAAACTTTTACAGGTGGAAGTCTATATATATGCGGTGGTGGAGACTGGCACAATGAATTCAATTCCGTAGAAAGATATGATCCTCGAGAAGGCAGATGGACATTAATTCCAGATATGGAGGATTTACGTGGACATTGTACTGCAGCATTTCTATCTGATGGACTTTATTGTTCGGCAAGAAACAATAATATTGTTAAGAAATTCGATGTACGACTTAATTCTTGGCAAAAAATTTCAAATTTACCATTTGGGTAATTAAAAATTTATAATTAATAGTATTTTATCTAAAATTAATGGCACTTACTTATTAGCGGAGATACAGACAATTGTTTAGTCGAAAGTGGAGGAGAGCTATACGCCGTTAAAAGGGACATTATTTTAAAATTTAATAATAATGAAAATAATTGGAGACCAATTTGTTCACAATCAATATTTACATTGTGTCCACGTGTAATTGCAGCTCCTTTTTAAAAATATTAAATACCATAAATTAATGTATTTCGAAATTTAAACGTAAATAAATAATTGTTGTGATTGTCAAACTTTTGTACTACATTTTTTTTTAAAAAAATTCATTTTACCTAAAAATATAGGAACTTCAATGTTCTGAGTTCTAAACTGGTAATGGTTGGACTGCAGACATGTCAAAGTTACAGGTCAATTCCATAATCCTAATAGTGCAATAGTGAAAAAATAATAATATCTAAAATACTGATTCAATAAATACTTGCGCCCCATCAAATTTTTATTCTTAATTATTTGGCCCAAGCGACGTACCTGTTGCACTGTTTTTCAAATGACTTTATGCGTTAGTCTGTCAGGACGCCATGAGGACTATTATATACGAATTTGAATGAATTGAAGATGATTCTTGATGAGCTGGATCCAACGAAAACTTTGGGTACTTTTCGACGGATAATTAGAATTCTTTTTGATTCTATAAAAGGTTTTAAGCGTTTTAAGAGTTTGTAACAATTTCATTCTCCCTCGTCCTGATGCATTTGACTTTGAAAACTGCCATGCTCTTTTGCGCTTATTGCCACTACTACTACTACTACTACTTTGTGATTAGTTTTATCAGGAAAGGTAGTAGCAAAGATTATATATTATACTACTATATCATCTTTGGTAGTAGTTTAACTCAATAATTGTTACTTGCACATATTTTAAGAATATTTGTAGTCATTAAAATATTCGTTTACGACTGTTCAATAAAAATTTTTGAGTAATCTGAAATAAAACCGTTTTATGGCCAGGTATAAGTCGAAAATGCATTAACCTATTTTGATAACAGGATATTCTAATTAGAAAAACTTTACAAGACTTTACAAATGCGAGATGATGATGATAAAGATCCTGAAGAACAAGAGGAAAATTCTCAGGGAGAGTCCACAATCTCTGACGAACAATAGTCTTCAACATTAGCTGATCCAGAACATCAATGAATACAAGAAGCTTGAAGAAGTCAAATCATTAATTATCTTTAACAACATGATGAATGCTTCGTGGATTATGCCTAATGGGGATACCACGCTAAAAAAATGCGCTATATTATTCTATTCTGGTGTGGAAATGAGTAAAATATAAGGGTAAAAAATTAAAAAATTTATAAATAACTTACCTAATTGAACAATTGTATCAAATATAAAATTTCCTATACCTTTTGCAAGCTGGACCCATTTTTTACGCTCCATTGACTGGGCTATAATAGTTTTCGGGTAAAATGCAATAAATTAAATATCCTGGAATTGTCAAACATTCCAAACCTGTGAAACGGATCGATTTAAATAAAAGTAATAAATTTTAATTAAACAAGAGAATTTTACTTTATTTTATTTTTTTTTGTCCTCTTTTTCTTCTGCTTATTTTTTTCTTTAATTCTTTTAATATAAATTTAACTTCTTCTCCTAACTAATTACTTATCGATTTTTGGTTTTATTTAATAATAATATTTATAATAATATTAAATTTGTTTTTTTTTTCTTTGATACATTTGATATTTTAATTAATCGGCATTTTATGATAATTATAATTAATAAAGATTTTAATTTCTTTTTGTATTTATTCTCTGTTTTGTGCTGCAAACTATTTACAAGGCGAAATATTTTCCGTTCGATTCTTATTCAAGGTTTTAACAAGTTTAATTTTCTTTTCTCTTAATTATATTTAATGAAATAATTAAATTTACTTCCATTATAATTAAATATTAAATCACTTTGTCTTTTTATTTTTTTGGTTTTTCAATGGAATTATTTATATTTATAATAATATAAGTTTTACTTAAAATTAAATAAATTTTATTGCAAAATTTTAATTTTATTATAGCTTAATTTGTTTTTTTTAATTAATAATAATTTACAAAATGGATTATACTTCTTTTTGTGATGGATAATGGATATGCAATGATTTTTTTTTTTTTGTTTTAAAATAACATATTTCTTAATTTTAAATGTTTTTAATAAATTTTTACAAATTATTACAAATTAGTTTAATTTTTAAGCATTTCAATTAGGATTTTTTCATGAAAATTTAAAGAAAAAATAATAGTTTTATAATAGGATTTTTTATTCATATTTTGTTTTTAAATTTAAAGTTTCCAAATATATATATAAAAAAAAAAAATCGAATTTATTAATTTGGCACACCACAAATTTTAAAATATATATTTTCTAAGAGTTTGTGCCATTTTTATTAATATTATTATTTTCTTTTACATTAAAAAAAAACTAAGAATTCATTTCACTCCTTTTGTTAGAAGCATATAGCCCGAAAACAACAACTCTAAAAAAAAACTCTAGTATTTAACAAATTGCTCTCAACGCAATTGAAATCTCATCGATACTTTAGGTTATAGTATTGCGACCCGCTCAGTTTCCCAAGTTATTACAGAACTATATTAATCCTTAATGGAACTCACACATTTCATTCATTTAATATTCGTTGCATTGAAATAGTTACAAGAAAATAAAAAAAAGGATTTCTTCTTCAAATTTTATTATTTACAAAACTTTAAACTTCACCAATTCTTATTAGGATCTATCAGAAAGGGCATTTTTAGTTTTCTTGAAAATTATCTTAGAGTAACTGATAGAAAGCAGTTCATACCACATTATACGATTATCAGCTCCACATTTAAGTTGTATACAAGAATCTTATGATGTGGTCGATCAATTCTATGGACAATCAGATCAGGCTGTATACTGTCTGAGCCCGGTAACTGCAGACTTTCAGAAAGATCTAGAATAATATGTATTCGTCCTTATTAAAAAGGAAGACAGTTTGACCAGAAAAGAAGGTGAATTTTTTCTTTAGGCTTTTTATACCTCAAAAAAAAAATTCTTTAATATTTTTAATTTTAATTATATAATAAATTTTCTGTTTAACGTATTCGAAGTAATATAATATAAAATTTTATAAATTTTTTTCTAATTACACCGTCCTGCAGTTGATATATTTTTTTTTTGGTTTTAATATATTTATGAATATGTATTTTTCTTTTTTAATTAAGATTAATAATTATAAATGAAACAATTTCTTTTAATTTTCTTTAGAATGATAAAAATCTTTTGTTAAAAACTATTTAATTTTTGAAATGTTCGCTTAGCAAAGAAAAGCTAATAAATGTAGAAGTCCATATTAGATTAGAGCTCACTCTTGAACTTGAAAGTAAAAAATTCAGTGATAATAAAAAAAATAGAGTATATTACAACTAGGGTTTCTGTACTCGATTCGACTTGACTCGGACTCGTCGAGTATTTAGATAGTTACTCGGATTCGGGACTCGACGAGTCCGAGTTCGAGATTTATAGCAAACTTAAGCAAGAATTTTTGCTTTTCAGAAATACTAGAAAACAAAGAATTCATCTTGATGACCTGTACAATGCACTTTCCTCCATAAAACCAACTTCAACTTCTAATGAAAGAGTATTTTCGATAAGTGGCAGCTTCTGTAGTACAATCAGATCGCGACTTGCTGACAACTCTTTTAATTCGTTAGTATTTCTCAAATATTTCTAGCTTTAGACAAAAAAAACTCAACTCGACGAGTTTTCAAAGTTTGGGACTCGTACTCGCCGACTCCTAAAAACCGGAGTTTCCGTAAACCCTATTTAAAACTTTTCTGATGAATAGTCTTGTCTTAAACGTTATTAAAGTTTAATACAAGTAAACTTTCAAAAATGGAAGAGTTGTTTAGTAAAATACAGAAACATAAGAAACAAATAATCCAAAAGGGGTCTTTTAGTTTTCTATGATAAAAACTAAAGTACTTATTAAGTGGGTACTCGGTACTCATATATGGACTTCCATTTCAAGCTTCTATATATTGAATAAATGTTCAAAACGAATGTTTTTAGCTTTTAAAATTTAAAAATAGAAACAAATTATAATTTGTTTGTTTGTCAAATGAGTTCGAAATCGTTCGAAGTCACAGGTCTGTGTGCCAAAACGATTTCTAATTATATTGCTTTAATGAGAAAATCTTCATTATTACATTTTCATTAATATTTTTTAAGTCTTTTTATTTTATTTTAATTTATAAACAAATTCCAAATAATTATTTCAATTTTTAATTTGAACATAATTTATTTTTCTTTATTTAATTTATTGAAATGGAAAAAAACGTAATTTAAAAGAAAAATTAAATTTTTAATTACTTTTTCCATCTTTTTTTTAGCTTACCAAATCTCAGCTTAAATAAGAATATTTTTTGTTTTTAATTTTTAAAGTTTTTTGTTGCATTTTGTTTTTGGTTTGTAATTAATTTTTTAATTATTAATTTCTGTTTTTGATATATTTAAAATCCTATCTACAAATTTGTGTTTTATTAAATTCTGTGCTGTATTTTTTTGGTTTTTGTTTTTAACTTTAGAAAAACTTCTATTTTTTAAGTACAAGATTTGGAAAGAAAAATATAATTTTAATTAGTTTTATTTTTTTTTTTTCATTATTTGGAAAACGTTTTTCTTGTTTTATTTTTATTCATTATTTAATATAATTATTTCAGTATATAAAAATATATAATATTATTTTTATGTATAATAGCACCTATAAAATTTATTGATTGATTTTGAATAATTTTAATAATATGTAATTATATTGAATTTTTAATTTTTAGTTTGTTTAATTACAAGTGATTTTGTTAATAGAACTAAATTTGTATCGCCATATTTTGTTATATTTAATTTTGTTGCTGCTTCATTCTTTTTCGTTTGTGTATGCCATGTTAAAATCTAGAAATATAAAAAATCAAATTATTTGATTGTAAATTGATATATATTTAATATTAAAAAAAATGAATTAATAGCGATTTTTTAACCCTTTATAAGATAATGAAATTTATCCGGTGAAGCGTGAGAAATTTTATGGATTTTTAGAATAATAACTATTTTTCCTCCTTTGAAGTTTATGTGAAAGAAGAAAACATGTCAAAACCAGATGAAATTTTTAAAATATTCAAATGTAGATGACTCTGTAAACAATGTGAGGAAAAAATTTAGGACCTCTTCAAAATTTCATTTGAAAATGAAAACATTAATGTTGCTTGAAATAGATACTTAAAATTGATCATTATTATGCAAATAAAGGTCATTATCGAGTTTTAATGACCGATTGGGCAATAATGATCATTAAAATCGGAGATATGTCTAGAATATTATATTATTAACTAGGTGAAAGCCCGTCAATAATGATAAAATTGTTAAGCTCTGGAAAAACGGTATAAGGTGGCAGATGTGATCTTAGTTCATTAAATTTTTAACAAAATTTTTAAACAAAATGCATCAAAATTCTAATATTCGTTCGTTGAGATCCGTGCATTTGTTTAAAATCAGTTTCCACCGGACAGACTACAGAAATAATGAATAAGTCTGCCGAATGTTGGGCATGGTAAATGCCATTGCACAAGTTTTTGACTTTTCGCTCCGTAAGTATAAACTAAGAAAGCTCCTATATAATTCTTAATATCCCCCTTCAGACTCAATGTGAGCTGAATTATTATTATTATAAATATTTACAAGATAAAAAGGACTTTTTCTATACCACGTTTTTAAATTTTCTGCTGAATCATATAAACTTGACAATTCTATGTATTAATAAATACTTTTTTAAACATTTTTTTTTTCGAACTAACTTTCCATAAAAAACAAAATTTAATGAAAATGAATTCAATTTTACTTAAAGATGGCTTAAAGATGTATTGTCATCGTGTTCTGAGCTATTCTAAAAGTTTCAAAAGTCTAGCTAGTCGGGAAGTTAGTTAAAAAGCGATTGCAAGATTTGTACTGGACAAACAAACAGACAAGATGGCGAGTTAGAGAAATATATAAATTATCATCAAGAAATTATAAATTATCTATTTTTAGGCGGGAAATAAAAATGGAGAGAATTTTATAAATTGTATTCGTAAAAGAAAAACGCAAAACTTTCTTGAAAATTTTATGATCGTTATCGCATCATAAAATAATTTGCAGCTGAACTCATTGATTTGGTTGGTCATACTGAAAGGTAAATGTAATTTAATTTTAATATACATAATATCAAATTGGGGAATCATAACACAATAGAATATCTTTAATTTAATCTTTAAGACTTATTTTGAATAAAAATTGACTCTAAAAGAAAATTCTAAATTAGTGTAAATAAGAGTAGACAAATTCTTATTTTATTGGAATTTTTCCAAGTCCAAATTCTTAGTTTTTAAAATTATTAAATAAAAAGAAAATTATTTTCATAAAATTACCTCTGTACATGATGATGCTAGTAATTCAATTTCGGTATTATTAAGTGGTGATAAACTTTTCAGAAAACCATCCTCTTCGTAACCAGCTTTATATGGCATTTCAGCTTTTGGACGTTCTAATAAAAATTTAACATTAACTGCAAAACCAGCCATATCAATTGGATATTTTCGTCCACCAATCCAGCCATCATAAAATCCAGCTAATTTTCCATTTCGTACAATTGGACTACTTACACCTAATTTCGTAACTAAACCTACTGGCCACATTGAAACTTTTTTCGTATACCGCATCTAAAATGAGAAAAATGTTTCGAATTCAATTCACAAAATTCAATATAATTAAGTTAGAAAATCGGTAATAGATATTGGCCAAAAAAAAAAATATTCAGATGTTTGGAATCATTCAAAAAAAAAGGATATATCGATTGTATTTATATCGAATGCAATCTTCCACAATATGGAAGTCTTATTTGGATTATTCTGACCTGAATCTGTACATATTATTTGCACAACTTGTGTCCAGATATTCATTGGGAATCATATAAATTTATAATGGAATATTCAATTATTGTACACAGAGTAGTGAGGTATGAATCAAGAACTTCATGATTCGAAACAGCTTGTTATTAAGCCTACAAAATAAATATCAATAAATACCTCTTCAAATATTGAAACATCATAAGTGTTATCATCGTCGGCGAAATAAAAAACACCTTCAGTAGCATTCGCTCGTAACCATTTCAATGCACGATTTCGATTTGAAACTCCTCGGGGTTTTGTTTTATTAGCTTTATATTTGGCTGGCATTGGAGCTGAAATTTTAACAAAATATTTTCTTTTTAAGTATAAAACTAGAAAAGTAAAAACAATATATATGTACCTGTTAATTGTTCAAATGGTACACCAATGTGTTTTAAAGTTTTTCCAACAATTGGTGATGAAATTTCAGCATCTTCAACAACTAACCATAATAAATTTTGAACATGTTTTAATGTGTATCCTAGCCTAGTTAGTTCAGCTAATTGTTCGGGTCTTCTATAAGTTGGAGTAATTATATACAAAGGCGGCTGCAAAGGAAAAAAAGAAAGGGTATAAATATTAAAAATATATAAAATTATATAAATTATTTTAAGAATAAAATTCATATAACAAAAAATCTATATCATAGAAAATCGCAATCAAAATCAAAAGCAATTTATAAAAAGAAAAGAAAATTAAAAAGAAAAACTAAAAAATAAACTGTTTTCTATGTTTTTTTTTCTTTTTAATTTTAATTAAGAATTTTATTTAAGTTGATTTTTATGTTTTTCTAATTAATTTAATTTCTTTCATTTTCTGCTGGAAAGTTTGTCTCAAATTTTCATGCTGAAATTTTTAGGATAAATAAAAAAACAGAAACAAATAAAACATTAACAACTAAATAAAAATAAATTTAATTAAAAAAATTATAATATTTTTAATATTTACAAAAGCAAGATGGCAGAATAATTATTTAATGTAAGTTAAAAGGTTCTAATTCAATTCGTTTATGCCCAAATTTACAGTCAGAGCTTTAGACTAACTATAATGTAAGACAAAATGGCTAAACAAATACAAAAATTTATACAAATATTTCATAAAATTTGGCTGTTAAATTAAGTTAAGAAAATCTTAAGTTATTAACATAGGAAATTCAAGTTTTCTTAAGTCTTCACAGTGAAAGGCGGTTTGTAACTTAAGCTTCCAAATGAACTTAAACTTCTCACTGTGAAATAATGCATGACCAAAAGTAAGAGGAGGCAGCAAGCTCTGGTGATATGGAGGACGAACTAATGGTTTAAGATAGACATAATTGCGCCATCGCCTAGTATGGTTCTCTCCTGATCGTTTGTAAGGGCGTCAAGGCCAGTTAGTCCAATTAAATATCAATATTAATTAGTGATTAATGTAGAACTGCGATACATTTATAAAATGTAACGAACCTAGTTCTACACATCTTATAACTAAGCACTGATTAGTAATGCTACTAGTTGTTATTAAAGAATATCTTACTTATTGCCATGACTGATAGATAGAAAATACGAGATAACTCGTCAATTGCTCTAACTGTGAAATGCAAAAAAAAGGTATATCGCCATCCGTTCATAGTGTTATTACTACTAGTACTAAGTTATGGATAAGAAATTAAACTATTGGAAACTTACCATTGGAAAAATTACCATTTTTACTTCTACTATAACTAAATTAGAAGCCTGAGGGAAATCTCAATAAAAAAAATGATCGTATATTGTACTGTTCTTATGTTGATATTACTATCCTCGAATCTATTGATATCGGATGATTGGCTCCTGAGAATTTATAATCGCAGTATAGTTTAGAAAGTAATTTCTCAACATCCGGATGGAGCAACTTTTGAAAGTAATAATGGAAAATACCCTCAAGTAAACATTTGTAATGCATCTTTTTATCAGATTTTGTTTTTCTTACATAATTTGGATCAATATTAAAGTAAGTATCTATAAATTTTATATACATACACTCAAATCTCGCTAATAGTCCAAGTACACACTTTTCACATTAATGGTTTCTTTTATATAAATTCTCGGGAATGAATAGAAGACTGATAAATGTGGACCACTCACTTCCTTCCACTTGGGACTTTGCAGTGTAAGTAATTTTATGAGTGGATGAGTTCGATTAGGTTAATATAATTAAATTCTATAATGAAGAAATTCAATTCAGTCTTTTCTTCATGGTTTATGATGAATAATAAAAAAAAAAATAATATAAAATTATGTTGTTATCAACTTCATAAAATCATAATAAAATTAGCTAATTGGAACCATCCCTTATCATTTGTGGATAGTGTATCTTAGTTTCATTGTTCTTTCTAACAAAATAATGTTAAATATAAAAACTTGCCCTGTTTTTCACTCTATTTAGCGATCAAAATACATCCGAAGACAATTTCTGTGAGTTTTAAAAGGTAGTATTAATTGGATGTAAAGATTTTTAAAATTAGAATTGTTTTTCTAAGATAATTGTTCCATATTTTCGAGCTTTAATAGCAAAATATACAGTATCCATTTTCTTAACCATTTTCATATTGTATTCTTGATTTTCCAGATAATTTTCTGTGAAATAATTTTCTTACAATTATAATTATCTGTGATGTCTGTTTATTATGAAGAAAAACAAATATTTTGCAAAAAAAAACTAGGTCTGAATTGGCGCGAAAATAAAGATCATCCCTTAAATGCACCTTTTAACTTATAACAATGGCTGAGGTAACCGACACTATTGTTTACATATCTCAAGTAACTTATTATTTCTTTTTACAAAAGAAAACGATAAACAACAATTCACTAAAACACTTAAAAAACAAGCCATTTTACAAAAAAAAAAATAAAACATTTTCTGTACTTTCTTTTCAATAGAAGATGAAAGTTAATGCTAGAAAAAGCATTCATGCAAAAAGAAAAAAACCAAATAACATACACATTGCACAAAAGTTATTATTTGGCATTTATACAAGCTTCTAGGCATACAAATCTCAAACCAACAGCAACATATAGAAACACACAAGAACAATGTTATTCTTTAAAGAAACAATAATAAAACAAAAGTTCTTATTGAGAATACAATATTTTTGATACAAAACTCATTGGACATAGAATGAAATGGGTTTGTAACATATGAATCTGGTAGTAATTCCCAATTAGCACCCCAAAAAGAACCACAAAACATCATCAGAGATTTTACAAATAAAAGTTCATTTTAAGCTATGATCTTTCGGAGATTTTCAACAATGATAATCTAAATGGTCGAATGTTAATTCAACAAGATTAAAGCACTTGAAGAACATGGGTTTTTTTTTTTCAATTAAACATAAAAACCAGCATAATCTGCATGTGAAATGTGCACTTGCAATGTTGTCCAGTTGCTCAGGGAAGTTGTACTCGCATATACTGACCAAAATAAAATATGTTAAAATATTGTTCTCATAGCATACATAATGTTCCATTATATACTTAAATATTTTGAACAAAAGGCTTATCTTATATTTTTAAATAGGAAAGTTTTAAAGTGCAGGAAACATTACCATATGAACAATATGTGGACTATAAAATGTGTATCTAGTTCAAATAGGTGCATCCAGACTGATTATAATTCTCGTGTTCTTCTTCATTCAAGGATGGAAAATGAAAACATTGGAAAATGGATCAAAAATTTAATATTTGCAGGAAAAATAAATAAATGATAGAAATATGTTGATGCTTTTATTTTATCCATTCTGGAAGCCGAACTCCAATCAGTGTGTTTGCATAAATAGTGTTGATTTAAATTTAAACAGAGTGTTTCTAAATTGGGAATATTTATTGTTATTATTATATGTTTGGGAAACCAAATTTCTGTTCTTGATATTTTGATGGAAGGCCATAAAATATATCATGTCCATAGATGCCATCACTTTCATTTTCAGATAAAACGATATTATCGAATTATTTGTCTTTGATACTTCTGTTAGCCTTACAGAATTTTGCCAAAATCACTGGCATGCGTTAAGTAAATTTATGGATTGAACATCAAATTCAGGATTTAATAGAGTTTTAGTAGATTATAATAGGATCAGAAATGTAGAAGTATTTGAATTGATTTTTTTCAAAAGGATGTTAAAATAATTGAAAATATTAAAATATATGTTAATTTTTCTCATAATTTTTTGTGATATACAAGTATTAAATCTGAGCTCTGTAACCTTAGATTAATAACTCAATCCCACACCATTAATTGTAGAAATATTTCTACTATACCGGTCAAAACGAAAGTGAATATTTAAGATTTGTAGGGTATGTCCAATAAGAGCACGGAATTTATTTTACGTAACTTTCAGTATGTGTATATCTCGGGTATTCTGTGCCCTAGAGATACGACCCGTACCTTATCCGACGATCAATTTAATAATGAATTAAATACGATTCGCTGTTTTCAAAAATATTCCTTTTTAAGACTGGAAATCCTAAAAATCTCTAGTATAACCTAGATATGACCCATACTTTATTCGACGGACAATTTAAATACGAATTAAAGAAAGAAGTGCTCCACTAAAAACGAACGATCTGAAATTTGTGGAATTGTTTTTTTTTGTCCGCAGTAGACCCTCGAAATTTGACACTTGCCAAGGATAATGCAGAGTTACATGACTGGTAATCGCAACAATGGTAGATGGCATATCTCGAAATTTTAGTACTGTCAACATAATAAAACTAAAATAACGTGAAATTTATATCCGTCGATCTTATTAGTACATCCGATATAAGTACAATATTTTAGAAACACCCAGTCAATTATAGGAAATTAGTTTTTTGTGCATAGAGGATATAGGATTCATTATAATGAGCAAGCATATTGCAACCAAATGAAAAAAAAAGCTTATAGATACTAAACTAGGAAAAAAAACGTTTCAATCAAATACAAAAACAAAAACAAAACATTATTAATTACGAATGTTTTTATAATTATTGAAGCTGTTGTTGAGGAGGAAGAGGTTGTGAAATTATTAATTGTTGTCGATGATATTATTGTAGTTCGATCTGTTGTTGTTGTTGTTGTCATATTCCATTTTTCAAAATTATTTATATTAAAAGTATAATTATTATTATTTTTTTTATTAATTGTATTATTATTATTATTATTATTAATAAGTAGCTGTTGTTGGATTAGTTGTTCTTGCTGATGTTTTTCAAGATGTTCTTCTTCATTTTGTTGTGGCTAATTATATATATATATATATATATATATAGATTTACATGTTGTTTAATTAATAATAATTATATAAAAAATAAAAAATAAAAAAACTTAATTCAAAAATCGATAGAAACTTAAAATCGACCACACAACCGGTTTATATAGGATCTTTCAAATAGGACATAACAATTTTGTATCTTTATATGAACGCACCCTTAAACATTAATAATAATAATGTCAATGTCAAAACGTAGATTAAAGTCAACATTTTCATCATGGTAAAGTTCACGAACGAGCAACGCTTGGAAATTATTAAAAATTACTACTGGAAGAAATCCAGAATTTCATCAAAAAATCCTCTTCAGCAATGAAGCTCATTTCTGGCTGAATGGCTTCGTCAACAAGCAAAATATGCATTACTGGACAGCAACAAACCCACATGTGCTTCAAGAGACACCATTGCATCCACGCCGGAGGCGTGATTGGGCCATATTTTTTCGATCGCCATGTTACCGTCAATGGAGAGCGCTACCGTGCCATGTTGGAGAATTATTTTTGGCCAGAATTAAATGAAACTGATATCGGCGATATGTGATTTCAACAAGATGGCGCTACAAGCCACACAGCACACGTTACAATCGATTTATTGAAGGAGAAGTTTGAATTGTTATGTCCTTAATGAAAGACCCTTTATATACCCTATGGTAGGAAATGGGTTTAGTAGTTAGCAAATCTATAGTCGAATGAATTAACTTTTTTAGAATTTTTAAGTGTATGTGTAGTGATGGGACATGCTATATTGCAGGCCCTAGTACGTAGGCCTATACTAGCCCATTATTTCTTCCTCCAGATAGGTTTAGGACGCTTGATCCCTTCTTCGTTGTTTTTCTAATGAAAGATGTTTAGGTGTAGATTATCTAATACCTTTTTTTGGAATGCTTACACCCATTGCTACAAGCCTTGTTTTGAAAAAGGCTAGAAAATGATTTGCGGGCTCATTTTCCTCAGATAGACAGATTTATAAAATTAGAAAAATAGCAATTGTGTTGATGATGACAAATATGGAAATAAATATATCGGTGAAGTTATTTGGTAAATATCGATTAGAAACTAATCGTAATCTTACTAGTAGTTGAGAAGTCTTAGGCTCGAGGTTTGGAATTTTTTGCATTTTTCTGTTCCTTACACTTAAAAAAAAGGCCAAAAACTAACAATACGAGTATTATTTTTTTAGTTCCTTCGTCTATTTTTATGACCAGACCAATTTTGCTCTAGAACTATTTCTTTCTGCATTGTCCGTGGATAGATTTAACTGAAATTCGACAAACCATTAAGAATTTATGTAACAAATAGAAATTAAATTGCTGTACAATTTTTTCAAACTGGTTTTAACTGAAATAATGTACCAAATATAGTTAAGGAATGAAAAACCTTTAAATTCTATTAAAATCCAAAGTAACATTGCTTATAAGTTCTATGGCTAAGTCGCAACACATTAGCTGCACAATAGCTGCTAAGTTGTAAAAATCCTTTTAGTGCTAAGAAATATAAAGAAATGTTAATAGACGGATGGACGGATGAATATGCAAAAATATATTTTTGTATAACTTTTAATCCCTGAGATGATTATTTCAATCCGTTACAAATGTAGTTAGTGACAAAACTAATATATACCCGATTAATATACTACCATAGGATATAAAACTAATATTTTCATTTTTAGTATTTTCTTTTTACCTTTACAACATTATCTTGTCCATTCGCTGGTGATAATATTTGGGCTCGAGATACGTGATACTGATACAGTACCATATAAATGAATGTTGTTGTTAGGAAGATAGTCAGGTACATTTTAAATGATGTTCTCATTGTCATTTTATTTTATTTAATATTAATAATAAAAATGAAATTTATTATTAATATTTTAATTTTTATGAAATTTTATTTTGTATTTTAATACTATTCATTAATATTATTATTGATTGATTCATTTATATTGTTGATAGTAAAGAGTTTTTAATTTATAATCTGAAATGAAAAGAAAAGGAAAATAATGTTAATAATAGTCGCAAAAAAAATGGAATATGTTTATATTTATAATTTTTAGAAGTTCTTCTATCGATATAATTAGGCCTAAAAAGAGCTGTAACCCAGTTCGCTTAGTATAAGTACAAATGTTGTTACTCAGATTTCACAATTTAATTTTAAACTAAAAAATATATAAAACATTCTAAAATGTTTTATGTTTAAACTCATACATATTAATAATAATAATACGTCAGCTCAAATCGAGCCTGAAGCGGGCCTTATTCATTCTTCACGTTGTCTGTCCGGTGGAAACTGATTTTAAACAAATCCGTGCATAGATCTCAACGAATGAGTGTTAAAATTTAGCTGCATTTTGTATAAAATATAGAAACCATTACTGTACTCACTAAAAATTTAATGAAAGAAGATCAAATCTGCCACCAAACGCCACTTTTCCGCTTTAACCTTTCTCAAATATGATTGGTTAATATTATTGCACAGAAAATAAATTGTATACTATCAATTTTTATTAAATCTGGTGACTTGTTGTTTCTTCTAATATGACTAAAAACAAGCAGAAGAATTCAACAGGAGAGTTATTACATGTAAACTGTCAATTAATTGTGAAGAAAGTTCGTTGGAAAGAAACTTGTATCATTTTGTTAGAAATATGTGAAATGATGTGAAAGATAAAATTGCTAAGTAAGAACTGCACATTGGTGTTACGAAATGTTGAAGATTAATTCAGTGACAACGAATATATGTACATTCAATCAATTAATCTTTTATCCCTTTTTTCAAACATAAATGATGATTGATTGCTCTACTTAACTCTAGATATTGTTTTTGAAAGTAATCATCATGATTTACCTTACCCCATGACTCCATTCGACTTATTTCAAGACATACTTTTAGTCGGACTGAAAAAAAAGTCCAATTTTTCGAGTCTCCACGAAAATTTTTTTTCAGTCCGACAGGAAATAAGTTTTGAAGAAAGTCTAATGGAGTTGCCTGGTAGTATCTTTCAAAAATTGATTTTTTCTGTATTTTCCATATGTTTTTCTTAATTTTGTTTTTACTGGGTGTTTATTTGAAAGCTTACAATACTTTATATCTTTGAAACTAAAATTGATATTAAAAAGTTCTGAAAATTGTTTCTAAAACATGAATGGGAAAACCCGTACGACTCATAAAGTAAAGTTCTCCATACAAAAATAATAATTAGTATTATCCTTGTGTTTTCTGACTTATGATTAGTATTTTTTTACGACTTCAATCGCAGTAAATCTTAACCTTATTTTGTGTATAACCCCGAAATTAGATAATAAAATAGCAGTTTATTTTACACTATTCAATAGCAAGGGTGGTCAATAGTGCCCTAAGAGGTTGTATGGAGAGGGTCACTTATTTGAGTGAGTCATACTAGTTCCCCCTCATATTCTAGAACCGGATTTGATAACGTTTTTAATAGTTCTAAAGTCATTCAGTATAAGAATATTATGTATATAAAATATTTTTAACATTTTCTAAAATAAAGTTTTAAAATAATTCTTTAATTTTTTCTATTAATATAAAATTCTATTTATAAAAACTATTAAATGTACCCAAAACCCTCAAATGTATACAATATAGACATTTTTAAATATTTAAATTATAATTTAGAGAACGAAAAGAAAAGCTTTCTATAAAGTTGAAAAATTTTCATAAAATAGTCACGAAATGGCACAGATCCCTGATTTTTAATTATGATAAAACTTCTAGGCGAGAGAAAATGTGAGTTCTATTTAGACTGGAATAGATTTTGATTAGAAGTTACTTTTTTTTTGTAGAATAAAAATGTTATCCAATTTTAAAAAGAAAAAAACCCCAAGAAATACTATTAGGAAAAATTTGCCCTAATTGTGATAGTTCTTTTTTTTCATTAGAAAATTTGTATTAAATGGAAATAAGGTAAAAGCGATGAAAAAAAAATCATAATAACAACGAATTTTATATCCAGAATCGTTTAAATTCTCCGGAATGTGTCTGTTAATACTACAATATTGTCACCTAAAAGTTTAGCGACAAACAAATTTTAATATAATTATGTATACGATAATTTCTTCAAACTGATATTGATCCCCAAAATCTCAATCCGTCTGTACAGCTAAATTAAATTAAGTAATTTTGTATAGTTCAAATTATATTAATAACTAATCCCTTTGTCTTTTTCTGTCTTAAAATAATCCATACTGCATCTAAACTTATTCAATTATTGTTATTAATTGCATTTTATTCCAACATCCCTTAATAACAATCTTACTTATAGAAATAGATATTTGTCTATGGTATGGAATACATATAATATAGAGAAATATCTTCTTCTATCAAATAAAATGAACTAACCCTCTTAATATTAAAGTTCCAATACCTTCTCTTAAACAAGGCAGGCCACGTACATAAACTCATCTCTTTCATGCCTACCGGGCTACTTGGATTCTGCTTGCAAATGCGTTCTTGTGCCTATTAATTAAAGTGTCTATTCTTGTTGTCATTCTTGGTTTACCCTATAGTGTTTTGCCGATCCAATGGTATCAATATCCCTGTATCTCTTGATATCTATAAACTTTCATAATTTTAATTGGGTTTCATACAAAATCAATTTATCTTTAGTGCACCCAAAATTGGATTATATTAAAATTTTATAAATTCTTATTTAATTTATTTAAGAATGAGTTTTTAGGAGTTTTAGGCGTTTGGTTAAATAGTTTAATATAAATAATTAGATTTGGTTTTATTGAAAAAATAAATACAAAATAGCAATTATATTAGGTTTGTTTTATTTGCCACTTGCTCTGGGGTAGAGCAAATTTTTACATTGAAAACAAAAACAACAAAAGTGCAAATCCTACACTACTTTTAGACCAGGGGTAGCTCTCACACCGAAATTAGTTCAGTTTCTACCATAAAAAGTGTATTAGCTAAAAATTTCCCATTTAATTACAATATGGTTGCTAAGCAGCGCTACAAACATTTGAATTAAAGGTTTTTTCTACTCCTGCTCGTTTTATTTGCCACTTACCCTGTTCCGGTGTAGGGTATGGCAAATAAAACAGACCTATTGTGTCTATCATAGCCAATGGAAGGTTTATGAAACAAGATTATCGGAGAATTGTTTAGTACACGTAGTTTAAATACTAGATATTACCAGCAGTTGAGGAAAGGTCTCGGGTTCAACTTTGGGTTCCGCACTTCAACAATATTTCATTCATAAATTGTTTGTAGAACAGAAAAATTTCATTCACCAGAAAATTGTTTTATGATAAGAAAATTTAAAATCTTATCAAAAAAAAAAAAAAGGAAAAAACAATTATTCCGGATGTCACTTGCAACTAGCTTTTTCTCCAATATTACAAACAATTTTGACTTTTTTTATCAACACTTTTAACCACATGTGCAAATGTGTTATCAAAAAATTGAGACCAACTTTTGATAAATGTAAACATACAGAAAACTAAAATTGACATGTAGCAAATTTTGTTAACAAGTTTTACATCCAAATTGATTGATTAAAATTTTTCTGAAATTCAATTCCAAACAATCACAAAAGCGTAGATTAATAATAAAGATTTCCAACGACTGTACATTCAGCTGATTCTTTTTGTACAGTGATATCCCGGTACAATATAGATTCTTCTCTTTCTTTCACATTAAACCTCTTTTCATCCATTCTTCTTTAAATTCACCTACAACAATAATATTGATCGTCACGTTGCTCATTTGGCTTGGACATCTAGGTATACTAAGCTATGACAAAAGTGTTTTAAAAATATATTGTTAACGGCTTAACAACAAGATGGACATACAAAGTATCAATTTTCGGTCAATATATCTATTTTTTTCGTAAATTTTTTTAATTTTGAAACCAAACTAATATCACAAGTAATCATTTCTATATAAATTGATGAGACGTTTGCAGCGCTGCAAGGCCCGCCTCGTTCTTAATAGTATTTGTAAAAAAGACTGTAAATGCATGAAATTTATATCACACAGAGTCATTTTAACAAACACTATTAATGAGATAGCGCTTGCAGACGTGCCCAAAATGGAAACTCTCATTATTGTATGCTTTTTGGTTCCACTTAACCCATATTACTATAAAAAAAAATGCCAAAATGAATTAAGTAATCAATGACCAACTTACTATTCCAATGGCTTTTACATACATAGTGACAAAATTAATATGCTTTTGGTAGTTTTACCGTAGGATATAGAAAAAAATGAGACATACTTTATGAGTGGTTTTTTCTTTAACAGTAATTTATTTGTAATCAAAGAAGTTTCTTGAAATAAATCTTGTCAATCTTGTCAAAGTATTAAATAAAAACAAAAACAAAAAATGTCGTTTTGATAACATACAACCTAAAAAAAGAAAACGAATTAATCATAATGTATATAGATGACAGAATTCTTAAGAGGATGACTTCCTTTCCCTAACATATTACGTTTCAAACGAAAATCACACTTGGAATTTCATATTAGGTGTGATTATATTTTGTTTCTTATTAAATTATGATTAGATTAAGAAAATGTTAATGTTTCTTTAATTTTTTGGTGGCTTTATTTTTGCCTTTTCGGTTATCAAGTTAATATCTTGTGAATTTTATAAATTACATATTTAACATATTCTTTTGTTGATTTATCACTTTAAGATTAATTTTTAGATGTATACGAGGACGGTTTGATGGCAGCGTGCTTCACACAAAAGTTGCGTTCGTATATGCAAAAAGTTTATACAATTCCATCTTTAATATGGTAACATGTAAAATATTAATTATTATTATAAAAATCTTTTAAAGAAATTTTTGAAAAGATGAAAAATTTATTATAAATTTGCTCCATCGTATGTTACTGTAAGAAATTACTTATAACAACATTCTGGACACAAGTTTTTCGAACACTTTGAGTTGCTATAATCAGTCCATATGGGTAGTTTTATAAAAAATTTTCTGGGAAAATCAATTTCTTCGAAGGCGAATAGGATAACCATCCTACCAGGTAATTCTTAGTCTCGTAGAGATCACAATGGGCCCATAAGGTGCCCAGACCTGTATGCAAGTACCATTACTCTACCTAACCTAACCCACTGTTAGAAATTAGGTGGCTGAGTTTAAACGTTTTTCGTACAAAAATCGTCACTACCCCAAAAATGATATTATTTTGAAAGACATCAGAAGATTCAAGCCATGTAATATAGAAAATATTGTCGACATTTAAGGTATTAAACATTTTAAGTGTAAAATTAAGTATGAGAAAATTGTCTGCAAATACGATTGCCAAAATGGGAAAAACAATGTACAAAATTAAACAAATGAGATACGATTTCCTGCGGCACCCACACATCTCATTTTTCTGATATAACTGTTTCCGAGTTCCATCAATTCCGAAAGATCAAAATTCGATTCGTAGAAAGTAATTTTTAACAAATGAAACAGTTTAGTCTGATGTCGAGTAGTACTTTCTAATCCTAGAGGAAAATTCATTTTGTTATTGGATAAAATCCTTAGAACATAGCCGGATAAAATGGGTCCAACATTTAGAAAACTATTTTGTAATATAAAAATAATTTTAAACTTAATTTTCAATTCACCACTGCAGAAGTAATTTTCTGACACACTTTATTAAGGTCTAAAAATTTAAATTATAAATTCAATATCGCAAAATTTTGCAATAACTTTAAAATTCCTGTTCAACTTTAAAACATTTCCATTTCCAGATAACATAAAAATACATTTCAATCACCATTAAAGTGCATTTGAAAGTGCATCTCAAAGAGGCGAACAAAAAAAAATCCATCGTAATCATCATCTATTTCAGGTGACATCGAATGCATAACGTCATTTAACAAGATGAGATTTTTCCGGGGCATATATGTATGGCAAGTGTATCAAGTGGTTGGTTGTTTGAAATTCTAATAATAAATTTTGTATGACGTTTAGAAATTCAATATTTCAGGTTTTTTGTTGAGGTTGTGTCTTTAGAAATAAGATTTTGTTACGAAAAAATAAAATAAAGAATAAACATTTATTAAATTAGATTTTAAATTGTTGTAAATTGAAACTAAATGAAGAAGTGCGCATATCAAGAAATTCTATCATTAGGTTTTTATATTGGCTACGTTTACACCGAGACTTAAAAAGAGACCTAAGTGCCTAGGTCAGCCTAAATATGACGGTGTAAATACAGCCAAAGTAACTTAGCTTAGGTCACCTAAATTGCAGAACTACCTTAAATTTAAATCGACCTATGGTAAGAACTTTTTGACAGCTGATTATATGGCACTGCAGTAGTTATTATTGTTTAGGTTAACCAAAGTTCGGGAACAGTTGGTGAAGCATCAATTAAAATTCCAATCAAACAATTCAAACAAAAAATTCTCACATATGGCGTTGCTTTAGACTTAGGTCTAGTATGGTGTAAACACGTGTGACCAAACCTAACTTTTGGTTACATGACCTAAAAATTTGTGGGTGCAAACGTAGCCATTGATGGAAATATATGTTTACAAAATGAAATAATAACTATATATAAATTTACATAGAATTTGGTTAACTTTAATCTTCTTTTATATTAATTTCTTACAATTTTACAAAAGTAGTTTACTTTCTTTTAACTAAACTTCATGTATTTATTTCATTTGATTTTGTAAAAGTCTTAAAAAAAACTTTGCAATCGTTATGAAAATTTCCTTTTAAGAAAATGAAAATTTCATTTTATTACATTTTAGGATAAACTAGGCAGAATCAATTTTTGATTATTGCTGTTGAATATCTTTTAGGTACTATATACTTATTGTTATTATATTCAAACATTTATTTAAAATGTATCTTAAGTCAGCATAATGTAAATATACGTATGTTAGATAAAACTATTTGAAACTGGAAGAAGAAAAATATAAAAGAAAATATCAAATCTAGGACGATCACAACAACATGAAATTGAATCTCGAAAAGATTTTCATTTCTTATCTGTCACTCAATAGGTTTGTTTTATTTGCCATACCCTACCCTGGAGCAGGGTAAGTGGAAAATAAAACGAGCAGGAGTAGGAGAAAGCTATAATTAAAATGTTTGTAGCGCTGCTTAGCAACCATATTGTAATGAAATGAGAAACTTTTAGCTAATACACTTTTTATGGTAGAAAACTGAACTAATTCGGGTGTAATAGTTACAACTGGTCTGAAAGTAGTGTAGGATTTGCTCTTTTGTTGTTTTTGTTTTCAATATAAAAATTTACTTTACCCGAGAGCAAGTGACAAATAAAACAGACCTAATAATATCACTGCGATTAATAGTATAATAACTACAATATTTTCCTTTAAAAGGATTTGGGAAACTTCTAGTTTAACTTAACTTAAATTTTCCAATAACATCCGGATATTTAATATGATATAATAACAGTTTGAATCACCTTGTAAAATTGCTTAAAATTATATTTTAATTTCTTTAATTTTTTTTTTCTTTTTTAAAGAAAACATTTTAACACTAAAATGTCTTCTTCAGATTCTAACCCTGTCTGCACTTTATTAATGTAAATTCTCTTCTTTTATGAATGATTTTATAAAGGACATCATGCCAAGTACAGATCTCGAAATCTTCAATTACATAATTGTTTTCAATTTTGTATAGATTCTTTTATATTTCATTCCCATTTTATATTTGTTAAGAGAGAATTTTTAATCAAAGATAGAAAAAGAAAATCTGTAGAAAATTTTCCTACTTATGAAACCAAGTTTCGGATACGAAAATTATTATTGCCTTCAAGTTATTTCCACCAACATCTTTTACACTAAAAAATTAACTGTAGAACATAACATTCTCATGGAAACATGTTCTAAATAGAAAACTTCATAATTTTCTGCAGAAGTTTTATCCCTATGAAAAGGGGTATACATTTTCAAATTATATGAATTATATAGATGTATAGAAAATTCCGTCGAATATTTAATGGTTTTACTTAAACGAACAGAATTTCCCGAAAAATATTACAACTTTCTTTTCTTCATCAAAAATAACCGCATAACCGTTGAAGTTGTAAAGAAAAATCGTTAAAAATGAAAACAAAAATTTAAAAAAAAAATTTTAGTTGAGGCGTGGTTTCCTATTATACCCTCCGGTATTAAAAATACGCTAAAAATTATTATACACAGTGGTTAAATACATTAAGTCTATGAGCCTGATGAGTTTTTTAAGTGGAGGAGGAATACTAAATATAGTCACAGAGAAAAGAAACAGAATTATTTGTATATTATACATTTTTGGAACCTTTGCAACGCCGAGAAGCATACCTCCTCTTTAATAGTGTTGTAAAAAAAAAAATTGTAAATACATGCATTTCTATATCATACAGAGTTTTTTTAACAAATACTATTAATGAAGTGGCAAGTGAAAATTTTACCAAATAAGAATCCAAGTTGAGAACTCTATTTGTTGTATGCTTTTTGTGATAGTTAATTACTACGTGGATATAGAGAGTCGAGAGTCGGGAGTCGAGTCGTACTTTGAAAGATCGTGTTGAAACCGAGTCCAAATATTTTTAATAACATAATTAATTTATAGCTAGTTAGGATACTTTTTATTCTATTTATAATAACCAAATTTGAATTCGACTAGCATTTCAACCAGTTTCGTTTGGACTCTCCATGGAAATATCTAAAGATAATTTCGTAAGTTTCGCCTTTCTAAAAATCACGATGTCCCATTCGTTCCAACCTAGTTTACAGGTTTTCTTATATCAAATTTCATCAGCATATCTTGCAAAATTTAACGTCTCAGATTTTCCAGTATATTGTGTTCTAATTTTACGCACGCTCATAGGTCAACTTCAAATAATGGTGCTTTTAAAATGTTTTCACCCTTTTGACTTAGATTTACTTATTGCACTTTACTCCGTTTCTCAATTGTGATTGAACTGTTGTGAAAAGAGGTCATGTAATAGAAATTGATTGTCTACAAAATTAAATTAATTTTACAGACTATTTCATTTTATTAACTTTCAATAATGGTTGTCCACCACTGAAAACCCTTATCTATAACTATAAAGTAACTATAGAATCACCGTTTAACCAAGATAACTTTTCTAGTATCATCATTCTAAGAACAAGTGTATTGTCGTCATTTTTGTGTTCAGTCTGATACTTAGTTGTCGTATTTTTTGAATAAGTTTCTCTCCTAAGGAAATAAGTTTTCCTTGGTATTTTGTATTTTGTATTTTTCTGGGTTGTTTTCTTTATCTTCTTCCTCGGTTTGTTAAATTTTCTACAAAACGATGTGCTATTTTCTTTTCTAGTTTACTATAAAAAATACTATCTTGATTTCATAAAACAAGAAGAACTTAAAAAAAAACAAAAGTACAAAAAACTGAAAAATGTATGAAAAGCATGTTTTAAACGTGATACGCGATAAACGAGGAAAGTTTATATACAAACGAGTATAGACGGATAAAATCTTATTTAGCTATATATTAAGAATTTTTTTATTTTTTTTTTCAAAAATAAGGAAAACTTTAGTTTTTTAAGGAAATAAGTATATAGACGAGAGACGAAACAATTTCGAAAACTTAAAATGTTAGATCTTTGTATTCGGAAATGATGTGAATTTAAAGGGAAAGAAAAAACAAAAATTCATCTATGAAAAGAAAACTAACCGAAGAAAAGAAAATTTTGAAACACCAAAAACACGAACAAAAAACTATTGTAGAACGATTTTCTTTTAACGAAAAACTTTTATTCTTGTATATTTTCATTTTCTTGATAATAAATTCAGTGGAATTTCTTTTGCATATTCTCAGGCGAAGTTTATTTATTTTTGAAATTAATATGATTTTATTATTTTCCTTTGTTTCAAGCAACGATTGAATCTTTTTTTTTAAACGGTTTGTTTTCAATATTTTAAAGGATTTTATTTAACATAGGATTACCTTTAAAGCTCTATATAATGATCACTAAGGAGCAACGAACGATCAACACAAATCGTAATGAACAGAGTTTTCACAGAGACCATATTATCCTAAAGTCATACCCGATTATTATCTTTAAACTGTTTCAAACATCTGTTAGCATGTTTATGGTCCATTAACTTATATTAGCGTGACTTTGGTGTATTTAAAACAAGCTCTGATCGCATACGATATGATAAGCGACTAAATAGGTAAAAAAATTCTAAATGGGGTTATATATTATGCATTTTTTTCATATTTAGAAATTAATTTCAGATTCACAATATTGTTAATATTATTTAATTAAATCCTTGTAGGTTCTTAAAATAATTCTAGATTCATTTCTCAACACATATTCCACTAGTTTGGACAACGAACTAAACAAAGTGGCATAGTAGGATGTTGCCTAAGCAAATTATTACCATAAAATACTTATAGTTGACAATTAAGTCCAAAAATTGTTGATGTATGGATTTTATTTGCCTTCTTATTCATACTACCTATTAAATTATTATTATTATTGCATTTAAAGCCAAACTCCTTCGAAAAATTAGGTTCCTATAAATATATAAACCTAAAAATTTGGATATGTTCACATAGTTTATAAAACTGAAACAAAATAGAATGTTTTACAATAAAATTATGTACAAATAAATGATGGGTAAACTTTAGTTTTAAAATTAATTTTTCTAGCGCGCAATGCGTCACTTAAAGAAAAATTATAATACAATATATAAAGAAGGAACCTTGAAGAATATTTCCAATTGCATATTTAACAGACAAAAACAGGAAAAAGGAAATTCTTTGGCGATATTCCATTAAAATAATCCACAAAAAAACGAAACTATCATACCATACTTTACATGGCACACAAGAGGATGGCATATAATAGAAACTATTTGAATTGCTTATTTGAAAAGTTATAAACATAAAAATAGCATATAGATGCCAAAAGAAGAGGTCACCATACATACAACAGGAATGTATACATAGTTTAAACTATAGAAGTAATCAATAAAGCCTAAGTGAGGGTAGGTACATATACACAAGATCAACAACAACCTGCACATCATAGACTATCAGGCACCATTGTATTCAATTATACGTATAGATTTGCACTCAATATATATGAATTAAAAATATTTCGATTTTAGTATCACGACGTGTCCTAAAAACTTTTCCAGAAATTCAATAACATATTTTGGCAACGATTTTCTCTATATAGACATGACGAAAATTATGCGACATAATACCCTTTTAGAAAGCTTCAAACTCAAATCTATTTTCATTATTTATTGATAATGCAGACGTATTTTATCCGATTCGTGTACTGACCTATACTACTGTACTGTAATTTAACTAAAATAATTTCAGAGATTATACGCAATAATAAACTACTTAATCCCATGTACAGGAAAGAGAAATTCTATATACTTATAATTAATGATATGATAACAGTATAAATTCTATTATCCTATAGAATAGAATAATTGTGAATAAAAAAATGAAATGAAATTGAAATAAAACTAACTATGTCACTTGTGCATAACGACAATATAGTTGACATAACCATATGAACAAACCAACCCCCATGATGATTGGAAAATGTCCGATGATACAGTTTTGAGTCAGTGTCAAAGAAGTATACTATAGAACAGGTCAAAATCACATCATTTTCTTATTGACTGTGTTTTTGTTGTTCGACAATTTAAAAATACAAGTATGTATGACCTTAATAAATTCTATTCTATGACCCAAAGAGGAAATGGAAAATTTCACCCAATCAAGTTGACAGAGTTTTGGTTTATATTTTCAGTGTTCGCTAATAATTTCTTATAATTTCTTTGTATGTCAAGTGGAATACTATAGAAATTTCAGTTGATTAAAGGGACGTGTAAAGAGTTCCAAGATTAAAATATTAAAATAGGTTAGAAAGATGAATAGTTATTCTCAACACAAAATGAATTATGCAATTACTTAAATTTATTATGTTGAATATTTCATTTAGTCTGTTTTGTTGCGTTGTTAATTATACTTTGGTACTTGTTTTTATATAATAAAAGAAAACTAGTTGATATTCTGGATAATTTCTGAGCCTTTTTGTTAAGATTCTACACAATATAAAAACTATATAAAAAAAAAAGAAAAATGCTCGAAAAAGAAATTACCGGCATAACTTTTCCGTTTTGTGTAATGCTGAAAATTATGTTCTACTAAATTTTATAAAGGAAACAAAATTCGTTTTGTTATGAAAAAAATTTGTACTTTCTTTTTGTTGTAAGTTTAATTGCTGTAATTGTGAAAATTTTATTCTACAAATTGTATTCTGCAAATGACGAGTTGTGTAATATGGAGCACTTTGATATTTCATTGCTTGGCTGTGCGATAAGAACTCTATTTTAATTCGCAAAAGATTTAATTAAACATTTAGAGAAAATTGCTAAATACATAGTACTATTAGAATTTAGCAATTTTCTGTAACTATCTAATTAAATCTTCTTTATTACTAGCTGACCCGACAGACGTTGTCCTGTCCAAATTTCAATAGATTTGTTCGTGGTCGTTTTGTGGATTTGTAAAAATCTATTGAAAATGTGTAAACAAAGTAAAAATGAGAAAAAAACTTATTTCTGCTACAAAAATACCATTGAAAAAAAGCACTTTCAGTTTTTCCTAACATTTTCCAATTTTCCGGGAAAATTTTCCCATTTTCCTTTCCCTAGGAACCTTACTCGGACTACTACGAATATTTTAACAAAAAAATGAGCGAAATCGGTTCAACCGTTCTCAAGTGATGTGCTTATCAACGAACAGCATTTATTTATATAGAAGATTATTATAATTTTTTAAAATTAAACTTAAAAAATTATGTATAAGAAAGTTTGTTTCTTGGTCATATACTAGATTTTCTAATACGAAATTGTTCTGCACAAGTTCTTAAAATAAAACACAATTTCTTAATTACTCATCAACCCTTTTTTTTAAATTGATATTTTGCTGTTTTCTATGCTCTAGCTAGTGTAATTTTCTTTTCTAACTTAATAATATTTTCTTTTTTAAATTTAAATTGGATACTGTCAGATATTTTAGAACCCTGCAAAAATTATTCATCCTGGCAACATAATTTTTATATTAAAAATTAGCGTAGTAATAACTAATTATGTATTTTTCTGTGTACAGAATTAAGTTATCCGCTCCAGAAAACATTTTGTTTTTATTACCTTTTGCGGTCCAACAAGTTTTTTTTTTGACTTTGTAACATTATTTATTTCGTTCTTTTTTTGTTTATCCAATTAAAAAGGTCCTTTTTGTAATATTTCATTTGTAATAAATGTAATTTTTTACAATACGAAATCAAATCAACGAACAAACTTAATACTTGAGGATATAATAAAGTCATTATAATACTGGAAGATACAAATTCAAATGACTATGTTTCCTTAAGCTGAATGTTGAATGACAACGCACACAACATAGTACAATACTTAGTTAATAGAAATGGTAAAAAAAAATGAATTATATTGCGAACTAAGTCAAAAATGTGATATTATATCCTTGCAATAGTAACTGCCATACCAAACAATACAGTTTCTTTGGTTCGAACGTCTGTCCTATTTTCAAACACGCCTGAAAATAAGCAATTTATACTTATTTCTTTATGAAAATTTGCTAATATCTCGAAGGATTTTCTGATAAAGCGCGTGTTCCCAACATGAATCAGTATATTTTTCACCATTTCGGTCTTTCACGTAATATTATATTAAAATTTATAATAAATACATTTATTTCATTTAAATTTTTAATTACCGATTTTAAGTCAATGGAATTTATGTGAAAATTACTTACATAAAACACTTATCTATAGTAATTTAAAAATGATAATAAACAGATAGATAATATATCTAATCAATGAGTAGGACGCGTGATTGTTCTCATAATATAATAAAAACTTTAAATCAATAAAATATCAGACAAATAAATTCAGTATAAAATCTAATTAAAAAATTACATTTACAATATGGATATTCCCTTGATGTTATAAAACGTGGTGTATCGTTGCATAGTTTGTATGATTCCTTCTTTTTTGTATACAAGAAAACCGAATCATATATGGTAAGAGATACCACATTTCTCCATGTTTTATATCAATAAGGGAATACGGCTGTTATGTTATTAAATTAAAGAAAAACGAGTGTCTATGATTATTTAATATAGCTACTAATCTAAACAAAATAATTGAAGTTTCATTATGTAATTATAGATTAATATCAAACTTTTATAATTAGCTGAGAAGGTTTTAGGCTAATTCTAAAATATATTATAGTAAAATTGCACCAATGTCAAATTGTTTGATTTCAAGAAAATAATACTTTTTACCCGTGCCAAGAATAGAGACATCAAAAAACAAGAAAATAAATAATAGTACATAATTTCATGCTAAATTTAACTAGATTGACCTAATTAGTTAATATCGGAGACAGAACAAAAGAAATCCTTATACAATAGAAATCATAAAACAATGTGGTCTGGAAATTAAAGAAAATTGGTAGTTAACAGGTGGTTTTTTATAGAACTTGGAAAATTCTGCATAACTTTAAAAATCTGCATAGACTTTTACTACATTCATATTAATAAGACAATGAATATATAAGATCGGAAGTTCAAATAATAGCTTTGTCGTTTATATGTGGGACGTAATGGCGCATCTTAAATGTATTAAAAGAAAGCGGTTGAACTTAATTTTAAATTTAATTCTAATTTTAGCAAATGTTACATTACACAATAAATACTTGGCATATAAAATATGTCAAGCAAATGTGAATTGTTTATTACGATTAATCAATTATTTGAATGGAATTTTATTAGATTTTGATATATATATCATGTTAGCGGCAATGTGTATAATTCGATATTTTATAGAATGCCTAGGCATTCTGTATATTGTTCATTATTAGGTAGAGTATATAATAAGTTTAATTTTGTATTATTGTGTAAGCATTTTACATAATACCGAACATTCTTTCGATAAAGAAAACTTAATATAACTGCTACTATTGAGATAACATACTTGTATTATATATTATTATAAGTGACTTAATATATGCTCGCTAGTCTTACTTAATAATTTATACTGAATGGTGACAAATATATTGGACATTTATTTATTTAAGAGGGAATTTTGGGTTAGGTTGCATTTGGTACACTATCCCAAACAGTTGCTTTTGGCACAACCAATTAAACTGCATAAAACTATTAGATAATGTATAGGGTGTCCCAAATAAAAGTGCAAGATTTGATTTGCGTAACTGAAGTTTGTGTATATTTCGGGTATTCTGCATCTTATAAAGACGACCCATACCTCATTCGACGATCAATTTAATAAGGAATTAAATGCCATTCACCGTTTTCAAAAATATTCCTTTTTAGAACAGGAAACACAAGAATTCTCTTGTATGAAGGTATACGTATATGTCAGGTATTCTGGGTCCTACAGGTATGAATTATACCTCATTCGATAGGGAATTTAATAATTAAATGAATAAAGAATGCTCCGAAAGAAACGCACAATTTGAATTTTGTGGAATTGTCTTTTTGACAACAGTAGGCGCTCGAAACTTGACAAACTGTCAATAATAATGTCGTTCCTTCCTGCAAAGTTCCATGACTATTAAACGCAACAATTGGCAGATAACAGATGTAAAGATTTCAGTACTATAAACTTAATGAAACGAAAATGGCACGACATTTAAATCTGGCGCTATTATGGAGACACTCGATATATAAGATCATTATTTTTTGAATACGTTGCTAAATTCGACGAGGGATTATATAGAATACTTGGACATTCCATAAAATACCGGAAACATATACATAGCTGGTTTCTATTTTTCCCATTTTGTTATATCAATTTTGATGGTACACTAAAACTTCGAAATAACTTCGCGCATGTTGGGGCGAAATTATTACTTATCAAAAAAAAAATGTACTTTCATGAAACATAATGAATTAATTTGACACATTCTGCAGTAGTTTATTTCATGTTTTAAAGATACTTTTAAACATAATTTTATGTAAAATTTAAATTATCAAAGATAAAAACTATTTTATTGTTGTCGTGTTGTATAAAAATAAAAGTTCTGTTACTTACAATGCTTGTTAATTAAATGTTTGGAGTAAATCATAGATAAACCAGAAAAAAACCTATGAAAATATGTTAAGCTTTCGTCTGTTATCAAAAGCCTTATGTATACATATTTTGTTTCATATTTTATATATAGATGATTATTATGTTTTTTATTTTTGAGCTGTTTGATAAAATTCTTTTAATAAAATGAGGCGTTTTGACCAATGAATCATGTACTAAATTTAAATTGGCTCTATAATAATATTTGTCCTATATTAAGTAAATTAGCTATGTTGGTAGATATTGTCGGAACAAAAGAATTCCTAGTCCAACATCAATTTCGATCACTTGATCACACCAAGCGTGTTCTTATACTCGTGGGAGACAAAAATTGTCCCAACGCTGAATTAAAACAATCGAAGTTTTTTTTTAGTGTATCAATTACACGACCAGATATACTGATATGGGGGAAAAATCGACGATTAGGTTGGGACGGTGGTTGTCGAATATTTTCGCGATTTATTACCATTACTCTTGGATATTAATTATTGTATTTACCATAGAAGTGTCACTCACCATATAAAATCGAAATATTTTTCTGCAATTTGTTCGCCATCTGGAATTACAAAAAAAAGAAAAGAGTAATAATAAATAATTAAAATCTTGGGGAAAAAAGAAACTTTTGATATTTGAGTGATATTTAATTAAATTTATAATTTGTATTTATTAAAGTTAATGCTTATGAAAAAAACATTAGTAAAATGCCAGTTCATCATTATTATCTAGAATTTTGTCCAGAAAGCATAAATTGAAATTATATCCGATGAGTTAAAAGTATATTTCTGAAAATATACATTTTTTTGATTAAATAGAATTTATTTTAGTCAGCGCTTGTTGATTATGGTTTCTATTTAAAATATGGAATTACCTTAAGACCAAGGTAAATCCCGTATCAATCCAATAAATAAACAGTCTTTAGAAATTAATCAGAAAAAAAATAAATATTTTGCAGATAATATAAATTTCAGGGAATTTGCAAATATTTGATAAGCTTTCTTATATTCAATTTTCAAGTTCAATTAATTAATCAATAATAAATAATGCTAGAGGAATTCTAATATTAAAAAAAAAAGGTAAAACACCGAATTCGTATTTTATGTAAGATTATTTTTGATTCGGCTTTATAAAAGCTTTCTTTTAGTTAATCGGTGTTGTTAATTAATGTAAAACAAAAAAAAATTATTAATCCTGCATTTTTTCAAGAAAAGAGATCCTAAAAATGAAAATTTCTTCTTATAATTATTAATATTATTTCAGTTTGAAAAGGCATACTCTGGCTGTAGTAATAATAAGAAATGTTATAAGGAACAAATATTTACTTTAAAGCTGAATTTAACATAGTTGCTATACAAAGATGATCTTAAAAGGTTTAGTTGCTTATGTAGTTGAGGATACAGCTTTTCCTCATAAAGAATTAAAAATACAAATACGAAATTTTAAGTTAAAACAACAGGAAGTTGAATACTAGTACCTTCGCGTCAACCAGGTTGATAAAACCAGAATACCAATAACGTAAATAATACGTTTAGTATATATTTGTGCAATAAGACCATAAACTGTCCAGAAAAGTTCCGAAAATAATAAGAACTAATTAGTTGTAAAACCATTAAAATACAAAAGTTCCAAAATAAACTATGAATAAGATAAACAAAATGCTATAAATTAAATTAAAGTAATTAAAATCGAATATAAAATCAGACCTGAAATTGATTATCACATTAAAAATCGAAAATAATTTCCAAGAAAATATACTCGAAACGGACATTGTCCAATAAATTGATTATGAAAATCGATAAAATCAACTCAGTTACAATTAAATTGCGTGCCTGTTTCCGTTTATTTTCGTTTTAATATTTTATCAAGAAAAGAAAAGTTATACATTTTCTTTTAGTTTTTCTTTTTTTTTTAGGAAAAAATAAATTATCAATAATACACTTTAGTTATATTTGGAAAGAAGAAAAAAAAAATAATTAAAATCCGATTAACAGAAATATTTATATAGAAAAAGCCTAAAATTTCATTTTAATATAATTTATAAAACGCTGGATAAGAATATTAATTTAAGCATTAATTTAATTAAATATATTTAATGTATTGTCTTTTGAAAAAATTGCATTTTCATGCTAATATAAAATAAATTAAATAATTCAATACTCTCGAAATACTAAATTTATGCTAATTGGCTTTAGTTATTTCTTAAAGCTTAGAAGAATTTTACAAATTCAACCAAATTAAAGTAAATTAAATTCTTTTAAATAAAATTAAATGAAAGCGCGTTAGGTTGTTGAGTGGGTGGTGGTTGGCCAACAAAAAAATAAAAAAGTCGAGTGGAAACATATACCTTCAACATACTTTTTTCTATATTTATCTTAATTTTATTATTATGGAAGTTATCGAAGTATGAAGTATTAAAACATTTTAGTTTAATCAAAAACTCAGACGAAATACGATAAGAATTTTCCGTTTTATGAAAATATTTCATATTATGTGACAGGAAACTAAATATGATAAGTCATCATTAGGTTTAATTATGGCGCAACTATAAAGAAAAAAAAAAAACACCTTGACGAAACTAATATTTCATTATCACGGGTCAAGGTGAGAATAAACGTAAACAAATGAAAATAAAACTAAAAATCTTTTATCACATAATCAACAAGTCACGAATCTATTAAATTTTCTTTAAGTGTTAATTCTTGAAACAATTACTCTAATTTTTAGTTCGAATATATTTTTACTTCCTCTATATCCGCATGAGAATGTAAATCATAGTAAGTACGATGAAATTTCAATTTGAATTCAAATTGACACATTTTCAAATGCGAAACGTTATATTGCTTAATCCGAGCCACTTTTATTCAATAAATTTTAAACAGATTGAATTATTGAGTCAAATTTCAAAATTCAACTGATCATGACTGAATTCAGGATATCTCTCTCAAAGTACTATACACAATTCATTGCTATATCGCAGTAACAAAATTGTATAATTCGATTCATTCAAATGTTAACATGAATCAATTCAAAATCGTATGGGTTCACAGTATCAATGCATCCAATCGATTATTGATTGCAATTACATTCTTACAATTCAACAATTTCCTAGATAAATTAAATATGTTTTTCTTTGTCGTACTGTTAACAAAATTATGAACAGAAAATAAGAAACCCTATCTAAAAATGCATTTGAGTTGAAATAACGAATGCTTGTAGTTTATAAGGAGTTTTGTACGAGTATAACGTCGTGGATAAAAACTCAACAATTAAATTAGATAGGAAATGCTGTAAGGGCAGAGATTTAGGACAAGAATACCAATAATATCCACGAGTCTACTAGTTTTGCTAACTAATTTTCGCGATTTTATAGGACGTTAAAGCTGAACAAATATTTTTACTATACTACCATGACGTAGAAAATTTAGTATATTATATATTTATACACATACTAGCTGATCCGATAGACGTTGTCCTGTCCAAATTTCAATAAATTTGTTTGTGATCCTTTTGTGGATTTGTAATTGTCTTGAATTTTTTTTTGCTGAAAACTTTTCCAGGACCATAACGAACAAAACAAAAAAAGAATTACACAAATCCTGGCTTATGGTCTCGAGTTTATACAAAAATCCCATTGAATAAAAGCACTTTCCGTTTTTCCGAATTTTCCAATTTTCCGGGCAAATTTTCCCATTTTTCTTTCCGTAAGAACCTTGTTCGTACTACTACGAACATACTAACAAAGAAATGAGCGGAATGGGTTCTGCCGTTCTCAAGTGATGCGCTTACTAACGAACAGCATTTAGTTTTTATTTATATAGATTTATAGAGAAAGTAACGAATCTCCTGTATTTTACGTATAATATATTAAAGTTGCAATATTTTTGCATGATTATGAAACATCATTTAAATTATATTTAATATCAACTCATTAACGCATTTATGTTAATAACTAAATAAAAACTTTGATCTATATTTTAATATAATTAATTTAATCCTAATTTATATATTAATTTTTTTTAAAGGTTTTTTCCTCCCGAAATGAAAAAAAGTAATTTACACGATAAAAATCCATAAAAAACTAATGTAATTTGATAAAAAAAAAAATTTTGTATTTTCTATTTTGGGAAATTTCCGAACACCAGAGAAAACCAAAACCAAAAAAGAAAAAAAGGAAAGAAACCACAAAGTAACTAATTATATTTTAACGACAAAAAGAAAAACAACAATATCGAAACTAAACCAAAATAAATAATAATTAACATTTTTATTAAATATTTGATAACGAATTCGATGAAGCTTTCGTTTTTCAATCATTTTCTATTTCATTAATTGTGTGAATAACAAATTAACATAATTATTATCAAAATAACCAACGCATTTGCTTAATGAAGAAAATTTTTTATCATTTTTCATAATAAATTAGTTGCGTGAAAATTGAAAACTATAAGAACAAAAATATTTTGTCCATTTATAGTGTCTAAAATTTCTAGAATTTCTAGAATTCTAGACAAATGACATAACATTAGGTTTGTAGGTCGAAAAGGTATATAAAACTTTGACCTAAAAGTCACATGAATTTTACAGTATCTGTTCTATATTTAATTGACCAATACCCGTTTATATCCTGGAAATAAATCTGTTGCAAGTCTAAAAGGTTGAATATTGGGTAATAGATTTGTTCGAGAGACTTATTAGGATGATTCAAGGATATATGAGTTGAAAGAATTTATTCTCTGTTATTACAGTCACTTTAATTTAAATAAAAAAAAATCAGTTGTCATTTAAACTGGATTCCTTACAAAACTTAGTACTTTTTATAAATAATTCGATCCTAAAGGATTTACATTTCGAAAACAATGAGACTTTCTGATAATTTCACGAATCGATATTATAGCTTCAACTAGTAAAGAATTAAGGCACTAAATTTTCAAATCACAAGATCCCAAATTCTATATATTTTATTAGATTCCATTCCATATGTAAAAATTAACAATACTAACAACGTAAACACTATAAAGTTGTTAGCCATAATATGTAGAACAAAAGCAAAACGGTATCAAACCTACTGAAAAAGTTATGCCCGTATTTCATTGTAAAAGACCCTGGTTCAAATCCAGAGCTCGGTTCTTCATGTATTAATTTTTCTGTTGCCTACATACTTTATCTCGTCTATATTCTTTATTATAATACAACTTAACACCTCAATTCAATTGAATTCTTGCAAAATTTATGATTTACCAATGTGCTATAACATTCTAAATGAGCATCTATTGTAACATCAAGTATTTATTGAACGGTGATTCGATAATTCGGAAACGTTTGAAGAAGTCGTTTTTATACACCCAATTTTTACATTATACATAATTAAAGGACTGAATTCATTTAGCCAAATTACTAGCTAACAATAATGATTGGCATTTTCTTTAATTTAAATTTTTTTTTAAAAGAAACATTTTCCAAGAATTATAAGAGTAAACTTTATTTCCAGAAGGATTTTTGATATATTATAGGTAATTTATTTATTTATTAATTTACATTTATTTATATTGACGTTTAATTATTGAACATGTTTACGTGTAAGAAGTAAAAAGCAATTGAAATTTTAATTTTTGGTTAATGGCACTTTAATCTTAATTACAAAAAAAATGTAATAATTTTCATATAAGATGACTATTATAATAAACTGTCAAAAAATACACGATCATAAAGCATATATTTACATAAATTACGAGTTTTTTATTTTGGTAAGTTTGCAAGAACTTATCAATAAGAGTCTTTTCAAGATTTCAACTATAATTTGCGGTGAAAAGTTTAGTGCTCAAGTAGATGATGAAATAGTTATATATATATAGAACAATTCAGCTTCCACCGTATGCCAATTATGTCAGCTAAAAATTTCTATAATTGATTTTCGAACTTTTAACATAGCTTAGAAATTTTATTACATGACCGACAACGATTAAAAAAGCTATATTTTTAAATTGGAAATACATTCTTAATACCTTGTAGAAGAAAAATTAATGGTTTCTGTTGGATCTAATAATACAATACATATATGTAAAGGATGATTTTTTTAGAGGTTTGTTTTTCGAATTGGCCAGACTTTTTCCAGCGGTATTCAATTTGACAGCTGATAGATAATTTATGTTCAGTTTGATTTGCCATTTCACCATGAATAAACTCACGGTTGAGGAATAATCAAGGATTATACAAATTTTCTTTGAAAATCGGCCCCGTTTTTTTAATCGCTGAATTGTGTTCAGTGCTGAGGTTTATTTTTGGCTCAATGGGTTTATTTATACGCAAAATTGTCATTTCTGGAGTAGGACCAACCTAGAAGAGACTCTAGAGATCCCAATACATAAAAACAAATGAATTGAACTGACAGTATGCGCTGTGTCAAGAACAGTCACGGTCGCCATATGCCCAAAGTCATTTTTAAATAATATTGTCATGAATAGGTATTTCGAATTAAAAATTGTGGGTTAAAACTTAATTTTATGTGTTATTTTGTTGAATTTAAAGTTCATTACGCTAAAAAAATACCATTTATATTCTTTCAATGTATTTCTTTGCTTGCGTCTTCAGTGAGAAATATTTAATAGAACTTTAAGACTAAAAATAATTGTAAAGCCGATTAAAATAGAATTTTCAATTAGTTCGTTTATAATATGTAATATATGAAAGAAAATAGTAGAAAGATTCTTTGCAATGTTATTCAATATTTATTGCTTAGAAATGTGGTTTTCCTTAGTTACAATTCATACGTACACAATTAAAATCTGGAACAGACTCAATATATAGTATGTATTAAACGTTGTATTATTTAAATTATTTTTTCGAACATAATTATTGGATAATAAATTTAATTTTAGTAATTTCTTTGAGAAAGATATGATAAAGATGTTTTCTTTTTTTTCCTTCAGGCTACACCTATATTATTTATATGTGTCGCCCTAAAGGTGTATGTTTTTATTAACTTCCATAACTACAAAATTTATGGATATTATGTTGGGTCTATTTTCATATAAAAGAAATACTTATAAAAACAAATATGTATTTTTTTTCTTACATAAGAATTTCTAAAATTAGGTCAGGTGTCATATTTTATGATACGTATTTTCTCATAAAAGTAAGAAAAACCTTTTAATAAAATCATTTCTAGTCCTATCCCAAAGAAAAGACATTGAAAATATTATTTTATATAATAATCATAAAAAAAAAAGTTGTTAAAGGACTTCAAAAATTCAAAATGAAAGTGAATAAATTGAAATAATATTTTAATGAACAGAATTTTTCAATTAAACTGATTCTCGTAGGAATGGAATTAGTGTTTAATCATGTTCTAAAGTAATATAAATATTATTCTAAATGTCATTTCGGATATATTCCTTTTCAACATAGGGTAAAATACTTAATAGTGAAGATCAGAATATTAGTTTTCCATATTTAGTATAACTTTAAAATATAAACGAAAAGGAAAGTTGATCTTGTATCTGCCTTTTGTTGGTAGCTCATATTTATCTAATTCTTCAGTGTTAGGGAAAAATCTACAAAGAATATGAGCTCTCGTAAATTTTTGTAACGTACTGAAATTTTTTGTTGAAAACCGAGCCTATTTTATTTTCAAGTTATATTCAAGTAAATTCAAATAAATAAATAAAGTTTATTTCTTATTTAAGTACTTAATAAATCTTAATTGAAAAAAAGTTAGCGTTCAAGTTATTAGGTCTCTCCTATTGGCTTTTTAAAAATGAAAATATGAAACCAAAAGTAGACAGGTGACGTTATTGGTCATACTTCTTACCATCCATGCTCCAGAAGCGATTTTGAGAACTTGTCAATACCAAATTTAGTACCAAAAATACGCAAATTTTCCAATAGTAGGTCTATTTTTATATGCCATACCCTACCCTGGAGCAGGGTAAGTGGAAAATAAAACAAGCAGGAGTAGGAGAAAGTTTTAATTCAAATGTTTGTAGCGCTGCTTAGCAACCATGTTGTAATGAAATGAGAAACGTTTAGCTAATATACTTTTTATGGGAGAAAACTGAACTAATTTCGGGTGTGATAGTTACACTTGGACTGAAAGTAGTGTAGGATTTGCTCTTTTGTTGTTTTTGTTTTCAATGTAAAAATTTGCTTTACCCCAGAGCAAGTGGCAAATAAAAAAGACCTAGTATGTAATTATTATAGCTTAATATATATAAACTTTATTTTTATATTATAATATTCCTTAAGGATTGTCCACTTTTGGGTATTTCACACTATTACTAATGTAATATAAATTTTACTGAAAAAAAAGGAAAATGGCAATTTTTCATGAATTCGTAAATATTCAGAATTTAAGAAAACAAAGAAAAAAACTGAAAAAGTCCTCCATATTTCAAGAAAAAAAGGTTTCATACCTTTCCTTATGTGTTAAAAAAGGTACAAATTTATTATTAATCCTGTGGTTTCAGAGGCCCGTCATCTTAAGAGTATATTCCATTTTTTATGATTATTTTTGGAAAAATTTTTTATCCATAGTTAATAACAAAAGAACATGGAGTATATTCTTATGAACGATATAATAACGTCACTCAGGATACTTCCTTCGAAAATATAATAAGCTTTTTAGGGAATTGAAATTTATATTTAATATAAACTCAAAGAGGTTGTGTGTATGTTCATATATGCCCTCAAAACAAGAGAGTGACAAAATCCCTTCAAAATATTGGGAATATATTTTTTTTTGTATGTGTATATATAAGTATACTTGAAGTCATTTTTAAGCCTCCTTATTTTAAGAAAAAAAAAGGAAAAAGAAGAAAGCCTATAATAATATTCTTCCACACAAATATTTTATTAAAAGAATGAAAATTGTGGGAAATTTTATGTGCTATAGATCTTGATATTATTATTTGAAGTTGTTTGTCTCATATGTGTTTATTTCTGGTCGTTATGAAATATTAAACTTTTTCAAGAAGATCAAAAGATATATTCATATTTCTCTTAAAATGGATAGAAAATGATTAGGTTTCGAGCAATTTTTTCTATTCGAAGATTTTTGAATTAATCTCAGCCCAATTAGATAACCGAAATCTCCAGTTCAGCTAAATGCTAAGAGCTAGGTAATGAAAGGACATATGAAGCGCGTTTTTTCACGCTGATCTGTTCTGGAAGAGAGCGGCAAGCGAGAAGAAAAAACGGCAAGGAATAAGAACAGGACAATATTTAAAGGGTCTGTAAAATAGTGAAAAATACGTCTAACAATTACTAAAAGTTTAAAATTTAGTATTGCATTAGCTAATTTCAGAAATTTATTACTTTTGCATTACGCTATTGAAACAAATATATATATTTGGCGATAATTGAACACCGTATAGAAAATTAATTTAGGCTATTGTTCGTCAAAATATTTGAACAATAAGTATCTTTGGACAATATTCATGTTAAATTTACCCTTCCTTGAATAAACTAAAAGAAAGAAATTACCTTTCGATTATAATTATTGTAAAAAATTAAGGTTTCTGGAATCAAAAAGCTCCCAGAATTCTGGAAATGATGGATGAATATATTTTTAATTTATTAATCTGATAGAGTGACCTAATTGGTCCTAAAAAAAAATCCCCTAACACGTATAAAAACCTTAAATTCATATTATTTATAAAGATTCAAAAATATATATATTTTTTTTGATTAATCGACGTAAAAAGTTTTCCATCGAAAACGGAGATATTCTCTGGAATTTAAAATAAAAAGTTATAATTTTTCAAACGAAACTTTTCAGATTAGATCCTTTTTATATTAAGTGTGACATATTTAAGTAGAGTTTTTTTTTTCTTTTTTATATTCTAACAAAACAAAAAAAATTAATTTCCCTAAATACCAAAAATATATAAAAACGTCTTTATAAGGTCTTTTTGGATCACGAATATATTGAAATTTTCTTTTCCTTTTTTGTGGGTACACTTAAATAACCCGCACTGAAAGAAAAAAAGAAAAACAAGAAGAAAAGCTTTGTTTCCTAAACTTTAAACAATCCCTTTTTAGAAGAAGAATTTTTGACATATTCTATTAAATATCATATATCCTTATATTTTATTAATATTCTAATAATATTTTATATATGAAGTAAATACAAATAATATAGGAGAAAAGGAAAGACGATACACCCACCGAAGGGAAGCAATTTGTTGAAAAGTTCTTATTCTTGGAATTCGTATATGTAAGTAATTTACTCTTTTTAAAAAAAAAAAGCAAGATAATATATTAAATATTCTAAACATTTCAAAAACATACAAACATATCCCAAATGATAATTTTCCGATGGTAAAATGACTTAAAATAAAATGAAATTTGGTTGGATTTTTCCGAGTTTTTTTTCCTGGTTAAGCGGCTGGAGAAAGAGAAAGATTTGCGTAAGATCAACACTGAAAAAAAAGATCCTTTTTCTAGAAAATGAATGATATAATAAAAGTGTTATGAGGTCGTTCATGAATGTGTCATTCACATTCTGATGATATATACTAACTGGGAAAGAAAATGGTGAAAAAGTGTACATATTTCCAGATAATATGAGTGAAAGGAGGAATATTGTATATGAAAACTTGGTCTTGTTGTTGTTGCTTCTTTTCTGGGGTTATAGGGAAGTTTATGGAGAAAATCTAATAGGAATTTTGATTTGGTATGAGAAATTTATATGGTTGTGGTTTCAAAGTTAGAAGTTATTTAAAAAAAAAGAAAGTAAAACGGAAATGAAGAAAAATATGTTCATACTCAGCACAAACATTTTTATTAGACTAATATTTGAAAATTTCCTAGGATAACAAAGTTTCGAAAGGACATATAATAAAAGTACGAATAATGGGGACACAAAAATTTAAATTTACGATATGACATTCTTTTTTTTTTGTATAGTATGTTTGTGTTTGGTTTAAAGCATTTGATTTTTATGATTTTAAATAATTATTTTTAATCAAAATATTTGAAATAAAATGAAAAATAAATTGCCCAAAAAGAAAATTTAAAGAAATTATTCTCTTCCGAAGGCAAATATTTTGGGTCTTCTAAAAGTAAAAGCAAAAGTAAAATTATCAACTCTATAAACTTTTCAATGATGCTGACAAGTAATCAAATTAATCAAATTACAAATCCTAAGGGCGATATTATACACATGTATATACAATATACTCTATGTAGATGCTTCATCAAAGCAAATTTTTGTTTCTAACTTAAAAGAAAACCTTTCCTTCTTATATCATGTATTAAAATATTCAATTATCATTTTATATATTTTTTATAGATCATTTAAAATTACAATTTTATAATTTAAATAAAAAATAAAACCAGAATTTCCATAAAAATTTCATATGTTAAGGGGATGGATACATATAGCTATCGAGTTTTCAAATTACATATTTTTATTTACTTATATTTTATCAATATTTGAGGAAAAATCATATAGTAACTTAAAATCGATTTTTTGATGCCCTATGGGGCAGAAAAACTGTCAAAACTAACTTTATTTCAAGGATTTTTCTTCATAACTTTGTTTCTTCTTTCCAAAATTTCTTCCAATTTGCACGTAACCTAGACCCTAAGTCTCATCTGTAAATTTTATTCAAATCGGTGTATTAGTTTTTAAAGTACAACAAAAAAGCTTTATAAAGAGGGTTATTTTCTCCTAGGATTATTTCGTTCTCCATTATCCTTACACCAATTTGATTAAAATTTAACATAGTATCGTCTATTTACGTAGTTAACCTATATAATTAATTTAAACAAAATTGATTCACAAATTTTCAATTTAAATCTGAAAAACCATAAACAAAAAAACGACAAAACTTTCTGGTCATTCTGGTTTTTCCTTTATATCATTGATCCCCTTAGATCGATTTTGCTCAAATGCAATATTGAACCAAGTTAAGGAATAAGCAACTCACATTGTAAATGTCATCAAAATCGGATAACGTGTTTTTGAGTTATCTTGTATACGGATGGACGGATGGACGGACATGCATAAATCGGTATAACTTTTGATTCCCGAAACAACCATTACCTTAAAACCTTTCTACGACGATTATTTTGATGTGTTACAAATGGACCCTCGGATAGTAACTACCATAGGGCAGAAAAAGAGTTAAAAAACCGAAAAGTTACCGGACTCATAGCGGTTTTACTGGATCACAACATCACAGTATTTTATGTAACAAGTCAAAACTTTAAACGCATTATATGTTATATGTTCATCAGATTATACTTCACATAGTGTTGTGACATTCCTTGTTTAAATCTCCTCAATTTTTGGTTAATATAAAATAAATGGCAGGAAAAAAATGCTGACCCTCACAAAGCACCTCTTCGGAAACATAATTCACAGAAACTTTATCTCTCTGCCAATTTGTAATATTTTTGTATAAAATATTTATGAGATATGAGTTACTACATGATTAAAATATAAACAAGAAGAACAATAATTTCTTGAATAAAAAATGCCATTTATCAGCCACCAATGGCACTTGTAACAAAAAGCTCTCCGTAGTTTTTATTATGTTAATACATTTTCAATATTTGATTTCTTATACAACTTTCTACGATCTCAATTTTTAAAATAAAAAATTCATAAAATAAGTAACAAATCGAATTTCTGAATTTTATGGAATAGAAAATATGAAAATTATTATAAAATTTTCCTTATAAACATATTTTTCCTATTTCTTAATAAGAGAACACTCATATGTCTTTTTAAAATACGAAATTTTTTTTTATAAAAATCATATTTCGAAAATTCTTTCTGATTCTTCTTGACAATATAATACCAACCATATTTTCTTGGCAATACTATATATGAGGATTTTCTATGAAAACTATTTTCTTTCTTGAAGGGATTTATGATTCTTGGAAATTATATTAGAATATTTGTGTCTGGGATTTAAAAAAAAAAAAGAAATGTTCAATACTTTCTTCTTAGATATATTCTCAATTTTCACATTTCTAAACCGATTTTTAAAAAATTTTAAGCCAAATACGACAGGATAAACACTAACACCATATTCAATGTGAAATTCAGAATTTAATTCGACTTTTCAGTTAAATTGGACATCATTTTATTTATAAGATGTCCTTTTTTATCTTTTTTTACAAAGTATGTTATTATATATCAAATCAATGTGCATAAATATCGATTGAAAAATGAAGCTGAGATATAGGTAATATATTACAACATAAACCACAATAGATATATGTACATATGTACATATGTGCTATAAAAATATGTAACCGATTTTTTAATTACATCAAAAGAATAAGGTTATGCAATACTCGTCCTGAAGGCTATTTCTATGATATATGAATGCATACTTAATCTAAAAATACAAATAAAATAAAGAAAATATGAATTTTTCAATAAATTTTTGCCTTATTCAAAAAAATATCTTGTACGAAAAACCAGCCAACTTTCATCTGATTGTAACCCAACTTTATAACAAATTTGAATAAAATGTAGTATGTTATTTTGGAGCTATCGTGCAAAAGGATCATACGAGCGTAAAATAACACGTTTCCGGTTTGGCACTTCAGCTGAAAATTTGACCAATTATTCCTGTAATGCCATCATCCACCTTGTGTTCTAAATCCTATTATAATCAGGTATACATAGTATACATAGTATACATAGTATATAATCGGGTAGAAATTGCTCAATTTCAAATTAGAGCTTCTGGTAAAATTCTAGTCAGTTTTCTTTCTTAGACTACGATATGAGTCTTACCAATTTTCATGAAATTGGTGATGTAGTTCTTGAGATATTATCCCCCAAAAAGTTTAAAAACATTCCCGTTTCTTGCCATTAAATTGAAAACAAGTATATAATTCCGTTGAAAATCGGACGTCGAATTTTTACGCAATTACAATCTTGTCTTTTATTAGGTTCTAAGAAAGTTGAAATTATATAGGTCTTATTGGAACCCTTTACATTTGTCATTATAATCAAATAATTCAACAAGATGTAGAAAAATTGGACAATATGAGAACACCCTCCTGCTAATAGAAATATCGACAGGCTGATTAAAGAAAGAAATGACAGTATTTTGCAAGTTTTTTTTATAAATAAAATTAATTAATTCCAAGTAATCAACTCTTACGGAGAACTTCCAAAATCGCAGAAGTTTTTGAATTTTAATTATTGCACAAAAAAATTTGTTTATGAAGTTCCTTGTTGGAAAAACACAATGTCTTCGACTTAAAGAAGAACCAAAAACCAGAAACAAAAAAAAATTTTGTATCAACCATGTACGAGTTACATTCTTTTAACAATAACCTCAATAAATTCCAAAGATTTCCGTTTTAGCTATTTCCTAAAATTGATTGTAATCCATTTGAAAGGATAGTATCCTTCCATTTAATTAATCTACAAATTCTACATATATGCATATAATCTGAGAATTTATATTAGTCTCATGTCTAAGTTCAGGACGTGTAGGAATCAAATTGGATTCTTGAATATCCTAATAACATTTCCGTTTTATGATTTATTTTAAGGTCGTCTCCTTTCAACATGTAAATTCGAAATATTTCAATATGAGGAAAACTTTATAAAAAAAAAATCGATTCTAGAAGTATTTAAAAATGTTTCTTTTTCATGAAAAAAACTGAAAGAATTAATTAATTTCTGTTTGTTTTAACAGGATTTTGCTTTTTTCCATGAAAGTGATTCAAGACTGTCTTTATAATGTTCATAATTGTGATTTCCTTTTGATATCAGAAAATCCTCAAAAGAGACTATAAATTTTCTCAAAGAAAAAAGGAATTATATTATTTTTGGATGATCTGAATTTATATATTCATGAAAAAGAATTTTCTGCCTCGAATTTTTCTTTTTTTTTTTTTGTTATCTATTCTTGATGAAGATTTCACTTGAAAACCAAAAGAAAAAACGCATCGATGAAGCTTTCTCAAAAACCTATCACTGATTTTCTGATATTTCCCAAATGTGAAAAGGGTCTAAATTGAATTCTTCTTCTTTTTGTTATTTTCATGAGAATATTATTTTTTTCTGATCTATTTAACACGATATATAAAAATAATATCGAAACAAATAAAATTGATTTACACCAGATTTTCAAATGTTATTTTCCCTTATATAATATTTACAAGTGAACCGAACAAAAAAGAAGAAAAATCGGTTATGAAATAAGAAAATACAAGAAAAAAACAGTAAATCGATTATGATATTTTTTACACCTGGTGCTTGAATAACCCTTGGGATAATTCACCTTATCCTTATTTCATCCATTACTATATAATATTAGTAAAAACATATATATACGAAATGACGCGGCCTATATTTCTTTTTAATTCCAAATATACTAAAAAAAACGTTTAGCTCTATAAGTTTTCCTATGAAAATATTTTCAGAAAATATATTTAAATATATTATAGAAATGATATAACTTCTTGAAATCAACCAGAAACAAAGAAAGGAAATTGATACACAAATGCTTTTCAACGGGAAAATATCAAAAAAGGGAAAGAAAATCTACATAATTTCATTCATTTTTGAAAATGGCATGAAATCAACTCAACTGTGTTGAATAATTTTCCTAATGAGATTTGTACAAGCACTTTTTAAAGTATCCTTGTTTAAAGGATATACCAATTTCTATAATATAATCTTATGTGAACATTTTAAGCGTTGTTTGTAGAAATGTATAAAAGGAGAAGAAAAAAAAAATAAGGAAACGAGTACATTAACCTCGAACGTTTTCAAACCATATTGTTGAATTGAAAACAACCTGCTTCTCAACTCTTAAGTAATTTGGCATGCAAGGAAAAGTTAAATATACACACTCGTCTTAAGTACTTGTATTAAACTTTCTCCTGGATACTATATAAACTATGTACACAGTATAGACGAGTAGATATCCGAGTTTAATATAATAAGAAGGGTATAAATAGGGATAACATTCTCGATTATAGGAACGCAAAAATCCAGCATAATTCTTAACTTTTTCAAATCAAAGTAATTTAAAATCGTTTAACATTTTTTCTCTGTAGTTTAATAAATTGTGAATTTTTAAGTTCTTATTTTTTATTGCTTGGAAAATAAAAATAAAATACGTTTTTAATTTATTTTATTTGAAAATTTTCTTTTCTAGAAAAATAAAAGATTTAAAAAAAACCGATTTAGATAAATTAAAGTAAAAAGAAAATTTATTAGGAAACATTCCAACGTGTGATTTGTTGCATTAAAAAAGAGTATAATAAATTTAAAGTGGTTTTTATATTAATAATTGGTAATCCAAAATCAGATTTAAATAAAAATAAGAAAAACCATTTATATTTTATTTACGTGATTCATTCGATAGTCACATTGTAATGTCTACTTTTTTAATCTAATAGAGGAATGATTAATTGGTTCCAAATTTTCAGTAAACAAAAATAAAGTAACCATATTCCGTACTGGCACGTAGATGTCCCTAAAATAGGGTACACATATTAAAGGGTAATTAATTACATTGTGTGATTAGGTATGCATCAGTTTAGGTCGTTTTCAATATTTTTCTTATACAACTTGCGCCAAAATTTTTTATATGTTTTAACTATTTAACATTTGTAAGGAAATATACAATTGTTGTATGAGGAGTAACAAATTTGTATAGTAATTTCATCGTTATTATTTTAGTGAAGAGAATCAGTACTACTTATTTGTATTTTCAATCAAATCTGAGTAAAATTTCCATCTTTCTATTATCTATGATCCTCGTGCGTCTGTAGTTTACCATAAGAATTGAGCACTTTAAATTGCATGAAACTATTCAAGTGAGTCCTAATTAAAAGGCTAGCTTAAAGGATAAGAAACTTAAATTTTGCGTGTTAATGAAAATGTTTATATAATTTCAATGGAAAGGTGTAAAATTTCAACTATCAACCCATGGATCATTGGCACCAACGCAAAAATACGTATCTTTGTTTAAATAAGCTTTCATCCAACAAAATCGACCTACGACCTCTTCTCGCCAGTTAAATTTAATTTTTTTTTACAAATTATTAAAAACGTTAATTTATTTTGGTAAAGAATTTAATTAATTCTTGAATATAATAATTAATTATAGTATTAAAGTATAAACTTGAATTTTATAATATTATATGATAAAAACGTAAAAACCACCAAACCAAAAAATATATATATATATTCGTTAATATCCAAATTAATTGTTAAAAATATACCAAATTAAATTTCAGTCAACCGAAATTAGGTATTGTAGTGTAGTACTGCTATACACTTATGATTTTTATTTTGTGAAATTAATTATTTTAAAATTTTGTGATATTTTATTGTGAGAAATTTAATCTCATTACTATTTTTCGTATTTTTTATGGTATTTTACATTTTGTTGGGAAATATGCATTTGAAATATAAAACGACCCGAGTTATTGTAATTTAAATAATAAATGAACAAATGAATAAATGAAGATAAAAGTTAGTACATTTAGCGTACTTGATATTGTTTGGAAAAATGAGCTAATATGTCGCTTATCAAAAAATATTATTAAAAAGCTAAACAAGACAAAAATCTCGAAAAATAAGAATACATTTCAGATTTAAGGGTATTAAAAAAGAAATTATTTAAAGCACCATCATAAAATAGGTTCAGGCAAGGAAGTGCCACTGAAGACAAAGAGATGAAATCAGCGAGCTTGATATTTTTTGCAGAATGAAACTGAACCAACATATGTATATCATACGTATTATCAAAAAGCATACAATAATAACAGTTTACAATTTGGGCACGTTTGCAAGCACCTCATTATTAATAGTATTTGTTAAAATGACTCTGTGTGATATAAAATTTTATGTATTTACAGTCTTTTTTACAAATACATACTATTAAAAATGAGGAGAGCTTTGCAGCGCTGCAAACGTCTCATCAATTTATATAGAAATGATTACATGTGGTATTATCCAACATTGTTTATATCATCACTTTAAAACTATACAACTAACTTGGTTTTAAGTTATGATTACACGCCAGAAATATTGAAAATATGTCCGAAAATACAGCCGATTATCATTTTAATACATTACATTAGATAAACAATTTGTCACTTGAAAGTGATAACTTTGAAGTGACAGTCAATACTGTAACTTTGAAATAATGTCAAGACGATATTCTATGTAATAACTTTACATTGAAGCAATTGGGTTTTAAAAATGGCCAAAGTCATAGTCAACGTCGCCTTACAAAATTCCATTGCAACATATCAGTTTCGAATTTACATGAGATCTTTGTATCACGTAATAGATGGATTTTATTTCAAATTTTCTAGTCTGGTATACATTCCCGGAGCCCTCAAGAACTATCAACCTTTGTTATTAATTTTTAAAGGTTATTTTTAAATTTTTTTATTTTATTTTTATGTTATTACTAGTGGCCTAATGCATGCACACTGCGCTACGCTCCACTCCCTAGCCCCACTGAAGAATTTATACGGACTGGTTGCAAATATATGATAATAATTTTCTTGTTGGGTCCGGGAATATACACGAGACCCAAAATTTTGAAATCAGTTTTGTGCAAAATTGTTACACAATATGATATATTGTGAAAACGAAATTTCACATTGAAATAAACAAAATGCTTTCCATTTTAATAGTATTTATTTTTTATTAAAAAATTCCTAACTTAACGACAGTTTTATTCTTTTCTAACCGAATGATATTAAAATATTTAGACTTGAATTTCTGCCATTACATTTTGTTTTCGTATTATTTACACTTGGCTTTGTATATTTGTTGTTTAAACGGAAAAAAGAAAAATCCTTTCATAGAAAATTCAAGATATGAATTGAAATGTTTCCTTTTCAGCTTTAGTGAAGCGATTCTCTAAAAAGAAATATTATGATGAGTACAAGTTTTCTTTTCTATATACATATATAGCTTTTGTATGCTGGATCAAACCAATATAAAAGGAGTTTTTACATGATAGTTATATGAATTCTTATAATGAACAGGAAATTTATACGTGATGTATTCCTGATAGGGAAAAAAATATCAACAAGAAATCTATTTGCATATAACTTTCAATTCAAGCACATTATTTTCTTTTCCGCAATCCAGTACGTACACAATTTAATTACTTAGAATGAAATAATAATTTAAAATGTTGATGGATTCATTAAGAATGTAGTAAATTATATGCGAAGTTACTGCAAGTTTGCAAGAGTATATGGTAGGTATTTTTTTGTAAATTAAAAATAATAATAATTTTCTTTCTTTTTTTTACATAAAACTATCCAATCATAATAAATCTTAATAATGACTTTTTTTACTTTCCCGATAAACGAATGTTTATAGGAAAGTACTACAAGTATAATCATGCGAAAACCTAACTTTTGCTCTAGAAGGGCTAGAAAGATGAAAACAAGTGCAAAATCCATTTCATCGAAAATAATTATCCATATCCGTCTGTCCGTCCGTTTGCTTCTTTAAATCGGTAATAGAATCTAAATGGAAGGTCCGATTTCCATAAAACTTTCACCATTTTGGTGTTACGTCAAATGCGAGATGGTGTTACATTCTGGGCGAAGCTTTTCTTTTAGTTAATTTTATTAATTTATTAGTTAAATTCTTATAAAGTTTTTGAAATAATTAGATTTAGTTAAAAATACCAATGCTTTATTTTCTGTTCGATCATGAAAGATAGTCTTTAACGCTCGATTTAAATATATGTATTAACGTTCTAAAAAATGTTCAACAAGTCAACTTCAAGGATCTGGTGTATTAGCACAAATCTTTAAAATGACGTGTGTTTGTTGCCATTACTGTATAAGAGCCACATATAGGCATTTATTCTTCCCATTTTTTAACTTTTTTATATACAAAATCTTCAATTTCAATCGATCCTTTGAACAGTGAGATGATAATTAAAATAAACCTCGTATAATTGCAAAAAGTTATGTTCTTGACTTTTCAAAATGGGTTAATTATAAAGAATTGGCAAATAGAACCATCAGACAGCAATCCAATTGAAAATGTGTGATCCATCATGAAAACACAACTTGAAGGAAAGCAAATAAAATCAACAAATCAATAAAGCAAAATTGATTTGAACGGTCTTGTATGTGCATTATGCGGAAAAATTAACATTAAGACTTAACAAATATATATAAGGGTGACTGGATTTCATATTAATTATATTATATAGTTTTTACTTTAAGATAGAAATACAATAAAGTATTTATTATTATCTACAATTGTAGCAGTTTTTTCATACACGCGCTTCTAATAAACAGAGTGTAAATTAAATGATAAATAATAGGTGATTTATAAGCAAAATGTTTTACAATCTTTAAAAATTTTAAATTATATCAAAAATCAATATAAAAACACGATAAGATAAAATAAGACATTTAGTAACTGAAAATCGGCGTATAGCCAATTTTTTGATGCCCTATGGCAGAAATGGGACAAAAAACAGTCAAAACTAATAATATTTCAAGGTTTTTTTTCTACATAACTTTGTTTCTTCTTTTCAAACTTAATTGCCATGTAGCTTAGGCCTTAGCAGCATAAAACAATTCTTAGAATTCAAATCTGTATATTAGTTTTTAAAGTGCATCAAACAAAACCTTATGAACAGGCTTATTTTCACTTACCACGATTTCTTTCTCCATGATCCTTTGACCGGTTTGACTGAAATTTAACGTATATTATCGCTTACTTTTGTAGTCAATATATGTAAATATTTTAAACAAAATTGCTTCAAAAATTATCATATTAAATCTGAAAAGCCACAGAAAAACGACGAAAGCTTCTGGTCACCCGGGTTTTTGTTAAATAACTTCGCTGCCCGTCAGTTAATTTGGCTAATATGCAATATCAAATCGAGTTAAGGAATAACCAACTCACATTGTAAATTTCATCAAAATCGGATAATGCGTTTTTGAATTATTTTGTCCACGGACAGACGGACATGCATAAATCGATATAACTTTTGATTCCCTGCACATGTATGGTATGTATATGGGTTTATGAAATGGAATAGTATAAGTCGTCTCTTTTGAAAAACGACGAACAAAAAATAATCTCTCTTCTTGCAGTGGACGTGGACGTGGTAACATTATTTTCGAGAAAAATTCAGATTGAGGTTAAACTTTAAGTAATATTATAATCAATATTATAATCTTTCATTATTACTATATTCTTTCTATTTTCTGAAATTTCATAGCGTTTAAATTCTTTTATCCTTACCAAGATCCCACATGTATAGCCATGAAACCATTCTCCGATGATTATTTCTATGCGTTACAAATGTAGTGACAAAACTAACCTACTCTCTGTTATTACCTACTATAGGGCATAAACCTAAATAAATTAATATATAGGCATTTAGCACGCATTATTTTAACGTAAATAAATAAACTTTAATATTTCAGTTTTAAAATGAAAAATGATATTTATTATAAGTTTTTTTTTTGCTTTTAAAATTTATTTGATTTCATACTTTCAAAAGAAAATAACATTATTTTTAAATTGATTTCACTGAATACTTTCATTATTCAAGAATTTCTCATTTTTATGGTAATTGATAAATTTCATTACTTATCGTTTTTATTAATGGCGATAATTAAATTTTGTATTTCAATTTCATAATAAGTCGGAAAGAAATAAAGAATTCAGAAATGATATTAAAATTGAATAAAATTTTAATGAAATTAAAATATAACGAATAGAAAGATAAATGTTGACTGAAATTTCTTATTTTATGGATCAAACTCAACAATGGTAAAACGAGACCTTCCCTTCATAACAAATATAAAATATAGATATTTCTATTTTAACAACTGGAAAAGCATAACTTAAATGAGTTCAAGTTGCTGTAGGCATAAATAAAATAACTAAAAAATTTTCAAGTTAAATAGGCGGAAATTTTAATTTTGGCGCCTCTAAAAACCTGCCGCTTAAACTCGCTATAGACTAACTCAAAATGATATCAAATCGAGTTAAAAGAAACTTAATAAAAACTTTTGTTTCGACCAAAAATCATTCGAGAAACATATGTGTTTTAGACTTATCAGAATTGGTAATACTACTATGGACAAAAAGTAATTAGACTGTATTTTTAAAAATACACACGCACGAAGCCATATCTGGCGAATACGATGCTTCAGGAACGACGTTCACTTGATTTTTGATTAAAAACTGACGTTGTTTTTCAAACAAATTCAATGATTTTGGGATAAGATGACAAGATACACGAGACAAGGCCAAATCGTCCTTTAAAATTGTTTATATTGATCCTTTTGATATACCAACAATGTCTACAAGGTCTCTTCGACTTAATCAACGATTGAAAAGTACAAGCCCCTTGATTTTTTTACTGTTTTTATCAGTAGTTGAGGTTGGTGGCCTTCCTGAACGAGGTTCGTCTTCGACTTCTTCACGACCCTCACCAAATGATTTGTACCACTTAAAAACTTGTGATCTTGATAAACACTGATCAGGTTTTTTGCACAAAATGTAATGTTAATTCTTCGTTCAATAAATTTATCCATATTAAAAAATTGCCGCAACAAATTTTTCACAATTACAAAAGACGCTGAAATTTTTAAACTAACAAAGCAAACATCATGAGATTTCTATTAGCTTGTTCACAATAGTCATACCAATCTATCAAATAAATATACACATAGATATTCATTGCGAGGGTATATTTAAAAATAAAATCCCATTACTTTTTGTCCATAGTAGTATTTTATAATATCTGTGATAAATCAGTCGAAAACACTCCGACCGATTTTGTTAGCACTTTATACATAATTATACATGCAATTAAAAGATGACCTGATAGAGTGCTCAGTGCTTTGAAGTGAAAAAATGTCGAATAAATAAATAGGAAACACCCGAAACAATGACTATATTTTATCAATTCAAAAAACAAGGAGAAAATTTTCAGTAAAACTCTGAAATGTGAGATTTGGAGTGGAGTCATATAACTCTTTTGATATTATAATAAATCAAATTGAAAAAGCATATCCATGATATTATTATACATTCCATTCGATTTACTTTCAATCCAATTACATAATCCGAATTCTAGTTGCGCATAATTGGTTCGTGTGTTCATTCTATTCCAAACATTTATTCTAAATTAGTTATATAATAATATTCTCTTTATAATATAGAGTTCGCATAAAGTTTAAATAATTTAAATAATTGCTTTACATTATTATATACATCCAATTTGAAAAGAATCCAAAACTCACGTAGGCTTTTTGTACCATAAACTAGGTACCTAAAGTCTATTAATAATTTTTTTCTTGTTAGAATTTATATTAAATCATCAAACAGTATAATAAAATTACTAATTAAAATTATTGAAATAATTTTCTTCGACATAATTTCAAATGATAAATATCTTATCAGAGCAAAATAAAGGTTTTTGAAAAGAAAATTCTTTTTATACTATACTAAATTTCATTTGAATATCAAAAAAAAAAACAGGAAAAGGAACCAAAATAAAACGATTTAAGTGTGTGTTAAGATGGTAAAAAGTCCCCAAAACAAATCCATATTTAAACTATTTACAACTTTTAAAAGCATTTTATTCCCTTTTCTATTTTTCGGATGAAATAAAAGTCAAGCCCAAGAGCCCAGTCCTAACAAAAAAATATTATAATATTTACTTCTCACTCGTATAAAATATATGAGGTTGAAAGAATTTTTAGCTTTTCTTGGTTTTTAAGGAAAATATTTTATTATAACGAAGGTGATTTTTGGGTGGTTATCACTATGCGATTATTATTTTCCCTTTTTTTTTTTCATCTGGGAAGAACTTCTGAATTTTCGAAAATATTCTTGTTTTCTAAACCTACATATTTATCATAAATTATATAATATTAAAAAGAATACATTTAGATGCGTAGAAATATTCTCGGAGACCTTCTTACAAGAATTACTTCTCATATTTCGAAATATCAATTTCAAAATAAAAATAAAAAATATAATAAAAACCGTTCATTTCGTTTTTTTATTTTTTCCTTATTTTCGAATCGATTTTTTAAAGCCAATATGTTTTTTTTAGAGACATATTTTTCACTTTAAATTACATACGAAAGATTTTTTTTTTGCTTAGAAATGATTTTCTACATATTTAGAATTCGTAAAGGATTTTTCACACCCTGAAAAGTATATATACGACCTTAAATATTATATTACAATACATAAAAAACTCAAATTTGAAACATTGCAAAAATGTAAAACAGATTCAAATTCTCTCTGGTGTATTATCAACATAATGTCGGTTTAATTCCATGAAGAAAAAGAATTGTTTTGTTAGCCTTTAAACCACCAGCATCCCTTTTTTCCACCCACTTTTTTTTCATGCCACTCTCTAGCAAAGTTAATCAGGACTTGTTTGAAATTTTAACGAAAGTCGATAAATATTTTTCCAGCTACATGAATGTAATATTATTTTCCAAGATTTTCAATGTGAAATGTTGAGATCTTTTAATTATCATATTTCCATAGATGGAAGGGAATTTCTCTATCAAGAAATCTCTGATTCAATATTTAAAGTAAAATCTGTTATTTAAAAAAGCAAAAATTAAGTCATAACCCTAACGTGCATTTAGAGCTACGGTCAAAAATAAGTCTCATAAATTTATGATTCCATCCAAAATTACGTATTTATGTATATTTGCCTCGGTTTAGATAAGATACTAATTTACTCTAAACACTTTAACAATGGATACTAGTAAGTTTTTTTTATCAGAAATTTATAAGAAAAGGTATAGAAATTATAAATCCTTGAAGGAAAAATTCCTCGTCTCAAGATAAATATGGTATATCTCAGTGGTTATGAACAACTTCTACTTCTAGTATATTTAATTCAATTACTATGTTTACATCTGTTACCTAAAACCTAGCTAAGCGATGACATTTGCCTAAAACATCGATGTAAACGACACCCTAACTAAAACCTACCTAAATATTTAGGAACGGATAGCGCCATTTTGAATTTTCCTAAATCAAAATATCTGTCAAACATTATGGTTACAAGTTTTTTAAAGCAAACGTCAAATTTGGGTAACACGATATAAATTGATACGATTTTTACCTATACTTTACCTACCTAAATACTGCTTGTTAGGTAGGTTTTAGGTAACCAATATAAACATGGTAATTGACTATTACTGATTTAAGGTAAGAACTAGTATGTTCTTTATTTTACGATATAAAATTCCTTCACTAATCCAACGTGAAGCTTGGGAAGGTGATGTTTTCATAAATTTTGTATGATATTGATGATTTCTTTCCATTTTAATCAATATTTGAAAACATGTTTATTTAAAAAGAACAATTGGTAATTTCTTCTGATATCTTATTAAACACATAGAAATTAAAAAATTTTAATTATTTAATTTACAAAATAATTTTATTAACTCATTGAAAATTATTCAGACTAAATTTTCATACAAATTTAAAAATAGATAATTTCGAAATTTTAATTTTGTATCAAAATTTGGTGCACAGAATTTTTAATGAGTAGTTAAATAGGTTAAATAATTAAAATGTTTTGGCTTCCCATACCCATTCTAATTAGCGCTATTGAAAAATTAATAAAACTAAAAAAAGGTAGTTGCTAAAACTCCATAAACAATGTGTCTTCACGACTTTTATTTTCGATAGTTTTGTACCATTCAAGTTGGAAGTTCAGATTCGCACATTATATCATCCTAAAAATAAAAATTTGCGTGTATAGCCATCAGATTAATAGACAATATTTAAAAAAAAAAATGGTACACCTTATTGTAAATACTACCAGATAGCATATTAGTTTTATCACTACATTTGTAAAGCGTAGAAATAGCCATAGGAGAAATGGTCTCTAGGCAATAGATGTATAGAAAATCAAAAGTTATATCGATTGTTCGTCTGTCCGTACGTCTGTGTACAAGATAACTCGTTGTCTGATTTAAATGAAATTTACAATATAATGCAGGAAACAGGATGACGGATCCACTCTGGATAATTTATTTCCGATTTTCAGATTGTATTAAAAATAATCCGTCGTTGATACATCGCGTTCTGTGTAGTCTAATTGAAAACGTATATATTTTAAATTTTAATACGTCGTGAATTCGTCGTGGATCCGTCATTCTGCTTGGACCTTAATTTGGGTATTCCATTTCGGCAAATTGGCACGTAAGGAACAAGATTTGAAATGAAAAATCAGAGAGTGACCATAAAATCTTGGCGTTTTTCTTTTGTTTTTCGAATTTAATTGTAAAATTTGTGTAGCAATTTTAAATTAAATTATTAACATGTTGGTTACAGATTATATACTATGTTAAATCTCTGGTAAAATTCATCTAAGGATACCGGAGAAAGAAATGGTTGTATATAAGAAACTGATACACCGATTTGAATACAATTTGCAGAAGAATATATTTAGAGTTCACATAATACCACTAAATTAATGCATATTGGAAAACGAAGTAACAAAGTTATGAATAACAAACTTTGATATATCTATATACCTATAAATAGGCCAACACAAAAATTGACGGCCCTTTTATTCGTATTCTAACAAAAGATGTGGCTTAATATATATATCGATAGAAAGCTACTGTTGAGGAGAAGTGTTCAAACACAAAAAGTATGTTGATATATGGTCGTTGAGCCAGGTTGAACAGGTAAAAGTTTCCCATATATTTATATGGGAACAACAACAAAATATGTGGCACACAGAGCTATTGTGTGCTTTACGAATTTGTGGACCAAATTCAAGAAAACAATTGAAAAAAGCATTGATATTTGGATTTGTAAATAAATAAAGAATATCATATTCAAATTCACAACTTCAACTTTTAATTATTGCAATCGATATTTTAATTTTCATTTTATAAGGTCGAATTTAGACCAATGGGCGGTACTAGTTATTATAATAGTTTGATTGTGTTCTTTCAGAGTTAATTCATTAAATTATAGATTAGTTAACTATGAATCCCATTTTGACCATGAAAGTATCGCATTTCTTTAGGTTTTTATTTTACAAAACTGAAACTGAACTCAATAATTAAATTCCATAAAATTTATTCATTTTCATTCCACCAAAAAATGTTCATACAAACCCTATTATTAACAAAAAAATAATTTAGTTTACATATTTAGTGGTAAAATATTTTCATTGTTGTGACTTTTCAATTGAGATGAATGCAAGTCGAAAAAATTAACATATAATAAAACTAGAGTATATTTTTTATTTAAGCAATTTAGTTTCATTTTTCTGGTTAACCATGAACTATTTGAAAAAAAGAATATATTTATATATAAATATTACTTTAATAAGATAATTGAAGTCATAACTTTTCTGTTTTTCTTCTATATGTACTATAAATAGTAATAATAATAAAAAATAAGATATTTCGAACTAAATTAGTTATGATTTTTATATCAAATAAACTTTGCTTTTATTTAAGTTATCATAAAGTTTTTTTTTTTTTGAAGCACTTCCATAATATCATTCTAAGTGCTCAAAGCCATTTTGTAGAAGTTTATATAAATTTTATATAATTTCCTTAATTTATTATTCTATACGTTTGAAGAACGCATGAAAACTTTATGCTGTTTTATTTTTATTCTTTTTTTTTTCCTTCAAAATAATGATCCTTTGAAAAAATATTATCAAGAATTGAGTAGGCTTGTATCAGAGACGTAATTTAATTTAGAATATAAAATTTAATTTTGACAAAGATGAAATGATTTTCATAAGAAATTTAAATGTAATAATAAGAATTTGCGGTAAATATAGTACACTAGTTGATTTGATGATTAGACATGTGTTGTATATATTTTGAGTTATGTAAAGAAAAAAATAGTTTTCCTTAAAAAGATTCCAAATATTCAATTACAAATAGAGGTAAGCAATATTTCTGAGGTTTAATACACATATATGAAGTGTTTCAAAAAACATATGGATCTACAATTGTTGAATATAGTACGGGTATTCTTTGTAAAACGTGGTGTAGCGTTGTATATTTGAACGATTTCTTAATTTTCTATATAAAAATACCAAATCATACAACAGATTCCACAGTACATCACGGTTTACATTGCTAAGGCAATACCACGATATCTCTTAAACGCGTTATATTGACGTGCATAATTGAAATTTAGGAAACTAGTCGGTTACCAGGCAACTCTATTAGACTTTTTTCAAGACTTATTTTCTGTCGGACTTAAAAAAAAGTCTTGTGGAGACTCGAAATATTGTCCGACTGAAAATATGTTAAGTCTTGAATTATTTCCGTTAGACTTATGTCTAATGGAGTCGTGGGATTATTACAAGGAATAAGATCACACTATTGTTATTGGTAACATTCTAAAATAAGATTTAATTTTATCTTCAAAACTTCCTAACCATTTGTAATGAAATTTAGAATATTGATTTTTTGGAGAATTTTGTTGAAGGCAATTTAATTTGATGAATATTAGTAAAGAAAATCGTTGAAAAGAATCAAAAGGCACATAATGCCGACTATAAAAATGTATCTATAGATTTATACATTGATTCAAAAAGGATAAGAAAGGACAAATTATTTGATCAACAAAACTTTTGATTCTTTTTATCATTTTACCAGTGTATGCCAATGTATTTCTAAGTCTTTTAAAACTTCATTTTCATCATTTTATCATAGAAGTTTTCAAATATTTCTAATATAAAATTCAAATTAGGAGTTACCCTGGTTCAAGGGATATTAGCCTTTTCAAGATATTACTTCTTATCTAAATTTATTCGTTTAATATTATATTATTAAAAATCCGTATAAGTAGTCGATTTTCTCTTGTCGAAAAGATATAAATTTTAAGTCAAAAGATCCAAAAATTGGGGTATCTAAAAACAAAGACGTTACTAAAATCTATTCTGGTTTACCGCATAATTAAGAACTACTAAACTATAAATTATGTTTAAGCAATGTAAAATAAATCATTTTCAATACTCAAAAGAGTAATTTAAAGTGAACATTTTCGAAAGTTCTTTAACAAAACTTGTATCTACTTCGGCCAACAAAAAAAAAAACACCCATAATGTCTTGTCTTTCGAAAGGCATAGTCTTTAGTAACAATTAAAATTTTCTCACAAAATAACGGCAAGATAATAAATTACAGGAATTAGGAAAATTCTTAAAAGAAAGTTCCTTGTTCTTGTTTTTTTGTTTTTTTTTTTTTTTTATACTCAAGAGACACAAAAACCGAACAAATTTTTCTTCTTTTAAGACGTTTTTGTTGATATAAAATTTTGCAAAAAAAATATATCCAAGATATGATGGCGAACTTTATTACAACAAGAAAAAAAAAACGAAAAGAAAGGAATTCACCAGAGAATATAAAAAATAAACAAGAGTCCTTTTCCTTAATGTCTTGGAATGTAAAAAAAGAAAACAAAATATGATGGATAAGAAAAATATTCTACTGGGACTGTTTTACTTAAATGGAATTTTCTTTTACATAAAAATCTAAGAAAAAGAAAACCATTTAGAATAAAAATCAATTCTAATAAAAATTCTTTCTTTACCTTTCTGCATGTTTTTCCTGTTTACGTTTTTTTCTTTTGATGACTTTTCCTTGATTATAAATTTTAGTCTGAAAAATTTTCACTTTCACAAAACAAAAAAAAGAAAACACCAAAATAAAATACACAGAAAATCGAGAAAAACTAAAAAGAAATCTATTATTTACACACTTGTTAAAAGGAAAACTGTATTTTTCGTTTTATTTTAATATTCTATAATTTATTTATTTCAATTAAATGAATTTTTCTATTTTACAATAAGTTTATATTTATGTTCGGCACAAATAAACATAAAATAAAAACCAAAAAAAAAAGAAAAACAAACCCGGATATATCTTGCACTTGAATCTCAATTTCAATCAAGCAAATTGAAACATAAAACCTCACTTCTGCCACCAATTATCATTGAATTATAAACAAATACTAGTACAAAAGTAAAATTAACGCGAAAAACTAAGAAAATAGAAAAACCACTGTGAATAAAAGCTTTTCATTCTCACACACACACACACACACATGGAAACATGAAAATTGAGAAGAAAACTGATAACCCGACGGGAAAACCGGAATAAAACGATTAAACGAATAATGACAGGACTTTTTTTCGCCCCATGAGTTTGGAAAGAAAGGAAATAGTAAGGAAAATATTTTGTTTTATTTTTTTTGTTATTAAGAAAAGTTTTTCCTTTTTTTATCACAAAATTTTTTCACTTAAAAAAAAAAAAAATACTAATTTTAATTAAACATATTTAATTTTTTTTTGAAAATTTCTTTCGTCAGCGTGCAAAATTAATTTCAAGCCGGCTGAAAAAAAAAAAAAAAAAACTAGGAACACTCAGGAAGAAGATTTCTGTTCAACTGACAAAATTATTTTGATAAAAAAAAAAAAACAAAGTAATAAATAAAAATTACACAAAAACTGAGTACTAGAGGCAAAACAATGTCAAAATAAAATGATATGAAATATGTACTAAAATAAAAAAAATAATAAATATTATTCACACAAATGTTTCGTGACTATATAACATCGGCAATCAGCCAATTATAGTTGCTAGAATTTATTCGCGGATTTTTAATTCCTTTTTTTTTGGTGGTTTATTTGTTTTTAAAAAATGTGTTAAACATACGAAAATAATTCGAGACCTTTTTTTTTTTTTTATTTATTTACCCACACAAATTATGTTTACTTCCGTGCGTTGCACACTGAATACTATTAGCGGGTCTCGCTAGTTTCAATTCAGATGGTAAACTGTTGGGACCTCTTTTCTTTCTCGCGATTAACGTGTGTGCTGATAAAACTGGCCAGAAAAGGAATGATTGTGTTTGACTGTAAAAATTGCGACGATGAAAAATGATGAGAATCCGGTCATGGTGATTTTGACGACGGCAAGAGAACAGCACACATTTCTGATAAGATTTCACGAGAAATACAATATATATATATAATAAGAACAAGCAATATTATCACCCCCTCTATTTGAAACACCATACCCTGTGTTTTCCTACAAAAACAGATGGAAATATTTTCGACACGGGGTGGTTCTTTTTTTTTCCTGTTACTGCTCTATTTTATTAATGGCTTCTATGGTTACCTTGGTGTTCCTTTCTGACTCACACGTTATTTACTGTTAATGTTAATTTTACCGTAGTAAATAGAAAATAACAAACGGAGTAAAACAAAAATACCCCACTGAGAGCGAACTCCTGCGCATAACACAAAACTTTGATAATTCACATTTTATCAAAAGATGAAGGAATATATAGATCTCTATTCTAGAAGAAATTATTCTTACCACTTTTTAAAAGCTCTTTTTTTAAATTAGTCGTAGAAACTCTCAAGTGTGTGAAAAAGAAAAATTATTATGAACCACGAAGGTTAAAATAAACAAACACGTTTCCGAGCACATTCTTTGTGAATGTGATGGGCTATCTACATGTAGATTCAAAATCCTCGGGCAAAATTTTCTAATACTCGTCGATATTACATCTAACCCTCTCAAGGACGTTTCTAGATTTATTGGAAACCTATCGTTCGTGGGAGAGCTCTAGGATTTTTAGGGTACCACAATAGGTCATTTTTGGCCGCGGTGGTTTTTGGGTTATGAGCCCAGCCCTAGCACTAATCTAATCTAATCTAATCTAACACGTTTCTAATGTAATTTGCATTGGAAGCTTGTTTCTCTCTTTTAATCTTCGTGCTTAATAATTATTTCTCTTTTTCACACACTTGAAGTTAAGACGTCTTTTTTTTTGAGACATCTTATCTAACATAGAAGGCATAGCAAGTACCCACCAAAATAGAATTGTCATTGTATTTGATATTTTTTAAGAAAGCAACAAAAAATGCTGTAGGATTGGATGCACATTTTTAAGATAGCTTTCATAAAATGGTCACGAAAATGTCATCTAGAATACAGATCTATATATTACATCATTGTTGTACTATCGAAGTAATCTTATTATTAAAATTTTTCACAATTATTCACAATAATAAATATCTAATGCCATTGATTATGAATATTCGAACTTGACTTGAATATTTTCAACTCAACTTAAAATTTTTGAATTTTCGAAATACCGAACGACATTACTCAGCTCTTTGAGGTATATTAAGCGAACGTAATCAAAACAAAAAACCTAACAGTTACTATTAAAATGGCAAAATACGAATTAATTACAAAAAACAATATAATTGAATTGAATATAAAAAAAAAATTATATATAAATATTGAATTTGATATCTTTTCTTTTTTTTGTTCATTAATGTGTTTTTTGATAATTTAATATATACAAATATGAATTTATGATATTACAGTGTAGACGAATATTTACTGAACACTAAAAATTTGTTTGGAAAATCAATGCTAAAATACAAAAAAATTACCTATGTGAAAATTCAGATCGAATCTGTATTTATTTCTAAACAAATCTTGACTCAATAATTAAAAGAAAACAAGAACTACGCAATTGATTGCAATCAATTATAATTACTACAATATAGTGTAATTCAAAACCAGTGCTATAGTGTTCAGACGTTACTGAGCTTTTCAATACTGCCTAGCCAAAACCAAATATATCAAAGGCCGTCGTTCATATTGAATCTTGCAAAGCTATTGTCACTACGAAAAGTCATAAAGAGAAGATACGCAAAGTTCAAAAATCTTTTAAAAAGAACAATTTCAAATTTACTTATTGGAATTGGAAATTCTTCCCTGTCTTATTGCCAATGTAAATAACTTATATTTTGTAGGCAAGAAAAAATAAATTATGAAGAACTGAGTTCTGGATTTGAACTAGAGTCTCATCTGTTTCTAGAAACGAAGTCTCAACCAACTTGACCGTTCCAACACTGGACAACAATCTCTTCAATTTGCCTTTTCTATAAATTCTAAACATTATTCAAACAATACAACAATTATTCAGAAATATAACAATTATTCTATAACCTTTCAATTTTTAATGCCAATTATTAGTATTAACTATTTATTCAACCTAAGCCAAAACACCTACCACTCCTACAATTTATATTTCCATTTTTAACTTTGCGTATTATACTGTCTCTAGTACACTGGGAAAAGTGTCCTGCGTAGTTCGAACTCAGCATATCAGATTACAAAACAACATGCCTTCCAACATGCCTTCTTTCGACTCCTTTCATTCTAATAGTTCAGATTCGTCGCTATAGTACGGACTTACTATCTAATAATGAATATCGAACAATAAAACTGAATTGTTTAAATAATTGAAGACACACTGGCTCAGTGGGTAGAGAGTCTCATACTAGTATGGAATGGTTTTGGAGTTTAAAATCACTTGTCTAATTTTATCATTGTTTTATACAAAGTAATAACAAAATATAGGTGCCACAATGCAAATATATGTTTGGAACAAATAAATTTCAGGCAAACTATTAAAATGATTATGAAGGCACTAATATATTTCTTACAATACTTACATCATGTTTGTATAAAATATGTTTACCATTGAATACTATATTAGGAAGATCAAAATCTACTTGCAATAACCATAAAATAGTTGCATTCAAAATAATTTATCATATTTTCGTTCAGTGTACATGTGATATGAACTCGTTCCTATCCCTTTTTCAAAAAGTAAAACTAAAGTAAGTATCCCCAAACTCAATTTTTTAAATAAAAGTCTTAATAATTTTAAATAAAGTATACGTTAGTAACACAAAAGAGAATTTATCAAAGAAGAACTATCATCTGTATTTGGGTAATCACAATTTTTAGAAAATATAGCTGATTATAACGAATTTAAAACTGTTCCAGTTTAAGAACTTTACATTGAAGTCATTTGCATTTGAAGTTAAAACTAAAATTTATAAAGTTAGATTATTATTTGTCAAGAATTCCAGATCGAATTTTGTGTTTCATTACCTCATGTAAGTAAGCACATGCCTTTCCATAGGATACTATACCAAGTTTTGTCAAGTTGGAATATAACAAGAACAACACATATGTACAAGTATAAAAATAAAGAAGTTATATCAAAAATCCAGATATAGTTTTTTTATCAGTTTCTGATAACAAAACATAAACAAATATTACAACTTGCTTCCACATTTTTCACCTGGATCCGAATATATACAAATTCCATTTAAGATTTGACTTCACACAAACCCTAACATTTGGAAACATTTAAATAACATATCATTCGAATTAAAAACTTTATTATCTTTAATTACATGGTATTTAATTACATAACTTTAAGTATCGACCTTTAATCTTAATCAAAAGATTGTTTGTAGAAGTATAGTTTTGCTTAGAGGAACAAGAATGATATGTTTATTGCAACATGGAAAATTATATTGCAAACATTGCATGAAAATCAGAATAATATTGCAAAAAATAAATAGAATATCAATAGGCGTTTAATAAATATTATTTAAATACAGGGTGTTTATAAAAAGTTTAAAATAACCTTTGATAAACCAAAATTTATTAGTATTTTTGCTGTATTATCGAAGAAACATTCAAAATTGAAAACTAAAACAGTTAAATTTTTTAATACTAAATTGTACAGTAACTAGTTTATGTCGTCTCTATTACGTGGTTGTTTTGTAAATTTAATTGGTTAAATTACCATTCTAGAACACCTCCTTCATGCCTATTTCTCTTGGGAATTTTAGTATCCGAAGTGGGCTTGTATCTCAGTTGGGAGAAGCAGTATTCCCCAGATGTTTCTTCTTCTACGGCGTAGTGCTTCACATGTGGAGAGAATGTGCATTGGGGTCTTTTCGTCCTCCCTCGCCTAATCTACAGCTACATTTAGTAACGTAAAAATGCATATACTTATTTTTATCATGAAATTTTGAGAATTGAATACTCGCTAATAAATCTTAAATAAATTACCGGAGAATCAATATTTTATCGATAAGATTAAACTTTCAAAGTTCAAACAGAAACTAATTAACTTATACCGAATCATCTGACCAAAAGGAAACATCCAAGTTGCTTGCATATTTATCCATCAAGTCGGAATAGTTTTTGTTACAATTTCATTTGAATTTTGCCCATCACAGTTAGTTGTGAATTTTCTGTCAAAGAAAACATTAGTTTTTGTTTAACAATAAAATTATATGTAATTGTCGATAAATTGGACTCGAAACTTTTACATTTAAGTTTCCTGTACAGGTAAAATGGGTTGCTGAACATGAACTGTGGACTAATATCTTACCTTTTCAGTTGTCATAACTTGCTAATAACTTAATAATTCCTTTGAATGCAGCGATGTTAAACTTAAGCCATTTAAGTTGCACTGGTACAGAAATAAGATTTGTTTAGATCAACTTTTGCCAGAAAAACTGTACTTTTTCTGTATGCAATTCCTATTATTACGATAACAAATTGTTTTATTCTAAATTATTCTTAGACAAAATACTAATAATGCAACCAAGTCGGTATGGTAAGTCCTTTACTATTTACATATTTAAATAAAATTTCTGAAAATTTCAAACTCAGCTTTAACTACAAAAATCAATAGTTTCCACATATTTATTGTACGCCTATTTCATAGCAATTTAAATTTTTCTATTCTTGCAAAAATATGGTGTCCGGAATTTTGCTTTCATAAAAACGAAATTACTTTTAATAGCAAAATTGTAAACGTTTCCAAATTTGTTTGATATAAAAATTTTCTTTTATATTTTACACTTATTTCAAATTTTATTTAAAAGTAAAAAACACAAAAACGTAAAACGGCGGCCTTTTCATTCTGTACGATAAAACTTCCCATACGAACATTTACCGTTTAATCGACCTTGCGGATTTTATGAGGCAACTAAAAACATGTTATATGAAACCTCTTAGTTTGTTTATTATTTTGGGCATCAAAATATTTATGTACGTGCTTGAAATATGAAACATTTTCAAGTACTTTTGTATATTATTTCTGTTTTTAATAATTCCTAAAAAAAATTTTACTATATTAGCAGATTGAATATGAATACATTTAACAGCGTTCATTATTCCAAAATATGTAGATCATGGTACTTGGAAGGTAATTACAATATCCTTTGAACAAAAACAAGAAATAATTAGCCATCTTTAGCCAATTTTTTAAGATCATAATATTTTGATTTTAATTCGAAGATTTTTTAAAAGCTTGGAACGATGTTTATGTCACAAAATCAGTTGCCATATCCAAAATTTGCATTCACAGAAAACTTTTATTAAATAGTTTTCAATATTTTTGTCGCAAATATATTTTCGGAGACTCTAACACCCGCAGCATACTTGAACTAAGAGAGCTAAACTAGGTAAGCTAAATTTCTCGTTGAAAGTAAAAAATTCAGCATTTGCATTGGTCGTCGCCACTTCAGCGAAGCTTTAAAACTACGTCGCCTGGTCATGAGCAACCCGAACTAAACTCTTTCACGTAATTCAGGCCTCAACTACGCGAACGAGCTTCCCTAGCGTCGCTGACTATAATTGATATGTACTTTCGGTGTTATACAGTGTAGAGTCGATGCTTGCAAAAGTGTAGTATGTTTTCTTTATTTTGGGGTAGCATCTTGTCGACACAAATGTGTAAGTGTTAAGTGGAAAAGGTTTAGTAATAATTCATCGATACTGTACTCACATATTATATCTCTCTGACGGCTCAAATAGAACTGATGGAATGAATTTACCAAAAATATCGGCGCGTAGCTTAGTTCAAATGTGCAACGGGGTTAGCGAGTGCAGCTAAACTATGTACCTACAGCGAGGCTTGCCCGCATAGCTTAGTTCAAGTGGGCCTAATAAACAAGCTTGTCGCACGATGAGCAACTGGACCCGAAATATCATCTAAGTCAAATCGAAGAAAGATCACGTGAATCTAAGTTTGTTTGTCAATAATACCAGCAACTTAAGATATTCGTGAAACGTTTGAAATTATTTCATTACTTCAAATTAAGAAAAGAAATGTACAACAAATTTGGCTCGAATTAAAATCGAAAAAGATATTAAATGAAATTGAAGTTACAATTTTATAATTATATTCATATTAAATTGACCTTGTGTTACTTTCTTACCACACATTATCTTCTGGCAGACTTTTGCCAAACCTTCGCGAAATTTATCTTTCCTAATCAATCTAAGAATAAAATCCTTGTCAAATAATATTTTATAATTTTTTTTATGATAAGAAGGTAAACTTCTGGTCTTAACCTAAACTATTTGAGATAAATCTTATTACTTATATGTAACATATTCGTGAATACGCAAATCTTTACCACGCATTTAAATAACTAACCTTTACTAAGGATAACAAAAATTCAAAGTTATCATTATGTAACCGAGTTAATTATTAATATACAGAGTGGGCAATAATGTAAATAAAACTAAAAAGAGATTTTGTATGAAATTCCATTTAGAATCGTCACTAGAATACTAAAGACACTTGGTCCTACCCTATACAAAAGATGTGCTCTGAACGATACAACATTTGTTTCAAGAAAAGTTTAGCTGGTAGAATAGCCTGCACTATGCCAATCCTTTAATAAATCGAATTTTATAATAGGTCTGAGAAAGTTTTAATTCAAATGATTGTAGCGTTGCTTAGCAACCATATTGTAATTAAATGACAAAATTTTAGCTAACACACTTTTTTATGGTAGAAAACTGAACTAATTAGGGTGTAATAGTTACACCTGGTCTGAAAGTAGTGTAGAATTTGCTCTTTTGTTGTTTTTGTTTTCAATGTAAAAATTTGCTCTACCACAGTGCAAGTGGCAAATAAAACAGACCTAGTATGTGTTATCAAAAAATTCGAAAATTTCAAATTTGGCCAAGTTATAGGATAATAATAGCTTCATAAAAAGAAATTTGATGCCGTTTCAAACATCGCACGGTGATGCTGCACCTTAAATATTAAATGAGTAAATCAGTGCTAAAATACATTTTTTTAAATTGCTCTTTTTTTCTAGTAAATATTGTATTAATTTCCAACAGTTTGTATTTTAGCCTTAAGTTAAGTTGCATTTATCTAGATAACTGTGTAAGCTTTCCAGCCTTCCATAGTGAGATCAGTTCCCACTACACCGAATGTTTTTTTTTTTATTTTATCAAACTTTGAATCACCCTGTATATAATATAAATTATATAAATATAATATAAATTAAATTTAATAATTAAAAACTGACACTCAAATATGTTCAAATAACTCACTTATAACTAACTATTAAATACATAAAAAACGTTAATCTACTTTCATTTTCAATGATTATAATTTGTGTGACACATCATATCAATGAGTATCGATAGTTTGATCGACGTCCTCCAACGAACGCTGTTTTCATACAAATAACCGTCTATTTGTTCATTCGAAAAACAACAAAAAAATAGACTGCAACGATCAATCCCCATCATGAGAATAACTTTCAGTGAATGAACTTTCGGATATATGCTGTCTACAAAGATATGATCTTGATCGAATTGGCCTCGAACTTGTGGTTTTTCTCTGTCATAAAAATACCTGAACGAAAGGTATTTTCAATACGCACAAATTTAACCATGGAAGACGGTTTTTGTTTCATTAAAACGAGTTTTTTCTTATATACATATTTACCTTTATTACAGCTTTTTGTTTTTGTAGATCTATTATTTTTTCGCGCTGACATAACTTTTGTGCTAATAGCCACGGCAAAATATTTTATGATGATCTTCAATTTTTTGGAATTTTTTGGTAATATTCATCTTTTCTCGTAGTTCCGAAAAAAAAAGTTTTGTAAATTAGCAACACGTTTCTAAGCTTCTTTTGTATTTCAATTTTTAGGTGTGGAACCAGAAATATGTAACGTTTCATCAAAAATCTGAAAATATTATGTAAGAAATTATTGAAAGTGAAAATCGTGATAAGTTTAAAAAGAAAATGTAAATTGATATAATTGATTGCAAACATCTTCCCGGATGAGAAACTTCATTCTTCTTCGTATCTCCTCGTTAGCAATGGATCGATCTTTTAGACTCTAGAAGAGCTTACCAACTACCATCAAGTCTTGCACCTCTTTACCCAGATTTATGATGGATATTGCTAAACACTTTAACATCTCCCGTTGACTACTTTTCATTTCTTTTTGGTTTCATTTCCTTGGAGAACGAGACCTCAAGCTAGTGAATCTTAATACTGCATTTTTTTTGGTGAGAGTGAAGAACGAAACATGCTTTTTTTAAATTTTTATTTTTAATACTTATCTGCTAGCATATGAATTCTCTCCACATGAAACTCTTATTTTCTTCTTTACTGCTTGTACAATTTAAGTAAGGATAACAATCCTTTTTGTGTAGGAGTATTAGTTTCATAATAGTTGTTAATACAAATGATTGGCATAGAAATTGAAAGGTTATAGAATAGTTGTTATATTTCGAATAACAGTTGTATTGTTTGAATAATGTTTAGAAAAAGGCAAATTGAACAGATCGATAAACACAACACAGTGTTGAATGGTCAAGTCGGTAAAGACCTCGTTTCTAGAAGCTGATGAGACCCTGGATCAAATCCAGGCTCGGTTCTTCATGTATTTATTTTTCTTTGCCTAAATTTGTGTTTATTTTTTCTGAATTTAAATAAATAAAATAAATAAAAAAATATATATTTTTCCTAATAAGTCACTAAACTTTCTTATGTTTTTTGATTTATAAGTTTGCCAGTCTAAGCAGTTCATCGCCTCATATCCAAAAAAAAATGGTTCAGTTTTTATATACAAAATTTAAATTATTAAAATTTAGAAATATACAAAATTCTAATTTGGTGGGGTTTCTAAACCAATAAATAAATTATACAAAAAAAGAAGAAATAAATAAGATTTAAACCTTTTGCTTTGTGTTGAACTAAACTAATTCCTAGGTCTCATCACTTTGGTATCCGGAACGAAGTTCCAATATTGTTTTAACAAAAACTTTTAGAAACCCCCCAAGTATTTCCAGAATCTTTAAAAATAAAAGTGACAAATATTTATCTATTAATTGCGGATACCGGATTTTAACCCAATGACTTACTCATTTAATTATTCTTACTTATTCTATTTACGCATTCTAATTGCAATTAACATAAAAAAGTATTTCAAAAAATGTATTTCCCAATTAGTAAACATTATGAATCTAAATTTTGTTTAAAATTTTGATTCATTCAATTTTGCGTAGTCAAAAAAGAACGTGCTCTGTTTGGGAAATCAAAATTTTTAGTGCAATTGGAAAAGGAAAATTACTCAACTAAAAATTCGTCATATTTTATTTATCAACTTGATAAACAAAGTTATATCTACTTAATTTATGGGATTAGAAAGACGACCACTAAATAGTAATTTACAAACATGTAAAAGTAGATTTAAATATACACAACACATCAAATCTTACCTAATCCATTCAAGAGTTTGGAAGAGTTTTGGTTTGGAGTGCTTCATATTCTTAGCAGTATATATAGTAAGTAATGAATATACTCAAAATGGAACCTATACAAACTTACCGAATCTTATCAATTTCATACTTTTACTGACAGTCCATAATGTACCTTTAGAAGTACTTTTATATGATTTGTTTTAGTACTATAGTAGTGTGATAAAATATCAAAGAACACTTTTGATGAACCATGGATCCATATGCAAATCTCAAGAATTTATAGATATTTGGAACAAAGAAAAACGTGCTTTCGTATTATTGTCATTCTTTTCTAAGAATTCTATATAAACTTTGTAATATCTTCACAATCGAATTGGACTATTATCACAGCGAAGATTTCGCAATTGATGGTATTTCTTCGATGAAAGTCTATGAAATTAGAAACAACAAAAGAGTCGTAACAATTCAAAACGCTAAAGATTTATTCTATTTAAATTGATAGTTCATATTATTCTATCCATTCTTGTTAATACAAAATTAGTCGGCACGGCTACAGCCTAGAACAAGGGTGTCCAACCTTTTTGTTTCCCTGAGCCACATGGGAAGAAGACATGGTATTTTGGGCCACAAGTATATTACTATAGTTGAACGAGCTACGCAAACAGAAAGAGAATTTACTACAGAACGAAAAAGCTTTCTGTTCTGGTCCTGTTTCTGTTGTTTGTCACTTGGCAGCTGTAGCACGAGAGCGCAAACACATAAATCATTCCTCAGAAAAATGGGCGCGCTTCAGTAACTTTGTATATTTTTGGGCCGCATTGATACTTGCCTTGGGCCGCGAGCCGCGGGCTGGACAGCCTTGGCCTAGAACATTCTAATTTTAATGTAATTAACGTTGCATTGAAATAGTAGCTGTGATCATGTAGCCGAAGTGATTGCAAAATGGATGGAGTAATTCCCGCTTGTCCAAATGAGATGGATTTTCTATTACATGCTAATATCTTGCTACTATAATACTAAATTTCATATATTCGTATATAATAGAAACAAGGTAGAGAGACATATGAATTATAATTTAATTAATAATCTAATCTAAGAGGTATAAATATTAAAATAAACTGGATATTAAGACAATACGATATAATATTAAAAATAGTTAATATCAATCCAATGGAATGTTGTGTCATCAATTGAATTTACTTATAGTCATAAACACTCATTAATTAGGACTTACAAAATTTATTACAAAAAAGTGTTAATTTTTTAATAATCTTTCACAGAACAGGAAAATCCACTTTCCAGACCGAAACCAATTACGTGGTTTTAAATGTTCATAAAATTTGTTTAATGTTTAAATTAATTACAAATTTTCATGTTGATCACTTTTTTTACGTGTATTAGAAATAATTTTTGCGACATCTTGACAACCTTGGTACTATGTAACATTTATGAAAGTCCCCGGAAGAAGAATCTCGATGAACGAACCCATTCAGAAGTTAATATTTTGTGGTTTTTTATTTATATGAAATGAAATTAATTATGACATCCTAATCCTTAACATTCGCGTAACATAAAGTTTTTCAATTGACGTACGTTTATTATTTTGGAAGAAAACTTCGGTAAATATGGAAAGAACAAAAAGATTTTGGCAAAAAATTAGATAGAAAGTGTGAAATTTAACACAATGTGAATACAATGGGAAGAACTTTTTCTTCGCAATAAATATGCTTAAATTTAATTAAATATAGAAAAAACTAATGATTTTTGTGGAAATTCTTTTCTGATGATTTTTTTATCATGACCTCATAATAGGTCTGTTTTATTTGCCATACCCTACCCTTGAGCAGGGTAAGTGGCAAATAAAACGAGCAGGAGTAGGAGAAAGCTTTAATTCAAATGTTTGTAGCGCTGCTTAGCAACCATATTGTAATTAAATGAGAAAATTTTAGCTAATACACTTTTATATGGTAGAAAACTGAACTAATTCGGGTGCAATAGTTTACATCTGCTCTGAAACTAGTGTAGGATTTGCTCTTGTGTTGTTTTTGTTTTCAATGTAATAATTTGCTCTACCCCAGAGCAAGTGACAAATAAAACAGACCTATTAATAAAAAGACTGTTCTCTTCATAGGCCTCTTAAAATTTCAGTCGAACAGAATTTCATTGTTCCTTATTAAGGAATTTGACTAATTTCATTTTAACTTGTTAATATGAAACCAGAAATATTCTTATTATTTCGGTTTTACCCAGTTTAATATAAAATATGAGTTTTTTGACCTGAGAAGGAACTCTTATTAATGCGGACATTACACTATCAAATATATATTTTATTTTATTGTACAAAGTTTAAAATTTAGCACGTTTAAAGTATTTCGAATTCATCTTATTATTTGTTATTACTTACTCTGTAAATAATTAACAAATAATATTTGAGTAATATTTTTTCATTCTCACATTCAATTTTAACGGAATGAATGAATTAACTAAGAAAATACCAGACTTGACGGCGATTTAAATAGTTTTCGTTGTATCCAATCAAAATTATTTTTGAACTAACAACGTACTAAATAAAAAAACCCATATTAACTTCTCCTATATACATTTTTGATTTAAACAGCACACGCGAATGCTGATTAAAAACAGGGTTTTCATGAAAGAATACACAGTTTTTTTTGAATAGTTTCATTTATAACTAAACTAGCGGCCCATCCCGGCTTCGCACGGGTGGAGATTTATTTTTTAAACATTAGAAGAGTCTTGCATGAAGTTAGACAGAGAATATTAGACGCGACAGACATGAATGTGAGGATCATTGGATACAGATGTATGCGGAACAAATCTTTTCTCTTTATAATATTTCTATAGATTACATTATTTAAGTTTTAGCAGGGATCCCTAATTTTTATAGCAATAAATATGTAGCATTCTAATGGTGAAAGAATTTTTGAAATCGGTCCAGTAGTTTTTGAGTTTATTCGTTACAAACATACATACAAAAATACAAATCTTTCCTCTTTATAATATTAGGTTAGATAAAGAATCTATGTAAATTTATGAATGGATATACATCACTCTGTAATCTATAAGTACCCATTCGCATTTTTCTACGAAACTTCTGGATTTGGTTTTAAAGTTGACTTCTTTTTAGAAACAATTGCCGGCATTTCTTTAAATGCATCATCCTATAGTGACGGATGTTATGTGTAGATATTCCAAGCGAAATTTGTGTTTAGAATTACTCATGTGGATATTAAAGTTCCTTAAGTTAATGCTAACATTAGTACACATTTTCACTTCTCTGCCAGATATCATTACTGGCTAAAACAGTAGTTGCAGAACAATGATTCGAATGAAGAAAATGGTAAAACTTATAGATTTGTTCAATTTTGTATGAAACGTGTACGAATGTCAGAGAAATTTAATACTACTTTGTACATTATATACGTTAAATGTTGTATCTGAAAGCTATTGTATTTCCCATGTTTATAGGCTAATTTTCCTTATTACAGTTATTTTCTTCATTCTAATGATCGTTCTGTGCCTAACTATGGCTCCAAATTTTGTCACACTGATGCTTCATGATGAAACATACCGCACATATATGTACTTAATGTCGTTACAAATTAGGATAAAGAACACTATCTCGAACCACCCTTCTAAATACTGATCATTCAAAATCATATGATTCTTTTATAGTAACCCTGTATAAGTCACATACGACAAAATTTAGGTGTTTCACCTGTTTCGATTCATTTCATCTTAAAACTAATTGAGTCTGAAATGTTTTAATAAATTTAATATTTGTGTTTGTATTGAAAATTCTGTATAATTGTTCAAATCGAGCTTCCACTGAATCGATCTGAACCCAAAAGATCATCCTCGTCATCACCTCACTAATCAAAAAATCACATATTTTTAGTGATTTATGCAAATAAAACTGATCGTTAAAAAACATTGTAGATTTTTATGTCGTAAATAACAAAAAAAAAAAGGTTCTAAACGGATGTAGAAAAAAAAACCGCCAAAATTGAAGATGATCAAATAAATATCCAAAGATAAAGAGTATAGTCATTGTTAGACTATAAAGAACATGTTTTTCTTTTAGTGAGAGATAAATATGCGAACTTGGAAAATTAGCATAGAAATCTGTGGATGAGGCCCTAACTGATTTGTTGCTATGTACCGAAAAAGTTCAATTGATTTTTTAGGGAAATTAGAGAAATTATATATTATGTTGTTATGAAAGGGTGAAATTAATAAAATACAAAAAAACATTGAAGGATGAAGGTATTTTTTATGTCCAAATGACTTTTTAAAATAAAGGTTAAAATAACACTTTAATCGGACGACCATCAAAACATACTGAACTGGTTTTATGGCAACCAAAAAAAAAAAAAAAAGAACTATTGACAAAATACGCGTACTTACCACTTTAGTTTCACTATTAAATAATTTTCCAGAGTTCATTACCATTCAAGAAATGCACAATCATACTGAAACTGGTTACACGATCGTATCGGTGATGACCTTGTGCCAGATTTGATCTTGTTACTGGTATCAAAAGATGTCTTATTTCTGCATTTACATAGGCATTTTCCAATGAAAGTGAGATTTATTCACTTTTATATAGGACCTATATAGTTTAGGCCTATATTAGCATTATAACATCCATGAGACAAAATGAAAAAAATAACAAAGATACAAGTACAAAAGCATATGTGAAAAGGCACTACTACCCAGCGGGAAAGCGTAAGTAGTCACTTCTAAACAAATCAATCTCAAAGAAACCACAATATTGAAATTTAGAAATACTAAACTAAAAATATTAAAACACTAGCGGCCCGTCCCGGCTTCGCAAGGGTGGAGATTTATTTTTTAAACATTAGAAGGGCCTTTGTGCATGAAGTTAGACTACAGAGAATATTAGACACGACAGACATGAATGTGAGGATAATTAGATACAGATGTATGCGGAACAAATCTTTCCTCTTTATAATATTTCTATAGATTATATTATTTAAGTTTAAGTAGGGATCCCTAATTATTTCTAGTAATAAATATATCCTATGTTACTCAGGGATAATGTAGCATTCTAATGGTGAAAGAATATTTAAAATCGGTCCAGTAGTTTTTGAGTTTATTCATGTCAAACATCCATACAAACCTTTCCTCTTTATAATATTAGTATGATTAACAAATGTAACAAGGACTTTAAAAGGATTTGCAAAGAAACAAACAAGATAAAATCTGATAACACTGCTTCTTTACGTGGGTATGACAGAAGTTATTTCGTTGCTTCGATTGCATTGGATTTTCAGAAGGTCAAATGATATAATTTTGCTTGCCAACGAGCCATTCAAATGAAAATTAGCTTCGTCAGGATCTCCCATTTTCATAACGAATTATTTTTATATAATTTTCGAGCGAAATTGAATTAACTATAATAAAATGTAGGACTTCTACTGTAATTATGTCAAATCCCTGAATGACACAACTACAATCCTATTGAAAAAAAGAAATCCTTATTGACAACTCTATATGTGATATTATGTAAAAGTATTGAACGTATTAGGATACAAATTGTCGTTTCTGCTAAACTTTTGAAGAAAGCTTCTAAAACACCCAGCTATCCCGTTGGGCATATGTGTATCAGAAAGGTGTTAATAATACAAGATGCCTGGAAATCTTATGAATAAGAGATCATTTATACATGTTTGGTCATAAAATGTGGTCTTCTCTTTTCTATATACGTAAGTATATATTTAAAAGCTCGTACATAAAATATAATACTAAATATGTAAGAATATATTTTAGGGAAGGGGAAAGGCTTCATTCAGAATTGTTTTACTAATTTTTTGGTATAAAAATTAATGGTGATCAGATTTTAGTTCCAGTTCAGTTGTTCATATCGAAACAGAAAAGGTAATTTTTTTTACTCCTTTTGAAATTCAGTATTAACTTAATTTTAATTTGAGAACAAAGTGGTTATAGTGTTTACACGGTATTTGTGAATTGTTTAACAAATAAATTTTCCAATAGAACTTTCTTTATTATTTTTTAATTAATAACAATTTTGGATTTTTAATTGATTTTTATTTCAATTTATACTTTTAGTTGAAAATAAAAAAAAAAAAACACTGCCAAAATGAAATATATTCTTGCACTTTTTGCCTTATGCTCGTTAGCATTAGCTTTGCCGTTAGAACAAGAAGTTCAACCGATCACATTAGAACAAATCGAGGATAACTCACAAAATGTTAACTCCAATGTTGAGTTAGCACGCCCGAAAAGAGTTGTCGGTGGATTACTCCTAGCTAAAGCCGGGTAAATTTTACAAGAAAATTTTTTAAATATATTAAAACTAATTTGATGTTTGTTTTTGTGCACGCAGACTTGTTGGTTTAGGAGCCGCAGGACTTGGTGCTGCTGCTTTAGGGGCCGGCGCTTTAGGTGCTGGCGCCTTAGCTGGAGGAGCTATTGTGGGCGGCCTCGGCGCCGCCGCGCTTCATAGCGGTAGATCATATGGCGGTTATGGACATGGCGGTTATGGACATGGTGGATATAATGGATATAACGGATATAACGGAGGTTATGGAGGTTATGGAAACGGGTATAACGGAGGATATCACGGTGGCTACGGAGGGGGTTACGGAGGGGGTTACGGAGGAGGTTACGGGGGAAGTTACGGGGGAAGTTATGGGGGTGGTTATGGTGGGGGCTATGGAGGCGGGTATGGAGGCGGTTATGGAGGGTAAGACATTTTTTTCTGAATTTTTCGATTTGTTTTTCTAATTTAACTTTTTCTTTTCAGATGGTAAATTTTAGGATTATAATTTAATTAATCAGAATTTTTTCCTGGTTTTTTTATTAATATTAATATTATTATTTTGTTTTAATTAACTTTAAAAGTTAAATTATTTAAAATTAATATGAAAGAAAGAAAATAGCTGCCCAATGATTATTTTATTTGTTATTTAATTCTTTCGTGAAGAATGTACAAAACTAAGAAAAACTGAAATAAATTTATATAAATATTTAAAATAATATTTTTTTTTTAATGATTCCCTTGATACAAAATTCAAAACGCTGTAATCCAGTTTTTATACAAAATTTTCATTTTTTAAATATTAATTATAATAATTGAAATGGCGATAGAAATAATTTAGATCTTTCTACCTCAGGTCTATGCATGGGGACTGAATCCATTTTACGTGTTTTTCGTTTACTAAAAAAAAAATTTAATTCTACTAAATTGCATAGAAAAAGAAGTTGTTCGTATGAAACGACGACCGAGAAACTATCGAACAAAAACTTCTAAAATATTTCCAATGTTGCTATGCTGAGGTCCTAAATCTTTGCATCTCTACAATTGGAATTGAGAAATTACCCGCGGAAAAATGTTCACATGAAATTCCGAAAACCGACACATCGAGTTGTTAATTCAAATAATACATAGAACGTCACCATAAACTCATACTTACACTTTTTTAACAAATATTTTTACCTCAAAACGCTAAATGGTCAACGTTAAAAAATAGTTAACTATTTTTAGTTCTAATGTTTAGTAGATTAATGGCCAAGGCGATTAGTTTACTAATCTTAATGAGGAAATGTTGTCAATGTTTAGATTGGGAAATTATATTTCTTTAAAAGAAAACAAAACAATAAACAAATAAAAATGTGCTTTAAAAAGCGCAAAAAAAGACATGGTCATGATACCTTGAATACAAATTACGATCAATGAAAAATTATATTTAATTTTTTAAAATTAGTAAATCTTAACACATTCAGATTCTTCTTCAATTTTAGTTTTTTTTATTTTTCGTTTTTTAAAAGCATGTTTTTTTTATTACTTTTTATTATTGTTTCACAAAAGTCTAGAATTTAAAGAAATGTTCTGGAATTATTCGAATATTAAAAGATCTTGCTTCACCAAGATGTTATTGTTTTTTTAATCAATTATATCTAATTAATAACAAATCTAAAATTAAATATGTATAAAAACGTTTTTTTCCATTAAGTATCTGAAGAGAATGTGATTTATTCAGGGTTTCAAAAGTATGCAATCTACATCATGTGATAATAATAACACGCCTAAAGGTAGATTTTTATAGAGAAATTCAGAAAAATAAGGATGTATCTAGTAAATTGGCCAGATATTGTCATAAGATAACTGAATTTATATATTTTTAAATAATTAACAAGTTCAAGCACTTCTTTCCAACTTGTTTTGGGATGATTTATAAAATTTTATGATTAGGTAGGAATAAAACGGGTATTCTCGGTCTATTGGGTACACACAGTAAAAGTAAGAGTAAGTTTAGAAACAAATTATGCTATTGGAAACGATTTATTATATAAGCTACATTTCTTTCAAAACGCTAGAATTTATCCGTTCTAGTTTAAGATTAAACCAATTATTGCTGTCGTTGATATTACACGCATTAAAGTTTTTTAATTTTATTCTAATTTTATGTAAATAGCGAAATTATACCAAAAAACTAACATTCTGTCTATTTCTTTTACATATTTAATCCAGTTTTTCCATTTTATAATCTTCAAAAATAGAAATATATTTTTCTAAACCAAAACGTATTTAAAAATAAATTTAAAATATGTTAATTTAATAAATAGGAACGGTGAATCCTCGAAGATGAAGTAACAAATGTTTAAAGATTACATATTCTAACATATTTTAAAATGTCCATGGGAATAACCATGATTTCCCGTCTTTTGTTCATACTGAAACTAAACATACAATAGAATATGTATTTCAGTTAATTAGTGCTTAGTCGAATCTTAATATTGTAGAATTTTTGCAAGGCGTAGAAAAAAATTCCAGACATAACCTATCCTATTTGATAATCAAACTAATTAATATAAATAATAAATAGTATAGGAAAAATAAAATTAAGTTAATAAGTCTTAAAAGTTCGATTAGATTAAATACGAAAAAGCGAAAAAAGTAATATTTTGAAGGTTCAACATTACAGATCCAACATTAAATCGAAAAAAAGATGTAATTTATGTAAATTGTTATTGATTTCTGATGTCGTCGCAAATTCTATTTATTTTTTAATTAATTCCATTAACAAAATTGTAAGAAACTATAAAATTCATTTAATATTCATCTCGTCTTCAAAAATGACATAATCTCAAAAACTCACAGTTTATTATTTCAACCACTAAATTACATTGTGATAATTAATTGTTTAAATAAATATTTGAAAAGAACAAGATTTTTCAGCATTTCTATTCACTTTAACGAAGGATCCGAAGAATATATTTTTTTTATTTGATTTCTATTAGATAATCATTTATTACGTGCGCTTTTAAAAAAGGTGTGGCACGCTCTAACACTTATTTAAGCAAATATTAACACAGTGTTACTGTTTTTTTTTCACTTTTCTTTTATTTAATAGATAACAAACATTTAAATTAACCAACAGTTTGAGTTTGAGTATTAGCACTAGCAGCACTTCCGCTCAATCCGCCGGATCCTCCGAACCCCCCTCCACCCTGATTGAATGATTGTGCTTGAGCATTGGCAGCTGAACTTGACCCTCCTCCAAAACCACCTTGATTACTTGTTGCTGCATTGGCAGCAGCAGCGCTACCTCCAAAATCACCACCTCCAAATCCTGGGAATCCTCCGCCTCCTTTCCAAGAAAATACGGTTTTGATAAAATATGTTTTTTAAAAATTCATTTGGTAAAAAAAAAACCTTGATTGAAACTTTGTGATTGCGCATTAGCACTTGATGATGAGCTGCCACCACCAAAACCACCATTATTATATGGACCTCGACCACCACCAAAGCCACCAAAACCGCTGCCTCCATCATAGTTATTACCGCCCCCATAATCGCCAAAACCACCTCCCCCATGTCCATGGTGTCCTCCACGATGTCCATGGTATGTCGGTCCATATCGTTGTGGCGATCGCACCAAACGGAAATGAGGAACAACTTTATTTAAAAAATAGGTGTAGAGTTTCTTATTATAAAATCCTTGACTTTGAAATATAATATGTACAATAATAACTTTTAAATATCACTTACTAAATGTTGAAGCGCTGGCAATGGCCATTGCTAAACCAAAAATACACAATGCTAATGTAATTCTCATATTGCTTTGTTTTTTCGAACCTACTCAAACTTGATAATCAAATTGATTGTCTTCAAATTAAGATGGGTTCGTCTTTTTATATTAAAATGATTTCAAATAAATGTGATGACGTAAAAATACATATAAAAACAAACCAAAAAAAAAAAACAGGTTGAACACTAATCAGAACCTGATATTTTTGATAAAACACTATTACAATATTTTTATTGAAAATAAAATTAAAAATAAAGAAAATATCATTAACCTCTAATAGAATCGATTATGAACGATGTGTTTTCCATATTTGTCGGCATAATACCTGTTCATCACATATTATGTGCCTAACCGTTAATCTATAAAGTAAAGGAGTGTTCTTAACTTCTAGGGAAAGCACCATCATCTTTTAATGAAAATAAAATAAAAATGTCAATCCAACCAAAAATACTTGGAGACTACCTTAGACTTTTTTTTTAAAAAAAAATTTCATTAACAAACTAGCAATAAATTATCGATATAAACGTATTGGAGTTTCCTCTTGAATTATTCTCCAAGTAATTTCGTATGCAGTTCTGCTTCTATATTTTGGATTTTCCAGCTGGTTTCAAGTTCAATTATGTATAATAATGAGTTCAAACGACATAATAACAATGAAATCTGAGTCATAGCCTATCATCAGGGTCATAATTATCCAATTTTCAAAAGCAGTTCGTTCGAGGGGAAAAAGTGTAAACAGTTACCTATAATTAATAATACGTATATTTTCTTCAAACAAAATATCTTCACTTTCAATATTTCGATATTCTTTTAACGTCTTCTAAACTTATGTTTTAAATAGAGCAAAAAATGAATGCGAACTTTGTAAGTACTGATCGTATATTAGTATATAATAATAAATAAAACGCAGCTGAACTAAAGCAGATTGCACTGATTCCCAACGATGGTACAAGAAACGAAGAAAAAATGTTATTTCCCAACGATGCCACGAAAAACGAAGAAAAATCGTTGTTTTACAATGACCCTATCAAAGCCAAAGAAAGGAAATGAAGTAAGTGGCCACTGAGTCTCATGATTTTTCAAGTCATAAGAGCTTACCAGCGTTGTCGCTGTCAAAGAAAATTCTTTGAGCGCAAAATTTCCAACGATAATAATAAAAACAAAGAAATTAAAAGAATTTTCAAATCAATGATGCCAACAAAATTTATAATTATAATCATACTAATATTATAAAGAGGAAAGGTTTGTATGGATGTTTGACACGAATAAACTCAAAAACTACTGGACTACATTATCCCTGAGTAACATACGCTATATTTATTGCTAGAAAAAATTAGGGATCCCTACTTAAAATTAAATAATATAATCTATAGAAATATTATAAAGAGGAAAGATTTGTTCCGCATACATCTGTATCTAATGATCCTCACATTCATGTCTGTCGCGTCTAATATTCTCTGTAGTCTAACTTCATGCACAAAGACCCTTCTAATGTTTAAAAAATAAATCTACACCCGTGCGAAGCCGGGACGGGCCGCTAGTATACTATATAATGGATTATAGAGTGGATTATTAATTTTTCATTTATTTAGTCGTCGTGTAACGTATAAAGAATTTAATCCATTTTTAATGTATTTCGTTTTGACTTGACGATAGTGTACACCACGCAATAAGCCTTGAAAAAGTCTAAATAAAGTAGACGAAACGTTACCAGTAATTTAAAATGTGTTTGAATTACTATAATAAAGTCCTAATTCCAACTAAATAAAATTTATATAAAAATTTATCGAAAAGACACAAAATAACTGATTTTGTGTAATATATATATTAATAATCGAAGAAGCAAGTGTCCTGCTACACGGTGGAACGAATGTTTGATCCAATACATTTGATTCAAAGGTTGGTTCAAATGTTGGTTCAATTTTTTCTGACATTTGTGTATTTAAATTAAATACAATATTATTATAATATTTTTATTAAAAATAATAATATTTAATAATAATTTAAAATTGATTAAAATCAATGGAAAATGATGATGATGTTGTCGCTGCTGCCGCGACAGTAGTTTTGTTCTCTTGTTGCAAATTACTGCTGGCAAAAAATAAATTTAAAAGACGTAATAGCCCAGTCAAGGGGTAATTTTACCTTGCAAAAGGTATAGGAAACTTTATATTTGGTACGATTGTTCAACTAGGTAAGTGATTTAAAATTCCAAGTTTTCGACCTTGGGGGGGGGGGTGCCGCTCGCACCCCCATATTGGTTTAAAGGGGTGGAAAATCGCCTTTTCGCGATTATCTCGTTACCTTACAAGATACCTTGATTGAGGTGCATACAAAAAATATAGAGCGTACGAATCTCCACATTTTTTACTTAAAACTTTTTTTCTAAAGATTATAGTTTTGAAGCTACAGCGCGTAGAAAGTGAGCACTTAGACAGAATAGCATGGTCGTCGACTTTTCTAATTCTGGATGAATAGTGAAATTATTGTAGACATTCCAAATTTTAATATTATTGTTCAATATTAAAGAACATATACGAGGGCAGGCGGAGTTGCAATATACCATAATAATATAAATGACGGAGCCCGTGTTGTTACTTCACAAATAGATCTCAATGCACAACAACTACAATCATTGTCTGTTCAGTTTTCTAAAGTGGGAGAAATATCAGCTTGTGAAAACAGATTGGACCATAATAAATCAGTTATAATTGTGGCAATTTACATTTCTCCCAAGCAATCTATAAATACAATTATTGAATTCATTCACGAGAATTTGCTAAAGTACACACCAGAAATTTCGCGTATTCTTAAAAAAATTACGATAAAATTCCGATGATTTTAAGTGGTGATTTTAATGTTAATTTTGCATTGGATACAGCGCTCCCCTTGATTGAGTTCCTCAACACCATATTCAATTTAAAAAAATCATTCATTTCACAATTTAATTATCATAAGCCACTCATGTCATTTATTGAAATTGAAAACAGAGAGTGTGAATAATAAAATGTTTTTATCCCTCCTCATAAAGCTTTAGAGACATTTACCAGACCCGAAACCTCTGGGTAGCTAAAACAAATAATATAGAATAGAAACGCGTCTCTAATTCAGCCAATAGAGAGCGAATTTTCATAAGAATTGGAAGGCATATTTTGGAGAGGCCAACTGAAAAGATTCGATATGTCTCCATTCAGTGGGTGTGATTGCGACTAGTGTATCTACTCTCGAGTAGCTAATACCCGGGTATTCGGAAATTTTATTGATCTCTCGATTACTCGATTACCCGGATAATAGCATAACTAGTTGATTACATTTGAATTGTTTTGTAACATAACAAATTGATTTCATAAGGCTAGGTCAAAAGAAAATTTCGCCGGTAGTGTGGAATCATTTCAAAAGGAATGAAACCTGAAAAAAAGCGTTTGGCAAATACTATTCTGCAAGTATTGGATACAAAAGATCTTCAAGAAGTGGAGTAATACGCCATATTTACTCAGTTCATCTAGAAAAGGATAATAAAAAAGGAAATGTAAAACATCTCGACTCCCAGGATTGAAAAAACTTTGGAGATTAAGATTCACCTTTTGGGTCTTTCTCCGATGATTATTTATATGAATCAGAAATGCAGTGACAAAACTAATATACCATCTGAGAAGTTGCTGCCATAATTGCAGTTTAGTTTGAACAGAAATATCATTACTCTATTAAAATCTGTACCAAGAAATGTAATACCAAGATCAGAAGCAGTTACTTACCTAAAAGGAAATCTTTAGTTATTTTCCATAGGCGAAAAACAAATTAAATATTTTTCAATATTTTCAACCATTTATAATTCTTTATACCCGATCGATAGCCTAGCAATCGCAATGCATTAACAATTCCACTCCAGAATTCTTTGTTTAAAAAAAAAAAACTCATAAAAACTCACTCAAGAAAACTATTTCCAATAAAGAAAAATTACTCAAAAATCACTCATAAAAAAACTCACTTAAAAAAAACTCCCTTAAAAAACGACACATCTACCCCCAACGATAGTTAACTTGCGACTAGTGTAAGGGTGAGATGTGTTCAATATTGTTTTCAAGATATTTTTTTTAAACATTTTTTTTTTTTTCAAATTTTTTTTCACAAAGAAATAAAAAAAAACCAAATTTTTTCAAAATAAAATTTGATTTTTTTTTTTTTTTCAAATAATTTTTTACAAAGAAATAGAAAAGAAACCAAATTTTTATAAGGGTAAAAAATTAATAAACTGTGGGAAATTTCGTTCAGAAATAAAATTTTCCAAGAAATTGATGAGTGTTCACTTTCTACGCGCTGTAGCTTCAAAACTATAATCTTTAGAAAAAAAAGTTTTAAGTAAAAAATGTGCAGAATCGTACGCTCTATATTTTCTGTATGGACCTCAATAAACGTACCTCGTACAGGTAATGAGATAATCGCGAAAAGGCGATTTTCCATCCCTTTAAGCCAGTATAGGGGTGCGAGCGGCACCCCCAAGGTCGAAAACTTGGAATTTTAAATAACTTACCTAGTTGAACAATCGTACCAAATATAAAGTTTCCTATACCTTTTGCAAGCTGGAGCCATTTTTTACGCTCTATTGATTGGGCTATAAAAGGAAGTGGTTTAAATGAATAATAAATTTATTTTTTTTAAAAACCTATGGCGTAAAAGGAGGTGGTGGATGCTGTCTTTAAATAAAAGCAGACAACCTTAAATCAAAAAAACAATATTTTTTATAAATTATAAATTAACATAATTCCTGTTTGATTAATTGTAATTAAAGAAACACCATAAAAACATTTTTTTATACAGCAATAATGAAAATTCGTCCAATTTTAATAAAACATATATCATGTTAAATTATAAAACCTTCCAATGTTGGACGATTCGTGTAGCAGTGGAATTCAAATGCATGAAATGTGAACTAAATGTTGTAGTGGGGCTACAAAAAGCCCTTTGACGCGTGTCAAAAGACCGACAACAGTCCGAACATGTTCCAACACGAACGTTGGACACATGACATTGGACACACTTAGTTCGCGCATCGGCCACACGATGCGTCCAACCATCAAGTGTCCAACGTTAGAAGGTGTTGGTAGCATCGTCTGGTGCCGGCATAACACTAGCACAAACTAGAGAACAATATTGGATCATCAATGGACATAGCTCTGTTTAACGAATCATACACCTGTTACCTGTTATCTGTTTCCGGCACAAAACACAAATAGGAAACCAGTTAATGAGAGATCTTCTAAAACATCGAACAACGGTGGCAAGGTGTAGACTATGCAGGACCCCTAAATATGAGAATGTTAAGGGGCAGGGAAGCTAAATCATACAAAGGATATATAACAGAATTCGTATATCTGGCTTCTAACGCCATTCACTTAGAAGCTGTAAGCGACTTAACAGCCGAAGCATTTCTGGCAACGTTTAAATGCTTTACGGGACGAAGAGGTGCAATCAACAACTTGTATAGTGACAACGGTACAAACTTTGTACTGGCAAATAAGATACTTCAAATCAATACGGAAGACTTCAAGAAAAAATACATGGAGAATCAATAGAAATGTCAAATTTGGGAACAACTTGGCACTTCAAACCACCATCAGCACCGCATTTTGGAGGGCTATGGGAGGCACGCGTGAAATCAGTAAAGCATCACCTAAAACGAACTGTCGGCGAAACTTTGCTGACATTTGAGGAGATAACCACAGTCCTAGTACAGATTGAAACATGTCTGAGCTCACGACCATTATGCCCCATTTCCACCGATCCAATAAAATTGGATGAATTAACACCGAGACATTTCTTAATAGGATCTCCGTTTCTAGCTCCACCAGCACGGGATAGAACCGGTAGTAATATACACAGCTTAACAGGATGGCAGCTTTTGGATTGCTTACAACAAGACTTTTGGAAAAAATGGTCAATGGAATATTTAACACGACTACAACAGCGACCAAAGTGGACCCAGAAAACTAATAACATTAAAATCGGGGGAATAGTTCTCATTAAAGAAAGAATACCCAGAGATGAAGCTGAGCATACCGAGACACCAGAATCAAGGCACCTTAACGACAATGAAAATAAGCCTTGTTACCTGTTCCGACCTATCGAACCTATTGAGGTAACTCCATTTGAGCACCATCCCGATATATACTTTGAAGAACTTGGACAAGTAAATATTTTAAATAACGAATGGAACCTAATGTCATATTACAACCTTCAAGGGGTATTGGCTCGAATTGCTCAAAATAAAGAAATATACTGGCGAACTAGATCGACTCTGCAGTATAACCATACTTAGGAAGGATTACTGCACTGCAATACTTGTTCAACTTCAACATCAACTTGTGCAACTGGAAGAAAATAATGACATAATATATAGACAAGGGGAAGCCTTGCGATCCTCTTAATTTTATTTTTTTTATTTTCGAAAATGAAATTTTCATTTTTTTTTTTTTTTAAACTAAATTAATGTAATTCCATATAAAAATGTATCAAAAAAAAGAAATTTTAAATTCATTAAAAAAATGTCTTACAATTTAAAAATTTAGTTTTGAAAAATTTTCTTAACATTTTGTTTTTTCAGAAATTTTTTTTTTTTTTAATTTACAAAATTTGTTTTTAAATTGCTTTCACATTACACTTTATTCACACAACAAGTCACACATGTTTTCTCGCGTAGTGTGAACGTAAAAATCAAATATATGGTTCAAATGTTTGGTCAATAGTGCGACCAGCAAGCACATTATTTTTTAATTATACTTCTGGATGACCCATGACACATCTTCTTTTTTTCATAATGATCATTATTCTTGTCATTCCAAAAGGTTCAAAAAGTTACTATTTTGTTTATAATTTTCAAAATAGAATGTTTATTTATTTTGACTTAATAAAATTAATTTTCTTAAATCGTTTTTAATAAATTTTACGGAATTTTTAGAATAATAAACATTTTTCCTCCTTTTAAGTTTATGTGAAAGAAGAAAACAGGTCAAAATCACATGAAATTTTTAAAATGTTCAAATGTAGATGGGCCTGTAAACATTGTGGAGAAAAAATTTAAGACCTCTTCACAGTTTCCTTTGAAATAGATACATTATCGAGTTTTAATGACCGATTGGGCAGTAATGATCATTAAAATCGGAGATCTGTCTATAATATTATTATTTATTTATAAACCAAAAAACGATTTCTATGTTCAAATCACACTTCTCTTTTTCGTCTCTTTTATTAATCATAATTGCAGCAATTGCGCTAAGTCAAATCCAATTATTACTAATAAATCCTCCTCAATGTCCATTTTACTACACACTTTTTCCAAAAAATTTTTAATTTTCATTGATATATGACAATTTTGTCACCAACACTCTTGTTGTATATTGTGAAGGTAAAAAAAAATACATGTATTTTGAAAAATCTGTTAAAAATGGCGGCGAATTTTTCACCACCATACATGTTGCGCGACTTGTTGTGTGAAATAAGTGGTAGGTAATGTAGTAAAAGTAACTTTAGTATTTTTTTAATACCATATATTGCCTCTGCACTTTTTTGGACAATTTCATTCTTATATACTATACCATAGACTAATAATAAAAATGTCCAACGACTGTGCATTCAACGGATTCTGTTTGTACAGTGATATCGTGGTACAATATAGAATCTTCTCTTTCTTTCACATTAAACTTCTTTTCATTCATTCTTCTTTAAGTTCACCTACAATAACAACACTGAACATCACGCTGCTCATTTGGCTTGGACATCTAGGTATACTAATTTATGACTATACTATATAGTATATACTATACTATAGTATAAAGGAAATTATTTAAATTTTTTTGAATTTAAATGAAAATTTTTTGAATAAAATTTCATTTTTCAACTCATTTTTAATTATTTACAAATTATTAAATATTAAAAAATTAAAAATAAAAACTTCGTTATTTTCTAATAGATTTTTTTTACATTGTGTTCTGTAATAATTTAATTTTGTGGAGATCAAAATTTCATAGCAAGTACTTGCGGCAGTGTCTCATTCACTTTGGTACGAAAAGTCATTCACAAGATCAGGTTCAGTTAAATTTTTTGTTTTAATGTAAAATATTACCACACGTCTCGCCATAATAATTTTTTGTTGTAGTTTTAGTTCAGTTTTTATTAAGTAAATTTTAAAAAGAAACAATTACAATTTTTTGCCTTTTATGAGTTTTATTCGAATAAGTCGCGATACACTTAATATCATTGGCATTATTGGGATTTAGTCATTTTAAAGATCGGAATTGTTTTCAAAGTAGTTTTCAAGTTCATGTTCGCTATAGGATCAGCCTTACAAATCATTATCGGCTCACCAAATAATTCGAAGACCTCTTTATGATCGATCGATTTATGAATGACAAAATTATTTTTTGTGTGAAACAAGTATAAAATTCTACAATTATAAATTCATTACAAAATTCGTTTTATACTCTGAATTATTTTGCTCATATTATTAACATCAGGAGTTGAATCCTGTAATTCGATTGATAGTAAATTCGATTAATATCAAATCGAATCGAAAATATATTGTGTGATTGCTATACTTTATCGATTCGATTTGGATGAAAACCGAGTTATAAAATTGAACTCCTGACTGGAAACTATGGGGAAACATAAATAAACGAAACAAATAAGTCCTATTTGTCTATCAGTGAATTATAATGAAAATTTCTCATGTGGATTTCTTTATCAATCTATGATTATAGTAGAGAGATAAATGTATTCTCTAAATTTACGTGACACCACTGTACAAATATTCTTAAGTATTAATATAGAAAGTTTTCTTTAAAAATATTAAATGTTTTCTTTTAGTTAAAAATTTAAAAAATCAGATTTCTTTCGTTTAGTTATACAAAATATCGCAGTTTTTACAATATGTACTTTTTTTTGTTTTTGGATTTTTCTGCATAATTATTTTGTTTTTAAACTTTAAAATAAAATTGAAAGAAATCAAAAACTGCCATTTTTTTTGTATTTTAATATTTTTCTCCTTTTGAATTATTGAATTAAAGAAAAAATAAGTTTCCGAAAACTAAACATTTTTAAAAATTCAAACAAATATAGGAATCTTAAAATTTTCTAAAATAGGAATGTTATCCTCTTATTTTCAAGATAAAAATTCATTCTATTTTCGTAAATTTTCGTTCTTCACAAATTGAGATAATTTTTTTGTAAATAATTTCGCAAAAAATACATATATTTATTCACTTATATCGTGCTAATAATCAATTTTAATACTAAAAATGTTTAATAATTGACAAATGTATACAATCTGATTGATAATACTTGAATAACGCGAGTAAAAAAAAAATAAACAGAGACGCTATCTGTAAGACAATATGATATTATTCGAAGCTTTTCTAAAGATTTCAACAGAGTTAAACATAAGTGTTTTCTATTTTAATCATTTAAATATCATAAAAAGGCACACACGAATAGGAATTTTGCAAATAATTAGTATTTAAAAAGAAGTTTAAAGTATACTACCTATGTTTTCTTTTTATATGGCGAATTTTAGATGATCTTCCCAAGATTTGTCCGTCATTTAAATGTCTTTTCAAAGAATTAACTCTTGGAAAAGTTTTGTAGCAAATATGGTATCGTATTATTTTTTATTTTGAATTGTTGGTGTTGTTCTTGATGTTGATGCTACTGCAGGACAGGTCCTGCTATAAACAAGGAAAAAAAATTATTATTATTATTATTATTATATTATAAAATCATATATTACCTTGCTTTTCTATTCAAGTTCTCCATTGTTTCCAGAACGTTTTTCATTTTTCCTCTAACATTTTTCAATGTCATTAAAAGTTCAGACATTTCGAAAAAGATATTTAAAATAGTTCCACGATCTAGATGTTGATTTTCGGTACTCCCATTTTCAGAAATATCAATTTGATTTTGAATATCGGAATTTGGATTTTCGTCAGGAGTTGTATTTGTTACAAAAGTTATTGTTGATAACGCTATATGCTGTTTTTGGTCATTTGGCAATTTTTTCTTCCGGAACGCAGTTCTTTTTTTATAATTGCGCACCCCTTTCTGTATATCCTCGTATGTAATGTCTTTTTCACCGGTAATTTTTATTAACTTTAATTGAATTTTTTGCAATTCTTTTCTTTTCGCCATATTTGATAATGACTCTTTATACACAAAGGCGCTCTTTTTATACAATTCCTCTAAAAGGCGCCTTCCATCATCCGTTTTAATAAAACCTAACAAAGAAAAAAAAGAAAAAATTAAATTGTTCTTATTTTTTTAAATAAACCTACTTTTTGAACTCATCCGAAATAAATTTATAATTCAAACAAATGTCTGTTAAAATTGAAAGTTCCCAAATTTGTGTTTTGTTTTTTTTTTTCAACGAAGGAAAATTAAGATTTTTATTAAACTGGTTTATGTATTAGATAAAAATACACACATATTCAAACACTTCTTCCATCATTCGTTGTAACAAATCCTAAGAAATAAAAAAGGAAAAAATTAAATTGTTTTTTTTTTTTTTTAAACAAACGAACAAAATTAAAAATTTACTTTCTAACACAAAGTGACGTTTGCTTTATGTGGCAGATTAAGAAACCAATTGAATAGGCAACAATATGTTGTCAGTGCCATCTGTAAACGGTGGTTGTTATTATGTTGACAGTTCTTTCGAACTGTTTATCTTTCAATTTAAATTTCAAATGAAATCACATCGAATTTGTCTAATTTTAATTTAAAATGGAAATAAAACGAAATAATATTTTAACGAGTGTTGATGGAAATTTAAATGGTCCAGCTATTAGGAGTAAGTAAAACAAATAAAATTTTAATGAACAACAAAATATTTATAGTTTTCTAATTCAAGATTTGTACCTGAAAAAAGCTTCCGAAGAATATAATGATGGAAATCATTTAAATTCCATTTTTTATCAAGCCGAAGCGATTGGAATTGGATTCCGTTCTAAATTTTTCCGGAAAACAGGTAAATCTTATAAAATCATGATAAATTCTATATTTAAAGGAATAATTTTCAGAAAGAAATATTGATAATATTTGTGCAGACTTTGCTAAAACACAAACAAAGTTTTTACGGTAAATTTATAAAATTTCAAAATAAAGAAATATACTATTATTAAAATATACTTGAATAGGAATAATAAACTAGTAGAATTTGCCAAAGAATTTACGAAAAAATATAAAGTAGAAAAAAACGAAGAAATTAATGAAAATTTCTATGAAACTGATCCAAAAAAAGGAATGCAAAATGTTATGGAATTTTTTAAAAACTGTCCAAAACAATGGACAGTACTTCAATTATGTAGAAATTTTAATCCGTACAAAAGTTTTTCGGTAGAACCAGAAATTGCAATGAGTCCAGATGCAATTTTTGTCACAATTCTAAAACATCCACGTTATGATTTATCCATAGAACCAATTTGTTTTAAAATTAATACACAATCATCGGATGAAAGTAGTTCGATCAAAAAATATTTGTCAAAATTTCGAATTAAATAAAATATAACTAATTTTTAGGTGAAACAATTTATGATCAATTCTATGGTTTGATAAAATTATTTAAAAAAAGAGCAACTTCAAATATACATGGACCAACTAAAGAGGATCGTCAAAGATTTTGGAAAGAAATGGATATATTAAACAAAGATGTTCAGGTATGAATATGACTTTTGTGTCTTAAAACAAACAATATTGAGAAAAAGCATATAAAATTATTCCTTTTAAAACAAAACACAATTTTCAGAGAGCAATGAAAGCTTTAAGAAAAACGATTGGACCTTGGTTTTGCCTTTTCACAGGAGACGTATGTGAAGATGACAGACATTTACAAGCAGAATTATTTAAAGAAGTCGATGATTTTTGCTTAGAGCATAAGTATTATTTGTCATTTTAAAAATATTCCATTCAATTTGTATGTATATATAATTTATTTTATAGTTTTGATCAGACAACGCGAATAATTTTAAGTTTCCTAGTACGTCAAGTGAATTTATTAAGTGAAACTGATATAGCAGAAGCATCAAAATTTTTAACTAGCGATCATTGTTCTGAAGATACTATTCAAACATTTCTAGAAAGTTTACAGTCACCCAAAAATGCAATATTGAAATTTTCACCATGTTTAATTATTGTAGATGAAGTAAAAAATGATTTAAGAATTATTTTAAAATTCATATAAAAACAATTTATATTTCAGATGTTAGATCAATTTTTTTGGGAAATGTTAAATCCAGAACAAGAAATATGTCGTCTTAGTTCTTTTCATGTATTACAAAAATTATACAATAAATACAGTAAAAACATAATAGATGGTTACCTTTCTATACCCATACAAAATGGGAACGTTTTAATTAATCCAGGTAATTTTTTGTTATCTAAAATAAAATTTATATTTTAAAATTCAAATTCAAATTAAGATAAAACTTTGGAAAGAATGGAAGATCGGATGTTTCATTTCTTTTCCTATTGGTTACCGCATTGGAGAATGATTAGAGGAGAAATTCCAACCGAAACAGAAATCGTGTCTATGATTACTAGTGCTGATGCTTATGCGTAAGAATTGTATTCATTTTTTTTCTTTTTATATTAAAACTAATGTGTGTTTTTTGTTTACATATTTCCTTATATCCAGATATTGTGGACATGGTTCTAGTTTACAATATTTGAATGGACATAAAATAACTTATTTAGAAACAAATTCAGTTATATTCCTTTTTGGTTGTGAATCGGTTAGATTAAGATCAGAAGGATTACATACCGAAATGATTGGTGCACATTTATATTTTCATAGTGCTTTATGGTTAATTAAAAATATTTGAAAAATTCTAAATATATTAATTAATATTTTTCATTATAGTCCAGCTGTTATTGGTTCTTTAGTTATTGGTCTTGATTTTCAATTTGATATGTTATCATCAAAACTATTAAGCACTTGGATACCTTCAAAAAGAAAAGTTCATTGGTCACAAATTGATAAGATTAAATGGCGTGATGGAATTGATATTTTAAGTACATATTAATATTGGTTTCTTTTTTTAATTATTAACTATACAATTTTTGTACTTTCTTGGTAGGTAATGTAACTACCGCATCTCCACATAAATATGAAAAAAGTTTACCTGCCGTATTATCAAAATTACGAACATCTGAAGATGCAACTTTATACAGTCGTGTCAGTTTAGTCTTGCGAGGTTTGCCAATTTATAATAAATATTAAAAAATGGTATATTAATTAAAATACTAAATCAATTTAATAACAATTTTCATATTGAGTTTTGCTTTTAAATGAATTTAATCGATTAGTTCAACATTTTTGAAAATAATAGTTGCATTGATGAACATTATTCTCTTTTTTTTGTATTGTTTTGATTTTCTTCCTATTTTATAATGAATTTATCTTTATTTATTTCAAAACAACCATGAAAAAATAAATAAAATATCTAATTTTCAAATCGTATATAAATTAATCATTTTAAACCCAAACACGAACACTTTGATCCCAACTGCATGATGCCAAAGCCATACCATTCGGGGTAATTGATACTGATGTAACTCGATTTTCATGTCCAGCTAAAGCGCCTTTATAACAAAAGAAAACGTATAAAAAATTATTGATTAAATATTTTCAAGATATTTTGAAAAAATAAAAAATTAATCACCATTATGAGTGGTTTTCATGGTATCCCAGGCATGTATATTATTTTCAACAGAAGCAGCAATTAAATAACGTCCGCTTAATGAGAGGACTTAATTTAGAAAAGATATTAGAATAAAAATAACAATTGTAACAAAACAAGAAAATGTATACCACAAGATGTAAAACTAATATTTTTATTTGGTGCTTCATAATTTCCTATCTGTTGATCCGATCTTATATCGTACAATCTAGCGGTTTTATCCTCAGAAGCTGTTGCAAATGCATTACCACCAGGATGGTACTAAAAAGAACAATCAATTTTAACAACGCTTATATAAAATATTATTATTAAAAAAAATTACAAAAACACTATTCACATCAGCTTCATGACCAAAAAACATTTGTTTATGTTTATCCTCTCGAACATCCCACAATTTACATGTTTTATCAACTGAACCAGTTATATAATGGCTCATATCTGGTGATAATGAAATTGATACCACATCACCAGCATGTCCATCAAATTCCTTTGTTTTTTTACCAGCTTCCAAATCCCAATGGCAACTATTTTCAATCAAATAAAAATATATATATATGAAATGTTTTTCAAATCAAAGGAATTAATGGAATTCTTCATGTTTTAAGTCTGTCTGTCCGTCTTTGTATATGCAAAATCCATTTTTATAAAGTGATTTGAAATTAGTAGAGGTAGTAGTTTTCCATATATTTCCATAAGTCGCTAAGAATAGGAACATATTTTTAGCCGAATTATCCGCAATATACATTGCTAGTTTTATGATAATCCGTATATTATTTAGCGACCAACAAACGATTTTCTATTTTATGTCCCGGAATCCAGCTAACCGAAACCACTTTGCCATACAGTTTATGAAGAAATTTAATTCATATGTGTAAAAGTTCCAATTATAATCTTGCATTATAGCTTTTTTATATTATGTAAAAAATTTCTTACATTTTCATATCTCCAGAACCAGTTATTATATGCGTATCATCCAAGAATCGGCATGAACTTAAAAATCCTTCATATCCCAATAATTCTCGAGTCATTTTTGCAACTCCAGTAGCATCACGATTATTTAAATCATAAATAGTACATTGATTATCCATTCCACCGCATGCAACAAAATTTCCAGATGGTGAAAAAGCAACCGTCATAACCCATGCCGATCTTAATGGAATAACCTTTTTGTTTTTTGGTTTTTTATTAGACTCATCAAATATTAAATAAATGAAAATATTACTTGAACTTTATTTCCTGTCCATGTATCCCATATGATCAATTTACCATCCAATGATCCAGTTACACAATGTCGTGAATCACCAGCAAAATGTACTGAATTAACTTTATTGATGTGTCCTTTTAACACTTTTTTCGTTGCCCAACGAATTTTCGGTATATCACCCATGTCACCACATTTTTCTGATAATTTACAATCTGCTGCTTTAGTTTGTGCCTCCTAAAGTATATTGATAACACAGAAAAACACCAATTAATAATTTATATTCACGAAATTGTACACTATTAAATTTCACAAAAACTAGAAAAAAAAAGGAAGAACCTTAAATTTATCAATCATTCCAGTTAATTCAGCCTTTAAAGCTGCTGTTTCAGGATCATCCTTTGGCATTTTTGAATTCTGAATGAATTCTTCTTCAAAGAATTTCTGAATACAAAAATATAAATATTTTTTGAAATAAAATTTTTTGTTGAGTTGCTTTCGAACGAATGAAGTAATACTGGGCCTGAAACAAATGCATTGAATGATTTTTTATATTACGAAAAGAAAAATTTGTAATTCAATTAGTTAAATGGATTAAGAATAAAATACATTTCTAGGGCATTTATGTGGTTATAAAAGAAAAACACATATTTACCAAATCAATTGTAAAATTAGGGACATAGTTTTCTTTAGGCAAACTTCATCATTCTTTGATGTAATTCCTAGTTTCGATCGATATATTTATTTCGATTTTGAATTAGATATTATACTAAATGTGTCTATTGAAATTTTAAAACTCTAAGATCCAGGAAAATAAAAGAAAAACATGGCTAATTAGGAAAGCCGTCTAGACTTCAAACAACATGATTTCGTTTGTTCCATTTTCATGCCCCCCTAAAATATGCAATTTAAAATTTATTGAACGAAATTGAGATACTTCTTAAAGCTTTTTTGTCTTAAAATGCAAGTTCGAATTCCAGCCTAAACCAATATACTTTTTCCTGTCCTTGTTGACGGGCTTTCACCAATTCTTATATTATTTCGCTTGAGACACAAGTAATATCCTGTAAAAAAATTAGTTGTTTGATCTTTGTTGATCAAGAAAATAATAATTGATCACGAAAAATAAGTTTTTAAAAGCCTACTCAAATCCTAGAAGTACTTTAACTTACAACATTGATCGCTGATATGGCTATGTTTTAAAAGCGTATACATTTTAAGAAATTATATATTCACATACAAGTCTCTATCTATATTCGATAAAATTGACTAAAAATCAATATTGTGTAAAAGACGAAGAAAATACATTTTGATTGTAATAATTTTGGTTAGCACTAATTGGACTAAAAACTTTGATGATGGCATTAATGGAGACAAGGGAAATAAATAAAGTCATGTGTAATCTTGTGAGTAATGACTAAAAGAAGCCCGTAATAAGCTTCAAGGTCTTGGAAAACGGCAATTAAAAATTCATTCTAGAAAACCGTGGCAGTTGATATATATATATCGTTAGATAGGAAATTGTTATATTCTAATAATCCTCCTTCATAAGCACCAAAAAAAATCTATACTAAGCTAGCTCCAGAGCTGTGATAGAATTATGGAATCAAAGCACCTACATTTGGAAGATAGATCGACCCTGGAATTCTTGAAACAATTTACTACTAAAAACAATCCCATCTTCAAATACAATATGGGTATTCATGCTTCATTGTATATGGTCTTGTAACATAGTAAAATTGTATCTTTTGTATCTTGCATAGTGAAAATTTTCACACTTTAGCAATTTTACTACGATACAGGACCATACAGGTCGAATTTTCCATTAGGCAACTTAGGCTGCAGCCTAGGGTCCCTACAACAGTCTACAGATCCTAAATCTGGCCCTGGGACCACATACAATGAAGCGTGAAGACCATATAATATAAAAAATTAAATTACGAAACGTTTAATGTTTATTGTTATATATTTTTCTTTCATTCTACCAAATTTTACATTTTTTTCTTGGATTCATTGGTGAACCTAAAGGGCAATTGTATGCTTCAGCGAAACTTGGAAAATTCGATAAAGTTCCGATAACACGAAATTTTCCAATTGTATGAACATCTTCTCTTAAAGTAAAATCATAATTACTTCTACTATTCTGTCCGCACCATGTTTGTGCAAAACTTAAAAAGAATAATTGTATATTTGTAAAATTATGAAATCCTGGAAATTTATCATTTTCAAATTTCATAATATCTGGAAATTTTCGATTATTCTCTAACCAAATTTTATATGTTTCGTATGCAAGTCGTATTCCACCATTATCAGCGATATTTTCACTTAATGTTTGATTACCATGAATAAAACGATAAAGTTCTTCAACACGATAACGATCATATTGTTCGATCAAACATTTTATACGATACTGAAAACGTTTTTCAGATCTTTTTGTCCATAAATTATTCAATATTTTATATGAAACATAATTAATATCTTGATTATCAAATGCATGCATTATTTCATGGGCAATTATAAATCCCATATTTGCTAAATTAATAAATTTCGGAAAATCTGAATGATAAAATGGTATTGATATTAACCCAGGATAAATAATCACTGCCAATTGATTAGAACTATATTGTGCATTGATAATTGGTAATTTAGAATCGTAACGTTCAATTTTTCGTGATAATTTTATTTGTGTATGAAATTTTAATAAACGTAAATTATTTTCATAAAAATCATTTTCAATAAAATGTAAATCTTTATAAATTTCATTTAAAATCTTTTCTGATAATACATTTTTATTTTGTGGATTTAAAATTGCAAAACGTATTCTATTTAATTTCATAATTAAACCACTTTTACTAATTTCATCTAACCAATAGTTTTCTTTAAGATTTTCACGAAATCTATTCCGAAAATCAGTTATAATATTTAAAATGTTTCTTTCATATTTTCGATTACTTTTTGTATAAATATAAATTGTATTTAGAATTGGTGCAAGATTTCTGATTAGAATTTCATAACAAATTGTTTGTTGATCTTTTCTTTGAAAAAATTCCATATGAAGATGTGTTATTAATTTCAATATTAAATAATTAGCGATAATTTCTGGTTTTGTTTGTGATATTATATTCGAGAGACGTTTAAAAAAATCAATTGAATAAAAATCCAATGTAATAGTTTCAATATTTTTATAGAAAACTCCAAGATATTTAATCCAATCAATATCTGGTATATTCGATTGTAAAGCACTTAGATTCGGATAAGTTATATTAAAAACGGGATTAATCATATTAGTTGGTGTAATTTCATATAACTTTTTCCAAAATTCAATTAATTCCTGAAATGTTTTATGTCCTTTTTTAGATGGTATATCATAAAAATCAAAAATTCGCATTATAAAAATACGATTTTCTAAATATCCTTTCGAATATCGTTGAAATAATTCATCTTTTTTAATCGAAATAATTGATAATTGTTCATTCGGTATTGTAATGAATATATCATTTGGTTTTTCTGGTTTTTCAATAGCAGTTTCGAAAAAAACATTTTTTCCATATCGTGCTAATTCCATACTCATATTTAACCAATCGAAATTTTCAGATTTCCAATTTTCTTCTAAAATTGGCCAACCACCTAATTCTTTGATTAATTTTAAATATGTTTCCGGCTTTGTATTATATAGATCCGTTTTCATACATGTTTTATACATTTTTTTAGCTTTATTAATTGCAATTAAATCTTCACCGGTTTTTTCTAAATCTTCAGGATCATTTTCTAAAAAATTTCCAATACTTTTCGAAATACTAGAATCACTATCATATAATGTTCCTCTAGATTTCAATTCCGGTTCCAACGGATATATTTCCCAATAATTTCCACATGCATATTCATAAAAATCTTCACACGGATCTATAAAACTATTCATAATCGATTTCATATAATTCGAATGTGATATTAATAAATCATTTTCACATCGTATTAAAATCAAGAAAATTTTTAATATTATTATTTGATATATAATTGTTTTTAACATTATTTATTAAATCAACCAAAAATAATATTTAACCGAAATTTGATTTGTTTTTAATAAAAATCGAATTACAACTGATCAATAATAATTTTATTAAATAATTTTAGACTTTTTAAAATATTTTTCGTTAGAAAAAATTATCACTAAAATGACCCAAAAGGTTAATTTGATAAGAACTTAAAATTTACTCACGACTGTTATGCACACTGTGAACCAGTTGAAGAGCCTCTTTGAAAATCTTTTTAGATTTAAAACGTTGGGCGTTAATTGTATTCAGGAGTGGAATCGTGTAATTCGATTGATAGTAAATCGTATCGAGAAAATACATTGCAATTCCTATGTTTTTTCGGTACGATTTGGTTCAAATCGAGCTACATGATTTCACTCCAGCCTTATTATGAATGTCATATAACATAAACTCTCACGAAAACTGAAATTTCACTTCATCACATTTTAATTGGTATTATTATACTAAAGTAACGTGACGTGACTTGGATATTTTTACCATTTTCTGTTTAATTTTCAAGGATTAGAACTGAAATTATGATTTTCATTTGTTGAGCGTTTCAAACAGTTTATCTATAAAACATTTCAGATATGTGCTTAAAGCGTATCTATAATAGAAAAAGATTCAATGGGCAGGTCCAACGATTCCAAATACGATTCTTGATAAACAGGCAGTAGTAGAAAAATCAAAATATGAAAGACCAACAGGCAGTAGTGACTCATTGGATAGTACCGGAACCGAATCGTACTGAATGGAAACCAAACTCTATTTCATATTCACTTTAAGGTACGTTTTTTTCAAGCATTCCAAAATCTAGATGGACGATTTAAAAATTACGTTTGCATATTTTCTTCAAGTTCTTCCTATGAAATCTTTATTCAAAATAAAACAGATTTAAGTAATTTATGAATTGTTTTATGTTCCATCATTTCACCAAAATTATTTTCCCAATATTTTAATCAGAAAAATTTTGATTCTCGGAAAATGTAAATACTTCTCCAAACAAACGAAAAACAAATTTATATTCTGTTACGTTTTTTTCTGCATAATAAAAGGCAGATTTTAGATTGTCCATTTTGATCGATGACCTTTTGCGATTTTCCTGGAACAACAATTATCCCGTCACTCTTCGGGACTGTCTGTCTGGACGAAAAACTGAGACAAGTCATTTCAACTCAACACATTTTGAACTCAGGACTGGCATTCTGTATAGCGACAGACGATTGTCACTTGTGGCTAATTTGAAAGTGATCACTGCATTTTCGTAAAGAATTGCCGAAAACATAGACATCAATTTCTAAAATTATATGAAAGCGACAGGGTTTGAGGTGTCGTTTCAAATTCATCAATATGCGGCCATATTGAAGGCGATACCACTTTACAGAATGCCGAAAAGCGACAAGCGAAGCGACAATCACCTATCGCCATACAGAATGCCTACCTAGATTTACACCATTAAAGCATTTCTACAGAGACCGAAAAAATGGTAGTCTGATGGTGAATAGTTTAACAATTAAATGTAGTAATATAAATAAACGATTTTAATAATAAACTTTTTGACTTATTTTTAATTTCAAATTTTATTTATCTTCTTTTTTTTGTGTTTTTAATATTTTTCTTTTTCTGAGTATAGATTTTAAATGTTTTTCTTTTATTTATTTTATTAAAGATATATTTTAGGAAAAAAATTTTAATTTTTAAAAGGCGAACAATTAACTCGTTGCAACACTTAAAATGTTTTTACTTCTTGTTTTTATATTTTTTTTTGTTAACTTAAAATTTTTATATAAAATATTTTTTTAATTAATTTTTTAATTTAACATTTTTATGTAATTATTTGAAATATTTTTTTTTTTTTTCTTTAATGAAATTTACAACATTGGATTAAAAGAAAATTTATTAAATATATTTTTTATTTATTTTGATAGTATTTAGTCGAATTAATTTTTAAATAATTAATTTCAAATAATTTTTAACAATGTTTTTCATTTTTTTTTTTTGAAAAAAAATTCTAAATTTGCCAAATATGTACTTTTCTTTGAAAATAAATAAAAATAAGAATTTTTTGATTAATTTTTTGTACATAAAATCACATTTTAAAGTATATTTTTTATTAACAAATAAATTTTAAAATCGTTTTGTTGTATTTTTTGTTAATTTTCTAGACATTTTATTTATTTAATTAAAAAAATTACAAAAATTTGCTAAAAATTGCCACAAAACATTGAACATTTTTTTAATAAAAATATTTTTATCAATTTTTTTTTTTTTCGTATTTTTTAATAAATTTAGAGAATTAAATTTTAAATTTTATTAGAAACAAATCAATTAATTGATTGACTTTTTTCTGCTTTAAAGAAACTCTTTCTTTACCTCACGATTTGAACCTCTTCATGGTGAATTAGAGGGAATTCTTAATTTCTAGAAATTAGAACCTTACATCAACCAAATTTTATTCAATTGAGATAAAAGTTGTTTTGGGGTTTTTGAAATTATAACAAAAATTGGACACAATTTAATAGCTTTGTAAGAATATTAAAAAATATAGGCGTTGGGTCCATATTCGGTTCCTCATTTCGATGCTGTGAAATGGAAAATTTCTAATATCTCGACAAAGACTTTAAATACTTTTTTTCGATTCGATTGTTCGAATCGATAAACAAAATACAGCTCCAGAAATACAAGTTCAACATCCCAATCTGTTTCAACCCTTCTAAATAATAGAAATTAGATATGAAAATTGAATGATAAACATTTAAGCATTTTTATTGAACACTATTTTGTAGAATCTATAATTTTCAACAGAAATGTTGTTCTTTTATGTGAATGTAATTTTGTGGATACACTCTCTGTCCTTAAGAAAAACCATAAATCTTTTGTAATTGTTTCATATTGTCTAATAGGATTGATTGATAAGTAAGTTCCCAAGTTAATAGTTAAAACATATTTCGCCACCTGAAAATCCTGTAACATAGACACGAACTAAAGACATACCGCTTAAATGGTGTAAGTTTTAAAACTTCTTTTTATGGAGACATATGTATGGCGCTGGACAATAAGTATTTATAAAACTCGTGAATAATTTTGATAGATTTATTTTCATTTTAGTTATCTAATAATTACAGGCGATCAATTAAAATATCCTATTAATCTTTATAACACTTCTGCTGTACATAGTATCATCAATTTGAAAATTTAATAAGAATCCATGATAAAATGGTCGATTACGAATAAAAAAATAAACGTCTTGAAAAATGTGAGTTACACTGCAGAGGAGAGATCTGTTGAGTCTAAATCATTGGAATCCGTTGAACAAATAAAAAACACATTACTATTAATGGCAAACCAAAATGCAGACCACCAACAGAGAACTCAGCTAGTTTGTTTCGAAGTGATCAAGAGTCAAGTTATACTTTTGTTTCTTTTTAAAACAATTCTTAATAGCTAAGGCAGTTTTATATAGACTTAAAAAAAAAAAAAACAATCCATTTTCCCCAGACAAATTTTTTAAGAAAAATCAAAATCTAAAAAAGAAAATCAAAACAAAATTGTTTTATATTTTTAAAAAAATAATAATTTATTTTATTTTAAGAGGCTTCATCATTTTAATAATGTCTTTTTCATTGCAAAAACATAGAAATTAAGAAATTATAATAATCAAAAAGAAAACATAATTCAAATTAATTTTAAATTTCAAATTAAAAATATTTAATTCATTTTGTATTTAAGTAAAAAAAAAAAAAAAAGAAAATAATAATTATAATTTCGAAACATAAACAAAATTTATTTAATATTTAAGCCCCTACAAAAAAAACTTCAAAGTTTTAATGTTCTTTTCTTCTGATTTCTTTTCTTTAATTATTTAAAAATTAATATTTAATTAAATGCAAATAGAACAACAAATATTTATAAGTAAAATTCAATTACAGTATAAATATAAATGTTGTCAAATTTTTCTATCGTTTCATCAAAGTTAGCTTCAGCCTCTGTGTTCGTCGTTTTTGACCATTTCTCTTTTATATAAACCAATTTCTAATGTCGACACAAAGAATACAAAGCAACAACTCATTTAGAAATCGACTCAAAAATTCATTAAATATGATATTTTTCAAAAACGATCGACAATTTTAAATTAACACAATATTTATCATTAATTCTCTTATTCAAAAATACAGGAATTTAATTCAAGACACTGTAAATAGAGACTCGTGTAAAGGTGATAAATTCAAGCTATACATACTGCAGGCAAGACAAAACTCATTTTGGGTTGAAGGCCCAATAATCTAATAAGTAATATATTTCACGAAAAAATAAATATCTAATTCATATTTGGTTCCTCGTTTCGATGTTATGAAATACCAAATTTCTATTATCTCGACAAAGATTTTTTGTCGTTTCGATTAAATCAAATACAATTCCAGCATTAGAATTCTATAAGGTGCCAATGATTATGACACCTTTCCAGAAACGCTAGTTTCAAATTACCAAAAATAATTACTTAGAATATTACTCATTGGATTTGATGTCAAATTTATCACTTTCAAGTGACAAATTATTTTACGTGATGTACGAAAGTGACACTTTTCAACTTACATTGCAAAATTGAAGATTTTACTCTATTGACCCCGTTGTAGACGGCGGCGCATTCAACTTTTGTTTCTTTAAATATGTTTCTGTGACCCGCGCAGGCTAATTATACTGGTTTTAAATGAAATACTAAAAAAAAAAAAGTATCATCCGAAATGCAGTTTTTGTGATGTTGTTTCAATATTAGGGCCAGCAGCTCATATTTAACATAATGACATCCAATATTTAACGTTTGTCTTTTTGTCTATTTAAAAAGTGAAATCTATTTTTACATATATTTCTGAATTCTGGAGTGGAATCATGTAACTCGATTTGGTTAAAATCGTATCGAAAGAGCATACTAATGGCAATGTATTTTCGATTCGATTTAGTCTCAATCGAATTACACGATTCTATCTCTGAGTCTTGCTTAAAAGGCTTTGTGTGATGGTGGAGAACCTTAACACAACTTTTAATCAATTCATATTTCAAATAAAGAAATTATATTACATTTGAGTTTTCACTCTTCCCGTCATCAAAATCATGACGAAGCGCTACACAATATATCGACACATCGAATGGTACATGAAGCAAGTCTTGTCCTTGTTCAAGCTTTCTTTTTCCTGTTTGTTTGTGGTTTTTTTTCGTCTGTTATTATTATTATTATTAAATTTAATTCTGATATTTTTAACTAAAATATTTACTATATTTTTGTTGGTTTTTTTTTTTCATTTTCATTTTTCTTTTTCTTATTATATTATATAATTAAATATTTTCTCGTAATCACGTTTTTTTCTTTTATCTTAAGAACAAATTAATAATAATATGATTTTTTTTTCTTTATATATGATTTCACAACAGTGTTTTCTTTTTGTTTTTTGTTTTAATAAACCTCAAAATTAATAATTAAAAATTTTTTAACCACCAAATTGATTCCAAAATGTTAAAGAAAAACATAAAAATTACTTTTAAGTTTTTTTTCATTATAAGAAAAGTTTGCTATATTTTTTATTTTCTTCATATTTTCCTTGTTTTTTTTTTTTAAATTTTCTTGTTTGATTTTTTATTTTTAACTTTTAGTAATTAAACTAAATAATACAATTTTAATTTTTAAGAAATAAATTAAGAAGAAAGAGAATATCTCTTAGAAAAATAAAAATTTATGGAAAATATAGTGTTTTCTTTTGATATTATACAATTTTTTTTTTCAATTTTTTTTTTTTACTTTTTAGAAGGTTTTTCATTAGTTTTTCTTTTTCAAATATTTTTTAAGTCGTTTCTATTTTTTCTCTATAATCTTTTGAATTCTCATTTTTTTAAGTCTGTATAATGTCCTTTTTTTTAATTTTTTTTTTTTATTTTTTTAAATTTTCTTTTTCTTTTTTAAATTAAAAAAAAAGCAAAAAAAAAAAAAATAAAAATTAAAAATAAAATTTGAATAAATTAAAAATAAAAATAATAATTAAATTAATAATAATTACTTAATAATTTAGACTTAAAACTAGAGAGCATTTCCATCACGTCATATTAACACCAAGTGCTCGACTTGAGTATTCATATACTACGTAACTGATTGAAACAGCTGGCAGGACTTTAATGAAATTTGGTGTTATACCACGGTACAGGCCGAAAATACCTTCTGTACGAATGATTTTTTTAAATTTATTTAACATACTGTAATCTGTTGGTTTTCCTGGATTAACAACAACTGTGGAAGACAAAAAAAAAAAATAATTGATTAGAACCATAAAAATTGATTGCTATTAATAATAATAAAATAATATCCTTAGCAAAATTTTGTATTTACCTTGAGCTTGTAGTCGTGTCCTAACTAATGCTAATGGATATGAACACACTTGTCCTAATGTACTTGATGCACTTCCACATGCTAATAATATTAAAAAACTTGGCTGTTCTGTATTGTGACTGCTTAAATATTTCTTTTTTAATGTTTCATATACAGCTAAATCGATACCAGCATACGGTAGAATACCTAACATATTTGGAATGTAACCCCGATAAAAACTTCGGACACCTTCACGTGAATAAATTTTTGCGGCTGCATCTAATATACCTTTGTATTGGCCAGTTTTACGTAGTGCCAAACGTGTTTTCAATACTTCTAATGGATAAATTATTGTTTGACTAACACCACCGGCACATGCACCGGCCATAAAACGTTCATAAATTGTCATTTGACGTTTTTCATTGCCACGTATTAAACGTTTAACTTGTTCATAGGCAGCAAATTTAATAGCACTTTCTGGTGCAATTTTTAATACATTAATACCATTGCCTCGCCAAAAACTAACTATTCCACCTTCTTTAAGCATATATTTAAAACTGTCGGAGATTTTTGTTTTATGAGTTTGTACCTTTAAAAAGAAAAAGTTTTGTTAGAATAAATTTTTTTAATTTTTAATTTCATTTTTTTTTCTTTCTTACCTGTAGAAATACTTTTAATCTATCTAAAGGAGCAGTACATGTTCTCGACACAGCACCAGCTATTCCACCAGCTGCTAAATGTCTCCACCACATACCACTTTGCATTTCACTTTGTGTAAAGTCATCAGGTACGTTCATATCCTCCCCGATATCGAGGTACTGTAATTGAAAAAATTATAAATCAATTTAAAATTTTCGAATAGAAATTATTTATTAAAAAAAATATGTAACAAATATTCAAATATATGAAAAATAACGCAATATGTACTATATGTGCAAATTCCTATTTTTTTTTAGTTAGTTTGTTTGTAATTTTACGCCAAGTAAGTGTTACTAAACAGTAGTAATCTTTACTGTAAGAAAGAATATTAGTCGAACTTTATATAAAGTGACACACATGTAGTATACTACATGGTATTTATAAATTATGGTATCTATCTAGTATAACTGGACATAAAGCCCGCCGCACACTTAAGCTAAGCTAAACTACGTAAGCTAAGTTTCTCGCTAAAGGTAAAAAATCCAGCATTTGCATTGGTCGCCGCGAACTTCAGCGAAGCTTTGAAACTACGTCGCCTGGTCGTGAGTGACACGAACTAAGCTCTTTCACGTAGTTCAGACAGACCTCAACTATGCGAACGAGCTTCGCTGGCATCGCTGACTATAATTTATATGTACTTTCGGTATTATACAGTGTAGAACCGATGCTTGCAAAAGAGTAGTATGTCTTCTTTATTTTGTGGTAGTATCTTGTCAACATAAATGTGAGTGTTAAGTGAAAAAGGTCTAGTAATAATTCATCCATACTGTACTTGCACATTATATCTCTCTGACGGCTCAGATAGAACTGATGGAATGAATTTATCAAAAATATCGGCTTAGTTCAAGTGTGCAACGGGGTTAGCGAGCCCAGCTAAGCTATGTAACTACAGTGAGGCTCAAGTGTGCGGCGGGCCTAACTGAGGCTTAATAATCTTCTGATTTTTCAAGAAGAAAGAATTGCTAATTTCTTGGCGAGATATTCTTTTGTTTCACCGAATAGTGCACAAGTAAACAAATAGGAATTTACACATAAAAACTTAAACTAGAAAAATTTGAATTTTTATAAAAATTTCAACAAGCTTTTTTTAAAGGTTTTTTTTTATAAACAAACTGAAAAAAAAAATTTAGGCAAAAATGATTCAATTTCTTACTTCTATGATTTTGATATTTTTATGATTTTCTAATAATTTGATTGATGAATAATATCTTCTTAATAATAAATAAAATATTCTTTTCTGGAAAATTTAAAAAAGCGTTTTTTTTTGGTTTCTTAAAAAGAAATTTCCATTTTGCAATAAAAATAGAAGCGCTAAAAAAAAAACTTTCATTTTTCTATAGAATTTTTGTCCTTTTTCTTTAAATAAAAATTTAATGCGTGTTTGTAAAAGGATTAAAATATTTAACGTGTGTGAGAGATGATTTTTGGAAAGAAAATTAAAAAAATAGATTTTAAAAAAAATTTTCTTATTTTTTTGTTTTTTTTTGTTAAAAAAATTACCTTCTAAACAGTTTTTTGAGACATATTTTGTTTGTTTGTGCAAAAGGAAAAAAAAATATAAATAAATAAATGTAAAAAATATAACAAAAATAAGGAAAATTATTTGAAAAATGAAAATTGTTTTATTATTTCTTAAAAATATTTGTAATTTAAAATCGAAAATAATCTATCTATTATATAAAAAAGTTTTCTCCGCACATCATTTATAAAATTTTATAGTAGAAAAAACTAAATAAATAATTTATAACTGAAAAAATTTTCGGCTACGACGGGATTTGAGATTTGAACTCACGCAGTTGGTTTTTCTAAGCAATTCCCTTGCTAACCACACCATCGACTTCAATTCTTAAAGCAAGTCAGATTCGTAAATATCAAATCAGAACTGAATAAATAATCTATCTATTAGCACATGTTATCATTTCTATTCATGGTCAACTGTATGTCGCTCTATCACGATGTAGAAGCAGAGGAGGTATAAAAATAGAGTGCAAGCTAAAACAAAAGATCATAAAAAACATTATATTTGAAGAAGCCGTGAAATAAATCACAAAAGCAGTTATTTTTGTTGCTTCTTACTCTATTATGCTTCATTTTTTACCATTACATTACACGAGAACTAAAATCTACTCGAAGTCCACTCCGGGACCCAGGTTTGGTGAGCGAAGAGAGGAGGGACGGAGTATTTTAAAATTCTATTTTTGATTTTATTTTATTCAACAAATTTTAAATTATTCGTATTATTTTTTTAAGTCTCACTTACGTAAACTAATTAATTATAGAAGAAAATCATCAATACAATTTTATTAGATTTATACAATTTCCCCTGACACAGCGATTTACAAAACAGTTCTAGTCTATCAACCCATCTTAAGGGAGGAGGTATAATGGACCAGTAAGACCAACGTGATAAGAAAGACCAAGTATGCGGGGCTCCTCTCCAATGCAATACAATCCCCTGACACATAAAATCATATTAGATGGTTTTAACAGAACATTCATAAAAAAAACGACTTTAAAAAGTCAGCAAAAATCATCTAGAAATGACATATTATACATAAATTCTAGAAATATGATTTAAATTCATCTGAATTTCAAATTTAGAAGAAAACATACTATTTATGTAGCTTTAAAATAATAAGCAATAAAAAAAAGCATTTCGTTCAACTACATTTGTAAGACTGATTGAATTTCGAAAAGAAGTCTTCATTTTAAAAATTAATTTATCAGAGCTAGTCTCTCTGAAGCCAAACGAAATACATATCTGTCTTTTAGATAGAAATTTTTAGTTACTCACAAAATGAGTTTGAATACTTGATACTATAAAAACTAGAATAAATATAAACATTAGGGCTTGTCCACATGAATGGAAAAATCAAAAATAAAAAACGATATGTGCCAGCGCTCCTCCGATACAAGTGGAAATATCACTGAATTCGGGTGTTGTTCCGATAAGACAAAATCTCAGAGCAACAATTTTAAAAATTTAATTTTTCCTGCTGCTCGAAAACTCAAATTCTCGTTGAGTCAACGTTTTTCAGCTTTGGATGGTTAAGAAAATATTTCTCCTCGAAATTCTTAGTTTTTAGTCTAATATAGATTACTTTTTTAAAAGATAAAATTTAATTTTGTTGGCTTGTGTTACCCCACGACTCCATTGGATATATTCCAATTTTTAGAGTCTCCATAAGACTTTTTTCCAGCCCGACTGAAAACAAGTCTTAAAAAAAGTTTAATGGAGTTGCCTGGTTAAAGAAAACCAACTTATAATCATTAAGGCTTAGACCAAACTCGACCATATGGTTTCTTGCTCGCTGGTTTTGTAGGTGTGGTTAAGCCTTTAGAATATAAACAAAAATTAAATTTAAATAACAAGTTCAATCAGTTGAATGCCAGTTCATGTAACAACGTCTAAAAAGTAAGTCACTTATTTTATAATTTCAAATTAAATGCCATTGTATTTGAAACTTAAAATTTGAAAATTAGAAATTATACAATATTTTATTCAACTAAAAATTATGTAATATAATAAAATATAAGTTAAAATAAAAAACCTTTAGAATAATTTCAATATAAAAATCAGCATCTAAAGTATCCATTATTATTTATTGAAATAAATCGATTCGAGTATAAAATTTCGATTCGTAAATAAAAAAGACTAGAGACAAACTCGACGGCGAATAATGTTTCTTAATAGAGAGCACGCGCACTTCGAATAATTCTTTAAAAAACGACGACGAGTTATGAAATTTTTAAAGAACGAAATTTTTATTATTTTTAGTTTTATTTTTTTTATACTAAAAGAGAGTATATTTAAATCTCGAGTATTTTCAAAAAGATCTACACAAGTACTAATTTTTTTTTTTTAGTCATACATAAAACCTTCGAGAAACTTTTCCATTGAGACATATACCTTAATAGATATAGACGCATTTTATATACTTATATATATTTATATATACTTTAGTTAGTCTAGTTACTTAAAATAAATTTTCAATTCAACTCTGTGTATATTAAGAAGAGAAAAACTTGAGGCGACTTTTTTTTGTTTGTTTGTTAAACGTTAAACGTTTACTTAAAATACCGGCTAAATGAAATAAATAAGTGTTCAAAGAAAAACTAGTGAATAAGATTTTTTAAATTCAATTCATATTAAATTGCTTAATTTTACTATTATTTAGATTAGAACTGCGTTTTTAGAATTTTTAAAATATTAGAGAAAACCTAAAATAAAGAAAAACTGGGTAAAATCTGTGATAGTGTACAAAAACGAATGCTGTTTTCTGAAATTACTATATGTATATATTGAAGTGTAAAAATACATTAACTCTTTGGCGAAATTTCATCGAAATCAATCACATATCAAACTAAAAATATTAATAATATTTTAGATAAATGTATAAACGAGGTATTAAATAAGGTAAGACTAGCAATTTTCTTTGTATACTAATGTCTTCCCTTTCCATCCTTCCTAACACTAATGATGATAATATCACTTTATACTACATTCGATGCTTCGTTTAATAATGATAATGATAATATGTGATGCTTGCTTTAAGCATATATCTGAAGTGTTTATTCTATAAACTACATTAAGTCAGCTGGATACTTGCATTATTCGTCCACGAATGCGAATTTAATATTTAATGTTCGTTAAGTGAGTAACATTTGAATTTTTGTTAACGCAACTGATGGGAGGGTCTAGTATCAAAAAGTCATAATATCCAAAAACTTCAAGTTAGATTATTCAATTTGCTTGCCATGATTGAGATCTTAAACTTGGAGAGCTAATATTTTCAAAATGCGAAAACGTAGGTAGATTCATACTTTTGGCATAGTTATCAGCTTTCAAATAGAATCATTACACTAACTTTTTTTTTTTAATTATAAACTTTACGCCAATCAAATTTCAAAAACATAGTTTTCAAAATTCCGCTTAAAACGGTTTTTACTAGAACTTATGTATGACAGATGTCGTATCATCAAATTAGTCCAACTATATATAATGGAATTTCAATAAATTTAGCTTCTTAATTAATCTCAGTGTGGCCGTGTGGGTGTCAAGAAGAAATAACAAACTAATTTAAACAATCCATTAACCGATTTTAATATTGAGAGTAATGCCTATTGGCACTCCCGGCACTTAAGACCACGAATTGGGTCCATTGTACACACTGTGAGTCCTTAGATTGTGGGATTGGCCATCCTCCCAGAGCTTACAACAATGAAGCTGGATATCCGAATTGCGTGAATCGCATTGATGACATTTGGTTCGACAAATAATCCATAGTCTTATAATAAAATGAATCGTGTCTCCCCTATAAATTATATTCATATATAATTTGATGACAAGACATTTTGAATATCCTTGTTAATATTTAAAAATACAATAGAAATTATCTCATTTTCATAAAATCGCGTGCCATTTGAACTTTGTAGATGTTATTGAATAATAATTTTATGAAAAAATAAAATGTTATAAATTAGTTTTAATTACGTAAAAGAAAGTAACTTAGTCAAATAAACAAAAAAAAAAAAAAAACAGAAATGGTTGTATATGAAAGTTAAATTTTGATCTAATTAAAAAGTAAAAGTTTATTGTAATACAAAAGAAATTGTTTCAGTTGAAAAATAAAAGACTTTCTAATTAATTAGTAGGAAATTTATGTAATAAGAAAATTAGAATTCTATAATGTAAATCAATACAACAACTAAATTAAAATATTGATTAACTAAAAGGGGTTTTAAAGGCAAGTGAAAAATTTTATTAAACTTTAATTAAATATTACAAAATAATGCAAGAAATAATCAGTCACTACTTACCCCACGACTCCATTGAACTTATTTCAAGACATATTTTCAGTCCGACTGAAAATATGTCCAATTTTTAGAGTCTCCATTAGACTTTTGTTCAATCCGACTAAAAATATGTCTTGAAATAAGTCCAATGGAGTCGTGTGGTTAGGTTTGGCAAATATAGTAAAGCCAGAAAAAGAATTGTTTCATTATGCCAGAAGGATATTTGAAAAAGTTCATTATTTTAGGAGAATTAGATATAGACTGATTTCCTAATTATGCTGCTATCACAATTGAAATTTATTTCTAATGTTATTTTTCGAGTTCATATGAGGATATGCTAAAAGCGTTCTTGAAAAATAATAGAAAATAAACTTTCGGACAGACAACACAAGAAGCCCCTAGGTATTAAAACTCGTACTTTTATACTACATATAGTGTCGTCGAATAGCAAGCTTTAATACCATAGGGACAGTTTAAATTGGACAAATAAGTGTTTGTCCATACTTGAAAAACTTCTGGTAATATTTTATATGAACATTCCAGAAACACACTACACGTTATTGTTAGCCTCATTAATGATGACTGGAAAAACACGAATAGTTCACATATTTTTAATATTACACCAATTTGTCTGATATTAAAATATTTATCAAAATATTATGATAAATAAAAAACATACACGCTCCATTTTTTTTTTTTACAGTTCAATAAAACATACAAAATATTTTTTTTCTTTTTGTTTAAAAATTTTTTAAACGTAATTTTTAAAAATCTTTTGCGTTTATTTGGGAAATTTTTTTGGATCATATAAAAATTTGGCATCGAATCTCTAATATTTCTTTTTTCTCTTTCTTATATTTTATCAAAAATATAAATAAAAGTCGCAAAAAAAATACTCAACAATAAATTTCTATAGAATCCAAATCGACCATTTCCTTGCATTTTTTCGTAGTGTTATGTTTTGGCGAATTTCTGACTCATATTTATACTAACTTAGGAAACGTTAACAACTTTTTGGGCAACCATTTCTTCGGGAATTTAGGGATGCTTCAAGCAACTGACATGAGCAGTCTAATGAAATTTTGCAGGAAAATCAAATGCTTTGAAGAGGAATAGGTTTCCCAATAGGGTAACTCGTGATCTCGTAGGGATCACAATGGGCCCATAAGGTGCCTGGTTTTGTACACAGTACTACTACTCTACCTACCTACCTAGGCAACGTCGTGATCGTAATAGTTTATAGAAAACTACGAATTAAGGCAAATACTTTCTTGACCAGCCATATAGGTTCCATTAGTTAAGACCGTTGATTAGAAGAGAATTTCGGCTCAAGACATAAATTTTTAAAATAAATCATTTTTAAATGTAGCCACTCTCTTGCTTTCCCCACAGGATATTCTCTAGTCTTTTCTAATACTACTTTAATCAGGCTAGCAAAATAAATTTCTACATTTTTACAATTGTTTGTATTTTAGTAAAGCCTCTGATAGCCGCCTCTGCGTGAAAATTAAAATATTATGTATAAGAAAGTTGAATGATTTACCATTTGCCGAAATTTAGGAATGGCAAACATTTTGAAATTTTGCCATTTTCCCTCATGAAATCCATCATATTAATAAATTATTCATGATTTTCAAAAAAAAAAAAGTATATATACGTAATTATTGGAAAATTTACATATTCTGAATCAACTTGGGGAAAAAATCGTTTACGTAAGAATTAAGTTTTCTTTAAAAAATATAAAACTCCCACAAAATATTCTTTAAAAAAAAAAAAAAGAATTTGCATTTCTCATCATGTGATGGAAGAGGATATTTGGTATTTTCAAAAATAATAAAATCCCAAAAAAAAAAAATTATAAACTTGAGAAAAAATTTATTTGATCAAGTTTTAGCTGGTTTTTTTAAAAAAAAAAGCTATTTTAATAACGTCATTCCGCTTAAATATTACAATATCAAAAAGTTTAAAGTCCACCAAATTAAACTTTAGTTGTGTGAAAACAAAAACATTCACAAAATCGTATATATAGTAAATCGAAAAAAGTCTATAAATCGAAGGTTATTGAGCCATGGGTCGCGGATTTTATATTAATAAAATAGATTTTCAATAAATTCCCTTTTCTTTTTTCATTTTTTTTACATATTTTACTGATAAAATTGTTTATATTGCTTTGTAAAAACCAGAAATAATTGCATTTCATCATTAAAATAGTATAAAAAAAGAGGAAAGACAAAATCATTTTATATAAATTAAGGTTAATAGGTTTAAAGAGTGTTGTTTTTTAATAATTTTATTATGATAATATAATATAGAAAATTGTTTTGTTATCACTGGAAAAAAAAGTAGACATCAATTTTTCTTTAATTTAATATAATTTTATCATTCAGACGACATAACTTCTTGATAACAAAAGTATTTAAAAAAAAAAATAATCATGAATGGCAAAAATCATTCAACTTTCTTAGAAATATTATTAGAATAAAGTTTTCGGTGAAAAATAAACATTTCCAGTTTAGAGTTTCCTGACAAAATCTAATAAGTTCCATTTATTAACTATAACCAATCTTTGTACCAAATTCTAACATAATTCGACAACACGTTCTAGAGTTGATCGTGTGTACTTACAAAAAAATGTAAAATATATATAAGTCATATAAGAACAGGTATAACATAGATATCATTGCGAAAACAAATCAATTCGGACTCAGGGACCTTCTAAAGACATGAATTTCCATTGAAAACTGATAGTACATTACTTTCTTCTACATATTTTAGTTAAAGTCTAAGAAAGTAAAAATTTTGTTTGCAAATTTTATTATCAAATAAATTAATGTCATAATCATGAATATCTGTTAATTAAACGGGGAAGTTTACCCAGACACACTTCTATAGAAGTTTATATTTTTGTTTTTATAGAAGCTTGTGCGTAATATAAAAATGTTTGGAAAATTTTCTTTCGATTGTTTTTATTCTATTTTTTTAATAGAAAATTTTCCAATCAAAATACATATTTATTTGTTTTAATAGAAAAATTCCGAACAGAGTTAATGGTGTGATAGTACACGACGAATGGCAAAACAATCAATTTAATTTAATTACACGTGTTTTTTTCAACGGATTTAAAAGATATTAGTCGAATTCATAATAAAAATATTATTAATTAATCAAATAAACACCAAACAAATACTTGAGACACTTCAAAATGTCTGGTTTTTTAAGAAATAATTTGATTTGTTTTTAGCTAAGAGAGAAAGCAGTACGAAGGTGCCAAAATTTTGATATTTTGTATATAAATTTCTTCGAGAAGAAACTTTTGCAACTATGAATACTTTTATACATGAAGGTTAGAAAAATTGATTTGAAATCACAACTTTGACTTTTGAAGTTCAATTTTTAGTGTTACTGAACTTAGGAACTTTTGGGAAAGGATAAAATTTCTGGTCAAGTCAATTTCTAGGTTACAGATTTAAATTTTAGAAGTTGGATAGACTTGCTCCCTTTTATGAGCGATTAAAGTCGCTTAAAAGGCGATACGCGTCTACATCCTAGACTTTAAAGTCTTCTATATATACGACGAGGATATGTCACAAATCTACAAAATATCTGAGCAACTCTAAAATTGCGATAGAAAACTTTTGGAATTGAAATATAAAATACAACTTGGAATTTTCTTTTTTTTTTATCAATGAACGGAAATGACATGATACAATAGAACATGGTTTTTCTTATCGAAAATATATAATATACTTAATTATTCTTTGTTTTTTTTATTTTTGGATAAGCATGTTCCTGAAATGGGGGACTTTTTTTCGCGAGAAATATTGATTTGAATCATAGAAAATTGATTTTGAATTCTTCTAGAATTAGAAAAGGATAAAACTTTCGTAAAATGTACTAACTAAAAATATATTGAATATTTCTTTCCTTCAATATATCACATTGTAATCGAACAATTTGATAGCCCACTGTATATAATAAATGAATATTCATAATAAATAAATATGACTAGTTCAAATTTTAATAATAATATCTTATCAAAATGAATTTTATATCCGATTAGCAACAATAATTGAACAGGTTTTGCTATTATAAATGACATATTTGAGTAAACATATTTTATGTACTTTGCAGGAAATGATAAGAATGATAAAGAAGCAATATTTTTTGATAATTACTATTTTGCCATAATAAGTAATAAATAATATACAAAAAACATCAATAATAGAAAAAATTTAAACTTTGAGTCAATGGTTAGAAATATTGACAGTGGACCAATGATATTCACTAAACTTTTTTATTAGAAACTACTATGGCGAGGTAAAAAAAGGCACAACAGACCTTAAACTAGGTTTGATCCTAAAATTCTACTCCAACGATCCTCCAAGGGAGAAGAAAAGCGGTCAAGAAAATATTTGTCTTTTGTTTAGTTTCATACTAAAAACAATTACGTTGACGGTTGTTTAATCTAACAAAAGACGGTTATTAACTAACCATTAAAGGTCTTAATTTTATTTTTAAATTATCCAAAGTTTGTCATCTATAAAAAGCTTCTAAACTATAACTTTTCCTCCTCATCTTATATAACAAATCTGTAACTATATTTGTTGGTTTGATTGTTCATCCCCTATAAACTACTGAACCGATTTTAATAAAATTTCGTACATTTGTAGATGTCTTTCCAACCTAGAGTATAGGGTACTTAGATTTTCAATGGAAGTTGCCGAGGAGAAGGGGAATATAAAAGCGTAAATAATTCAGTCATATTCTAGGAATAACGCGAGCACTTCGGGTACCAGCTGTCATATACATAAACATTTCTTATTAAATATGATTAAAAATGTTTTATTATTTTAAATTACTATAAAAACAAAATAAAATGATGTCATTTTTAAATCATTAAATTAATGAAAACAAATTAAACCAGCTGATATTTAATATTTTCCATAGTCATCAAAATAATTATATAATATTTTTGTTTTTTTGCAATAATTAAACTTGAAAAAATTCTACAATTTCAAAAATAAAATTTCATATTATATAAATTTTAGGAGGAATTTCAAAATCATTTCCCACATTCTAATTTCAAATTTTCTTTGCCAAAAAACAAGAAAAATCTGTTAAGGTCTTTTCTAATAACTATTTTTAAAATTTTTTTTTTTTGTATTTGAAACCAAAATGTAGATGTGGAGATATTTTGTTTTTTTTGCGCAAAACTTGTATAAAATTCTTGATCATCAAAATTCGTTAAGTTCGAGGTTGAAAGAAGCCCCAATAGAAATTCTTTAAATCTAAAAATATTTTGCAAAAAAACTAAGTATATAAATAAGTAGAACTAATCGATACAAATTATTCATAATTTCTAAACTAGAATAATACATGTGGGACTTTCTTAAGACATTTTGTAATGGAATAACGAATCTCTACGACGTGGCGATGGCTTCTTCCCTTGACCATATTTAGAAACAATGTGTCTGACACGTGTATTATTTTATTTTACGGTAATATTTCTTTTCTTTTTTATTTAATATAAATATCTTATGTGTGAACTTGTTTTATGTATAACTTTTCTTTTAAATACAGTGCCTCAGAAATATATTAGGAAAGTAGCCGTTATTATTTTTGATTGTAAATTTTTCTAGTAACCGATTTTAATAAGAGTAAAAATTTTAAGTTTAGCAAATAAGTTTTAAGATCAAACTACTTAATATGAAAGACACACATATAGTATTCATACTATGATATAAATACTATAGTATAGCTGATACTATTTCATTATCATATTTATACTTCATTTTTTGAAATGGTATAAAGTGACACACATGTGGTATACTACATAGTATTTTTAAAACATGGTATCTATACCATATGTGTGTCTCTAGTACAAACTACCTTCAGGCTATATGAAAAAACAGATAATCTAAAGGCACCAATACTTAATAAACTACCAAAATAAAAGAGTCAACATCTTTTAATAGAAAAAAAAAACGTTTTCGGAATATTTTCTATAATATTAATGGATTTCTAAAATGTCATACAACAATAACAACTCAACACACGCTTTTTTTTAGTATCTTTAATTCATCAAAAAAATTTCTATGGAAATTCCATGTGAGAAAAAATAAATGAAGTGACTCAGACAACATTTAGGTAGGCAATCAAGTTTTAGCATTGTACAATAAAAGAGGCCCGACCAACAAGACAAGACAACAAAGGTAGTAAGTAAGTATGTGGCGGATTGTGCCACACATTTATTTCACCTGGGGAAAAAAGATATGAAAGTATTGCCAACACAACATCCATTCAAATTCTTAAAGAAACAACTAAAGAAAACGATATTTTCATACCAAAAACCAAAAACTAAAACCCAAGATTATGTAAAAACAGATTTCATATATAAATAATAAATATTAAAATTTTTTTTTAGTTCAATACTATTGACCTAATTTCGAAATAATGAAAATGCATTCACAATATATCAAATTGAAATTTCATTCTGGCAATGCTATAATAAAAATAAAAAAAAAATCATATATGTTTAAAAATAATATCGCTTGTTGCTATGCGCGCGGTTTTGTTGCCACCATTAATAGTCATTTTATGTTATTATTGTTGCTTTTATGGCTTTTATGTTATCAATGAATTTAATATTATTGTGTTGGTAACAAGAAAAGTTCACGCGATGAAAGAACCAAAAAAATAATCATTTTTAAAAATATTTCTGTCGATTTTTATGGTAAGAAAATCATAAAAATAAAATACCCTAAAAAATTTATTATAGCAAATACTTGAGTGAGAAGACTTGGAATTTTTATTGTTTTAACTTCGAAATATTGTTATTTTTATTTGAATGTGAATTCCCTTAAAAAAAAACGCGTTTTATGACTTAAAAAACAATAAAAAATAAATTATTATAAAAACAATAATAAATAATTACCCGATTCATAACCTCACGAAATATGAGGACAAAATCCTCTAACATATCCCCGGCTACAGCCATTTGATTAGAATGTTTTTCTAAAAACATTTTCACTAAATTTATTAAAATTAAATTAATTTTTCTTTTTTTTAAACTTTAATTTAAAAAAAAAAAAAAAAACAGCCACTATATTTGAATATTTCTTAAAAATCACAGCTTTCAGTCTTTGATTGAAAAAAAACCCACGCAAAGTTCTCTTTTCTTGTTTAAAAATTTCAGTTAATTATTTAAAATTTTAAATTATCGAACTTAGTTCAGAGTCCTTAAAATAGCACTTTTGTTTTTTATTTAATAAAAATTTCATTACTTTCATAATTCGTTATATTTCTTCTTTTTATTTTAATAAAAAAAAAACTTTCACTTTAAGTGAGGCGAGTTAGCGTTTGAGAAAAACACAAAAAACAAAACTCGAACATAATTTTAATAAAGCTTAAAATGTAGAAAAACGTTTTGTATATTTTCAAAAAAAAATTCAAAAAAAAATTTTCTATTTCCCGCTCAAGGAAAATATCAATTAAACGTCTACTACTTAAGCTGTTTCAGAGAAGACTGATTGAAAAAATTTCAACTAGGAAAATATAGATAGCATCAAGCGTCAAGCAAAAGCGGCAATTCCCAATCCCCCAAGCCAAAATCAAATTATATACCGTTGTTAGTGAGTTGATGATGCCTATGGCACAGCTATATATATATATATATATGAATTTATAAAATACACAAACAGATTTGAAATTCGTGTATTTGTTGGAGTATGGACTTCATACTAAATGCGATATAATTTTCAAGCGCTATCAGCAGTTCTATTAATTTATTAGGAAAAATTCCAAGTCCAATTCAAAGTAATTTCGTAGAACAATAATCACAGTTTCTAGTAATCTTTTAGGAAATTTGTTTTAACAATAAATACTATTAGAGGCTGGTGTTTTGATAACGGCTATGATTACGGAATACTAGTAGCAGCTGTTACTGCCTAATACCAGATCTATCTTTCAGTAATAATAATGTTATGATAGAATTTTGTACAAACCACTAGTAGAACACAAGCGTAACCAGTTTTGTTTTAGGCGTAAACAAATACGTAATTAGCTTTTATATTAGTTTAAATAAAATTCAAAATTTATATAATGAGGAATTAACAGATTAGATACCAGTCGGACCCATGAATCTTTCATTCATGGGTCAGACCTAATGCCTTCTTGATGATATCTTATCAGGCCAACATATAGACGATGGCGAAGTCCCAATACGTGAAAAGGGGAAAATAAATATATTAAACAAGATGATTGTGCAAAATACATTACAAACGTATTTTTATCTTTCAATCTTTTGTTTTAGGCACGAGTCACTCGCCAGTTTCCAAATCAATTATATTACTGATTGTTATAACAGGTCTGTTTTATTTGCCACTTCCTCTGGGGTAGAGCAAATTTTTACATTGAAAACAAAAACAACAAAAGAGCAAATCCTACACTACTTTCAGAGCAGGTGTAAACTATTGCACCCGAATTAGTTCAGTTTTCTACCATAAAAAGTGTATTAGCTAAACCGTTTCTCATTTTATTACAATATGGTCGGTAAAGCAGCGCTACAAACATTTGAATTAAAACTTTCTCCTACTCCTTCTCGTTTTATTTGCCACTTACCTGCTCCGGGGTGGGGTATGGCAAATAAAACAGACCTAATGTGTCCTGGAATTAAGGACGTAATCGTCGTCTATACGTTGGCCTGATGAACTATGAAAAAGGTATTGATTAGACCCGTTGGTTTAGTTATCAGGTTTAATTCTTTGACTTGCCTACAGGTTCAAATATAACCACAAACTTTTAATTTAAATTTGAAGAATTGTTTTAGATTTTTGTTTAGACATTAGACTCTAATTCTAGTTCGCCGTACATTTAATAGGTTTAAAAAAGCTTTAGTTTTTTCAAAATAAGATTTATTAATTGGCAACATTTCTTCATAAAACTTCCAACAAACTTTATATTACTTCGACATTGCTATTGTTGTTAGTCAGATAAATTTAAAGTTCAAAGTCTCTGTTTGTAAATAAGGGAAAGAGTACATATAAACAAAACAAAAAAATCCATATTATATTTTCCATATCAAATGTAGACGAACAAAAAGCTATTGAAATGGTCGATCAACTTAATTATAATGTGGAACATGTATTATCATTATATTATATTTTTTATAATAAATTCTACCTAATCAAATTCAATTAGAGTACATATGAAATTTAAGTAACATCCCCGCCAACACAAAATAGAGGTTGTTTTGACACTTTAAAAATTTTAAATTTCTTTTATCAACTATGATAAATATGAAAAACAAGAAGGTTTATCACCTTTTTTTTTGTATTCCATTCATTTTTTCAATCATGGAAAATTTTATAGTTGTTACGGAATTATGTCGTTTATAAATAGTATAATTTATTCAAATTTTTGATGGTAATAAATTTGCATATGCCCATAGAGACCATCGAGAACTATCGATAGTCAACCCGGCAGAAAAGGTCAACAATTTAAACAAATCTTCCAAAGACTCTTCCGAATAACTTCGTGTACCAACCACATCCATTTGTCTTTTAACTTTCCAAATATTTTATTCTATACTAGCTGACTAGACAGATGTTGTCCTGCCTAAATTTCAATAAATTTGTTTGTGATCGTTTTGTGGATTTGTAAAAAGCTATTGAAAATGTGTAAACAAAGTAAAAATGAGAAAAAAACATATTTCTGCTATAAAAATTCCATTGAAGAAAAGCACTTTCTGTTTTTCCCGAATTTTCCAATTTTCCGGGCAAATTTTCAAATTTTTCTTTCCGTAAGAACCTTATTCGGAGTACTACGAACATTTGAACAAGTGATGCGCTTACCAACGAACAGCATTTAATTTTTATTTATATAGATTAATTATAAAGGGATGGAATTTTCAAGAAATTTTCTGCTGGGCGATAGTACTATCGAAAATTCTCCACCTCTAGAAGGAGCAGTACTACTTTTGTTCTAAGTTTGTTTCAATTCAAATGATTGTATTTATTGATTTTTCAAATTTTTTATATCAACGATGAAAATTTCACTCCTATATAATAATTTATTTGAACTTGATCAGATCAAATTTCGATCCCGTGATAAATTATCGATTAAAAATATCAACAAAAATTTACTAAATATAGACAATAAATGATAAACAAATGATTTATGAAAATTAACAAGCTCATGTTAAAATTGTAAATTATCGTAAAGTGTCACGCGACAATAAACTACACCTAATTAAGGTTAAAAAAAAAAACAAGTTTTCCTAAAAATTCTTTGAAAACTTTTTATTGTCCTTTTTCATAATATCCTTTATCCGGCCTACAAAATTTTATGAAAATACCTTGAAAACCTATTTCTTCGTGCTATCAAAGAGATAAAAACCACAAACAAATATTGATTTTATAGTACAGAAGGTAAGAAAGAAAAGTGTCAGACATATCTAATAAAAACCACAAGACTTTTTTAATTAGGAGCATTATTTATATACTTAATCAAATATTAGTCATTTATTATGAAAAATGCAGCTCGTGCCAAAAAACAAAATATATATTTCTTTTTGTTTTTATTAAAGAATGTTTTTTTTTAAAAAAAAGTTTTAATTTTAATTTCTTTTATTTAAAAGAATTTTTTGTTGAAAAAAAAATCAATTTCTTCAAAAAATGACGATAAAAACAAAAAGAAAAAAATGAATATTAAATAATTTTTACGTTTCATAAAGATTCATAGTAAATTTTGAACTGAAAATTTTTTTTTGGCAAAATACATAAATGTTTCTTAACTATTAGGAGTCAAAAATTCAACAATGTATCTACAATCTCCATCAATTTTATTATAGCGATGACAAACTATACTCGAGTATTTAAGTAAGATTTAAAGAACTATAACAACATCAATTTTAGATGGAAACATAATTGCTGTATTTTATTGCGAATTTTATCGGGCGCTAATTTACTTTCTCAAAAAACGATTTCTCTTATAAAAATTCTAAAAAATTTTAATTTCGAATATTCAAACCACTGAAATTATTTGAAGGAATTATTTGATTGCGTACCAAACTCGAGTAATTTTTTTTGAGGTTAAAAAAATTAAATATTCTTTTTTTACACAAATAATGAAATTAAAACAAATAACATTTCGCAAGACGGCTATTTAAAGTATTGTTTTAACTAAATAAAATAAAAAGCAATAAAGATAATAATAAAAACTGACGAAAATCAGGTATAATTCAAGATTCAAACCAATTTTATGTTATTTTTAAATATTCCAATGAAAAAATAACACCTTTGATTTGCGCCATCTACCATCTGGTAGATAATACTATCCATCTTGCTATCCTTGCCTCCTATCCATCGCTAATTAGCGCCTGATATTATCCGGCGCTAAATATTTGTATGATAGACACCGATAAGAATACAGCAAATATATACATATTTTAAAGTCCAGAAAATTACAGTGGTTTCTTGTCATACGAGGTGTGTCATTCATAGACAAACAACTCGTAATATAATGAAATGGAATATCTGATAAGTTTTCGAAGGAATAAAACTGGAAACTAATGAATTTGAGCTAAAATTAGATAAATACATGGTTTTGCTTTTACCCCAAATAACATTTTCAGTATTCGCTACGTCACATGTGCTTATTAACATATTGCCATTAGTGAGAAAAACGTATCGGCGACCAAAAATGCTACCTGGGACTTCTCAGTCGAAAAATAAATAATAAAATTTTTACGCAGAATTACAATTGTAAAACTTTTTCTTATATCTTTTGAATGTTTAATTATGGATTCGAATTGCAAGTTTTCGATTTACACAGTTTACTGAGGAACCTATCTTTAGTGTAAATCGGGGAATACATCTAGTATTAAATTTTTTTGTTTTTTTTTTTGATTAAAATTAAAATCTTTTCCATTGAATAAACTTTTTATCTATAAAATTTATTACCAATAAAATTAACTAAATAAAAGTTTGTACAACAATATAAAAGGCGGAAATTAACTCATTTTATAATTTCACAAAAATTCATCATTTCGAAAAAATTTCCATTCCATTTTTTTTTCCAAAACCAAAATCCAGTAGAGTACACAAAGATCTACCTACTTTTTTCTTAATTAAATTAACGTCACAATTTTGGTAGAAGAGTATTTCAGGTGGTACGAGTACACATAAACGACAATTGAAATCTTAAGTACACAAAAATGTTATCCAATTATTTACTTTCGAGCTTATTCTTTTCATGGTTTTTTGTTTTTAAGTTGATTGAATTATAATGCACTGGGATTGACGGGGAATGACGACAATCTAGTTTTATCATACATAGACGAAGAATCCTGGTTCTAATCTTGAACTAGACCTTAAAAACATGATTCATTTTAAGAGATTAGACTTCGGCTTAGTTGAGTATAGTTTTTACGTGCGTATAAAATGATCATCCTGCGTTTATCTTGTGATTATTGCGCAAACTCGACTCAAGATTCAATCTAAAAGTTGTTGTACCAACAACTAATATGTATTAATAAACTTTTCAGCTTGTTGTTATATTCGGGGAAACTAAAAAAAAAAACAAGTCAAAACATTTGAACTAACAAATCTATTTTTTTTTTTCCAAATCTCCACCTTTTATAAAATTCTAAATCGTTTGCAATCATTTTTATCCAATGTCTGTCTGTCGTGTACAAAATTGCGGCCCTATTTTTGAAGCAATTTCCATAAAAATTGATAAGAACAGTTTTTTCCTCATGAGAACCATTCTATCAGAAGTTGGATTTGATCGGACTAAAACTTCGGGTAGCCGCCAAACAAAAGTTCGGTTTTTTGTATGTTTACATTACAGGGTATTGTAACGTTATATATTGACCGATTTCAATGAAATTTGGCATGAAAATTGTGTCCAAAAATCAACTGAATTCGATTACAACTTCGGGTAGCTGCCGAACTAAATTCGGATTTTTTGTATGAAATGATACGATTTTCAAACTTTGCTTATATATTTTCTTTATAATTTGCAGTTAGGATAACTCACAAACGTATTACCAGATTTTAGTGAAATTTGGCTAGTTACATTGGTACGTAGGCATAGATATTTGTTGCTTCTTGCCAGGATCGAAGAAAGGATACAGGTCCTGGAGAAGGAAATGGTTTTTTGGTGAAGTAAATTTGCAAAAAAAACTTTTTGAAATCTTACACCAGGATTCAATCCAATGTCTGCTGTCGTCTGTCTGTCACAACAAATGTTGTGATTAACTAAGGACTATGTTCACTCTGAATTTCCATAATCACATAGCTTTCTTTTAGAAAGGCTTTCGGAAGGTAACGTGATTTGAACATACGTATAGAAGTTTCAATAGAGGTTTTGCACTATAGCTTTATTCTTGAAAAATTCTTTCAGTACGTATAATAAATTCCAATTTTAACCCGACTCAACATTTATTTTTTAAGATCCTCGAACTTCTAATAAATTTTATTATATTTCATTTTCAAATATTAATTAACCTTTCAAGACCCATAAATAAAACAATATAAATTATTTAAAATTACAATAATTAAAATTAATTATAAAATAAAAAGTTTTATAATTACTTTTTGGTGGAATTACTTCAAATTTTTTGAAATTTATCAGTTTATATTCATTTTTTATGACCATAATAAAAAATATATTTTATTTATGTGAAAATTTCTATTTTCTTTCAAATTTTTTTATAAATAATTTTTAATTTTCTTCCTAATTTTGAAAGAAAAAAATATAAATATTTATTTGCTGTTAAAAATATTAAATATTATAATAATTGGCACGTGATAATTTATGTTACGAGAATTATAAATATTGCCAAAAATTTATTTTTATGTTATTTAAAAAAAATTGTTTTTCTTGAAATCTTAAAAAATTTTTTTACTAAAAATTATTTTAAAACTAGCCTCGCACCTACCAGTAGGTACACCTATAATCTTTAACATTTAACGGACGGGTTATTTAGTCTCTATATTTCTTGATTTCTGAGCATTTTTTTTAAAAGGATAATTTTTTCACACCTGAAGCACAGTATAATAAACAGTAAGAAAACTGGCGAACAAAATGTGAAAAATTACGAGTGACCTCGCCAATTTTGTGTTTATTTTTAGAATTTTACGCCCGCTTTTGCCACCCATTCTTGTTATTTTCCATGCATGTGTGCTTTTTCTCAATAAAAAATGTATATAAAAAAAAAACCGCCATCTTTTTATGTTCTATCATTTTTTTTAGATTACGCTATGTTGGTGGAACAGAGATGAATATGCATTTAGCTTTAATAAGCAATTCTAACATTTATGTAAATAATAATTCATACAGGCGCTAACACTTAAAATATTTGAAAAACACATAACAAAAAATTTCTTCTACTTAAAAAAAACCCACGTGCTTATCAAAAGTTCTCTTGTATAGGCTCTAACACTTGAAAAAACCTTTGGTACAATTTATTCTTACAGGTACCAATACTTGAAAAAAATTTTAGTACGTGGATTAGGCGCTTAAGAAGCACGCGGGGTTTTTTGCTTTTTTCGTTTCATCCATTCTTTTGTCGAAAACGCATAAGACTATTATAAGACTATAATTGGTCTCCTTTGCTACAATTATCTTATAGGGAGCACGTGGTAAAATTTAATATATTTGATTTATAGGTTTCTTCTTTCTTTCTAATGAAAATTTTTAATTTTCTTTCCTTATTTTGTGCGGAATTTTTTCTTTCTGTCATTCTCAGAGGAAGTATTGGGAAGATCGCGTCTAATTTCTCTTCATTTCCCAGTCAAATTACTGTCTGTTTATTATACTGAGCCTGAAGTACCCAGAAAAGACATGCACATGCACATCGGTTTATCTTGGGATACCCACTCATCTGTCAAAACTTTCAAATTCACTTTTTCATCATAGTTTCCTCATTCATTATCAGTTACTACATCGGATAACTTATCTGCAAAAATTTCCTCAGAGATTCTGTTATTATCCACAGAAAACAAAAAAGTTTTCTGTGCTTGCCATTTTCACGATTATGAAATTGCTAAAAAATACTATCTAAAAAGCAAAACTGTGCACTAGGTTTACCACTAATGGTAACAAGAAGAAAACCCAATGCGCATAACATTGAAAAACTAACGATGCGTAATCAAAATTTAAGCAACCACGTAAATTTACGTGGCCTGTCTTTTTGTTAAGTGTTAGTTAATATCCAAAATGTTTAGCTGGAATTTACTCAAACAAGGAGGTTAATAATAGACGAATATTCCCTTTTTGAAGGCACAATTATTTTATATTTTTGATAATAAATGTTACTTACTTAATTATATAACGATTTTTCAAATTAAAATAAAATTTCAAGTGAATTTTATAATATTAAATAAAAATGGTTTCATAAATTGAAACAAGTTATGTCTCACGTTAAACTATACAAATGATTACTGATCGATACTAAAGGTTAATTTTTTAAGAAATAAAAAAAAAAATTATATAAATTATAGCCTGTCATATGAGTAGTATAGTAAAATACCCAATGATGGTCATAGTTAACTTCAGTTCCTCACATGATTATCTTTTCTTACTATATGGCAAAACTTTACCATACATCCTAACTCTATCCAAAATTTATTGTACTAGCGGCCCGTCCCGGCATCGCACGGGTGGAGATTTATTTTTTAAACATTAGAAGGGTCTTTGTGCATGAAGTTAGACTACAGAGAATATTAGACGCGACAGACATGAATGTGAGGATCATTAGATACAGATGTATGCGGAACAAATCTTTCCTCTTTATAATATTTCTATAGATTATATTATTTAAGTTTAAGTAGGGATCCCTAATTTTTTCTAGTAATAAATATAGCCTATGTTACTCAGGGATAATGTAGCATTCTAATGGTGAAAGAATTTTTGAAATCGGTCCAGTAGTTTTTGAGTTTATTCGTGTCAAACATCCATACAAACCTTTCCTCTTTATAATATTATTAGTATGATATGAAAAAATCTAATTATAGATAATCGATATTTTTATCGATTAAAAATGATACCGAACGACAACAACCCAGGAACTTATAGACAATTGCTTGAATCAACAGAAGTAAAGCTTGATAAGTAGTTATTAAAAACAATAACTAACTATAGATAGTTTACCCTATGTACTATCAAAATTACATGCAATTATTTATGTTTATTTTTTAAAATATGGAATTAACAACAATCTATCATAAAACTATCTTTTACACTCAATTTTATTAATATCACAATTTCATAATTGAGAATATAAAATTTAATTCTAATAGGAATAAATAAAATTCATGACAATCGATTATGATCTATTTTAATTGAGTTATAAAATATTGATTTCGAATTTGTATTGAACAAATATTAATTAAAATATTAATTTCAAGGAAATATTTAAGGATATTTGTTCAATCACAAAGAAATACTTGTTCTAAATTGTTTAAGTACATAATTATTAGAAACTTTTTAAATTAAAATAATTAACAATGATAATATTTACTTGAATAAAAACAATAGCCTAATAATATTGGGATTTCGTTCAATTATTTTGAAGAACTTAAGCCTTTCATTCAATTAACTTGTTTACAATAAAATTGTTGGTTCATGAAGATGTGATTTGCATCCATTAATAATAATACAATATTATTAAGAGTTTTTTTTTCGATAAATATTAAAGATTCAGAGTGGGTGGAAATTTTGATTCGCAGATATAAAGATAGAGAGTTGAAAGAACGTCTTGAAATTGAGTTCAAATGAAATTTATAAAACAAAAAATCGTAACACATGAAAAAAATTTAACAATGAAGGAATATATATAAAATCTACAAAATACAAAAAACAAAATAGATAAAATCTTCCGAAAAATCGAACAACTATCAACATATTGTTCAAATTGCGTATATACGGCTTACACACGTCCCTGTCAGCAAATGAGAATCGAGTCCAGTCGTGCCAATTTGAACTTGACTTGCATATGCATGGATTCCGGACCACGCTTCAACCTGAATTCGACTCGCTGTATATAAAGAAATTTATTCAAATCAATTTTTAGTTTGTGAAATACCTCAATTGAAACTACAAAAATTATGATTTAATGTTTCTATTTGATTGCCATGCTTGAGATCTTCAACTTGCAAACCTTATTTTTGGATAATGTGACTATTGATTCTAGACTTGTCCTAAACTTACTCCTTCGCACAAGACTTTGCACTAGTATCTATACAAAGGCATGAATACCCTATCTGTGCCTCTAGTACAAGACAGTTTTTCAGCTTTAAGGACTAATATATGTTTCTGTGCAGTCCCTCTACTCTTCTTTATTACGCAATATAATTTGCTACATAAAAAAATGGAGTTATGACATTTTGTTAAGCGTTTATTATTATAAATAAATAAATAAATAAATAATAAAGGTGGTCAACTTAAAAGGTTTTGATGAAGTCTTTTCTGAGAGTCACGTCATTAATTGTCAAATAAAATGATATGACTATCAAGAAATAGGCCTGACTGCATTTTGTTACTTTCGCTAAGTTTATTTTTGATTACTTTCATAGCAGATTTAAGTTCCAGATATTTTCCTAAATAACATATTAAGAAAGTAACGACAACAACTCTGTAATTTTGAATTTTTGATTTAAATCTAGATTTATCAAATTTAGCGAAAATAAATTTAAACTTAATAATATAAGTCATTAAAATTAACTTTTTTATTAAACAAAATTTGTTTTTACTTTGAAAATATCGTTAATTATTATAAATCCATATCTTGGAAACAAAATATTGATAGTAATATTTTCGTTGAAACTATGAAGAACGGATTGTTGCTAACCATTTAGAAAATAATATTTTGAAATAAACAATTTTAATGTTCCCCAAATTATGATTTAAAGAAAGCAAAATAAAAAAATTATCGCAATTCATAAAAAAAACAACATTGCAATATATTATTTAAAAGTGTAAAGAGGCAAAACAATTTCTTTTATCATATAATAAAAGATAAGTCAAAGGTTGATTAATAAACCTTAAAAAGTTGCTTTTTAATTAAAAAACTGTTTTGTATTTTTCCATAAACCCAAAATTATGTATTCAGAAAATGATTTTCCTAAAAAAAAAATCCTTGAACGAAAATTTTAAAAATACAATAAATACATAAATTGAATATAAACTGAAAAATTTCTCAAGATAACATATTGATAAGAAATTGTTTTAAGAAGCTTGAATTTCTATGCCAGAAATTTATGAATGAAATAAAAATACAATTTTTCCGAAAGAATTTGTAGAAATTTTCGCAATTGTAGAAATAATTAGCATTTGTATGGTTTTAAAATATTACTCGATAAAGATGGTAAATGAAAAGATATAAATAGTACTAACTGAAGAGGTTCAGGTTCAATCTCTTACAATGTTTATTTCTTTTTGCCTACGAATTTCATGTTAATACCCTCCTATGGTAGGTACTACCAGGCAGTATATTAGTTTTGTCACTAAGTGTGTAACACATAGAAATAATCATCGTAGACAAATTTCAAGGGTATGGTTGTGTAGGGAATCAAAAGTTATTTTGATTTATGCATGTCCGTCCGTCCGTCCGTGGACAAGATAGCTTAAAACGCGATCCGATTTTGTTGAAATTTAGAATGTGAATTGGATATTTCTTATCTGGATTTGGTACTGCATTTCAGCAAAATCGATCGAAGGGGAGCCAAGTTATTAAGCAAAAACCATTTTTCGGATTTAACTGGAACATTTGTGATGGAGTTTTATTTAAATTTATTATATTGATTAAATACGTAAATAGACGATACCATGTTAAATTTCAGCAAAATCGGTCCAAGGATAGTGGAGAAAGAAATAATCCTAGGAGAAAAAAAGTCTGGCCATTGCTTTTTTGATGTCCTTTAAAAACTAATGTACCAATTTAAATAAAATTTGCAGGTTAGATTTATGCTATTAGGGTCTAGGTTACATGCAAATTAAAGGAAGTTTTGAAAAGAGGAAACAAAGTTATGAAGAAAAAACCTTGAAATACTGTTAGTTTTGACTGTTTTTCCGTCCCTTTTCTACCATAGGACTTCAAAAAATCGGCTATAGGCCTATTTTTAGTTACTATATGTTTTTCTAACTAATATTTTAATTTTAAAAAAAAGGTTAAAAAATATTATATTATTATCGCGTGTAGCATGATTTTTATAAATAATCTGTTTATTTAAAATTTTGAGAATATTCCCATTTTTTCGTGATAATTCTTATTGACCAGTTTAGTTTAACGAACGATTATTTGTGTAATAAAATTTATTTATTCGCTTAAGATCTTTAGGTCAACATGATGAAATTTTTATTTTATATTTCCCAAATAGAAAAAAAATCAATGTTTAATCTATGAAATTAATTAAAAGGAAATGGTATGATCCGAAATCAAATAATTTTGGAATCAATTCTGTATAGGTAGACCCGTTTAGACCACGTGAATCAAGGCTGTCCAACCCGCGGCCCACGGCAAGTATCAATGCGGCCCGAAAATATTCAAAATTACTGAAGCATGTCCATTTTTCTGAGGAATGATTTGTGTGCTTGCGCTCTCATGCTAAAGCTGCCAAGTGACAAACAACAGAAACAGGACCAGAACAGAAAGCTCTTTCGTTTCATTTTATGATATCGACTTACACATATGGTAGTAATATACTTGTGGCCCAAAACATTATGTCTTGTTCCAATGCGGACCAGGGAAACAAAAAGGTTGGATACCCTTGATTTAAATCGTATCCTTTTATAATATTTCAATCAAATTTCATTTAAAAAAAATGTATTATATCAAATTATTAAACTATGAGATTCGATTTACTATATAACAGTCTATCTATCCTAAAACTGAATAAAGCCAGAAATTCATGTTGCCCCTGTTGAACATACATCGAATATAATAGTGTAGATCAGTGCTTCGCAACCAGTGTGCCTGGGGACGAAATTAAGTGTGTCGTGGGTGATTTTTTTTCGATGGTAAAAGTAAACAAATATCCCAGCTCTCAGCACTCCTACTACAAATTCGAGAGGAATTTGTGCAATTGAGGACTGACGGGACTCTAAAACTGAAATTTAACGAATTTCCATTAGATGTTTTCTGGATTTCAGTAAAGGAGGTATATCTGAAGATTTCTGAACAGGCTATTGTAATTCTTCTCTCATTTTCTACAACTTTTCTATGTGAATTAGGTTTTTCAACTCTAGTTTTAATAAAAAATGATAAGATCACTTATCATTTTACTTATATATTTTCTATTTTGGTGTGCCCCAGATTTTCAGAAAAAAATTAGTGTGCCATATGTGAATAAAGGTTGCGAAACACTGGTGTACAAGTAGATAACAAACTGGAATGGAATTGTTTAACTCCATTGGAAACAAATCGTATGGAATCGAATTAATTTAGTCTCATTTCAATTAGGCGATTATACTACAGGTCGATTACACACATCTTTATAGTGAAATCCGGTAGTGGCTTGATTTTTCATCGAACATCGAAAAAGTAAATATAGAACTACAAATGTTTAGAACATCTCCTTGGACCTACAAAAAGAGATTTCTCGTGTCATTCTTTTACAGAAATATAATCTTCTAGTAGAAAATTTTAATAATTTGAAAACACTCCTTAAGTAATATGAAAAATGAGACACTCCTGAATAATAAAAAGAAAAATATTGTTGATTTAATTTAGCATAAAAGAAATTGTATCTGAAGCTAAATATGTATATACTCGAATGGTTAGAAAGAAATATGTAACTGAAAATATTTTGGTTATTTATTTAACAAAATTATATCCCATTCAGGCCCAACCTCCATTATTAAACAACTAAATATTTATATTAATTTTCTTATTTTGTTTATTTTCGATTAAGAATTTCAGGTCTTATACAATTGATAAAACTATTTTTAACTTGAATTTGAGATCATATCTAAACATTGACGTTATTCTTTTCAGTTATTTTATTTCTAGACACTCTCAAATTAAGTTTAATGACCGACCATATAAAAATTTTACAATCAACAATTAGGATACAATTTCTTCTTAATCAAAATCAGTCTTATGTAATTATATTTCTTTTGTTTAAATTAAATGAAACCTTTCTAATTGTATAAAGCTAAAGTATTTAGTGACTTTGTTTATATATATATATTGTATATATTATTGATTCTATTGTTATTAGTTCGAACTGAAAAAGTCTTCCTTGTTTAACAAAAAAAATAAAACACGAAAAAAAGCCATCTAAAAATACACCAATAAATCGTTTTGCTGACAAGTATAAATATTTCTTGGCGCTTGACTTTAAGAATTTTGCTCGTGACTTTTCTTGTAAAAATAGAACTAGTAAAAAAAAAATATTTGCGTTTTATATGGATGCGTCTCGTTTTTTAGAAATTTTCTTTACGTTGTTAAAAATTTTCATTTTATACTATCCTATTGTATAGAATACCAAAAATGTACAGCAGAGTTTGGTGCCAAAACTAATAAAACATTCTATCATATAGCTTGAAGCCACTAACTATAAGTCCAGTGAAATGGCGATAGTTTGACCAACCTGTTAATTTGATATGTACATCGAATAAAGAAAAGGAAATCGGAATGAAGATGGTTCTTCTAAGTAAACTCAAAAAAGTTTCAACCGATTTAAATAAAATTTGAAACATATACTAACAATACAATAATATGGATATTGAATTCAATAAAAATTAGTGTTAAGAGCGAACATATAGTGTAGTATTAAAATTATAAAAAACCGACAAATCTATGTAAAAGTACATTATAACTTTGAGTTGATGAGATGTTAAAGGCACAATACTATTACAATATCATTTGAAGTGTTTAAATAATTATAAGTTACCTTATTTGTAGCTAAATTAAACAATAGGTATCCTAATCTAAACAGTGCTAAGCAAACTTTTGATCTTCATGGCATACCTAGGTACTTTAATCATGTTCACCTGTGAATTTTCTCCTCTTGAAGGTATCGAACCAAGGAATACCTAAGAAAATCTCGCAGCACACCACTAGATGTAGCAATAACATATACGAGTCGTTCAGAAGTCAATTTGATTAAGTCCATTTTTCGAAGTTTTCAAAATTTTCTCGATGTTGATGAATTTTAATAGAATAAATATTTTTTTTATATAGCAAAAGAATTTACTCACTCCTTAGTCTTTTCTCCGTCAATGAGTGGTCCTTTATTTTATAGCTTCTGAATATTTTTTATAATAATTTTAGAAGCCAAATTAAGATGGGCATAAATAGTATTGGCTTCCGAACGGCTCTAATATTGGGGGAATTCACACTTTGTTGTAAATCAAAATGTTTGCTATATTAGGACTGTTTTATTTGCCACTTGCTCTGGGGTAGAGCAAATTTTTACATTGAAAACAAAAACAACAAAAGAGCAAATCCTACAACACTACTTTCAGACCAGTGTAACTATCGCACCCGAAATTAGTTCAGTTTTCTCCCATAAAAAGTGTATTAGCTAAACGTTTCTCATTTCATTACAATATGGTTGCTAAGCAGCGCTACAAACATTTGAATTAAAACTTCCTCCTACTCCAACTAGTTTTATATACCACCCTGCTCCTGGGTAGGGTATGGCAAATAAAACAGACCTAATGAATGTGATTCTATATAGCAAAATACACTAAATATAGAGGATATTAAAAAATTGACTATCAAACAATTTTAGTTTTATGTATTTTTATTACCTTCGTTATCAAATGATAATTTTTATTCATACAGAGCGATTTATGACAAAAAACAAATAGCGACTAATTTTAAAACAAACCTAAGAATTAGATCCAGTTAAAGTATGTTTTTAAAAGCACACAATTTGATGTTTTATATTACCTATAAAATTTTATTAAATAAATATCACCTCCAATGCCCAAAAAAAGAAATTGGCACAGGGGAATTTTTTTGAAAATTTTGTCCTCCCATGATCTCCTCGATTAAATTTATGATGAAAAATTTTCGGAAAATTTAAATTTTATAGAAAGAAAAAAAAGAGATTTTTAAAAATTTTCTTTTAAAAAATTTCAAATAAATTTTCGATTTTATTCAATATTTATATTCTGATGCAATATTTTTAGTCAATTAACAAATTTATGTTCTCTAAAAACTCATCTCAAAATTTTATATTTTTAAAAATAGTAAATATAGTACAAAAAAAGTTGTGTGAAAAAGTCCAGAGTTCGTTATTATTTAAAAATAAGAAATTCTGGTATTTCAAGTCAAATTTATTCAGTATTTCTTTTCTCAATCTTTATAACGCGAATTGCGCCACTGCCCCCGTAGAACACGATTTAAAAATTGCTGAAAAGGAGTCATCTGTGTTCATCTTGTATTAGAATTGAATAAAATTCATATTATTTTGTGTTTTATTAAAAAAAAAAAAAAAAATTTATTAATCTCTAACTTTTAACTCTCTTGATTTGATATAACGCGAAATCCCTATAACTACTATATATCTGTATAAAGCATAGTATGGACATAATATGTACACAGTTCAAGCGAAACAAAATTTCTCATCTCTCTTCAAAAAATTGTAATAATAAGCGGTTTTTGACTGATCCATATTACTATTTTGATTGTATTCCCGTTTCAAGTTACACCTAGATAATATAAATAAAACATATACCGAAAATTATGAATTTTTCAAATGCTTAATAAGTATCCATCGGAAAAATTAAGAAATACCCTGTTACCAAATGCATTCCCAAGATGTGGGATACTAAGAAGAATAATAAATTCAATCATTCCAAGGAATATATGATAGATACGTTCTGAAGGTTATAACATTTGCTGTTTAAATTCCTAATTGTAGGCAAAGAAAAGTAAACACATGAAGAATCGAAACCTGGATTTAAACCAGAGCCTCATCAGCTTCTAGAAACGAGGTCTTAACCGACTTGACCATTAAACACTGCAGTTATTAATCTGTTCATTTGCCTTTTTTCGTAAATTCTAAATATTACATTATTCAAACAATACAACAGTTATTCTATAAAACCTTTCAACTCTCAATACCAATTTATTTGTACTCTAATTTTAACTCTACATAATGAACAAAGTGTAATTGCAACATATTCGATTTGACATAGTCATAAGTTATGACTGTTAAGACTAATTCATATTCACATAAATAATATTACAACTATAGAAACAAGGTAATTTTCAAATAACCACGATAACCCGAATAAAAACAGTTCAGACCATCAGAGAAACAACTTTTAGGATATAATTATGACTCGGCTATTAGAATAGGACTTTTCACAACAATCATAACTGATCATAACTTGTTGTGACTATGAAAATCAAACATAAATTCCACCAAATTACAATAGTTATTCCGAGTTACAATTGACTGAATCTGTAGTAAAAGTTGGTAATAAATGATTCAATGGTTAATGTGAAACTTTCTATTCTTTATAATTTAATTAAAAAAATAATTAATTTTATGGAATTTATATAATTTTGAAATCTAATATAAACCTTGAGCTTAAAATCGAAAGTATGTGATTCGAATTTCAACTTTACGGTTTTACAATTCTTTTAATTGATTTCCAAATCAAATTAATTAATGAAAATTGAATTTTAAAGAATAAATTCTTAAATTTTTTTAATTTTAAAAACGATATGGTTTCAAATGGATTTCAGAAGAAGAAAAAAAAACCATGATTCTATTTTTGAAATGAGAAACAATAAATAAATATTTTTACGATCGAATTTTCTTAAGAATAAAAAACAACAAAATTTTTAAGACTTTTAAAAATTATCTGTTTCCATGCTAATTTTAATTTTTTTTTTTTTTTGGGAAGAAGTTCAAGTTCTTGAACTTGATGAAAAGAAGAAATTATTCTTTCATTTATTTAAAAACAAGTAAATGTACTTAAATTCATAAATATTATTGTTTTTCTAGAATAAAAAATATTACAAGTAAAAAATCGCCATCAATGACGAAAACAATAACTGGTTGCGTATGCACAAACGGGAAATATATACAGGGGGGGTTAGAAAGAAAACAATATATATAGAATATCAAAATTTCTCGCGAGATTTTTTTATTTCAACATTTTTTGTAGGCTCGTCATTTTAAAAATCATTTTGATTGGCTACAAATCAGTTTTGGCCCCTTTTTTTCCAAGAGAGAATAATCACATATATGAAAGTCTCAATCGAAAAATATAAACTTTAAATGCCGTGTTTTTAATAAATAAAAGCTTTTCATATGCGTATAGAAAATTTCTAAAAACGCGCGGCGTTAGGAAAATACTCGTGACGACTTACTTATTGCACTTAAAAACACAAATAAATAATAAACATTTGAAATAATAATAATGTGAATTTTTAACGGATAAATAAATTGAAAAATATTGCTTATCTACATTGCTGACGTTGTTGATTATTGAATTAAATTTGGCACGTTTTGGGGCCCCTTTAAATTTTGTCCAACGAAATGTTTGTTGATTTTTTCATCAGCTTGAATGATAAAACGGCGGAATTTGTTCGAGAAGGTGATATAAAATGTCCATGAGAAGATTAAATCGTTGGAATTGCGCTATTAGTTCAATTAGAAATAACATACTAAAATTCTTTCATCCAAAACTGAGCTATGGAAATAAAAATGTATGCCTTTGAGGGGGTTCCCTGATTCATATTTTTAAAATGTATTTCGATTTTCTCAATTCAAACTAAATTGTGATTAGTATCTAAAATTTCCTAAAACACTTTAAACCAAAAATTGTTTATAATATTTATTAGAATGTTGACAAACATCAGCTATTAATTAATAACTGCCTAATTTTATTAATAGATATAATTCTACAAAAAATTATACACCAAAACGATTTGAAAAGGGCAATTATAGAACAAAACATGTCGATAAAAACTCATTTTTAACTAAGAAGATAATTGGTGGTCGCCATACTTAGCATGTGAAATATGTATATTCATTTCAACATACAAATTTCAAGTTTGGATCATTTTTGGCCGAAAGCATCATAGCTAAATTCTTCTTATTTGGATTTAGAGCCTAATAAAAGGTACTACATACTAAGTTAGGACTCATTCTATGAAAAATAGTGAAAAACTTGTGAATGCATGTAAATTTACTGTCTTCTTTGCAGCTGTAGGGTAAAACTGATTTAAGAAATGTATTTAAGATATATAGCAATAGGCTCTGTTTCGCACAAAGTGCATACTATGCTTAAATTGTAAAAAATGGGAAAATATTAACCATTTCCAATCAAAGCATTGGTTTGATCGATATCGATTAATTAGTAGTTATAAAGTCTGAATGCTTTCAGAATAATATGTTTTCATTCATTTATAGTAGAGGCAGACATAGGGTATTCATACCTTAGTATCGATACTACAGTATAGCCTTGTACCATGGTATAAAAAGGGGTTGGCACACAACAAACATAGTATTTGTTGGACATTTGAAATTCTGCCATTTCGCTCCTCTTAAATCCTCTATAATATAGAGTCTATATGATTCTTCCAAATATCTATAAATTTTGAGGTTTCATCCACAGATAAAATTTTGCGTTTTTTCTTTACTCTTTTCATTTTTTTATAATAAAATTTTCAAAAAAAGTGTAAAACATATGTCAATTGCTCAGCTTACCTACAAAATTCCATTCGCTATTTTCCGCTTCAATAAAAAGGCGCGACAATCACTAAAGAATAGATTACAGTGGCCGAAAAAATTAAGTAAAAAAGGGAATACCACGTATTTTTTCGAATTTAAATACCAGATTTATGCTACGTAGTTGAAATGGTATTCAGCTAGTATTTGACGACACACATATGGTATACGACATGGTATCCTTAAACTATGGTATGAATACCCTATGTGTGCCTCTAGTATTAGTAGCATAGTTAACAGGTGAAGTGCAACAAATCTCCCATATTATGATCTCTAATATTAGAAATGTTTTACAATTACAAAACTATTGAAATAGTATTTTAATCATTATTCTTTTTAAGAAAGAATGTTATTCATTTTAAAATGAAGAATTTTAACTTTTTATTTTAAATCAAAATTTATTTGATTAATTTAAAACAATTAAAAAAGACTATTAGAACCATTTACAATTAAAAACAATTAATATAAATGTATTTAAATTAATTGAAAAGAATCGCACTGGCACCGTGAAAAATATAATATACAAATTAACATGAAAGCAATAAATTAATTTAATTTGTAAATATTGTTAAATAAATTGTGTCCTATCAATATGTTAAAATTAATTAGACTCTTTGAAAGTACACATCAGCATTAAGCTATATTCCTTTGAGAAAAACATATAGTAAGTGAAAATTGGCCTATACCCGATTCCCTATGGTGGAAATGGTTTTTTTTGCATAACTTAGTTTCTTCTTGTTCAAATTTGCTCTAATTCGCAGGTAGCCTAAGCCCTATTAGCATAAAACAATTCTGCAAATTTTATTCAAATTGGTATATTAGTTTTTAAAGTACATTTAAAAAAATTTATGAACAGGCTTATTTTCTCCTACGACTATTTCTTACTCCACTATCCTTGGATTGATTTTACCGAAATTTAACATAGTATTGTCTATTTATATAGCCAACCCATATAACTAATTTAAACAAAATTACTCCACAAATTTTATAATTAAATCTGAAAAACAATAAGAAAACAACAAAGCTTTCTGGTCACCTTGGAATTGTCTTAATAACTTCGCTCCCCCTGGGTCGATTTTGCTGAAATGCAATACCAAACTAAGTTAAGGAATAAGCAACTCACATTGTAAATTCATCAAATTCGGATAACGAGTTTTTGAGTTATCTTGTACACAAACGGACGGACGGATGAACATGCATAAATCGATATGTTACAAATGTAGTGGCAAAACTAATATACCCTCTGGTAGTATCTACCCTGGGACATAAATATAGTGCCTAAAGAAAGCGCAGATTTTTCATTCAAGTTTAAGTCAACTGTTTAAATCCGTTTAGCTCAATTGTTTAAAGAAACATTAAATTCTTCCATGAAAAGTAGCACAACCAAAGTTGTAATTTTTTCTGTATGAGGATTTGGTGTAGAAATTTAATAAAATTTAAATAAAGCCTATTTTATGAAATTTATAGTTCATATTAATATGTATATAAAGAGCCAAGTTGGAATAATTGCCAAAAGACCTACTTTACGACATTTATATAAATTGTCAAAAATCCACAATAAACTACCGTAAAGAGTTAAAATCTTCAAATCTATTTTTATCTGAATTTAAAACAAAATAAAAAAAGGAGTGTTTTCTTAAAGTTTTCTATCTTTGCCAATTCATTTCTTCACCAAAAAATAGAGATTTGAAAATTTGCCAAAAACAAATTATGACCAAAAAAAAACTTGAATAAAACTAGGTTAAATAAATTACTTAAAAATTGCAAAAGAAAAACACTTTTTCTTTTATTAAAAAGAGTCAATCAAGAAATATGATTGGACAATTTCTTGTGAAAATAATTTACGACCAATCAATTAAAAAAAATATATTCAAAGACAAACCAGAAGAAACAATGCAATAAATAATTGTGATTTATTCTAAATATAGGGTTTTTCAATAAGAACTTCCTTTTTTCAATAGGAATGTATTTTTATTTTTTAGATAATTGGAGTAGAAGGTCTACATTTTATTATTATTAATTCAATTTACCTCGAAAATCGGTTAAAAATAATTCAAATCCATTATGAAAATGGACGGATCTGTAAAAATCACAATTCGTAAGAAAAATCATCTTCATTTTCATTTGACTGGCCCTACGTTAATAAGCAAAATTGTCGAATTTCGGATTCTGAAAATCCAAGAGAAATTGTTCAAGAATCATTACACTGACGGCATCATTGAATCCTAATGCGTGAGATAGAGTCACAATTATGTAACAATAAGATTCATTTTCTGCAAACATATTCGTGGTGGACATTTATTAGATATTATTTTTGATTCATAAATTATAATCTATACAAATGAGATACAATCTCTTGATTCACTCCGGATAATAAAATTCCTAAGAGAAATAGGTCTGGCGGAGGTGCTTTAGAATGTGAGCCTAACCAAACGACTACACCAAAGATAAGGGGGTACAATAGATCTTAAGGTAGCAGTACAAGAATACCTTAATATACAATCTAATCTAATCTATAGTCTATACAACATATTTCTATTTAGAAATTTAGTACTTTCATACAAAATGTGTGTTTAATTTAAAATGTTAAAAAACCAGTTCTTATTGAAAATCCCAATAGAAGGAAACTAATGCTAACATTGACGTTAAAACTTGACTGGAATTAACTTGACCTTATGACAATGTCAATATATCGACTAGAATTAAAAATATACTCTTTATATATATAAAAGAAGTCATCGAGAATAACAATTGATTTTCTTTTTTATAATAAGATAATACATAATAATAATAATAAAAATACAAAATACTATTTCTATGTACTCTACACTTGTTGGCGACACTTTAATTCAATTTAATCAATTTATTTTATTTTCAAAATAGAGCCCCTGTATTATATAACTTCAAATAAATTAATTAAACTACTTTTATGGTGAATAAAATACGTAAAATTCAAATAGAACATTTATTAACCAACTGGAAACTATTCTTATCTGAGTATTTAATCCTAAAACATGTGTAAATTAATTAATTTCTGATAATGAATTTACGATTGCATCTTATTTAAACTGGATATGGGACTGTAATAACAATTGTTCGTCATAAAAATTATTGCATAATTTCTCAAAAACTCGTTAGTATTAAAAAATTTCCATTTTGAATCATAAATTTTCCTTTAGAAAGCTTTCTTTCCTATTATCTTAATTTATAATTTAATAATAAGATTTTGTTATTCTGAAATTATTTAGAAAATCAAATATATTTTTATTACTTACAGTAGAATGCCGCCAAAATTTAATTAATCCATGAATATCAGTTGATGGTGCAAGTAAAAGGAAATCTCTCCATTCATCAAAACTAATATTAAGACTACCGTCTTGATCCATTCTAAAATAACAATTTAAAATTTTTAACAAATAAATTTCAAATAAAATTATTTAAAATACCTTTGAAGTAATTTTTTGGCTTCGATAGTATTTATTTCTAATCCTAAATCTTTAAAAGCACATACCAACTCTTCTAAATCAACTTTTCCTAAAACAAAAAAGATAATTTTTAAGAAATCATTTGAATTCCTTTTGTTTTATTAAATTTAAATATTAACCATCTTGATTTTTGTCCAAATGAGTAAATTGTAATCTAAGATTTTTCTCATGTTCTCGAACATAATGAATGAATTCAGCCAATCCGACATCACCACTTTGTGTTTGATCAGATTGTTGTAGAAATTTCTGAAAGAAAAAAAAATATTTATTTATTTAATTAGTTAATTAGTTTATTGCAAAATTTCCTAATTTCCCTAATTTTAGAACCGAAATTTATTTCATTCCGATTTACGGTTACTTTCTTTTCCGTTGCGATTTTCGTTTCGGTTTTCTTCTCTTTTTTAAGATTAAGGTTCAGATTAAAAGCCGGTTAAACGATTTTGTATGTTATCCTTACTTTATCTTATATTTCTTCAATATTCTAATTTAGATTATTAATGCAATGATTAACCTTTACGGAAGTACAAAGTTAGGTACTATAAAATGGAAAACATACATTTTATTTAACTGTCGAAATGAATTTTGAGATTGCTTGAAAATTGGTTGCTAAATATTAATTGTCAATCTTACAAGTTTTAAAATTATGTAAAGCAAAAAAAATGTAGACTTGTAATGCTTAATTGAGTAAAAATCAAGCTAAATACAATCAAATTCATTTATCTAATTGATAAAACACGAATTATTAGATTCCCTAACATAATAAAAACTTGTTTTATGCCAGACATAGTTATTATGGGAATTATATCTCTTCCAAAAATATGATTTTCGCTGTATAAATAATTTGTAGTAGAGTTTATTTTATATTTCATTTCGGTTCGTTTCCGAATTCGGGTTTGTTTAAAAAGGCGAATAATTGCGGTTCTGTTTCCATTTTATGATAGCATTGCCACTACGACTAGTCTAAATAGATTCCCAAAAAATTAGTATTAGTTGTTACCTTTTTTAAAACATTACGAAAACAAAATGGGTAAAAATTATATTTTTCTATAATCAATACGATAGTTTTGTCTCCAGCCTTTTCAGAAAGATTGTTTCAAGTATTATTTGGAGTTAATTTGGTACATCTAAATGTCTCTTATAAAATACGATATTAGCATATAATATCTAACTAATAAGGTGTTAAAGTTATAAACGTTTAAGTACAAACAATTGTCATTTCTCCAGTTGCAATTGCAATCATTATCGAATACTTGAAAACGAATGACCCAAAATATAAGTTCAAGCAAAATATACCCAGACCTTTTTTCTCTAGAATCGCTTTTATGACTCACATTCTTACGTCCTAACATCATAGAAAAATTAAAATAGCAGCTTTTTTTTTATTGGTAATAAATAAATGAGATATGTACACCAAAAAGTGTAATGTGTTTTTCTTTGGATTAATAAATTTAAACGTAATCAATGAATTTGTGTTTACGAACTTGTTTGTGAACTTGCCAAAAAGAAAAAAATTCCATCATATTATAATCATTTTTATTGTTCAAAAGAAAGCTTTTCATTAAAAACAACGGCAAAATAGAAAGTACCAGAGAAAACTAGGGTATTCATAATCTTTCGTAAAACTCTTGTATTTATCGAAAATGTCGTATTTTGTAAATTTGTGTATTAACAATATGAAGTTTACGATAAATACACGAGTTTTACGAAAGACAATAAACATCTCTAATTTTTTAAAAATAATAGAATAGAAAAATATAATTTGTCTTCAACCTTCGGCCGAACAATTCTAGTGGATGATATTATCCCAAGAACCCAATAGAATTCTTTCTCATAGAACTCAAGGGTTGAAAATCAATGTTCTATGCAAATATTATCTATTTAATATGATAAAAATTCTTAAATATCTTTAAAAAAAAATAGCCTTCATTTAATTTAAATTGTTAAATATTCATATCGGAATAATTTTTATTTTAAGAAATTTTTTAATATGATCTCATTACGAAATTTCGTTTTATTTATTGTTAAACGAAACCCGTATATAAAAAAATATATATTTTTTCATAGCATGAAAACCATATGTGCTGGAATTATTGAGTCTACCAAAGGCACATGCGTACAGATCATGATATAACAAACATTTGTGACAAATACTTAACACACTACTTCAAACTTGAATAAAAGTATTAGTATTCGATTATTTAACAGCCGGCTTCTCAATTTATATAGCTTTTTAAAAATTTCGATTTGAAAAAGATACTTTTTTAAATATTTTTATAATAAAATATCTCATATTTATCAAACGAATTTTTTTAAATACATATAATTTCTTCTTTTCTTTTTGCTTTCTTTTTATATATGTACATATTAAATGAATATAAATGATATAGCTGTGTATCTTCCAGACGACCTGGCAAAATGTGTAAAATATATTTCTGTTCAAATATAAGTTTGGCCTTCAATATTTCAGCCCAAGTATATTCTATCGATTTGAATTGGAAAATTTTATGAAATAAAAATTACTCGAATTATTCTTATCATGTTCTTTAAAATAAAAAAAAAAAAGAACATTTTTTAAATTAAATATAAACAATTTTCTGCTAATCAAAGAAACAAATATTATTAATAAAAAATAAAAAGAAATGTTTACATTACCTCAGCATAAACACTTGATAAACCGAATTCTTTAAGTGCTGCCGATAAATCATGAATATCAATTCGTCCATTTCCATCACGATCAAGTGTATTGAATAGTTTTTCTAGACGTTCCTCATCCGCCTGTGGTATTTCATGTAAATACTGTACGGTATCCGATTCTTCAGTCAATTGATTATGTTGCAATTGTAACTGATGTAATTCCAAAAGAATTGCATTATTTTTAGATCTTTCCTGATGTTCAGAATAATGATTTGATCTAGATTCTTGCTTGTTCCCATTATTTGATTTGGTTTTACTATCTAATTTCGCCTTTTCCGATTGATTCTCTAAATGATTCAATGATTTTGCAGATTTTTCTGTGTTAACCATTCTAATTTTATTCGTTTTTCAAATAAAATTCCAATCAGAAAATGTTTTCTTTTTTGTTTTGTTTGTTTGTTTTTCTTCTTTAATAGATTTTCTTTTTATGAAAATTATTTGAAAAATATAGTCTTAGCACTTTTTTCTCGACATTAAATTAAAATAATATTTAACATTCACAGAGAATTAATAATTTACGAACAAATAAAGTCGGCGACATTAAAAAGAATATTTAATTAGTAATTTTTTTTTTGTTTCATAAAATTTTTTGTAAATAAAATTTATTTTCTTTTTTTTATAATTTGTTGATTGCACTTTTTATTTAAATAAAATAATTTAAGCACTTTTTTGGCATTTTTTTTTGTGATAAAATCTTTGTGTTTCGTTTGTCAAATGAACAAAAAAAAAAAGAAATTATAAAAATCACAGACTTTTCTTTCTGGACAGAAAGAAAAAAAATTTCCTCGTTTTTTTTTTTTTTTTTGATCGGGATCACAGGTAATTTCTAGTTTTGTGAAAAAGAAATGCAATTTCGTCTTGTTTCTGGAATTATCAATTGTATTTGCTGTTTTGTTTAAAAAGCAAATAAATATAATTTTTCTTGATTTTTTTGTGACGTCTCCAATAAGAAAACGCGGCGTTAGCTTGAATTTTATTTTGCGAAATTTTTTTTTTCCCTAACTTTCCAACACAAACGAAACTTTTCACACACTAGCATATTTATGATGAGTAATTCGAATATTTATAAAAAAACATGCGGTATATTTTCGGATTTTATGAACACTTGGAGCGCTGTAATCGTTTAGTTCCAATACTATTTTGCAAATGGAATTCTTCATTTACCAGCTGTTGTTTAGACTTAGAATTTTATAATACTTATTCTTTAATATTAAAAGATTATATTTTGTTGTCATTCAAATTATCTTTTAAAATAAAAATATTTTTTTTTGTTATTTGTTTGATTAGATTCGAAAATAAAAATATTATAAATTAACCAAATTTCAAATGAGAGACGTTCTTTTTCATGCTGTTTTCCATTTCACTCCGTGAACAAATTTACAGTTAGAACGGCGCATGTTTTCAAACATAATTTTTTTGAAGCCTTTAAAAAATCTATTTAAAATTATTTCCAGGACGAAATAGTATTTAAAAATCAACTTTAATTTAGGCCGCTTTAAAAACACTGTTAAAAACAAAACTAGCTTTTTTCATATATACTTAAATGTCAATAATTCAAATTACTTCCAAATAAATATTCTATTTTTTTTACACCAATTTGAATATAATTCTTTATATAATTATAATTTTTGTTATTTTTATTTTTATTTTTTTACATGTATAACATTTAAAAAATAAAATCAATTGCATTTAAAAAGAACAAAAAAAAAGGGAATAGAAAAATTTTGAAATTTAAAATTTATGTTTAATTGTGTATAACCGATAATAAGCATAAAAAAAAACATAATCAAAATAAAGTCGTATCTTTTTGCTTTCACAAAATAAAAAAATAAAACATTCGCTTTTTTTTTATTCATTTAACAAATTCCATGCATCATCTTCTAAACGATTAACTTTTCCAGAATTAGTTGTTTTAGTTTTCATTGATTTTACATCGAGGCCATCCAAATTTTCACCGCCGCCGCCGCCACCACCATTTGTGGATAGTTTCGTATTTTTCCGATTATGAGATTTTGTATCTGTTTTAAAATCATATGTGTTTGTTACTTTTGTCGTTGTTTCATTATGATCATTTTGTTGATAGGACGTTGTTGATGTTTGATAATTTGTTGTATCAAAACCAGTCCAATCATCACTGTTATTGGAATTTTGATACGATTTATTTAAAGTTTGTTTCTCTTCGGTCCATCCCCAATCAGTATTGTTGCCACTTGATAATTTTCCACTTGATTGTGATCGTTGATAGCCCTCATCTGATTGATTATAATTCTCTGAGAAACCAGTATAACCACCTTGCGGTGATGATATATTACTGCCAGCCAAATTATTCCATCCTTTTTTACTTAAATCACCAACCTGAAAAATTAGATTTTATTTTTAAAAAAAAGACAAGAAAATTGAATAAAAACTAACTCAAAATATAATTCAAAAATGAAATCAAAATAAACGAACCTTTGTAGCCAAAGTACTAACTTGACTGCCTACATTTTCTAGCAAATTACCATCTTTAACCTTTTTTAAATAATAAAATCATGAAATAAATAAAGAATAAATAATAATCTACTTAAATAAATGAAGAAGGAAAAAATGAAAATACGTTTTATTAAACTTACCTTGGACGATGCTAAATTTCCGTATGTTACGGCCTTTTCTTTAGCAGTGGTGGCAATTTTGGAAGCTCCAATTGATAGAATGTTCCATCCCTAAAAAAAAAATATTCTTTTAAAATCAAAATACATAATAAAATATTTGTAATGACAAAATTTTACACTTGCTAATGATGAAAGTGTTGTATCAAGTATCTCCTGTGATTGTGTTTTTGGTGGTGGATCTCTTGTATAGCCAAAACCAGAATATTTTCCACCTTGGCTTGGTGGCAAATTTCTAAAATTACAAAATAAGAAAATCTTATTGAATGAGACTTATTTTAATATTGTTCCTTGAAACTTACTCAGGACGCAAAGAATTTTGTTCTTGTCGTTTAGAAAAGAATGCATCTTTTTGATCTTTAAAATCTTGCGTATTCAAATTCTGATAACTTGTACTACCATCATAAAATTCGCTACCGTTTTGATAACTTGAATTCGAATTATTTGGTAATGAACCACTGCTTCTGGAATGTGACATATGTTGCTGTTGTTGTTGTTGTTGATTATGATGATGCCCAAGATTAGAGGCATTATTTGCATAATTTGATGAAGCATTTTTCATTGCCGTTTTTATATCCCATGATTTGCCTTGGGCTAAAGTGGATATTTTATCACGATAAAGTGCTGCAGCTTTTGTATTATATTTTTGTTGTATCGGTAAACGATCATTCCAGTCCGGTTGATCCTCAAGAAAATCACGTGCATTACGATTACCACCAATTTTCATTTTTTCCAATTCAATATCTTTCCATTTATCCATTGTTACGGAACGGACAAATGATAAATGCACTCCAAGTCCACGATGTTTTCCTGAACATTCTAAACAAATCCAAATTCCATATGTAACTGATACCCATTGCGGATTATGTGCACCGCATTCAAAACATTTCTAAACAAATTAAAAAGTATTTTCTTAATAAAATTTTATGAAATGTTTAAGAAACAAGGAAATAAAAAGTTTTGTTAATAATCTTTCACTTTCTATGCAACCACGAACTTGGCTTACATCAAAACTTGGGCGCTTTAAACTTTAGAGATTTAGCCACAGGTAAAAGAAAAAGGTCAAGGATGAATATGAATCGAAACATCAAGGAGAGAGAACAAGAAATGGTCAAGTCCGTGGTGGACTGAACTATGACCTTCAGTAGTTTGTAGGAAGTACCTACATTTGTGTGGCTTGCGCAAAATTTTACTTATACTATTTCATCTCAACCTTTCATTTTCTCATTCAATTTTGGAAAAGAAAATTATAAACTACTCACATTGTTGTCATCAACTGGTTTTAATTCTTGAAGAACGCGACGAGTTCTTGGACTTGCCATATTTTTTGCTGCTTAAATATTTACTTTAATAAAACTGTTTTTCTTTTTTTTAAAAAAAAGACAACAAAAAAACTTGCACGTACGCAATATAAATTTATCTTTAGAATTTCTTTCTAATTATATGTTTGAAATTAAAAATCCTTCGTTAAAGGAATTCTTTAAAATATTTAATTAATATACTATTCATAATCCTTTTGATATCTATTAATTGTTTGACCTTTTATGGAATTTTTTGTGATTGTTTAAAACGTGTAAAAGAATTATACCCGTTCTGGCCTAAATAGCCACACACTTTCTTCCTTCTTTCCTTTTCGAATTTAATTTCCAATAGAAAAAAAAATTAAAAAGATGTGACAACTCTGACAAGCAGAGACGTCAAAAACTAATTTTTGTGGACGTGTATAAATTTAAATCATCTAAATTTTTTATCGGTAGATGGCGGTTATGTTGATTGAAACGTATTAAGGGCGTGTGCGAATTGTAAACTAACAATTTTGTTAAACTATTTAATTTTTCTATGAAATATTTTCATGTTAAATGGAATTTCTAAATAAATAACACTTACTAGTTCTATGATAAAAAATTAAATAACAAAAGAAAGCAAAATTGTTTGAAAATGAAATCCAAATTGATTTGCATTATCACATATTTTTAATTAAAATTTAATCAGAGTATATTTATAAATGTTTGTTTATTATATATTATTTTTACGATGGCTTTTATACTAATGCACATATTGCCGTGAAAAGTTCCTCACGAAATTACTGTGATTCCTACTACCAGACGTTAATCAGTTTAATTATTATTCAAACACGTCCTAAGTTTTTGTAATAGAATTTCACATGACGTTTAAAGGAAATTTTACTAGTAGATTTTTAATAAACAATAGAATTTCCCTATTGCTTATTCGCTCTATTGTACTTGAAAAATTCCCCTACAAATTTTGACATGAAAAACTATATTGCATTAACATGGAGAGTTTTTTAATTATCTTTTAATAGTATTTATAATTCTTCTAAATATAAAATTAAATTTTAAAATACGAAAAAAAAACAAAAACATGATAACACTCGCAAGAAAGCTGAAAAAGGATACACCTGAAAATACAGGCCCAGAAAAGCGTATATCAATTAGAGATCGTTTACTTGTTAAAGAAGTTCAAGAAATGGAACAAACTCTTCCGCCAACATGTAAATTATTTTTCAATGATCCAAATGTTCTCAGTGAATTTGTATTAACAATATGTCCGGATGAAGGATTTTGGAAAAATGGAAAATTTAAATTTCGTATATTTGTGCCAGAAGAATATAATATGGCGCCACCAAAAGCAAAATGTTTGACAAAACTTTGGCATCCAAACATTTCGGTAGCTGGTGATATATGTCTTTCATTGTTACGACAAAATTCTATAGATGGACTTGGTTGGGCGCCTACGCGACGTTTAAAAGATGTTATGTGGGGTTTAAATTCACTTTTTACAGATCTTTTAAATTTCGATGATCCATTGAATAACGAAGCTGCTGAACAATATCAACGTGATAAAAAAGAATTTCAGGCAAAAGTGAGAGAATACGTTTCATCGTATGCACGCAGATAATATAATAAGTTTTTTTATATTTTTTTTTTTGTAATAAAAGATAAAATTAATATTTAAATCAAGGGTGTCAAACCATTTTGTTTCCCTGGGCCGCATTGGAAGAAGACATGGTGTTTTGGGCCACAAGTATATTACTATGTATAAATCCATATCATGAAATGAATATGATACTTGGCATTGAAGTTGAGAAACTAAACCGTCAAAGTCTGGTTCGATTGACGTGGTTGCAATTCTCAGGCAGTTCTCAAGGTGTTCATCCAACATGTTGGTTCTAATTTTACACTTAATCCACCAGGTGACAAACAACAGAACAGTGTAGCTGAGCGAGTAACGCAAACAGAAAGAGAATTTACTACATAACGAAAGAGCTTTGTGTTCTGGTCCTGTTTCTGTTGTTTGTCACTTGGCAGCTTTAGCACGAGAGCACAAATCATTCCTCAGAAAAATGCCTCAGTAACTTTGAATATTTTCGGGCCGCATCAATACTCGCCTTGGGCTGCGGGTTGGACTGCCTTGATTTAAATTCTTATACATAAAAAAAAAATCGAGATTGATATTTGTTATATTAAAATATTTTTAAGCTTCAATTAAATCTGTAATTCGTGTACTATTTTAAGATAAAAAAAAAAAATTTCTTGTAAATAAATAATTATATTAATTAAAATCTTAAAACATATTTTTTTAATTAAAATATTTTTAAAAAAATACCGATGGTATTTTTTGAATTAAATCATTCCATTTTAAGCTTAATAAAACAAAAAAACTATTCTTTTTTATAAATATTAATTAGAAATATAGTCTTTTCTTTTGATTTTGATTAAATTTTAAAATTTCTAGATTTTAATCCATTATAAAAGATATGAAATTTGGAGACATTTTTCTTTTTGTTTTTTTTTTTTTTTTTTTTTGTTACTGAAATTAAGAAATTAGTAAAAGATTGATTTTTATAACCAAGATATTTGGTTGAAGTTTCTAAAAATACAATTATTAATTATTAGTTTCGTATAAAGACATTAAATATATTCCAACATTAGTAAAGGAAACATCAAAAATTTATAAACTTTGAAAAGTGGAAGTTGATGAAATCATGTCAAACCAGATTTCTGCAATTCTCCTAACTGGAATGCCAGGCAAGATATATAAAATAGATGATAAAATGTATATTTTAAAATATTATTTTACTTTTAGGAGTTGGTAAAACAATAATTATTAAAAAACTAATAGAAGATCTACGAAAAAATTCTTTACAATTAAATGGATTTTATACAGAAGAAGTAAGACAAAATTCCGGAAAAGAAAGAATTGGATTTGATGTGATTTCTTTGAATGGAAAACGAGAAATACTTGCAAAATCTTGGTAATTTTTCTTCTTTTTATGTCATAAAATCAAAATTTAGTTTATGTAAATTGTTTATCACTAGTCTATACTTAGTCTAAATGCATATTCAACTATGAATGCCAAGAAAAATGGACCACCTTTAAATTTAAGATTCAAATAAGTAACAAATATCAAGATTTAATTTAGTACAAGCGATTATTCGAGCTGGTATTTAGTATCTGAACAAGGCCAAACGTTAGTTTTTAGCTAGTAGAAATAAAAACTAAAAGCAAGGAATGTATTTTAAAGAGTATTCCTGTGTAAATATCATCAATTAAAGACTACTAACTATATGATCAGGAGTGGAATCAGTTTAACTTCATTTGTTCCAAATCATATCGAAATAGAATAGGAATGACAATGCTTTTTCGATTCGATTTAGTCTCAATCGAATTAAATGGTTCCATTACAGGTAAGATATCTTGGCTGAAGATGGTAAAAGCCATTTCGCCATTATAAATCTAATCTTGCATATTTTAAATCTGTTATTCTTGTTCCAATGGTGTCTATCAGATTATCTTTAAAGTGTTATAGGACATATTGGGTATTTTTAGTCAGAATTCTATAAATATATTTAGTTTTATATTCATCAGGTCCGTTTTTAATTAAAACTTCTTTCATGTTGAATATATTGAGTAGAGTAACGTACTCTAATACCCGGTTTTACAGTGAACGTTTAAATTTAAGTTTACTTAACCCAAGTACCCCGATTAAATTCGTAGGTTAACTCGAATGCGTTTTACAGTCCATTTTTATTTTTCGTTTACCCCACGACTCCATTGGACTTATTTCAAGACTTAATTTCAGTCTACGGGCGCCATTTTGAAGACATTTTATTTTGTAGGTGGGCAGTTGATGTCCTGATATTTTATTTATAAAAATATCGTTGACGAAGAAACAATGCAATTTTTGCTGCATAAATTTATTATAAAAATATTTTATATATGTTGTTTCAACTAAAAATGCGTTACGGTTGACAGGAATGAATGTTTTTTTTTAAAATTTTTAATTTCAATACGTCAAAAATAAGTCTGGAAAAAACTCTTCCTCAAAAAAGTCTATGTTGTAAATTATGTCCAATTTTTAGAGTCTCCATTGGACTTTTTTTTTTCAGTCCGACTGAAATTATGTCTTGAAATAAGTCCAATGGAGTCGTGTGGTTACTTAAATTGAAAATGGTGAGTTATTGTGAATAATTTCCCTTTATTAACTACTTTGATTGGAAATTTTGACATTTAAAAAAAAAAAATAAGCAAAAGTATTCTTTTGTTTTTTTTTCATGTCGATGTGTTTTCTTCAATTATAAAAAATAAAAAAAATATCAGTTGTGTTAGTCACGAAGAAAAAGTATAAAGTTGAGAATGTTTGGTAAAACCCCGATTACAACGTTACAGGAGTATTGTGCCAAAAAAAACGTTGTATTGCCGGTTTACAAGTTTTGGGACGCAGAAGGAGGCGCTAAAAGTTTTCATTGCAGTGTTGAAGCTTTGAATGAAATGGCAGAAGGCTTAGGAAGATCGAAAAAAGAAGCGAAGCATGATGCAGCAGCAAACATGTTGAAAAAACTAAAAACATCTCATCCGGATATCGACGATATTCCTCAAGCGCCTCATGAAACTGTGCCTACATCTGATGCTATCGCAGATTTACGTGATCTTTGCATTCAACAGGATCATCCTTTACCAACATTTGAAATGATTCAACAGGCCGGACCTCCGGAAGCCCCTGAATTCACGTTTAAATGTCAAGTCGCATCAATTATACGCTACGCAACGTTCTCTACCAAAAAGGGAGCCAAACAGCTGGCAGCTCAATTGCTCATAGATATTATTCAAGATATTCCACCGGAACAAAATGAATTACAAATTGCCCGCTTCGATGATTGCTGCGAAGTTCAAAATGAAGAAACTAGAAAGAAAATAAAGACTTACCGTGAATATGTTGATTCTGATATAAAAGAAGAGCCCGGTACACTTCTTAAAGATCGACATAACTATTTCAAAAAAATGATTCCTACTTTAAGAGATAAAGCTCGAAAAATTCTAGATGATTCGTCATCTTTTCTAACAGAGAAGGAAAGGGTTCACGAAATATTAACTCAACTAGAAATTCAGTATAAAACCCAAGAAATTCCATCAGCCACAGGTGGCAAACTTGTGTTCCTGGAATTAATATGTGATATGGATATAGTATTTGCAGACCAGCCCGATAATATATATTCCGTTGTGTTGGATTATTTTCGAGATATGTTATAAGTTTGTTAGTTTTTTGTTTTTTTAAATCAGGTGTAAACAATTCATCAATATATTTATTTCTATGTATGAAACAAATTCCTTTAATAAAATAAAAAAAATTTAATTAATTTTATTGCACATTGAGTCAAAAGGTTGCCATAATTGTTTCACGTTCATTTCAAAATATTAAATTTTTTACCATATTTGTTGAATGTTGAATTTTATAACAAATACATTTTAAATAAGAAATAAATATTAAAAACCCTTTTTTAAAATCTAAATTTCATTTGCATTTACATTCGAATAATTTTGGACATTTATTTTATTTTATTTTCCTGTATTTTGATTGGTTAATCGAAAAAAAATTCGTTTAAACCAAGGGTGTCCAACCTTTTCGTTTCCCTGGGCCGCATTGGAACAAGACAGTGTTTTGGGCCACAAGTATATTACTACCATATGTATAAATCCATATCATAAAATGAAATGAAAGAGCTTTGTGTTCTGGCCCTTATTCTGCTGTTAGTCACTTGGCAGCTTTAACATGAGAGCGGAAGCACACAAATCATTCCTCAGAAAAATGGACATGCTTCGGTAATTTTGAATATTTTCGGGCCGCATTGATACTTGCCTTGGGCCGCGGGTTGGACAGCCTTGGTTTAAACTGTGTAAATCGGCCGATTAAGTTAAACTGAATTTTACCCGAGCTACACAGGTTAAACTCGAACTGTAAAACCCAAAATTTGTTAATCCCAAAGTTAAACGTCCGTTATAGGTTAAACTTTCACTGTAAAACCGGGCATAAGCGTAACGAAAATCCAAATTAAACAATAGTTTTAATGCTTGTTACTAACTCTTTCAAATTTGTATCTTCCAATCAATTTTTAACGTATTTTCCAATTTTAATTTATAGTAATATTGATCAACCTAAAGTTCGTCTACCAAAAATTGGTAAATATAATGTTTATGTTAAAAATTTTGAAAACATTTCTTTATCAATTTTCGATGAAAAATCTGATATTCTAATAATTGATGAAATTGGAAAAATGGAATTATTAAGTAAAGACTTTGAAAAGAAAATATTTGAATTAATTCATGATATTGAAATTGGGGAAAAACAATTAATAGCAACAGTTCCATCTGCATCATTTAACAAAACCGTTGAGAAAATTAAATCGATTGAAACTTTAAAAGTTTTTAATATTACAAAAGAAAATCGTAACAAAATTTATATTGAAATTTTAAAATATACATTAAAAATGTTTAAAAGTGTAAATCATTAAATATAAAAATTGAGAAAATATAAAATTCTAATTCTTTTCAATTTTTGGTTCACGTATTGATCTTTTTCGTACACGTTTTGGTGATTTCTCATAGTCCATTCCATGAAATTGACTTTCACGTGCACGAAATACCATTTCTTGTCGTTGCACCAATTCCGGATAACGTATTTCGAAATTATTATCAGGTGATAAAAGTAATTCCCATTTTTTTTCCATATTTATACGTCCAACTGATCTTAAAATTTCATCAACTTCATCAGGTGGTAATTGTGTTGAAATTATAACGTTACGTCGGTATAATGAATCTTGTTTCGATAATTTAAACAGCTTAAAGACAAAAAAAAAAAAATAATATTAAATATTAGGAGAAAAAAAGAAAACCAGAAAACATTTACAATATAATCTCGCCCGCGAATCATTAATTCTGCTGAAACACCATTATTATTGGATACACTTTCCGGTGGATACAATACTTCAGATTGTGCTGTCCAATTACCACGAATTAAAATACCAACTAATGGTAATGTACGTAAAACCTGAAAAATAAAAAACAAAAATGATTAAATCTTTAATAATAGAATAAATGTATCTAAAAATTTACCTTTTCCGATGTAATCTCTTTATCACAGTCTTCGAGTATTGACATAATCTCATTAAAACTTAACATTTTTGCTAGAAATAATTTAAAAAAAATATATTTAATATCAAATCAAGAATGTTGTTGCCATTAAAATTTACCATCTTTTAAAATACTCTTCAATTGCTCCGTAAGTGTCATAGTTTTTAATTTCATTTTATTAATAACTCGTGGTGGCAATATCGATTCTAAATTTTGATCAGATCTTTCATGTGGTATTATTTTTTCAATATATTCTTTATTATTTAAACTTAATGCATGTTCCGTTGATTCACTGCGCATTGCAAATAATTTTTGTTTCTCTAGATTCGATGCACTCGATGTAGATGGATGCCATAACATTTCACACCATGGCTCATCAGCTGATTTCTTAACTAAATAATCATATGTTTTTTCTCGGGTTTTCTTTAAACGTTCAGTATCTTGTCGTGAAAATTTCACAGTAACTTGTTGTAGCATTTCATCATCCTCAGTTTCATCGGTCGTTGCTTTCTGTTCGGCACGTATACGTTTATCTTGTTTATCAAAATATGAAAAATTCGGTCGTAATTGTAAAATATTTGTTAATGCTGAAAGATGTATTTCATTGTCTTGTAAAATTGCGACAACATATTTATTAACATTTTCTATTGATTTAACACTTGTATACGTTTGTTTATCCATTATTCCACTACGAAATGTTGGACGATCAGTTTTACTGTTACTAATCTGAATAAGAAGTTTTAATATTCATTTTTTTTTTTTTTCAATTAAAAATTTTTGAAAGACTTTTTCTTTTACCTTTCCATCAGCTGCTAACGCTATTTGTTCCCCTTTAAATGTATCATAATATGTTGATTCTGTATTTAAAGCAAAATCTACTTTAACTTCTTGATTTATTGGTTTAACACAACAGTTCACAACTTTTTGTGTAGCAAAATTAGGTTGGTTAGATTTGTTTGGATACTGAAAAACATATAAATTATTTTCAAGCGTTTTTGCGGAATAAACAGGAATCTGAAATTAGAAATAATAAATTCAGTTAATTTGTCTTAATTTGAGTTAAACTTTTAGATTATAAAAATACGATTTGAAATCGAGAATCATCTCTTTCCATGTTGTGTGGCACAGAGAATTTTTTCAGTGGCACTTGTATATATAAAAAAATACCTCTTCTTCAACAGGATCTTCTTCGTTATCGATCATTATGTTAAATAAATTAAATATATTTTTCTCTTGCATCAAGCTGCTCCTATAAATTTAATTTCTTATAAAAAGAAATTTAAACGTGTACTTCAAAATGCCTTCATTCTTTTGTTTGACAGTTAAGTAAAATGCATTCCTTATGCCAACTGGTAGCAAAAAATTGTATTACATTTGACATTTGACATTTAAAGTGAAATGTCAAAACAACAGGTGAATTAATTTATAAGAAAATTGTTTGAATTAAAAAACAAAACTTTTTAAAGGTAAACAAGAATTCATAAAACTTTCTTATTTTATTTTTTAAAGAAATAATATAAATTTTCTATTTCTAGATAATCATGAAATCTACTATACGAAAACCATGGAAAAAGAATTTATATGAAAATGAAGATTATGATGATAATTATACAGATCCATCATTTTTAAAAGATTTACAAAAAAATAAAAATATACAATTATTTACATTTAAACAGGCCGTACGTGGTACAACAAATTTAAGTAATCAAATATCATGTATTACCGGATTTTTGATAATATTTTATTATTTATATACGGAGAAAACTAGTCCAACAACAGTACTTTTATTAATTAGTTTATTTACATTATTTGGTTATTGTTTTTATACGGGACGTAATTTTTCTTTAAACATATTTATAGAAGATTCTAAAACATTATTTACAGTTTTAATATTCGGTTATATTTTATCACCTATGCTACATAATTTAACTGATGCAATTAGTACAGATACAATATTTTTTATGACATTTCTTGTAATGTTCTTTAATTTAGTATTTTTTGATTATGGTTTATCAGCTGCAATTGTATCTAAAGCGATATCATTAAATGCTGCAGTTTTTGGTTCAACATGTTTAGCATCAAGATTAGCATCATCTTATCATGCTTTTGTATTATTAGTTATATCAGCTGTATTTTTTGTATTATATCCAATATTTTCGAAAAAATATTGGTCACCATATTTTCTAATACCAATCATATGTGTTTGTTCATTTTTCTTATGGTTAAATTCAATATCAGTTCTAATAACTTATTTAATTGTATTAATATTTATTAATTTAATTTGTCCGTACATTTTTATTCAACAACAAAAACATAAAAATAATATTCATGGTCCATGGGATGAGGCTATTCTTAAAGATACTTCTAATTCGAATTTAAGTGAATGAATATTTTAATGTTGAACTTTTTCTATTTATTTATTATTATTATGTTAAGAAAATTTTATTTGATAATAAATTTTTTGTGATAAATCAGTAAATAAATGATATATATTTATTTAGGTTTTATTTTAAAAAGAAAAACACAAATAGGCTTATAGTTATTTTAGTTAGCACTTATAAGAATAAGGGCGTTTGCGAATAGTTCCTAAATTGACTAAAGTAACTGCTACACAATTTATTTCTAATACGAGGCGCACAAAAATATACCTGTCACAGGCTTTGACCCCGATATTTTGGTTATGTTGTTGTTGCTTTTATATGTGATGAAGCAGAGCCTGACCTAGACTCCGATGAAAAAACACACCTATTATAATAGAGCCAAAAAAGACGAAAACTACACGAAACCAGTTCAAAATCAAATTGAACGAAATCACATTATGAATATTATATAATATTATATATTATGAATAATATAATTGCAACATACAATCCCTAAAAGTTAGTACATTTTCGTAAGCTCGTCTATGCTTGGCTCTTCCTATTCAACTGTAATACAACTTAAAGCCTTCATAAATATAATAAAAAAGTTACTTTACCCTAATTTTTAGTTTCTATACAAAACATATCTCCACGTTTTAAAGGATTCGTTTCTAAGTACTCTTATACAATGATGTCTGTTTGTCGATCTGAAATTGCGATTGTATTTTTGAAATGATTTGAATGAAAATTGATAAAAACAGTTTTATTTCACTTGAGAACCGTTCTAGTTGGGTTTGATCCCAAAATTTTGGGTAGCTACCGAACAAAAGTTAAGTTTTTTATGTTTTTAAATTCGAGGATACTGTAACGTTTGGATACCCAGTAACATATGTTCACCGATACATTCTGCAGAAATATTATCTGCTCTAAAACCTATTCAAATTGCAAATTACAGCGTCGTATGAAATTTCTATGTGCTTTTTCAGGTCGAATATTGTATGTTCTGCCGACGTAAAGTCATCCAAAACCGCAATTTCTGCAATACTCCAATGGTCCTTTTTTATCCTACAAATTTTCACAAGATAAAAATCTTCCTTTTACAATTTATAATCGAGAGTTATTTGCAAAAAGAAATTTATAATTAAAATCAATCTTTCTTGTCTTTTTTTTTTTACTAATTTATTTATTCTTTTTTCTACTTTTTTTTTCTGTAATTAACTACAATGATTTTACAAAAACAACAAATCTCTTCCAAAACAATTGTTTTCTAAAATTTTAAATTAAAATTTCAGTTCTGTAAAAATGTACAAAAAAAAAAAAAAAATAAAAATAATTAAATTATTTTATATTTAATTAATTTTTTTTTTTAAATTACTTATTTATTTATTAAATAGTTGATTGTTAACAAAATTAATAATAAATAATCGGCAACATACACATTTTCGGTATTCTTTTAAATTACTTTTTAACAAAATAAAAAAACAAAAAAAGCCTAGTAAAAATTAATTTTAATAATAATTATTACCTAGTTTTTTTTTTTTCTTTAATTTACTTATGTTTTTATAAATTATTTATAAAAATTACAAAAAAAAAATTTGTTTTCTTTTTGATTTTGTTCTCAAATAAATAAAAAAATTAATTGAATTCAAGAGTATTTGATTTATTGCAAAACGAAGCATAAAAATAGTATAAGAAGAGATAGAAAAGATGATGGTGGTACCATATAGACTAATAATAAAGATTTCCATCGACTAAACCTCTTTGAATCCATTCTTCTTTAAGTTCACCTAAAACAACAATACTGAACATCACGCTGCTCATTTGACTTGGACATTTAGGTATACTAATCTATGGTGGTACTTGTGTAAAGTCTCAAATAAATGAAATGAAATGAATGGTGGTACCGTATTAGTAAAAAAAAAAAAAAACCTAATAATTTATATATTATTTTATGCCCTGTGATTGGTGAGAAAGATTAAAGTTGAGAAAGAATCGATTCTCGATTCTGTAAGACGGTTTTTACAATAATCACCATCTTGACCCTGTTGTTAGTGCGCTAGAGCAGCGATGGCGAACCTTTTTGAGAAGTGGATCAAATTTTGTTAATTATTCTTTTAGTACTAGCTGGGTGGGTCATTAAGTCAGTGGCGTTACTTGGAAAGGGGGAGTGAAGGATGGGTAAAAACTATTTTTTTTGGTTCTCACTTTTACAATCCTAAAAAGATTCCGTTTCCTTTTTGTTTTACAATCACATATATATTATGAAATATTATTTATGATATAAAAAATAAGTTTATAAAAATTAACGCGTGGGTCATCTAAAAAGACTGTTTGGGTCAGTGTCTGACCAGCGGGTCGCCATCGCTGCCTAAGAGCAAAGAATAAGTATCTAAGCAACGAGCTTTTTTTTTTTTTTGATTTTGTACTTTATTTTGATTACTTCAGTAGCTTTGGGTACTATATCATTACTCATACTTCGTCCACAGTAGGACATTTATAATAGGTTCTTATTAAAAAATTTCTTCAGTCACTTCAATTATCTCATAGAATAGATAAGCATACTGATTTTGTTCAGTTCAAGAAAAAACATATGTTAATCATGAATGAAAGAATACAAAATTACGCAAACCCTTTTTGGCTACGCATCTACGTCATTCGTGACCCGAAATACATTGTTTGTGTTAAAAATCACTATTATATATAAATGAAAACGGGTCACATGTGATGTCGTAAAAGTATGAAAATAAATATTTAAAATGGCCGACATGCGCACGGCGTATTCTTGTATTCTTTCATTCATGTATGTTAATCATATTTTTACTGATAATAAAAACGCAATGACCAGGAAGAGATCTGGATGTAAATAGTATATAAAAATGGATAAGCAGATATCATTAGGAATTTGTTAATTATTTGTTATTTTTTTTACATTTATTAAATGGCAGTTTTCTATAATTTCGGCGAACGGGAGAAATTTTTTCTTTTTTTTTTTTTTCTTATGAAATTTACTTGTGTTTACCGATAAAATTTTTCCTAAAAGATTAGTAGTTAATCAGCCTTATTCCGAGAGTCATATATCACTGAGTCGAAATGAAGTGACTGTAGAAATAAGACTGAATAATATTTAAATAGGATTTGGTATAGTATTTTAATAAAACTGCAGTGGAATTCTGTAATTGTGTCCATTTAAAAAAAAAAAAAGAGAAGCGGACAACTTTAAACTAAGACTTATTATATTTTTAAAAAAATGAACGCCTCAAAATAGTTCTCACCTCAAATTTATCACTTTGCCGTGTGTGACGAAATGAAAGTAAACGCGACAATCATATTTTTATAAGAGTACTGACAGGAATACTAACAGGACATTGCAAACTCAAAGGACACTTTCAAAAATTAGAACTTGAACTAGATAGCACCTACAGATTCTGCGAACGGGACGAAGAGACCCAAATGCATATTTTCTCAGACTGTGAAGCACTAGTCCGTAGGACAAGGAATCATTCAATCATACAATCTCTTGATCCACTACGGATACTAAAATTCCTTAGAGAAATAGGTTTCGGTAAGGTGCTCTAAAATGGGAAGTTTACCCAACTATCACACTAAATAAAGAAAAGGGGTACAATAGTTCTCAAAGGTCGCAGTACGAGAACATCCTTAAAAATGTAATCTTAATCGTTTTTACAGAATTCCATTACTGATTTTATTTTTAATTAAAAAAAAAACAAATTCATAATTTCTTTTGAAATAATTTACAATTAATTTGTTGATCGTTTTTACTTTTGTAAACATTTACAAATTTCATTTATCACACATATATGAAAATCGCAATAACATTTAAATATAATATATATATTTTTTTTTAACAAAAATGATTTTTTTTATCCAATTTTTATTCTTCAAATTTCTAAAATTTCAATAAATGTGAATGATAAAATCCAAAAAAAAAGTTTAAATCAATTATTTAAATATCTAAAAAAAAAAAACGCTGACAAATGTCACGTCACATAAACTCTCACCAGAAAATGACAATATCGTGGCATTCCTTTTTGTGATGTGACATATATTGTCGATAATCAAGCGATTTATGTTTTTTTTTTAAAAAAACTGAAATGTCGAAGGTCCATCGTATCCGTATTTTTCGTCTTATCAGGTCAAGTGATTTCTAATATAACAACATCTTTTTCAATGGTGTTTTAAATGTTGATATGTGTGAATTCCAAACGAATTTGGTTCCATATCAAAGAATTAATTTTCCATTGGCATCATATTCACCCGTTTTACGACTAGAAAAAGCCTATCATGAAGGTATTATAGTGTCTAATCTATCATCAAAATTATTCCAACCTAATAATCAAATGGTGAAATGTTCCAAGAAATGGTAAATATGTGGCATGCTGTGTTTTGTATTGTCGCGATATTGTACCGAACGATGTCAACACTGCAATCGCAGCGGTAAAATCTAAACCCGAAATAAAATTTGTTGATTGGTCTCTGACTGGATTTAAAGTCGGTAATTATTATAATCCACCATCTATTGTTCCTGGGGGTGATCTGGCGCCAGTTCATCGTGCTGTTTCAATGTTGGCTTCAACAACAGCTATTGGCGAGGCATGGGCACGGCGTGATCATAAATGCGATTTGATGTATGCGAAATGGGCTTTTGTTCATTGATATTTTGGTGAAGGAATGGAACAGGACGAGTTCGATGAAGCTAGAGAAAATTTAGCTGTTCTCGAAAGAGACTATATAGAAATCGCTGAAGACACAGCACTATCACTAAGTGATTTAGAAGAACCCCAAGTAGAATTTTGAATTGAAAAATTTCAAGTTTTGTTTCGGAGAAATATTTTTTTTTTGTTTTTTTTTTCATATGTTCATGTATGGAAATATCAAAATTAATATATGACTTGATGTCACTAGTGACGTGACAATCATAAGACTGAATTTCTTCTATATAAAAAGAAGGAAAAATTCAATTTTAATTCTACTAGAAACTAGACTAAAATGTGGATAAAAATAAAAAATCTATTCAAAAGAAATTTGGTGAATAAATATCGTCCGAAATTTAAACAAATTAAAAGCATAAAAACTTACAAAGCAAATTTTAATATTGGGTACTTGAATTAATTGTGAGTGTTGTTTTTATAAATAAGATACGTTTATTTAAAAGATTTTTTGCAAGTATTGGACATCGTTAGCTATAACTTGTTTCGAGTAACAACTAGATTTCCTGATAAAAAAAATTCTTCTTCTTTTGAAGCTATCTATTCTGCAAGCTATTTTTTTCTTATCTTCAAAGTTATGAAATTCTATTGAAAGATACCATGTTGCATTGCTCGAAACAAGTGATAATCAGATGACGTGAAGTCTGATGGATTTAGAATATCGTATAAGATAAAACATTCCATCCAAGTGCTTCTAACGTTCCGCAGCCACATTGCAAAATCATCTTATGATAGCATTTTGCATATTCTGCAATGCTCTCTTTAAATTGTTTAATTGTTGTCGGTTATACGATAAGCCTTAATTATTGTGAATTCATATAGAGCGTTTTCACCATATGCTTCCGCAAGAAAATGATAACTTTCAGCAGCATTTTTCTTTAGATTGAAACAAACAAAGTAATTCAAATACTCAATAATTTAAATTTCTAATAATATAAATTTTTTCTTTTTATAAATAATTTAAAGAGTTTTGATGATAAACTTTTTTTTTAAATACAGTGGAAGTGAATTGAATTTAAATTGTTTATAAATATTAAGTACAAAATAAAATAACGTATATAAATATTATCGTCGTTAGATAAAAGATTATTACACGGCCATAAAATCTAGGCATCAACAACTGATGTTTGCAAATCAGAAAAACATAGGCCCAGTGTACATGGTACACACCTAACTTGTAGAGAAGAAGCATCCATAGAAGAGAATCCATAAAATATAACGTATGAGAGAAATTTATTTTCTAAATCATATTGATTTTTCCGGCAGGTACATTTTTAATGATAAAATTTTTTATGGAGGAATATTATGTTAACACATATTTTAATTATATTTGTGAATAATTTTACCCTGTTAAATTGGATTTTTAATGAGGTTTCTTCATTGTTACGATATGTGCAGTTATAGTGTAGTAATCCAACCAATAAATAAATGTTGCCACACGTTCCCATGAAATCTTATAAAGTTACCGAAGTAATGCTTTAAAGTGTTTATCAGGAAGTAACACACATGTGTTTTCACACTTTTGATTCGATCAAAACGTTTCAACTTTAGCTTTGGCTGTAACTAACATATGCGATGCCATATTTTTTGAAATTCGAAACATAAAATGTAAAATAATTTACGTGCTAACAACCCTCATGAAGGAACCATTCGAAAATCGTGCTAGGTAACTAACTGCAACGTGCATCGTGATTTTAGAAATGAATAAAAACCAATATAAAGAGATTAGAAATTTCATTTATATTGCGGGAAACAGAATGACGGGTCTACAATGGATTCACGGTTTTTAGATTGTATTAAAAATAACCCCTTGTGGATCCATTCTCTGTGTAGCCTAATTGGAAACGTATATATTTAAAATTTGAATGCGTCGTGAATCCATTGTGGATCTGTCATTCTGCTTGGACCTTATAACCTTTTATCTAACAACGATATACAAAAAAAAAAAGGAAAATCAAAAATATATAGATGGATTTTTCATCATTCACATATGTAAAATTTAAGCATTTTTTTAAAAACAATATTTCAACAAATAGACTCTTTTTTGTTTTTAAAACAGAAATTCATTTTTAAAACAAAAATATAATATTAATAAATTATTCATTAACATGATGTTTACATTGACAATAAAGATTATTAAATGACAAATCTTTTGCGCCATTCGAAAATTTCTGTTTAACATTTGATAATGTTGATTTATCAAGTTTTTTATTATTAGCCGATAATATAGTATTATCATTTTTCATTTGCGATTTATTATATTTACTATGATTTATAATTTTATTGTTTTTTAATAATACATCTTGAATTTGACAATTTTTATTGTTCATATCATTTGTTGATGAAGATTTAACTAAATTTTGAGCAAACATTTTTTGGTGTTTTTGTCAAACAGCAACTTTTAATGTGTCATCAATTTGTGCATGTTGCGCTGTTGTATCATTTGTTGTTGCAATCGATTCCAATAAAGATCCTTAAAATGTAATAATAAATTATTATTGATATTTTTATTATAATATAGAGATAGGGTTTTTCAATAAGAACTTGTATTTGTACTTGTATTTGCATATGATAACAATTGTGTCATTCAGTTTTTTTTGATATTGAACTAATTTTAATTTCTAGGAAAGATTCCACGATTTTCTTAATAAAAGAAAATCGGGACAGTTAATTAGAAAAACGCAGAACACAAAAACACATAATTCTTGTAAAATAAATTGCAATCTATCATAACTTCTCTCGAAAGAAAGATCATGAAAAATTGCAAAAGAAAAAACCACACAAATGATCAAATTTTGTTTTAACATATTTCAGGGAATATGTTTCCGGGTTCTAGAATTATGTTTCCGTGAAGAGTTTTAGATATGGTACGTAAATTCTAAGAACCTTTTCATAACGGGTATATAAGGTGGAAACCGCGCAGAAACAGTTCAGCTCAAATCCAGAATTTGAGTCGTGGTTATCAAAGAGATTTTGAGCAGTGATCATTTGTGGCGTGTTTACACAGTGAAATATTAAAGCGATTTGATAGAAATAAGTGAATTCATTAGTAATTGCTGGAAATAGTGTTTTTCCGTTTTAAATAAACTGTGATAATTATTGAAAAGCATATCTCATATTGTCTGACGAAGCTCATTTCGATTTGAATGATTACATTAATAAGCAAAATTGTCGCATTTGGGCTTCTAAAAATCCAAGAACAATTATTTAACAATCATTGCATTCATCTCGTGTCACTGTTTAGTGTGCTTTATAGGCTGGCGACATCAATGAACCGTAATTCGTGAGATAGAGTCACAATTATGCAGAAATATGTTCAAAAATGTGGTCAAAAGAATCGATGTCTACAAACGTAGTCGTGTTGGGCATTTATCAGATATTGCTTTTCATTCGAAAATTTTAAAGTCTACAAAACATATTTCAATAAAGAAATTCAAAAGTTTCATTCAAAATGTGTGTTTAATTTAAAATCTTAAAAAAAGTTCTTATTGAAAACCCCGAAAATAAGATTTCAACTCAAATACCTGATTCAACATCATTCGTATTTCTACCATTTGAATTTCTTTGACGACACATAAACGGTGACGCCGAAGGCGATGGCAATTGAGTCTATAAAAAAAAAGAAGATATATGTGTAATTTACTTTTTAAAACATAATTTCATTTAATTAAAAGAAAAATAACCTTATTATTATTTTGGCAGCATGTTGCTTTAACACAACCTTCATCGGTGGTAGGACAATCAAATGCACAGCCATCCTGTGAACCGCTTACATTTAAACTTGATATACCATCAGACATATTAAGGACTTCAAGTTCAACAAATTCGGGTTGGATTGTTGTTGAATGGATTCCTTCATTATGAAAGAATTCTTTAACTTTTTCAGCTATTTTCATATATTCTGATAAATTTCTACATCTATAAAAAAAAAAAGTTTAATTAAAAAACTTTCATTTTATTGTATAATAAAATATTTTCTTTTTTTTTTTACCTTATATGTGCTGATGCAATAATTCTATCACCAGCTAATTGCCAAACATGAAATTCATGAACAGCTAAAACACCGTCAACTTTTTCTAAAAGCCTTTTTTGAATTACATCAACCTGAAAAAATAAATAGCATTTCATATAAAATCGATTTTATTAATAATTTAGTAATAGGAAACTTTGAAAAAAGAAAAAAAGAAAATTAGGACACAACAATGATAGGCATAGGCATTGTTGCATAATTTATAGACTAGACGAAAAACACTTACTTGTATATGGGTAGGTACTGTTTGTAATAATATAAGTGCTGATTCTCTTAATAATGGCCATACAGAATGTAATATTAATATAACAAGAACAATTGATAATGCTGGATCCATATAACATCGGAACTCCCAGTTTGTTAGCCAAACAACCTAAATGAAAATAAAAAATTTATCATTAATAAAAACCAGGAATTTTTAAATTTCAAAATAAAATAACTAACCAAAGCACTTATTATAACAATAACACTTCCAAGTGCATCACTTAAAACGTGAAGAAAAGCACCACGCATATTCATTTGTGACGGATCATGACTATGACCATGCATTTTTGGTTGTTCCTGCAAAATTATTAACAAATAAAATAATTGTCATAGAAATTTTATAAATTAATAATAAAAATTTACTTGATTTTGATACATAAATGCATTATCTTCATTCTCGTCATTTGCTAATTGTGATAATTTATTTTGAGCTTGTGTAAGACCATGTGAATGACCATGATGACCGCCATGTTCTAGGAAGAAGGAAAAGATCATTAAATTATTACAAAATTTAATTCAGAGAAAATCTATAATTTTTCTTTTTCTTTTCGCTTACCATAAAGTAAAAATAAACCTATAATATTGACTAGAAGTCCTATTGAGCCGACTGCAAGAAGTAATTCTGGTTTATGTATCTCTTCTTTTTCAACAAATCTTTTACAAGCTTCTATTGTTATACTAAAACATAATGCTACTAAAAATACAGCATTTACTAAGGCTCCAAGCACTTCGGCTCGTGCCCAACCAAATGTATTTTTGGACCATTTCTTTGGTGACATCTGAAAAATAAATAAAATATATACAAAAATCGATAAAAAAAAATGGAATTAAATAATTGAGATGGCAAAAGTTTTGGCTGAAGTTATTTTGAAGAATATAATGTTTTAGAATTATCAAGAAATTTCTCAAAGAAAAGCTTTTAAAGTTCATGTTTTGTTTTTCAATTTTTTTTTTCCTACTTTACATAGAAACCATTTGAATCACAATAATATCTAACTTTTGTAGAATTCATCTTAATTTATATATTTTATATAACTTCAAAAAAAATAAATACAATTTTCTTCGTTGTTAGTTTATAATCTTAAGGAAAGAGACTGTTCACTTACTTTAAAGTTACATGAATTCTGGAGCTAAACACATGGTAATAGGAATGTGTTTAATGGTTTTCAGAAAACATGTCCAAACAGAATTTGAAATGTATCTTACCATTTCTGTGGAAAATATTATTCTTTTTTGTTTTTACAAAACTTTCAGAGAAATATTGAAATAAGTAACGAAGTAATCATTTTCCAATAAATCACAACAATCAATAATTGATTATTGATATCTGGAATATTTTTATGTGTTTAATAAAGCAAAAAACAAAACATACAATAGAAAAAATGTGTTTTAAGTTGTTTTGTTTCATTAATTTAATGGATTTATATTTATTTGGAAGAAGAAAACTTTACTCCCTTCGTCCGAGAATATGATATACAGGCATCCCTCGAATAGCACGGTACTTGAATAACACGAAGTCGCAAATAACACGATCAAACATTGCGACAACCCTTGAATAACACGAATTTGCGAATGTGTACACACATATTACTGTTAACGATCGCACAGATAGTAAGCAAAGTTGTAAATCTCAGTTCTTATCGTAAATAGAATTTTTCTCTTCTTTGCGCTCAAAAACTGTCCAGTTTTAGTATCATTGCATAAAGTTGTGAGGACTTATACTTCTCTTTGGAACCAAATGTACAAATTTATATAGATATCGAATTTTGAATAACGGTTTTGAATAGCACGGAGCGATATTTTCAAAATTGTATGAATTATTAGTATTGAATAACACGAATTTTAATAACACGGAACCGTGTTATTCGCGGGATGCCTGTACATCAATTTTGATTTATTTTTTTGTCCGACTTTATGATATTTACGAGTATTTTCAATTTCCAATAATAATTTTATAAATTGGCTTACTTCCAGGAGGTTTCTGGTGAACACACTATATGGCAGCTGAATAACTGTACTAAACTAACTATTAAGATGGGCCTTATTGACATTTCAAACTTTATAAGAATATCCTCTTTCAGCCACCCATTCCATTACGTGGTTAGTTCCTTCGGCTTGGAGTTCCATTTTCGTCCTTTTGTAAATAAAGCTCGTGTCACTTTATTTTACTCTACTTTATTAGTATTTTTGTCATAAACTAAAAACTTAAATATCAACCAACTTTTATTAGTTATTTGATTATCATGTTAACACACAAAGTTTCTTTATTCAAATTTTTTAGTTATAGTTGGTTAATTTCGATTACTTTTTACCTACATCATATTTTCGGACGGTGGGAGTACATATTATAAATGATTTCACTGAAATATTCATATTTTTGTCCTTTTCGAAAGAAAATTAAAAAAAAAAAAACCAGTAAAATTCTAGTATCAAGGAGCTCCATATGTTAACACACCCGTTTAGAATGATAGACCCTCTTGATTAGAGTACGTAAAATTTGTTAAAATCAATTTTTTCGATAAAATAAAAGTTTTAAAATTATGAATTTTATATAATAATTCCACTTACCTTAATTGATAAAAATGATATAACTAAAGCAGCAATATCGCCTAACATATGAAAACTATCGGCCACAAGGGCCATTGAATTTGTAATATAGCCTACAACAATTTCAACGAAAAAAAAGAAAGCTGTTAACCACATCATCGATAATAGACGACATTTTTTGCCAGTAAATTTTCCCATTTTACTGAATCTATAAAATAAAATAAAAGAAAATATTTAATTATTAGGAAAATTAATTAATTAATTTTTTTTTTTATAAATTTTATTACAACATTTTTGATAATTCCAAAATATTTTTAGTAAACTAGATTAAAATAGTTTCTTTTTGAAAATAAAAAGATCGTATTTCGTATTCAAACAAAATTTTGAAATGAAAACAAAACTATTCAAAATCACCTCGGATATTCTGTATAATCAATATTAAAATATTATTTAGAAATCTTTTCATTATTAAAATTGATCCATGGTGATTTTGTCTGGAAATTTATATGTCAGGGAGCCAAAAATTTTCACCCTAATAAACATAAAAACGTATATGAAACTGTGTGTTAGCTTTCTATATTGAACCAGGAATATATACTATATATCATTGATTTTCAGGAACTGTATCTAAATAATATTGGATTTCTCGGAAACTAATCAAGTCAAAGATTTAAGGGACATATTTCGATAATAATCGGTCATGAAAATCAATAAAAAATATATAATAAACAAATTTCCGACAGGTATAAAATATTCTCTATGTAATAAATCCATTTATTATCATTCGGGGTGATATTAACTATCATTTGAAAAATCCTTTGTTGTCATCTCTAAAGAATGAAATATGGACAGTTGCCAAATAATAAATAGATCTAAACAATAACACCAAGCTAATCATTGGAAATAGTGCGAGAATCTAAGTTTTGGGTCAAACAGAAATGATAAAGGATCAAAAAGGTTATATACAAAATACTATAATAAAGAAAATCAAGTGTAACCCTTTTCAAAAGAAGGAATTTTCATAGTTTTCCTACTACATACAGACAAAAAAAATTAGGCCAAATTTCCTATTTGTGTTCACATTTTTCATTCAAGTTTTAACAGAAATGAAATTTTATGTCATTTTAAAAAATATATATATCCTTACTTCTTATAGGCTTTTAGCTAAAAATATAACTGAAGAAAGAAAACTGCGATGAAAAAAGTCTCCAATCCCGCCCACTTTTGATGTAGTAGTCGGCAGTAACCATATGAACTCACTTACTATTGAGTTTCACTTTTTTGCGATAAATATGTCAAAAATTATCGCATTTTTCAATAATTGTGAGTGTTGAAAGTGAGCATATCAATTTTGATATAGCCTATAACCAATGACTTGGAGCAAAGAATCGTTTAATACATGTTTCATCAAAATTGGTCCAGTCGCCAACTCGGTACATACAGACAAAATTTTACAAATATAATACAGATTGTTTAGTATTGATCATAATACACGAACAAAAGTAATTAATATGGATACTAAGACCTTAACTTAATGTACCTTGAATTCGAAATAATATAATATTAATTATTAAGAAGTGGCATATTGCGTTGAACGCGTGTATCATATCTAATCAAACAAATATGATTAAGCTTAAGACAATAATGGGAATATCAACTTTTTTGTTGTATTACGTGTATTTTTATAAATAATAAGTAATACACCTAATACACTTCGATTTATAACATATCATGAGTATCCCTGCTATATTAAATAAAGATGTACATTTACTGTTGACGGTAGAGTACCCGCGTGTACCCAATGTATATGTACATAGTTTAAAACTCTTCGTTCAATTCTTGTATCTGACATTATTACCAAATTTCAATGAAACTAATACATTTTTCTGCCGAAAACCCCTTCTTTCAATATTAAATGAAAAAAAAAAATATACTATAATACAATAATTATCGTTTTAATTCAAAATGTATTGCTCAAGGCGGTTCTTTAATTAATTTGATAATTGAAAAGTTGAAACTGAATTTAAATTGAATTCAATTCTGTCCAATAAAATGATTCGAATTAAATAAAAAACACTTAAAAAAAATTGTTTACAACAAAAATGATAATATGTTATACTAAATGATAAAACGTTTAATTAGATATTTAGTTATAGCTTTTTATTTTTTTAAATAAACCAAAACCTTATCAGAAATTTCGTTTTTTATCAAAAAATAATTTTTAAATATAGATAATTACATTCCAATGCCCATTAACTTCTGTTTTAAATTTAACAAAATTCGATTAAAGTATTTGTATTTTAAATTGATTAAAAAGTTGCTTAAAAATAAAGAATTAGGTAAGAATTCAGACGTTAAACATAAACAGTAACCGAAAACTGGCCTATAACCGATTTTTTGGTAACCTATAGCAAAAATGGAACAGAAAAACAGCCAAAATTAATACTATTTCAAAAGTTTTTCTGCATAATTTTGGTTTTTACTTTTTCAAATTTGTTCTAACTTACAGGTAGCCTAGGAGGACTTAATAAATGCCAATTTCAACTCAATCAGAAAAATGTTTGTGATCGGATCAACTCATGTCGGATTGAAGTCGACCCATGTTTACATGGGCGATTTTTGGTATGAAATCGACTTCAAATAGATTATGTAAACGCCATTTATGGTTACTAAAAAAAAAATTTAGCATTAGTAAAATAAAAGATTTTGTTATTTTACGAATTTTAATAAAAATGGTTGTTTGACTGACAAGTCTGAAAATTGTCAGTAACTTCCAGTAAAACTCAATATGTCCTATATCGCAGCTAGTATGGATTTACCGAAGCCTTGTTTCAGTCACTAGTGGCAGTTATCTAATAAGCCGGCTACGTAGCTGTTGCGAGCTGTGATGGAAATTAAACTCAGTGCCAAATTTCGTGTTTTGAAATCATGGGAAGTAGGAAAAAAATTCTGGAAGGACAAATAGATAATCCCTGCTCCTTATACCTATAAAAATGATATGAATTTCGAAACAAATTTAAAATTAAACCTTCTTAAATTGTTTGCTGAATATTGTTCTATCTTCAATTCATTTAAATATTCGAGATTAATTCTCTATATTTAATGTGTCCCATTTTCATTACCCGTGACTAATAATTAATTATTAATTATGATTTAAAATTTATGTTAACATAATACATATCTTATCAGAGAATACATTTTTTAGGTCAAGTCAAAAGATTATACATTCTAGATTTGCAATCAAAACTTATTAATATAAAATTGTTATGAGTTAGCTATTTTGACCTAAAACTATTGACCCGGAAAGAACAACGAAAGGTGTCCAAAGACATTTTGACCTAATACAATATAAAAAGTGATAAATCATAAGTAAATTAAGAAAATTTCGTGCAACACGACATTTATTAACATTTAATTAATGTAAGCCGAAAAAACTTATAAATAACTATTATAGTAAATTCAAATTTAACTCAAAATTAATTCTATTCATATATCAGTTTTTTATTTTTAATAACATTTCGATTCATCAAATATGTTATTGATTTCTTATTTATATTTTGAATACATTTATTAATTTAAAATTTGAAGGATTTTATACGATTAATTAAATATTTCCAAATAAATTTTCCAAATAAATTTTATATACGAAAAGGATTTAAATATAATTCTATCCTTTAATCGGATTTATTTGATGAAATCATTGAATATTTTATTAATTTTGCAATATTTCTGAGAATAAAAGTCTATTATTATTATAGAAAATGTTACTAGAAGGAAGAGTATTAGCTATAATTCCCATGTTAACATGAAATATTTTGAATTTTCCTCAAAATCAGGAATTTAGAAAGCTAATAATGTCAAATAAATATTTCTCAAACAAACCTTAATGGTATATACACACTTTTTTATCATTGTAGATGTTAAAATTTCGTTCAAAAAATAATACATATTAGAAATGTATTAATTCAAAATGACGGAAAAAAATTGAGATAAAAGTGTATTGATTTTGAATCAAATCTGCACTGGAAATAAAAAGAAAATTTCAGAAAATATATAAATTTTCATAGAAAAATTATAAATTGCCTATCTTCAGGTGCACACGTGAAAACATGCAGGCGTTTTAATTTAGAAAATACTTAACACAACTAATTGGCATTCAAATTGAAAGGTTTACCAATTATAATATTTTGAATAACTTTGGTATTGTTTCAATAAAATTTTGAATTTATAGAAAAGGCAAATTGAACTATTTATCGAGTTTGTTTAGACGACGTTTCTAGAAACTGATGAAAAGACTCTGGTTCAAATCCAGATCTCAGCTCTTTACAATTTATTTTTTTCTGTTTTTGTCAACAAACAAAACAAAAATCAGACAAAAGAAATTATCTAGTTTGATTTGATGTGATCCAGTCGAATCATCCTCTTATTCTATTTATACACAAAAATAAAGTAATGCAGTAATTTCATTGCATTTCAAAGCAGCTTTTAAAAATTGCCTTATATACTTTATTTCTCATAAAGAATCAAATATCTCGTAACCAAAAATCGTGGATTCTGTGCTAAGTTCAAGTAATATCCGCAGATACTATAATAGTTATCAGATAGATCACTAGAATTCACAACAGCACAACCCTGTCTCATAATATATCACTCTGAATTAAGTTGCCAATCCGATACTGATATACTTGCCGTATTGACATTCAAAATTATAAGTGGGATTGTAGCATATGACGCAAACTGTAAATACATATAATATTTTAGGCACGTTAATTTTTTTAGTTACCAAGGTAAATTGAAAACAAATTTAAGATTCTGATTCCGAGACACAACGAATTGTGATCGTAAGTATTTCCGAATTCTTCCTTTTCAATTGATTGGAATCCAAAGAATATAGTAAATAACTAGGAAGTACCCCAACTCTATCTGTATCTCTACCGTGACGACGTTTATCATATTTTGACTGTAATTTTTCAAACAATTTTCTATCCACTGCTGACATAGATAGCTACATATTGTACGTATGGGTGAAAGAATAAAATGATGTATGCAAAGAAGCTGAAATTTATATGGAAGTGCACAAATACTAGAAAAAAATAAGAGTTTTAAGAGTCATTCACGTGCTTTTTTTTTGTACTTATTTTTGTTGCTTCGCTAGCTTTGGGTACTTTATCATTACTTATACTTCGTCGATACAATATCTCTCAGAATTTGTACTAATCTCTTTTTAACTAACAATTTAAATTTGCAGTAAATTGAATTCTTAAATTTTCCGTCGAAAAGTTCAGCTCCACAATATTTAACAAATTAACAATAAAAATAAATATTGAAATTTTTTTATGTAAGAAGTACTTTTTTTTATCAGAACAATAAAAAAAAGAAAAAACACTTTTCAAGAACATTAATAACGAAAAAAACGTGTTTTTTTTAAAAAGCATTCTCAGGATAATTTAGGTGAATTAATTTTGATCACGATTTTCATATAAGAGCACCGCGCCGCACAACAACAGAACAACAATCAACTTCCATCGAAAAACCGATTGAAAGACCAAAAAAACGTTGTTGAACGTTGAAAAAAAAAATGTACAAAGAAATTGAGTAGAAGTGTTCTTGAAATACATTTATTAAAAACATCCTTTCTTTGGCTTCTATTAATAAACATTGTTGAGAAACTTTTATACTTTCATTTTTGATTTTATGAAGCTTTTTCTTTTGTAACGTTTTTTTTTTTTTTTAGAGAAATAATAATCTTCATTAAAATAATAAAGAAAACTTTGACAATTATTTCTTAATTAAAATAGGTTATTATCAAACTTTAAAAGTTTGTATAATAATTATCTTGATAACAAAACAAAACAAGCTATAGTGCAAAACCACTATTGAAACTTCTATACGTATGTTCAAATTATGTTACCTTCTAAAAATCTGGTAATACATTTGTGAGTTATCCTAACTGCAAATTATGAAGAAAATATGTAAGCAAAGTTTGAAAATCGTATCATTTCATACAAAAAATCTGAATTTTGTTCGGCAGCTACCCGAAGTTGTAATCGGATTCAATTGATTTTTGGACACAATTGTTCTTTCATTGAAAAAGTGTTTCATACCAAATTTCATTGAAATCGGTTCATAAATAACGTTACAATACCTTGTAATGTAAAAACACAAAAAACCGAACTTTTGCTCGGCGGCTACCCGAAATTTTAGTCCGATCAAACCCAACTTCTGATAGAATTGTTCTCATGAGGAAAAAACTGCTCTTACCAATTTTCATGGAAATTGTTTCAAAAACACGGCCGCAATCTTGTACACGACAGACGGACGGACAGACAGACATTCGATAAAAATGATTGCAAACGATTTAGAATCTTATAAAACGTGGAGATTTTTTCGATCATGATTCCAGTAACTTATACTATACTTTGTATAGAAGTTAAAAATAGGTAGTACACAAAGTACAGAGTCAATTTTCCTTTCTGTTTGTATCTGTTTAGTATCTATATTAAAAAGTACATCCATCTACAGTCAATAAATTTTCCATTTCATTTGGTTAGTACCAAAAAAAAAAAAACAACCTACAAAGCAACCCAGTAATATTTATGTTCTGCCAATGTATCCCTAGAAACCCCATTTTAGGTCATATCTTTATAAATGATGTTATGGGATTAATTGAAAATGTTTGCTCTGACAACAGTGAAATAAAAATGTAACCATTGGGTATGAGAATTAAAAGTCATCGTTTTCTAATAAATGTCGGAAGAAGTTCTTCTCTAGAATGAGTAAGTTAAGCAGTAATACATTTAATTTGCAATATGTACTGTTAACAAAGGTATTATGTTATTGAATTGAAAATATGTATCAACTTTTCTTCCAATAAAACAGAATTTGTAGAAGTATTACTTTTTTGCTTTAATTTAAAGAAAAGTGCCGCTGAAAGATATCGTTTGGTTACACATTTAACATTAGCTACGTTTACACCGACAAATTTTTAGGTCACCTAACTAAAAGTTAGGTTTGGTCACACGTGTTTACACCGTACTAGACCGAAGTCTTTGTTTTTATCACTTTTTGCTGGAATTGCACTTGATTGGAATTTTAATTGATACTTCAGCAACTGTTCCCGAACTTTGTTTGAGGTTAACCTAAACAATAATACCTACTGCAGTGCCATCTAATCAGCTGTCAAAAAGTTTTTAGGTTGATTTAAATTTAAGGTAGGTCGGCAAATTAGGTGACCTAACCTAAGTTACTTTGGACGTGTTTACACCGTCATATTTAGGTCGACCTAAGCACTTAGGTCTCTTTTTAAGTATCGGTGTAAACGTGGCCATTCTCTATTTGAAACGATTTATAGAAATTTAAAACAATTCAAAGACTGTGATTTTGATCGGAAAAACAAAGGCAGGCCTGGTGTACTATGAGCGAACGAATCTGCCGACAAATATAATTTAATTTGAAGCTGAATTCATTAGAAAAATTATCAGAATGTCCCAAAAGGCAAATACAAAATTCCCATACCCAATATTTTACTGGCCCTTTTTCTATCAGTGACTTCAAATATTTTTATGTTTCTAAAATATAGAGCTTAACGATTTGCATTCCAAACTTTTTTCCCAGTGGAATCACAGCAATTCTGCGATATTTTTTAAAGAAAGAATAAAAAAGATAATAATACACTTTTGAATGTTTATTTCTATCATTTCTGTAAAGACTCTAATAATTAAAGTACTTCATTAATATGTAAATAATAAGATGAGATGAGTGAGAATCACAGTTGAAGTTGATGAAAGGAATAGCTCCAGCTAAACGTACGCTTTATAGTTAGAACTGCCTGCCACACAGATAACTTACGATCTGTGTTGTTTAAACATACAATTTACCTGAATAAAAACACGTAAGAAAATGAATTGTATATTCGTATACACGTGACCATGTCAATGAGTCCTCTTCAATTAATCACATATGCCTTCTTTAGAAACATGATGAAAATCTCTAGTCCCAATAAAAAAAACATGCGCAAATTTTTGATTGGAGCCTCGAAATATCTATTGTTATCTCTATAGATTATTTTTTTTTTACAAAATTCCAAATATGATATAATATGGACATATAGTGATAAAAAGGCAACTTAACAATGGCTTCGTACAGGGTGATAATAAAACGGAAATAAATGCGGTTAATTTCCAAAAAGAAAAAAATATACTTATTCAAAAATGTGGTCGAAATTGTATTTAATTTGAAAATAATCGTTCTTATTTAATGAACCCATGAATTTCGCCACACATTAATTGAATGGCAAATATGATAAGTGAAAAACGCGTATTTAAGCTATAATCGACGAGGGTTCTTGAAAACTGATATCTTATTATAAAATTATAGAATAATCCTTTTCTAGATTCAAAAGTATAACATTAACATACTGTATAGTATCTGTAATTTCTGATATTAAAGTACCTATTTATGGACGTTCGCGTAAGGCAGTTTTCTGAAGAAGTCGTTTGCGATTACCAAAGATATCAAACAATTTTCCTAGTTGGATAAAAATTGGTTGTCATTTCAATTCAGAAATCCGATTTTCGACCAAAAAATTGATTTATTTTTTTACCTTTAAATAGAAACTATGACAGTTATCTACTATTACATAATTGTAGAACAAATTCTCTTTGAAAGCAACCCCAATCTGAATCAATTTTCGGCGAAAAGTGGCTTATAAAAAAAAGGTCTCCTATAATAAGAAATAGGACTACATTTTTATTGAGAGTATGAGAAGCCAGCCTTGGAATACATAAAAATATAAGAAAAAGGTCACTTTCAAAAAAGCCGCTAATATCGAGAATTTGCTGTATTAGAAATAATTGTGGAAAATTTCAGCTGAATCGGCTTAAAATATTCCTGGTATCTATCATTTTAGTGTCCTAGAAAATTGCGTAGAAAATTCTTCCATCTAAAACTCTATGGATAAAAGTTTGGCAAAAGGATTTAGTACCACCGTACTTTTACTTTTGGAAAATCGATTTTTTTTTGACCTACCCAAGCTTTGTAAACGAATAAATGAGAGTAGTTCTAACATTTAAAATGTCTAAAATTACATCATTAATTAATTGGTAACCAATTGGGTGTAATTAAAAAGATTTTAATTAATTAAAGTTAAACCATTTGAAATTAATTCTCTTAAATATTTATTTCGTAATAAATAATCGTATTGAACTAAGTACTTAAAAATAAAGATAAAAATAATTTTCTTTTATCTTTTTTTTTTTTTGTTTTTCAATAAATTAATAATCAAAGCAGTATTCTACGCCGTCGATTGTTTAATCTAATTGAAAATACGTTCGAAAATGATAATTAATTTTCTCAATATTTTTTTAAAGAGGTTCTTTTTTTTAGATAATGATTTTTTTTTATGAAGAAAACCTAAAATTCAATGCCAAATGATACAAATTTCTTTTCCAGTGTTATCTTATCAATGTCTTTTTTTTGTTTTTTGCTGGTTAGTTAAAACCAATAAAACTATGTCTTAGAAACAAAAAAAAAGATATATACAAAATATTTCAAGTTTCAAATTTTTAATAAGCAATAAAACACACAAAAATTGTTTTTTTTTAACCTATGGTAGTATACCAGCAGATTTGTAGCGCATAGATATAGACATCGGAACACAGAAAAATCGCAAAGCTTTTGGCTAATTTTGACAACTGAATTTTAGTTGTGAGAACTGAAAACTCAATTGTAAGAACTGAAAAACTCCGTTGTAACAACTAAATAATCAGTTGTGACTTTTCAACAACTGAAATTTATCTCAAAAAGCACGTTATTTTAATTTAATGAACTTTACAATATATTGGATGGGCCAAAAACTTATTTCATTGTTGATGGCTACAAAATAAAGGCATTGATCGAATCGAATCGGTAACTAACGACACACAGAGATTGCTAAAGTAGTTGCTAAAAAGCTAGTGTAGAACACCCTGATATACTAATTTTTCTGGTATAACAATTCTGGTATACGATTTTCGTAGACAACGCTGGTATACCAATTTTTGACATTTGCATTTAAAAAAATGGCGGAAACTAAATTTTTGCGGAGTGAAATTATCAAATTGATAAATTTGTTTCGAGAAAAAGATGAATAATATAGAAGGATTGATTTTCAAAAAGGGAGTGGGAAGATATTGCCACAGAATTGAATTCGGCACTTTAAAGCCAATATTTTGGCTATTTTTATTTTCTGTTCTCGGTTCAACGGCATGTCAGATACTGAATTGGTATACCAGTATTGGGCCCACGTAAAAAAAACTGGTAATATTTTATTTCTGGTAAACCAGCTGGTATACCTGAAATAAAAGTTAATGCAGACCTTGTGTTAGACCACACTCAAGTTTGCTCAACCGTTCAAATCTGAGAGGTTTAGCTGCGAGCTTATGATGAATCCAGCGTAAAGTTCTTGCATCATTAGATTACCAATTGTTTTGGTTTCTGCAGAATTCCTTTAAACAATAAATTTGAGTTGAAAAAATGTGAAAATGACTTCTCTTGATTTTTTATCCTGAAAAGCACCAAAATGAAAAATGAATTATTTAAGTTTTTGTTCCTCGTGAAAAGGCGAATTAAATGATTTTTTCATCCAGATTTTAGTTATTCCATAACTCGATTTCAGCCATTTCAATATATACGGATTTAAATAACATTTCCAAATAGATTTATGCTCTTAAGGCCTATGCAAACATCTAAATTAGAGGATTAATTTGAAGAAGAGTAAAAAAAGTTATGAGGAAAAAAAGATTTAAATGTTATTAGTTTTGATTCCTTTTTTCTCAACGTTATTTCAATGAACTATAAGAGATTTGTTTGTTACAAAGTCCCCATTTCCACACACAGAGTATCAAAAAAATTCGGCTATATACCGATTTTAAGTATCTACCATATATGATTTTTTTCATTTTGATATTAAAAAATACATAGTCTAGAAATCACGTAAAACATTTACATTTCAAAATTTGACACAAATTTTAAGTTTTGTTCACATAACACTTAATTAAATATTTAACATTTATGCGTAATTTTATTTCAATATTATAAATCATTATAATTTTCAAGTAAATAAGAATGATTTATAAAATTAAAAATTATGCTATTATGAAAAATTTCTTTTTGTTGTACTATAAAGTGGCCCAGTAACCTTGTACAAGTACTGAATTTGAATTATTTATATATTATTTATTCAATCAAATTGGAATATGTTTGTTTGATTTACGGGTGTCTAATCTAATTTAATTTGATAAAGAAGATATTTCAACTTTAAAGAAAAATAAAGTCGAGAAGACATAAAAAAATAGAAGGAGAAATACCTCTTCCATTCATGACGACTTTGTTGCTCTACACTACAACTTTCAATTTCGTTACACATCAGAAGTTATAGAGGAATTGTGTAATTCGATTGAGAACTAAATCGAATCGAAAAGAAATAACTATATGGTTTTATAATTTGATTTAGAATCAATAGAATTACACAATTCCAATTCTGACGGATAGAACGATAGAGTTCTATTGTATAGATTGGATTGGATTAGGATTGCTTTTTTGTATGAAAACGTTAAGGTGAAAACACAATGAAAACAACACAAAATAGATAGAGAAAATTTGCACCATTTTGTTGGTGTAAAAATCAAAATCCATCAATAAAAGAAATTCGATTCATTGCAATGTGTTCCGTGGATAACAGAATTTTATGAATACTATTTGGTTTTCAACTCGAAGATGAAATACTGGTCAACGTTTTCTGTTTCCAAAAAGTTTAATTTATATCCATATAGGATGGCCACATGGAAACTAAAGCAGTAAAGCCAATTTTATCCAGACATATATACGTTTTTAGAAACGCTGCATTAGCCGAACACAACCCATGAATTATTATGAATATTAAGTAAAGAACACGACATGTTAGGTATGTTTTATTTGCCATACCCTACCATGGAGCAGGGTAAGTGGCAAATAAAACGAGCAGTAGTAGGAGAAAACTTTAATTCAAATGTTTGTAGCGCTGCTTTACCGACCATATTGTAATGAAATGAGAAACTTTTAGCTAATACACTTTTTATGGTAGAAAACTGAACTAATCCGGGTGTAATAGTTACCCCTGCTCTGAAAATAGTGTAGGATTTGCTCTTTTGTTGTTTTTGTTTTCAATGTAAAAATGCTCTACCCCAGAGCAAGTGGCAAATAAAACAGATCTGTTATGTACATTTTGTAATCTTGACATGCTGTACAATATCGTTGCCGCGTTTTGTTGTGTTACCTCCATTAGATTTTCAACTAAAGCCTATATTTTTCTGAATCTTTTCAAAATGGAAACCTAGTTAAAAAGAGATACTCTTCGTTTATAAATAATTGATTTTTTATTGGGACAAACTTTATTTTCTGTTGAACTGATAGACCGCTTTCAGGATTAATTCTCTTCTGTAGACTTATTACTTGATTTTTAGTATAAATTTATTATGTTTATTTATACGCAAAACTGCATAGTTTTTTTTTTGCGACTACCCGTATTAATATCATTAACGTTTTTAGTACTTACATATTAATTATTCAGTTTTTATGTTGTCTTTCTAACACGATACTTTATATAATTATTTATTATATGAATGGAAAGAACCACTAATTACTAATCTCTCTAACATGGTTAATGGTTATTCCCAAGCTTCTTCCTTTCGTGACCGTACGTAAATGATGATTAGACAGAAGCGAATTTTATTGCTTATACTTTAAGCATATCTGACAAAATGTTACAACTATATTTTAGTATAAATGAATTAATTCTAACAGATTACAATATTATATCAATTGCGACATTGTTTTCATATAAGAATGAACACATATGTATATAGATGAAAAACGAAGTCATTTTAATCATTTATATTATAATAAGATACAATGTTGTCCAATAAAATTGATATACTTGAATATGTGAAAATTCATTAATCTTTTAGTCTTATTTATTTAATACGAGTATAAAATTTCAAAAGTTATTTTCAATTTAAGTACATACGTTTTTAACAATGTTTGCCTATTAATTAATTAATATTTTAATTCTAGAAAAAGGTTTTCGAATTACATATAAAATAAATATGCTCTTTCGGTTTATGGTAAAAGCGTTTAATATTTAAAAATGTTAATCAAATATGATGTATTTTATTTAGTAATTAAATACTTAACCTAAAAAAATTGGCAACAGTTATTACAAGGAAACAAACAAAATTTTGTTATATTTAATAAATGTACAAAAAACACCTTTATATATGGCAGTTGTAGAAGTTAATATATAAAATACCATAAAATACTTCCTCTTGGCAACAGTCTTTTGTATTTAAATTCAGTTGCCAATATGTAAATTTCACTGCATATGGAAAAGGTTGGAAAAACTAACAGTCATTTACTAGATTTTAAAAGAAAAATAAAAAACAAATAGCGATTTTAGGGAAAAGCTATATCACAAAATGGTTTGATTGAAGTACATACATCTACAATATAATATACTTATTTGAAATAAATGTTTCCTTTTCGAAACTTGTACTAAAAGATTAAAAACAAGAGAACTAAATTCAATAAACTAGAAAGAAATTCTATCTATATGAACTTCAGGATTTTAAAGTTTCCTTTTAATTCGTTTCCTTTTCTGCACAATAAGTTTAAAAACGTATGGACATGAATCAAATACAGTTTAAGTGAATGCAAACTTTAACATTTATCTTAGGACTTATTTGCTGACAAAAACTTTTATCTATCGATTCTATAGAGAACAAGCAAAAATCTTCAATTTAGGCAAGAACAATTATTCACAATCCTTAAGGAAATATCGCTTTACATTTGATCTATATATAAAGTATTCAATATGACTGTTAAAAAGGAGCACACGTTATCTGCAAACTTGACCCAATATAAGTAAATAAAAAAAGAAATACTATAAACACAATATTTATGTTGATGCCATTTGGATGAATTTAATGTTAAAGTTCACAAAATGACCTTTCTTTATAAAAGGAGACATATAAATAGTTACAAACAAAAAACATAATAAATATCCTTGTTGTAAAAGTAGAAAAATATAGAAGAAAGTTCAACTATAATTTATGGATTTACACCTCTAATCGAACTTATTTTTATAATAATTAATAATATTGTTTTTTTTTTTTTTTGCTTAGTTACACTATTAAGAATAGATAAACTCCATTAGAGCATTTGTGTTTATGCCCTATGGTAGGTACTAGCAGAGGCTATATTAGTTTTGACACTCTATTTGTAACACCATCGAAATAATCGTCGTAGAAAGGTTTTAAGGGTATAGTTGTGTGGGGAATCGAAAGTTATATCGATTTATGCATGTCCCTCCGTCAGTCCGTATACAAGATAACTCAAAAACGCGTTATCCGATTTAGATAAAATTTACAATGTGAGTTGCTTACTCCTTAACTTGATTTGGTATTGCGTTTCAGCAAAATCGATCCTGGGGAACCAAAATTATAAAGGAAAAACCAGAGTGACCAGAAAGTTTTTTCGTTTTTCTGTGCATGGTTTTTAGGATTTATGTGGAAAATTTGTGTTCTTAAATTAATTACATAAGTTAATTATATAAATAGACGATACCATGTTAAATTTCAGTCAAATCGATCTAAGGATAATGGAAAAAGAAATAATCTTAGGAGAAAATAACCCTCTTCATATAGTTTTTTTGATGTACTTTAAAAACTAATGCACTGATTTGAATAAAATTTGCAGATTAGACTTATGCTATCAGGATCTAGGTTACCTAAAAATTAGAAGAAATTTTGAAAAGTGGAAACAAAGTTATGAAGAAAAAACCTTGAAATAATGTTGATAGTTTTCTGTCCCATTTCTACCATAGGGCATCAAAAAATTGGCTATAGGCTGATTTTCATTTACTAATATATGTTTTTATAATCTAAAAAATACGATGGCAACATTTGGTTTCTAGTTTTTGGGTAACTCTGATAATAATTATCAATAACAATTTACGTATTAATTTTTTTAATATCAAAAAACAATGGAATCATATTCGCAATGAGTTAGTAACTTATTTCTTTTGCTTTTTAGATAATTAAAAACATAATTTCACATTGAATAAATATGAACTTGAATCATATTTATAGTACACTTTAAATATATAAACTTTTTTTTATATTTAGTATTCAGAACGTGAATGAATGTTGTAATGGTTTATTTTTAAATACAATTGAAATTGTATAATTTGATTGGAATTTATTAAAATTTTCACTTTCAATTAATCGATTTTTAGTTTAATTGATAATTTTTCTTAAAATAGAAAACTATATTCATTTAAATTCGTATAATAAAAAAATAGATTTATAATTTTCTAGATATCCACAAAATGATGTCCAACAATAATAATCGACTTTCACTCAAACCCTAACTAGGATCATCTCTTAATTTTAACACAACAGAACTCTGTACTAAGGTGTTAATCAAGTAGTAGCAGTAGTAGTAGTAGTCTTATGATATTATATAAAAAAAAAAGATTTATAGTACTTTGACCTGAATAACACGTATTCAGTTTGAAAAACGATTATGAACCCATTTACATAAAACAATCTATGTACATAAATCAAAAACAATAACTTTTACATTAATTTTCAGGCGGGAATATAACGTGATGAATTTACAGAAGAATCGATTAAAGGTCATCACACCTAATGATCCCTGATGTTGATTAAAGGTCGTGTCATGATTGGTTTTCATACTAGCAATATATAAACTCAAGGTTAAACCACGGAAAATACACGACTTTGAGAAACTATTTAAATTACACTACAACTGTTCCATTCGCGAACTAAATTTAAATTAATGAAATTACTTTGGTATAATAAAATTTGTTTCATATAATACGAATGACTAATATAGTAATATAATGTAACTAAAGATAGCGATTACAACGAAATTTAAAACAGTCAGAGTAAACAAAGTTCCATAGGAAATTTTACTATCATGTTTTTCTCGAGAGAAAAAACTTATTGGTGAGACCACAAGAATTTGTGCTAAAAAAAAAAACATAAAAAAATGCTAAGTAACGTCTCAAACTATGAATAAAATAAAAACATTTGTTTCGAATTCAGTGAATGAGCAGACATCATACCGAAACGTTTCGGAACTTTTATAGATCTCATGTTTTGGCGAATTCGAATTGAAATAAGACCTCCGTCATAATCACTATCAATCCAAGTCATTACGGAATGAATACTTGATTTGATGATCGTTTTTATTAGTGAAATTGTATTTAGAAAAGAAGGAAAGCAAGTTCCTTTGTAGTATATTTCTTTTACAAGTGTAGATTCGAATTCCTTAAGATTTTCTTGAAAATTTTAATAAACTTACAAATATTTTCACGAAATTAATGTCTACTTTCCGTCTAGAGAAATAGTATATAATTTATGAATTGGTTGAGATTTCCAGAATTATCATATTAATGTATCATCGATCTCAAAGTCCATCAAATAATCAAATAATATATAAAAAAACGACATAACTATTGAACAGAAAATAATCAACGTCATCTCATCAATCGATGAGATTTCGAAATTCGACCATAAATAAAATTTAATTTAACCACCATGAAATAAGGAAATAAAATATATCAAGCCCGACATTTATATTAATATAAATAACATTTTCTAATTCTTTTGATAATATGAAATTATACGGAAAAATGATAATAAATATCTCATTAATATCATTAAGATAAGTTATTAATTAAATCTTATACCAAAACTTATATTCTATCATGCTTCATATCCGTCAAAATAAAACTATCCAAGTGGAAACATCTGAAGAAAAAAAAATTCCTATTTTTGATAATTTGATTTTCTTTGGAAAGAAACATATAAGTAACTGAAAATCGGCCTATAGCCAATTTACGATGTCCTATGGCAAAAATGGAACAAAAAAACAGTCAAAACTAATAATATTTCAAGATTTTTTCTGCATAACTTTATTTCTTCTCTTTCAAATTTGTTGTAACACGTAGGTAATCTAAACCTTAATAGCATAAATCTATTCTGCAAATTTTATTCAAATTGGTATATTAGTTTTAAAAGTATATAAAAAAAAAACTTTATGAAAAAGCTTTTTTCTCCTAGGAATATTTCTTTCTCCAATATCCTTGGATCGATTTTACTAAAACTTAACATAGTATCATCTATGTATGTAGTCAATCCATGTAAATAATTTAAACAAAATTACTTTACAAACTTTCCAATTAAATTTGAAAAACTATTTTAAAAAAACGAAAAAACTTTCTGGTCATCCTGATTTTTGCTAAATAATTTCACTCCCCCTCGGTTGATTTTCCTAAAATGTAATACCAAATCGAGATAAAAAATAACCAACTCACATTGTAAATTTCATCAAAATCGGATAGCGCGTTTTTCAGTTATCTAGTACACGACGGATGGTAGTATCTACCATAGGGCATACAAAAGTAATAAAATGTCAAGAAAAATACAATATAAATTTATTAAAATGTAATTATCATTTCTTTTAATAGCAATTATTATTTTAGAGTGCAGTACAAAATGAAAAAAAAAAACACCGACATGCTCCAAAAATAAAGAATTTTCTCTGTCATAAAGAAAAACACGAAAATAGCACTTGAAAATTTTGTTTTGAAAAACACCCACTTTTCAATATTTTCTTTCAAAGTCGTAAATAAATAGCTTTCATCTGGGATTGATAGAAATTAAATGTAACAAATCATAAGAAAAAAAAAACGCTTGATCTTGACCTTTTCTCACCTACTAAGACCCCAAAGGTTACTTGTGGGGAACTTTAGGGATTTGAAAATGTTAAAAATAACACTAATACAGCTAAAACTCACATTTCTTTAATTTCATTTTTAAACTTTCGTTCTGTCTCAACGGTATATTTAACTTTATAAAATTTTGAAACATTTTACAAAAACATCGTCCTATACTAAATAATAACGACTACTGTAAAAAAGCATAGAACTTATTTTAGTACATGAATAGAATCGATTCAATAGACTCAAATTAGATTGGAGATTAAAGAATGACAATGATTTAAGAAATGTTTCTGCGGAATGTCAGAGATTCGTAAATATACAAACGAACAAAAATATATAGGAACTTAAAATCGATTTTTGATACGCTATAGTAAAAATGGGACTGGTAGTTAATTGAATTAACTCTGAGAAAAAGACAACTTAATGTCTTTTCTTCATCTTCTTCAAATTTGTTCTAATTCAGAGGTTACTTGGGTCATAATAGCGTGAATCTGTTCTGCAGATTTTATTGAAATTGGCGACATGTACTTCTGAAAAACTAAATGAAAAAAATTACAGGTCAATTTTCCTCTACGCTATTAGTAACACGAAAAACACTTGCTTTTTGATTTCCTGAGCGTTGCTTTCTCCCTACTTATGCGAAGATAGAAAGGTATGATAGAACTGTGAAAAGATTGACGGTTTTTCTTAAAAAGAAAAAGAAATTAGTACCGGGTCGCGGAAAATGAACGTTGTTGATTGAAATATTTATGTTTTTTTTTTTTAATTTTATTTCAGGATTTTGTAAAGCAGGCTTGGGGAATTTGAAATGGAACAATACATAATCGAACAACGAACCAAAATTATTAAACTTTATTTCCGGCAAAAAGCAGAAGAAAATTCAGATTTTATTCGCAATTTGATAATGAGGGATGAAGTCCATTTCCCAATAAATGGCTTCATAAACAAACAGAATTGCAGGATATGGGCTACGGAGATGCCAAGAGCAGTTCATCAACGACAATTACATCCACTTAAGTGTACTGCTTTGTGCGGTGTATCGTCTGGGACGATCATTCGAAAATGAAAATGATGTTCCAGTTTCTATCAATAGTGCTCAATATCGGACGATGTTGGAAAATTGTGTAAGGCCAACTGTGGAAAACCATCCAACTCTTTGGTTCCAACAAGATGGAACCACAGCGCATACTGCAAGGCACTCAATGGGCTTTTTTAAGGAATACCACAACGTTATTTTGTATATAAAAATTTGGAAATTTATGAGCTAAAATTAATTATCTTTGACGCAGAAATTACTTGTTGCAATTCAAAAAAAATTATGACAAAAGTTTAGATTAAATTAGTAGTCGAAAAAGTTTTTAAATTTATTTTGAAATTTTGGTCAAACAATTTTGCTAAAATTTTATTTATATTTTTCTTTTTTAAATTATAATAAGTGTACTTTTTTGATTAAGATTTTTTTTTTTTGAAAATTATGGAAAGTGTTAATTATTTTACAAGTACAGCAAAAGATCTCATAACAAAGCGAGTCATACCAAGAGTATTTGAATTTATTCGAAATTTATGGAATTTACATAAAGTTAGGAATTCAAATATTTGCATTGAAAACTGTAGGAATAGTAAAACAGAATTTAATCACGATCAAATACAAATTGTCCAAGATACAACAGCAGCTTTAGCAGAAAATATTGAAACATTCGATATAAGTAAATTAAATTTGAAATTAAACAATCGTTTGATAAATACAGAAATTTTGAAAGCGAAAAATCGGATAATTAAAGGATATGAAAATAATGTAAAAAATAATGAAAACATAATAATAAATAAGGATAATAATGAAATTGTGAATAAATTAATAACTGACGTAGAAGAGAATGGCGAAGTTGGTCTCCCACATTTGGGTATGTTAAGTGACTTTACAAAATGTCCCATAAATGTATTTGATTCCAAAGGAAAACTACAATATATAATTGGAAAGAATAAAAATGGGAAACCAATTTCGATACAATTTCATAAATCAAAATTTAAAAAAAACCCAGGTCATTGGACACTGCCGGAAATGAAAGAACCTTGTATCTATCACAATAGCGGCCGAAATAATTGTTTGTTTAACGTTATCGCTGAACAAACGGGAAAAAATCCAAAAGAATTGAGAACAAATTGTGTTGAGTTTATGAAAAATAATAAGGAAATCATTGCAAAACAATTGAACGATATAAAAATCCTAGAAATCTATCAGATAGAAGAACTTGCATTAGGTGGTGCAGCATATAACAGTAATAGTAAGGAAAATGCAAAATATATTTTAGATAAATCTCAAGGTACAAATGGTCATAAAGGAGCAAATCCAGGCCATCCACGAGGACATGTTCCCAATCCAAACAAAACAGAGAGAAATAGTAGCGTTGAAATGTATTCAAAAGAAAGTACAGGCATGAAATCCGCTTTTACATGTGAAGATCATCAAGATGTATTCGTACATTACGCATTATTAACTAACGAGGGTCAATCGAAAATGCAGGATCTTAATAATGGTGCAATTGTTGCAATTGTGAAAGTTGCAGTTCAAGATTTACAAATTCCAGAAGAGTATAAAAATGCAAAGGGAAGTACGTGGATTAAAGGTAGCCAATATGGGGAAGAAAAGGAAATTAATACAATCGTAATTGTCCTTAGACATCAAGCAGGAGAAGAAAAAAATCCAAACGCACCACCACATGTGGTCACTGCGTACCCAATTTTGGCGAATTAAAATCAAATTATATATTGTATATTAAAAGCAATTTAAATAAAATTTAATTTAATTATTAGGTATTTATTTGGCATTTTAGAACATGATATTTTGACTGATTATACTAGAAGTGTCCGATTCTCGCAACCTTTGCAGTAACTTACGCATGTTTCGAAGAGCCCAATTTAAAAAAACAGGACATATTTCCGCTCACAAGAGTTGTGGAAAGCATGAATATAAAAATTCCCTAATTCAACCAATAGTGTGCGGATTTTCATGAAGACTTAGATTCAGTAATCGAACAGCAATGAACTATTTCATTATACCTACAGTAATTTTCATTTAAAGCTATTACTTAAAAATCACTCTAAAACGATAAATTATCTTATGAACTCTATAAGAGTGAGAATCAATTATTGTCTTACAGAATTCCATGACAGATTATTAAACATGTAAGTTGTTTCTTTGGTAATAAAAATTTCAGGACATTAAATCCTGAGATATTATGGACAAATGAATAAAAAAAAATTAATTAAGTTCTAAAACCAAAATATTTATGAAATTTAATCAAAAATTTAAGTGTTTTACTCTACTGACTTTTATGAAATTGATTTCCCTTCTTAATGTTGGGAAGAGAGATTAGTATCCTTTTTTTCTTCCTTATTAAATCTCATTCAAATTCTCATAAATCATAAAAATTTTCTACAAAATAAATTTTACAGAATCAATTTAGATGCAAGATAATTTTGTAGAATAAGAAATTTATATCAGATAAAAAGCTTTTGAAAAATTTATTTGAAAACTTTTATTATACAAAAAAAAAAAAACTCTGCAGGAAGAAGAAATTATGTTATACAACACATCTTTGGAAAATAATTCCAAAAAAGAAAAGTTTTAAAACTTTCAAGAAATCGATTCAATTTTTAATTGGATTTTTCTTTTCTATTTTATATAGAAAAAAAAATATTTGTTTCTTCTTGATTTGGAAAAGAAAAATATCTTTATGTTAATAGCGTCAAAAAAAAAAAATATGTTTCTAATGCGATACTTAATGTCATTCCACTTGTTTAAAATGTTGTAATATCATAGATTAATTTGTGTTCTTCAATTATTTAAATATAAATTTTAATTGTCGACATTTCTTATCTTGAAATAAATTACAAAGTAACAAAAGACAAGCTTGTCTTAACATTTTATTCATATATTTTGAATATATATCTAGATTTATGAACTTATTCTCCAACCTTATCTAACAATTACTGCGTTTACATGCATATTTGAAATCGATTTCAAAACACGTTTCGAATATATATAAATTCGGATCGATTTAATCGACTCAATTCGTTCAATTCGTCGACTTATAGCCGATTTTTTGATGCTCTATGGTAGAAATGGGGCAGAAAAACTGTCAAAACTAACATTATATCAAAGTTTTTCTTCATAACTTTATTTTCTCTTATCAAATTTTCTTCTAATTTGCAGACCTTGATAGCATAACTTTAATCTGCATAATTTTATTCAAATCGGTGTATTAGTTTTTAAAGTACACCAGAAAAACTATATAAAGAGGGTTCTTTTCTCCTAGGATTATTTCTTTCTCCACTATCCTTAGACCGATTTGACTGAAATTTAACATGGTATCGTCTATTTGTGTAGTTAACCTATATAATTAATTTAAACAGAATCGGTTCGCAAATTTTCCAATTAAATTCTAAAAACCATAAACAAAAAAACGACAAACTTTCTGGTCACTCTGGTTTTTTTTATAACTTTGCTCCCTCTGGATCGATTTTGTTGAAATGCAATACCAAACCAAGTTAAGGAATAAGCAACTCACATTGTAAATTTCATCAAAATCGGATAACGCGTTTTTGAGTTATCTTGTATACGGGCATACGTACGGACGGACATGCATAAATCGATATAACTTTTGATTCCTGACACAACCATACCCTTAAAACGTTTTTACGATGATTATTTCGATGTGTTACAAATGGAGTGATTAAACTAATATACCCTCTGGTAGTACCTACCACAGGGCATGAAAAGCTATTTTGTAGTGCCAGCTTTTTTTAAGTACTATATGCATGCGCGAGTTAATTTGCCGATAAATTTGTATGATGTAATTAAAATAAATTGTAATTATATGGTACTTAAGCGTAGACCGATAAGAAGTATCGCGACCGGTCACAGAATAAGCCTATTAAATTGTTTAAACTCGTATTTTATAATAAATTAAAATGTAATATTCCCATAAGTTTGTTTGTATTACATGCTCGAATTTTACTTATTCAATGATCTAGACCTAAACAGTTCCCTTTTCCACACTTATCTGGCGTCACAACGATATTTTTTAAGCTAGACAATATTTTATCATGAAATTTTGCAGAAAATTTCGAAAACATATTTTAATAATTTACAAAAGGAATATTTAAGATTTTTAAGAGGTGATATTTTCAAAAATAATACGAAAAATTGTTTATTCTTATAAGAATCCTTTCATGTAATTCAGTTCGTTCAGAAATCAACTTAATTTATACAAATGATAGAGGAAATTCTCTACTTTCATTTGGGAATATTTTTAGTTAATTTGCTTCGTCTTCGTTCCATCTCATTTGTAAAACGACGTTCCAATCAATAAGGTTCAATGACATTTTGGTATTGTTTCCTTTCCAATTCAGTCAACATTGATTTTAAATTACCTTAAAGGTCGACTTCTATAAAAGTAATTAAGTAAGTATAACTGGGTGTATAGACAGTGGTTGTTAAACAATATCAGTTGATTTAAGGTCATATTTCAAGTCTCAATATCGTTTCGTTAGTTAAGAATTGGTTGTAAAAAATGTCTAACACAAAACTTCTGTAATAATTTTTATATGCGGAATTTATTTTATTCATATATTCAATGAAATTCTTACAATTAATAAATACGTCTCAGTCACATGAAACTCAGAACCAAAATATTTGTTAATGAAAATTAAAATTGATACAAACTATTAAGGAAATTTGTATTTCTAGCCTAACAGAGTATATTCATTTTTTCATGAAATTTTGTAAGCTTCAGAGAATGGTCTCAGGGCCGATCGGTAGAGAACCAAAAGTTATATCAATTTTTATGTAATGGACAGGACACATGTCCGTCTACACAATAATGCAAAAAAAACCTGTATGAGTTCAGTGACATGTACAATATTGTGTGGTTCTGTAACTCCGTATTTCACCAAAATCAGCCGAACAGAAAGAAAACTATAAAGCAAAAATCACCAAATTTTGTCCTTTTTCTTTTATTGTTTACTAATTTAATTGGAAAACTAATGCACTAATCCCATTTAAATTAATTACATTTACAATTATCCAAATATTTTATGCAAAATGCACCTCAATTCTAACATTCATTCGTTGAGATCCATTGACTTATTTAAAATTAGTTTCCACCGGACGGAATTTGGGTAGAAAGAACAAGTTTCCCGAATGTTGCGCGAGATATATGCCAATGCATAAGTTTTTGACTTTTACCTCAGTAAGTATGAACTGCAAAAACTTATGGTATATATAACTCCAGCCAAGGATTGTTATTATGTATGCATTTCACCCTTTAGGGTGGATAGAAACTATGTTGAATTTAGGTAAAAATCAATCCAGGAAAGAAATAGTTGAAGAAAAAAATTGGCCTGGATACAAAATTGTGTCATTTTCTTGTTTAGTCCTTCAGATATACATGATGTAATTGATATAGGGATTCGAATAAAATTAGATAGATAAATAGATTTTCGCTATTATGACCTAAGGAGATAAAGGCTCTGAGCGGGGCTAGGATTACTAGGATTACTTCTAAATTCGAGTAAATTCTAAAAAGGTGAAGCAAAGGTATGACGAAAAACTATTCATTATTTTTTTCTCCGAGTTCATTCATTGGATTTGTTAACTAGTTACGTGTCCCATTTCTACTACAGAGTATACAAGTTTATATAAATAATGTTTATTGAATAATTTGTCAATTTTTTTTTTGTCTGCAATTGAATTCAAATTGGTTTTAAGAAAGTTTTATTTGCCTAAAAATTATAATAATTTATTTATCACGCCATTTAATGGAAATTTTCAATTATTATTAAATTGATTGTTAGATATTAAAGCTTTCTGAATTCTTTACATTTTCACGAAACCTAAAATATGATGATTGAAATATGATAAGACTTCTTTGAAGAAACAAAAAACAAACTCTGAAAACATATTCCGCCAATATTCCATATGTAAAAAATCCTAAATAAAATATATTTCGAACTTATTTTAAAGAGCGAACAATTTTATATTTTCTTTAGAAGTACTTTAAATATATGCTCGACAATTTATTTCTTCGTTTTTTCTATGGATTATAAATTTTTGATATTTTCCAGTCTATTTGTTTGGAAATTTGTAATATCCTAAACTTAAATATGAGCAATAAAATGAGTTTTTATATGGATGCAAAATTCTATTTTATTAAGTTGAAATAAATTGTGTCTTAAATAAATCCGGTTTCTACAAAAATCTAATAAAGATGAATGAATTATATTGTAGAAATGATAATCAAAAAGAATAATGTAAATTCTTAGTAAATCCTTTTGAACATTTTCATATATATTTTATGGGTTGTTAAGATTTTCATTTGGCAATTATTCGTGTACGAACTTAAAGTCTTTTCGTAAGGAAAAGAAACCTAATTAACTTAATTTGTTTAATTAATTTGATTGAGAAGGCAAAACTCTATTTCATTTGAATAAAATTTTCAAAGAGATTGATTACTGCTTGTATTTGGAACGAATCGACTATTTTCATATTTATATCTGTTTATATGTGAAAATAATAGAACAATAATGAAAGCAAATACTAGATTGAAATTGGTAATCTTGGTTTACAAAGGGAACTATATCCCTGCACGCGAAGGAACATATGTATCCTTAAACTTGGTATAGTAAAATCTGAGTGAAGTTTTAACAATGTTGACAAGAATCGAACCAGAGACGTAATAATTCGAAAGACTATAGTGCAGCTTATCCAATCCATAACACACGAGCCGCATATGGCCCAGTTAGGGCTTTTCTGTAGCCCTTCTGAAGTGTGCAGCTATTTATATATAATATTTACGAACCACAATTACTTATGTATTTTATTTCTTTGCACTTTTCGGATAAATTGCATTCAATTTTATATATTTCATTCTAACATTTCGAAAACTTATTTGGAAAAATTCAAATCTAAGGCTACAAATCTTTGTTTTTTTTTTCATATACAATACGTATTTCTGTTATCCGGAAAATTCTGTTTACGGGACTGTGTTTGGTTCCGATTTTACGTTGTTATAGATTTAGTTTACGCTGTTATGACATAAAACCAAAAAATCGTATTCTTGTTTTAAAAAAATAGTTTACATACAATTCCTTAAGATTTAATAATTTGTGATCAGACGTGGAATCATGTAACTTGATTTGAATAAAATCCTATCAAAAAAACATAGGAATGCTTTTTCGATACGATTTAATCTGGATCGAAATAAACAATTCCACGCCAGAATATTCCTTAAACACAAAAAGAAAGGTTCAATATCATAGAAAACTAGATTGGAATCGTGTAAATCGGAAAAGCATTGCAATTTCTATTCTTTTTCGCGACGATTTTGGATACGAGTTGTTCGATTGCGGTCCTGCTATTAATTAAGTTCGCAGGCTACGTTACATAGGAGTAATACAAGAGAATAGAAATTATGATTGTGTCGTTGCATAGCAATCACAAAATTTACATCGACATCTGAAAATAAATTTATCGACACGATTGGAGAATAAGGCAGTTTTTGGACCGTCTTTATATTTTAGCATATTTGAAAACAGAAGATTTATAAAAGAAAGAAATCTTTGCTGATCTCATATTTCAAGGATTTGACATTTTTATTTCCTTACAAAAAATAACAAATTAGTTTATTTGAAATGTAAATTTTTATCGAGTTTTGTTTTTATATAAAACACTTTTCTCAGTGTAAGAAACGAGCAAGTCAAAGAACGTTCTTGATAATACCGGGAAACAATCTTAATTACAAATTAGACAAAAACCTGAATATGAACCACAAAAAAAAAGAACAAACCTGAATAAAAGTGAAAACGTAAAAATTTCTAAATCAAAGTTTTTTTTGGGGGTTTTAGATTAAAATGTTAACTATTCTAAAAATGTTTTTATGAATCATTTTAAAATGGATAAAAATGTTATTATTTTATTAAAAAAACAATTATGAAAATATCCCCATTTTGAGTTATAATATAAATGATTCAGGTAAGTTCTGATCAAATCTGAGTCAGAAGTTTTTCAACGTGCTAATAAAAATTGCTTATTAATATTTTTATTGAATGACAATTAATTTTTTATGCCATGGACAAGCTACTACGATAAAAGAAAATCATTTCCTTCTTTAGGCAATTGAAGAAAATTGTTTACAAAGTCAGTTTTTTTTTTATTAAAAAAGTACTCACCGTAAATTTATTTATTTTTTCAATAAAATATTGAAGAAAATTTTTTTGTTATAAACAAAAAAAATACACATAAATTAATCGAAAATAAATATAATTAATTTTTGGTTTATTTTCTATACTTTAAAAAAAATTACTTTAAAATCACAATAAAAACAAGTTTATTGTCATTTAAAGTTAAATAAAAACAAAAAAAAAAAAAATTAAATATTCTTTTTTTAAATTATTAAATACATTACACACTCGGCACGTTTTATTTGCCTTTTATTTAATTTGTCTGGTTTTTTAAAAGAATATTCTTCACACTTTTTATCACGTTTTATTTTGTAGATTATTTTAAAATTTTCATTCAAGTCATTATCAAAAGAAATGAAAATTACAATCACGCTTTTTTTTATAATTCTTTTTCTTTTTATATATTGCGGTGGTACTGAGTGCAAATTTTATTGACTTTATAATTTTAGTAATAAAGACAAAAATTTTCACATTTAATTTTATTCTAAAATAAGAAAAAAAAAAAAAGAACAAATAAAATCGGAAAATATAAAATATTAATCTTTGTCTTGTGTCCTCGTAAAAAAAATCTTCTTGTTATTGTTTTTAATCGATTAATTCTTCTTCTGATTAAAATTTACATTTGTTTAAACTCTCGAATTTTCGTTTTTTTTCACTTTCTTTCTTCCTTAAATATTTATGAAATTTGGCTTTTCTTTCGAATGTAAAAAAAAAATAACTTTTCTTAATAATAATAATAATATAAAAACTACTTTTTTAAATAAATGAAAATTTCAATTTCTTCGCCTATCAATTCTCGACGATTGATTAGGACGATCACAAAAAAAGTAAATCATTTTTGAGAAATGACATTTCTTTTGCAAGTAAATTGCCTGATGAGAAACAAGATATATGTTACCAACTTAAGGATACTGAAAAAAAAGTGTCGTGTGATATTGTATTATAGCAGTTAAAATTACAGCAGTTTTTCAAAAAAAATTTAGTAACGTTCGTCTTTATAAATTATTTGTATCAAAAAAAAACACTTATTAAATTTATAAATTAAATTATTAGTTAGTTTTTATAAACCACAGAAAAAAATTGGTACGTAATTTTCTCAAATTATATTTAAAAATTTAATTTGAATAAAAATTATGAAAATATATTCCGAAGTTTTACGAAAAGTTATCATATTTAAAAAATAAGTTTTTATATTTTTATTTAAAGCAAACAAAAAAAGAAGAAAAACAAACATTATGATCTCATTTTAACAATAACTGAATTAGCAAGTTGTACAATCCGATTAAAATCACACTTTGAATGTGCACGCCAATATTTGCATCGACTCCAAATTAATGCCGGATAATTAGGACTTTGAATACCATGAAAAATTCTAGCTAATGTTCGACCAGTAAAATTATTATCAGGATACATATTAATCATTCCATAAATATCATTAGTGATAACATCATCGTTAGTGGTATCAGTCTAGCAAGAAAAAGATAAGAAAAATGGTTAAAATTACCCAACAAAAAAAAATGGAGGATACAACATAAACTTACATTTACTTTTAATTCAATATCTTTTGGATAATCATTTTGAAAATATTCTCTTACAATAGTTTTTAAATATTCAGATTTATCGATTGGAAAATCTTCTTTAGTGCATGGAAGACAAGATTTATAAGCAACTGATGATAATCCCTCAAAAACGTATTGCAACTGAGGGAAATGGTTCAATATTTTCATAAGAATTAAAGAAAAAAGAAAGACATAAATAATACCTGAATTAATTGTGTTTTTTCTTGATTAACAGATCTCGTATATAGAAAATCTAAAGCATCATCTAATTCATCATCAGATAAATCTCCAGGTGCTTTTAAACGAAAACCTAAATTATAAAAATTAACTGATATTGATGTTCGTTTTGGAAGTCCATTTACTTAAAATATACAAGAAAAAAAATTTATATAACTAAATTAAAAAGAAAAACATTTTATTTCAATTACTATTTGTCCATTCTAGATTTTTCAATTGATATTTAACAATTCCACTATTCCATCCAATTGCAGCAGCAATTTCAATAACAGAAAATTCTAAAATATTTGCTTCTTCATCGAATGTTTTTTTCTTTAATTCAATTGCAATTCCCATTGCTAATGGTGGACATTGTTGTGCTGCTTGTCTAAAATATTAAAATTATCTTCATTATAAGAAAAATACAGAAGAATTCGAATTATTTTTCACTTTAAATATTTCGCTCCACCATATGATATAACTTTACACATTACATAGGCATTACTCATGACTTGGATTGACCATTTGCCTGCCAATTCTAAATAACAAAGTAAAGTTGAGATATTTTCTTCGGGAATATCTAAATTTTTAACAGTTGTTTCAATTGAAAACCCGATTTCATGACCCGGACAAATACGTTTACGTTCAATCTTGTTACAATCTTCATTGAAATCTTCATCCCAATCAATATCTTTAATAGCAGACAATTCTTTTGCATATTCATTGACAAATTTTCTATAAATTTATAATATAAAAAATTAAAATAATTAATTTCATCAAACAAAAAAAAAACACATACTCTTGTTTTAAATTTAACGAACATGAACACGGTGTAAAAACATTTCTTAATAGTTTTCTTATAACATGTCGATCAATTGAATTCGCATAAATATGACGACGTAATTCATTATCATCGGAACCTTTTGAATCTAAAAATAAATGACATAGCGCAATTTTTCCATCACGTCCAGATCTTCCAACTTCTTGTACATAACTTTCAAAATTTCTTGGCATATTATAATGAATTATTGCACGTATATCTGGTTTATTAATACCCATTCCGAATGCAATTGTTGCGACAACAATTCGTAATTCATTTTTCATAAATGCATTTTGTATTGTACGACGTCGAGATGATGGCATACCAGCATGATATGGTTCAGCATGCCAATTTATACGTTTTCTTTTCTTTGTAGTTGTTTCCATTGGTTTTTTATCCTAGAAAATTGAACGATCCACATTAATAATATCATTCAAAACAGATTCATTAAACAAAAAATAGTACATACTTGTAAACATGTTCTAATAAATCCAGAAATTCTTTCACATTCATCTCGTCTTGTACAATAAATAATAATGGATTGACAAGAATCAAATCTAAACAAAAAAAAAGAAAACATATAATATTAAATATCGAAGCAAAAACCGAAACTTTACCTTTCACTACGTAGTAAAGTGATTAGGGCATGATCTCGATTCTCATCTTTAGATACTGATAGAATTAAATTATCCGGCAATGGAATATCAGTTATAATACCGTTCATTCCATCTGTTATTCCTAAATGTTGAATAATACTTTTTCGTGTCGGTAATGTTGCTGTTGCCGTCAAACCAAGAATAATTTTTACACCTAATTTTTGTGTTAACACTTTACATATCATTAAATAGCTTGGACGAAAATTATGACTCCATTGTGATACACAATGTGCCTCATCGATACATGCAAATGCAATTGGTGGTAATTTTCGTAATAACGAACCAAAACCAGTTGAACGTTCACCGGCAACAACAGCTTCTGGTGATAATAGTAATATATCAACTTCTCCAGCTTCTATTAAACTCATAACATTTTGTTTTTGTTGTGGTGTTTGATTTGTATGTAAACAATGTGCACGCAAAAAACCTGGTACACCATGAACTTGATCTTCCATTAATGATACTAATGGTGATATAACTAATGTTATCCATTTCTTTTTATGACTATATAAATATGCTGGCAATTGATAACATAAAGATTTTCCACTACCTGTACTTAATGTAACTAATGTTGATTTGCCTGAAAGAATTCTCATAATAGCACGATCTTGACCTTTTCGAAAATCTGTATGTCCAAACATTCGCAAAACTTCATGTACTTCTTCTGGTGTTTCAATAATTGATCCATCTTTATTGAGATCATATAATGGTTTAACTTGATCTTGTGACATTTTTTCCGGATCAAGAACACCTGATTTAATTAATATATCTTCTGGAATTGGTTGACCAATGAAAATTTCATTTTGATCTTTTTTTAAAGAAACTTCTTCAAGTTTTTCTGATTGATTTTCGACATTTTCTTCTTCAGATTCTTCAGTTTCATTATATAATAATGAATTTGTAGCTTTTGGTAAATTTTCAATATTTCCATTATGTGCACGTAATGCTTGACTATTTGCCATTTCTTCAGCTTCTTTTAATGTTGGAAATGGTGAATCATCAACGACAACATCAACCGGTAATAGATGATCACCTTTAATTTTACAATTACGTGCAAAATGTCCTGGTTGACCACATTCAAAGCATGTTATTATACCACCATCACAACCGCCCATATCCATTTCCGGACCAGCAAGTGCTGCTGCTTTCTTTTGTTTCCATAATTTTTTTTTATATTTACTATAACTTTGATATTTTTTACCACGTACAAATACTTTTTTATTAATATTTATTCGAACGAAATTTTCATTTAATTTTCCCGAAGTTATTTTATCTTGTAGTTTCTCTTTAGCTAGATTCTGTTTTGTTTGTTTTTCTGATACATTTTCAATTGGTTTCTTAATACAAGGCACACTATACTTTTGTACGTAATCTTTTAAGACTGTTTCGGCTTGATTTAAATCTTCCAAATTTGATCGTGGTAAAGATTTAATTGGACCAAAATCGAGTGGCATTTCATATTTCTGATCAACAGTAGTATCTTCTTCCGCTTGTTCAGGTACAATTTTTCTTGAGCTTCTTGTAGTACGAGGTATTTTTTTTAGAACTGGTTTTTCTTTAGGAACTACAGATTTTTTTACACTAGGTTTTCTTGGTTTCTTTTTACTTATTTTAACATTTTCAATTTCGTTTTCAGATGAATTTGATTCATCATAGGAATTCTTGACTTTTTTCTTTCTTTGCCGTTTAGTTTTCTTAGCTTCAGGATTAGGATTTTTTGTAGCTTTAGATTTTGTAGCTTTAGTTTTTGTAGCTTTAGATTTTGTAGTTTTAGATTTGATTTCTTTTGTTTCAGAAGGATTTTCGATTACTGAATTTGTTTGTTCAGATACAATTACGTTTTCATTTTCAATAATATCTAAATTATCACTTTTACTAATATCATCATCAATTCTCCTTCTTTTAACGATGTGACGAACAGTATTTATTCGACGAACAGGAGATTCATCTTCACTATTTGAAACTACTGAGTCCGAATCATTTTCACCGAGTTTTTGAGAACTTGTAACAGTTTCTTTAAGATTTCTTTCAGGAATACTTTGAGTATCAATATTTTCGGTAAAAGTTGTTTGAGTATTTTGTAAATTTACATTAGAAATAGAAACTGTTTTAGTTTCGTTCATATTTCTTTCAGAAATGTTTTCTATTGAATTTCTTTGAATATTCTTAAAATTTAGATTCGATAGTCCAAATGTTTTACTTGTATTCGTTTCTTCTTTAGATATATTTATTTTTGAATTATTTCCTCCGTCATTGTCCAAACGATTTAACCATCCTTTATCAATTTCAAAACTAATATTACTTGATTTTGATAATAAATTTGATGTAATTGTTTCATTTTGTTTTTGAGATCTTTCTGCTAAAATCGTTTCTAAATCTGGTAGTAATTCTTTTGAATCGGAACGATTTAATGATAAATTACTAGATGATTTCGATAGTTTACTTTGACTTGAACTTGATAATGATTTACGTGGATTTCGTATTGAAAATGATGGTGAATATTTTAAATTTAAATTTGTTTTAAATTTATCTTTTGGTGTTTGTTTAATTTTTTGTTCTAATTTTTTATTTTGATTACTTACACTATCATTCCATGCATTCTTATTTATTTCTAATGTTTCGATTGGTTCGAAATCTTTAACAATTCCATCATGTTTTAAAACGGTTTTAGTTAATTCATTTGATTTTTGTATATCATCAATATTTGAGAATTTTGTTGGAATTTCTTCTGTACCAGTTAATTGTGATACTCCTAAACTTGATGATAATGTTGTGAAATTCGTTTCATCCTGTGACATATCCAAATCAAATCCATCATCGGATAAAACTTCACCTAATGTATCTTCTAAAATTGAAGTTTTCATTTTATAATACATTTTATATGAATATCGGATTTTATTTGGTGCTTCACGTATATCATGCTGGAATTTATGAAATGAAAAAAGAATGATTTTAATTTTTTCTTTTTTTTATGAAGGACAATAGAAATTTCTCATTTATTTACTCACTTTTGAAGGAATCCTTTTATGTTTCTTTTTAAAATCAATTTCCCAAAGTTTTATATTGTATTTGTATTTTTGATATTTTTCTTGAAAAATTGGATCATCCATTATTATTTAATTTATGTTAATAAATCAATTTTATAAATTTTAACTACTTTACGAAAATTATTTTTTATTTTGAACATGTCAAAAATTGAGCGCGAAGTTTTTCACCACGATTTTAAAAAAATTTTCGAACAGTTTTGTTTTTGTTAGATTTTTGTTTCGAATTAAGACGGATATCCGGAATTTAAAAATATAAATGAAAATTTTAAACGTTTTTTATTTTCTTTAACGATATGTATAACTAATAATTTTATACAACTCTTCTTTCGGCTAAAAATATACAATACTAGCCGTTCAAATTGTATTTAAAGATGTGAATAAGTTTTTTAATAAGAATTTGAGTGTTATCCGAATTTTGGCTATAGCTTTACAATAAGTATGAGTGAAAATAAAAGATATATCCTCAATTTACAAGAAAAGAATGTAAGGAAAAATATAACGGAAAACTAAGCCTTTGGAGTGCAAAATGATCGTTGAAGAAGAAGAATACTATTTTGAGAATAATAACTTCTGTCGACGGCAAAATATTCAAGCTTGTTTAACAGAAATTTATCTGTTTTAATGCAGCTTCACAATTGTCTCCATTTCTTTTAGCAGGCAAATCCAAAACAAATGTCGCTTGGGGCTTTCAAAAAATAATATATTCTCCACTATCAAATTGATTTCTCCCCACAAATCCACTGAACATAAATATAATTTGATTGGAACTTGAATCACGACCAATAAAAAACGTAGCTGTCAAAAAATTAAAAAGTGCAAAAAAAAAACGCTAGAAGAAAACGTCCAAAAACTCCACAAAAATAAAAATTTCTGCTGCTGACTGCCGCGCATAATTTCTTTGTGTTTTGATTTTATTTTAATAAAAATACTCTTTGCCGTAGACGAAATCAAAAGAAAATTTATAAAATTACAAAATTAATTTAATTGCATTTGTTTTTTAATTTTGCGAGGAAAGATAGCAATAGAAAATATAAAAAATGATAAAATTATTTTCGTTGAAACAACAAAAAAAGGATGGCGAACAAACTTCAAAATCAGGTCCACAAAAAAAAGCATCCGCAGCTCAATTAAGAATACAAAAAGGTATTCAAACATTTTTAATAAATTTGTTGTTTTTTTTTGCCTACCTATTTTAGATTAGAAATTTATTTTTATCATTAATTCCATTTCTTTTCATAATTTTTTTTATGTTTCGTCTTTAAGAAAAAAATTTTGTCATGTCGACAAATTACTGTTGTTTTTTTTTCTGATATTGCGCTTAAGAATTTACGATATCGAAAGAAATTCTTCTTAAAAAGAGATTTCTTTTGCACATCACCTTGCCCTTTTCTTTTTAATGGCTGTTTTTGTGGCCTTGAATTTATATAAATAAAATTTTCAAATTAAAAAAAAATGTTTATTTGCAGATTTCTTATGTCAATATTTTTGAAGATTTAAATGAAAAATTTTCCTAAAAAATATTAAAATATTTAATTTCATAATTTTTATTATTAAAATGACACAAGTAATTCAATCTAACTTATTTCCATCGCAATTCCGTACAACATCGTTTTAGAAGTTGAATTACGGAACTATTTCAGCCAGCTACCTAACAGGACCACCATAGAGACTTATTTTTTTTTTTAAAAAACAACCAAATATATATTACAAAAATAAAATAAAGTTACTTTACTCTTTTTGTTTTTTTTTTTTTTACAGATATAAATGAGCTAAATCTTCCAAAAACTTGTAATACAGATTTTCCAGATCCAGATGATTTACTTAATTTCAAATTAATTATATGTCCAGACGAGGGTTTCTATAAAGGTGGAAGATTTGTATTTAATTTCCGTGTTGGTCCAAATTATCCACATGAACCACCAAAAGTGAAATGTGAAACTCAAGTATATCATCCAAATATTGATCTTGAAGGAAATGTCTGTTTGAATATTTTACGTGAAGATTGGAAACCAGTACTAACAATAAATTCAATTGTTTACGGACTGCAGTACCTATTTCTGGTAAATATTTAATTAAAATATCACATATTTAAAACCGTAGTTACATTTCTTGGAGTTTTAATATAGAGAATATTTTAAAGCGGAGTAAAATCAATTTGCTTCGTTCTTTTTATGTCTTATTGTAGATACTACCAGAAGAGGGGTATATTAATTTTGTCACTAACATTTGTAACACATCGAAATAATCATTGTAGAAAGGTTTCAAGGGGTTTAGTTGTGTAGAGAATCAAAATTTATATCGATTTCTTCATGTCTGCCCGTCCGTCCGTATTCAAGATATCTCAAAAACGCGTTATTCGATTTTGATGAAATTTACAATGTGAGTTGCTTATTCCTTAACTTGGTTTCGTATTGCATTTCAGAAAAATCGACCAAGGGGGAGCGACGTTATTAAGCAAAAACCAGGGTAATCAGAAAGTTTTATAGTTTTTTTGCTTATGGTTTTTCGGATTTAATTTGAAAATTTGTGAGGCAATCTTGTTTAAATTATTTACTTGGGTTGACTACATAAATAGACAATACCATAGTAAATTTCAGTAAAATCAAACCCAGGATAGTGGAGAAAGAAATAGTCGTAGGAGAAAATAAGCCTGTTCATAAATTTTTTCGATGTATTTTAAAAACTTACCGATTTCAATCAAATTTACAGAAGGTGTTTATGCTATTAGGCTATTACCTGTGAATTTGGAAAAGGCGAAACGAAGTTATAGAGAAGTAGTTTGTTAGTAGGTGCTTCTTTCTCAGAGTTAATTCATTTGAACTGTAGATTTGTTAACTACGAGTCCCATTTCTATCATAGAGCATTAAAAAACCGGCTATAGACCGATTTTATGTTACTATATGCTTTTGTGTGTGTCGAAAAAGTGAAGTAGATTTATTTTGAATTGAAATAAGACATATTCGGAGAACATGTTGAAATCTAAATGATTATTATTTACTTATCTTTTTTTTCTGTTTCTTCTTCTCTTATTAGGAACCAAATCCAGAAGATCCACTCAATAAAGAAGCAGCTGATGTTTTACAAACAAATCGACGACTATTCGAACATAATGTCGCTAAAGCTATGCGTGGCAATTACATTGGTGAAACATATTTTGAATGTTGTCTCAAGTGATATATAAAATCAAAATTAACACTTAGGTACTGCGTCTATCTTATAATATTGACATTGGGTGGACGTATTTACATTAATTTAATATACAATTAAAGAAAAGAAAAAAGAAAAAAATATTTGATAAAAAAAAACAAAACAAGAAATTAACTCAAAATAAAAAACGAAATTAACAAAAAAAAAAGAAAGAAAATCAAAAAAAATTTTATGGAACAAAAACACAATATTACACTTGAGAAAAGGAAAGCAACTGGAAAAAAGTAAAATGTTTTAAAAAGATAATTTTAAATTAATTAAATAAAATTAAATTAAATTAAATTAAATACTACGTATATACACAAAAAAAAGAGAAAACATCTTATTCATTCAAATCTTCTTAAATTAATTAATAATTAAAATGAAACAAAGAAAAAAAAAGAGATGTAAAAGAATAAGGTTTTTTGCAATTTCCAAAATACATCAACAAAAATAATTATTTTTTCTTTTTTTTTTTTTGGAGCTTTTCATTTTTCCGTTTCCTCCCAAAAGCATTTATTTCCTAATTTTTCAGTTTTTTTTTTTTTAAATTAATTTGTTTTAATTTTAATAAAATTCTTTATTTTTGTTGTTGAATTTTTTTTTTTTTTTTTTAACAAAAATACAAACTTTTTTCGAAACTTTTCAACTCAAATTAAACAAAAATGTTTTTGATTTTTTTCTTTTCGAAAAAAATAAAAATTTTTATAGTTGATAAATATTTACAAAAAAAAAAAAAAAACAAAAAGAAACAAGAACTATATTTAAAAACAATTTTAGAATTCAATTTAAAATTAATTAAACAAAATATAAAATTAATAAACAAAAAAAAAAAAAAAATGATTTCCTTGACTTTAATTTAATTTCGTCTTTAAAAAAAAAAAAAGAATTAAAAGTTAAATTATAAAATAAAATAAAATATAACAAAAAATCATCATCATTTATTTATTTATATTGAATAATAAAAAAAAATAATATTTTTAAAAGAAATTATATATTTTTTTTAAAATAAAAAACTAAAAAATTTTATATTGAAAATATTTTTTTCTTTCCGGGTTTTTTTTTCTTCTTACCATCTCGCGCGCTAAAAACTTATTTTCAAATTTAAATTTTATAATAATTTAATTTTAAATTTAAGCTAATAAATATTTTGCCACCCGCACTTTTTTTAGATTAATTAGAAATTGTATTTTTTTTACATTATTTAGTTTTGTTTTTTGAAGAATTCTTTAGTTTTTTTTTTTTTACTTTGATTAGTGTTGAATTTCAGGTATCATCAAAGAATTAAAGATCCAAGCAGAATGACGGACTCACAACGCATTAAAATTCTAAATATTGGTGCCTATCATGGAATACGGGCGTATCTGAGATTCCCTTCATTCATTCGATTCACTTTCACTTGACACTGATATCATTGAATACGACATTCTTTTGCTATTGAAATATGTTAAAAATTTACTATTTATTCCATTAATTTGAACTTTCACCTTTTGTGTTTTTTACTCAAATATGCAATAAAAGTGTCGTGTATTTTGTTGGACTATTCACAATTGCTCGTATTCGATGATAAAAGTGATTCACGACTTCCTTGGAGCGTATTCAATGATCAGAAAACGACTGATACGCATTCACTTATCTCTAACGGCGTATTCCATAATAGGCATCATATACTTTTTCAAATAGACTACACAGAATGTGATGCATCCACGACGGACTGTTTTTAATCAAATCTTGAAAACCGAAAACCCTGAATCCGTCATTCTGTTTCCCGGCATATTATTTGATTAATATGCCGGAAATTGAATTGTGAATTGTGGAATTGAATTATAAATAAGAAATAACTTAAATAGGATTTAAATACACAGTCCAACAGCTTTTATTCGTAAATATTTTCTTCGGAAACTACCTCTATTAAGCGAAAATATTTATGATTTTGCACCAAATATATATTTCGTTGCATTATAGAGCCCCATTATACAGGGGCTCCAAAAATCAAAATCGGACGGAAAATAAGAAATTAAAGCCAACTGCTGTCTGCTATGTGTGTTTTGTAAAATCCATAAGTTACACTATTACATTACACTATTATATTGTATGGCAGTTATATCAGCGAACTCTAATAACCACCCTTTGGACAGCGTCTACTGACAAAATTCCGATTAAAAGAGGTTGACTGTGTTTATATTGTGGAGGATAAATTTGTGCACAGTTTGCTAGTTAATATTTTCCTATCAGTGAGAGATGTAGTATTGATAATATGGAGTTATTTTTATAATAAAATACTATACTTAAATAACTGATATCTTATTTTAGTATAGTATATGCAATTCGTTGAAGTAGCGACGGACAAGACTCATTTAACTAGTTTAATACAAAAAGGCGACTTAAATTTGATAGTCTTTCATGAACTTATGAAAGTTATCTCAGTTTCATAACTATTTTGTATGGTTTTTATACTACTAGTTTATATTTCATGGTTTATGTTATTGAAAACATTTCATTTGATGTTTAAATAACTAGCTAAAAGAAAATTAGAGTCTGTTAACGAAACTTACTTTTAATTAGCTTGAAAATCTCAATTCTTTCAAACCAGTTTACTCTTAATATGTCGCTACTATAAAACTTACGACTTATTTTAAGTTCTTTTGTTTGTGGCACACGAAACCATTTGAAATTATTCAGTGACAATCGATTGTCACTTTCACAAATTTCGTAAGGCAATTTGATTAATTTGAGGTGACAACTAATAAGTTATCATTTTATAATAATGTTTAGGTGACAGTATAAGTAATAGACTTACTTTGAAGCAATTGTTTTTTTGAAAATGACCAAAGTGACAATCACTGGGATACCATTTTCCAGTGGAATAAATTCGTTTTGTATAAATCACTTCTTGAGCTCATTTTTTTCCATTTCATGTTTGATAAGCCGATAAGCTTACTTTAGTACGGGCTTGAATCAACAGATTAGATAAGTCTTCTTAACTGATTCTTTATTCAGTTAAAAATTGCGACAGACTAGAATATTTCATTTGAAGATTCTGATGACGGAACTGAATTTCAGTTCTAGTCTCTTTCATAAATATGATCCAGGATTTACGACAAATTTAACTGGATTTAGAAGTAGTTTCTAAAACACGATTAGACGTGACGTCAGAATGCGGATAAAATACCCGATCGTCACTACAAAAACTGCTGGAGCTATGTATTTGATGAAAGTGTTTGTCGAAATAATAGAAATTTGGTATTTAACAGCATCGAAACGAGAAACCAAATATGGGCCCTCGAGTAATAGTTAGCCCTCTTATGTAACAGCCGTTTAATATTTTGTTGCAAATATTTCTTCGTTCTCTTGCAATCCCAAATATAGAACTTGTATAAAAGACTTTCTTCATAAGAAACACGGATTATTCAAAATCATCAAATTGTGCCAAAAAAAAAAACGAGAGGAGCACACCATTCTCATGTCTTATTTTTGTTCCCTTTCTTAAATTTTGTTAAGTTTTTTTTTTGCTAAGAAATTTTGTTGAACTACTTTTTTTTTAATTAAGAACATTTTTAATTTAAAGATTTTTCTTATTTTTAATTTTCAATTTCATACATTTTTTTTCTTTTGCTGCAAAAATAAATGTAAATATATTTTTATTTAAAAAAAAAAGAAAAGAATTTAATTTAAATTAATTGCAAAATAATTTTCTGAGTGATATGAAAAAGAATAAAAATCTAAATTATAGAAGAATAAAATTTAAATTAATGAGAAAAAAACAAAAAAAAAGAGATAACTTTAATATCAAAGTTTTTTCATAAAAGGGAAAGGCTTTTTAAAATAAATTACAAAATCTTTGAATAAACAAAATAATAATTAATTATGAATAAAAAAAAATAAACGCATTTGCGTCTTTTACAAAACAAAAAATAAATAAATAAATAAATTTCTAGCTTTTATTGAATGTAAAAAAGAAAAACATTGAAAAATTTCAATAAAATTTTTTGTTTTTTTCGATGTAAAAGAAATTTTGATTTTCTTATTTTTCTTAATTTAATATTTGTTCTCATTTTTGATAAATACTGGCCCATATTTGGTTACTCATTTTGATGTTGTGAAATATCAATTTTCTATTATCTTAACAAAGTCTTTAAAGAGTTATTTGTCGATTCGATCAATCGAATCAAGAAACCAAACATGGGTCAGATGCCCATCAAAAAAATTGGTCTCTCCTCAGTCATAATTGATATCTGCCCAATCATATTTTAAAACTGGTATCCAAACATTTGAAGAATAGGCTTTCAGGACATAAATGAAAGAACATATAAGGTCTGTTTTATTTGCCATACCCTACACCGGAGCAGGGTAAGTGGCAAATAAAACGAGCAGGAGTAGAAAAAACCTTTAATTCAAATGTTTGTAGCGCTGCTTAGCAACCATATTGTAATTAAATGGGAAATTTTTAGCTAATACACTTTTTATGGTAGAAAACCGAACTAATTTCGGTGTGAGAGCTACCCCTGCTCTGAAAGTAGTGTAGGATTTGCACTTTTGTTGTTTTTGTTTTCAATGTAAAAATTTGCTCTACCCCAGAGCAAGTGACAAATAAAACAGACCTATAGATTAAGCTTTCAAATTGGTTTTTTTGCGCAACTACGTCACTCAAGACATGACATACATTGTTTGTATGAAGAATCACGCTTATTTATTTGAAAGAAAATCACACTTGATGCCATAAAAGTATGAAAATACAAATTCAAAAAGGCCAACATACTCAATCTTTATATTCTTTCATTCATCCTTCCAGGGAATTGCATATTCTCGAATTTAGTCGAGTTTACTAGTATACGTACCGGTTTAATATGTCGTATTCTCTCGTACCAAGAGTTTCGCAAACGAAAGAGGAAAGTATATAATCATGAAACTATATTTTAGTATAAATTTTGGTATTAATTGTTGCAAAATCCTTTTAAGTTTTAAGTTTTTTATGGGTAAACCAGAATCCAAGTTATATAAAATAAAATTTCATTATTTTTATCTTATTATTTGAATTTCAGATTTATGAAAATTTTCATGTATACATTTTTGAGACGTCGACAATAAATCAAGAGCCTTTCCTGGAATCACCGTAATAAATTCAAAACTAAACTAAAAATGGTTTTGCGGATTTATATGTAATTACTTTCGGAGAGTTACTAAGTAAAAATACTCAGGCAAAATATTGTAAATAAAACACGTTTCCATAGCGAAGAATTACATACTGTAAAAGTAACTAGAAGAAAAGCTGGCTATTAAAAGAACCCCTTTGGTCAAGTTATTCTTTAGAGACAATTTACAGAAACCGGACAGTAAAGGGATCCTCAGACCAACATTTTATATATATATAAAATTATATAATATGATTCGTCAAAGAAACTAGAATAGTAGACCCTCTTTTAATCAAAACAGAGACTTTTAAGGATGTACAATAAGTGAACTTGTCGCTAGTCTTTATACAGAATCTCCCAATTGACTTTGCGGCTCTGTAAATTTAGAGTTTTCAATACAATGATAGACCTTTGTAATCCAAAAGTGTTTTAATGGTGCACACCAATATGAATCCAGAATTTCTAGATAGTTCCTCAAAATAGGAAGATAGTAAGACCATCAGTTGGAATTGCTCGACTGAGTAGTAATTGGCAAGTCATGGTCAGTGTTTCGAACTAGTATCTTGAAGATTTTGAAATGTTTATATTTCCAATAACGAAAAAAAAAAAATCAAATATAAATTTTCTAAATTAAAAAAGAAAACAAAAGTTTATACTCTTAATAGAATTATGATATTAATTATGGTAATAATTTTAAAATTCTTATAATTCGATACTATTTTGTCTGAGACGAATATTACGTAAAAGACATAAATCTGAGACAGCGGATTGTCGTCCAGACGGTTCACGTACATCATGTAAACTGAAAAGATAATGAAGAAATATTTGTAGAAAAAAAGAACAAAATATAATTGCATAAGAAAAACTCACCGACATATTAAGCCAACAGTTATTTCATCAGTTAGCATAACTTTTAGTAAATTCTGTACTAAAGCATTTGGTATTAAATTTAATACTGGCATAATACGATCTTTACCGCTTTGTACAAGTAATGATAAAAATTGAAAAATAAAATATATTCTCGGTGATAGTTCATCGGTTGCAGCGAAATTTGTTAAAATCTTAAAAATATTCTTTAAACTTGTTAGTAATGGTTCCTTAATTGTATTTGGTGGTTCTTTATTGACAACATTTTCCGCTACAAAATCACTTGAACATGAATCTCCAGAATTTTCTGGATTTATTTTACGTATTTTTGGTGTATTTGCACATAAATTATCTGGATCATCAGAATCACTTGTTCTTGTACGTTTTTTCGGTGATACATTTGGTGTTTCCATATTTGAGATAATACAATAAACACATAATCTTGCTAAGATTGATGATTGTGGTTCACTTAAGATTTTCCTTTTTGAGAATATATAAAAGAAAAATTATTAATAAAAAAAAAAACTGTTTGAATTAAAATATTTATTCAAATTACTGTTGACTATTAAATAGAAGCATTGGTAAAATGTTATCCAGCAATGCAATTGTATTTTGTTGTATATCTAAATGCATAATAGCAAATACAATATCCATCATTTTCATCATATCCTAAAAAAACAAACAAACAATTATTGTCCTTAAAAATATAAATCTATATAATAATTTACTCTTGTATAACGACATTTTAGAACTTCATCAACTAATTTATTAACAAGCCAAACAGGACCGCAAGCTTGTAGTAAACTTTCTAATACTTGAGCAGCTTTTATCGGTAACCAACCACGTTCGTTTACTGTACGCCAAACTTCACGAAATTGTTCTTCTAATGGTGATTGTGATACTAAATTTTGTGTTAACATTAATGTACGAATTTTTGTATTTCCAGCTGGATGAATATCATGTTGCATTTTACGGATTATTTGAAATGTTAAACCATGTCGTTCTTTAACATTTTCTTGTGATGACATTTCATCAGGACTTAATGTTGTTAAAAATTGTTGTACCATATTTAAAGGTTTTAAAAATTCATCCTAATTTCGAATTATTATTTTTCGTTTTCAAATTAAATTAAATTAAATATATACTTCTCGAACTGTTTGCATATATGCACAAAGATATGAGGCAGCACATACAGAAAATGAAAATAAACGCATTTTAATACTATCTAATATTCCTTTAACATCAGTCGCTGATAGTGTATCATTTTCCCATGCTACTAAAACTTGATATAGAACACCAGGAATATTCATACAAATATCTTGCCATGTTAATGAGCTAATAAGAAAAATGAAATATAAAAACATATAGTAATGTAAAATCGACCTATAGCCGATTTTTTGATGCCCTATGGTAGAAATGAGACTCGTAGTTGACAAATCTATAGTTCAATGAATTAACTCTGAGAAAGAAGAACCGAAACTATTAATATTTCAAAGTTTTTTCTCCATAACTTTGTTTGGTCTTTTTCAAATCCGCTGTTATTCACAGGTAGGCTGGAACCTAATAGCATAAATATCTTTTGCAAATTTTATTGAAATCGGTATATTAGTTTTCAAAATACATCGGAAAAACTTAATGAACAGGCTTATTTTTTCCTACGACTATTTTTTCTCCACTGTCCTTTGACTGATTTTACTGAAATTTAACATGGTGTCGTCAATTTATCTAGTCAATCCATGTAAATAATTTAAACAAAAGTGCTCTACAAATTTTCAAATTAAATTCAAAAAACCATTTATAAAAAAACGGCAAAACTTTCTGGTCATCCTGATTTTTGTTTTATAACTTTGCTCCCGCTGAGCCGATTTCGCTGAAATGCAATACCAAACCAAGTCAAGGAAGAAGCAACTCACACTGTAAATTTGTTTTTGAGTTATCTTGTATACGGATGGACGGACTTTTGATTTTCTAAACAACTACACCCTTGAAACCTTTCTATGATGATTATTTCGAGGTGTTATAAATGTAGTACCTACCATAGGGCATAATTATAATATTGGAATTCTTAATTTATTGATTTTAATACCTGTTTTTCAATTGTCCATCAGATTTACTTAAATTTAAAATTAATTCATCAACAATACTCTCATCACAAAGTTGGACCATATTTTTTGGTGATTTATTTTTATTACGTTCGATCATGCATTCTCGAACCCATTTTTCAAAAAATGAATCTCCATTTTCATGTAAAACAACCTAAAAAATTAATATTATTAAGAATATGTTTAGATTTATTTTAGAAAATTCTTACATCTGATCCATAAGTTTGTACAATAAATGTTAGCATTAAGAAAGATACATCGAATAATGTTGAACGAACTAAAGCTGCTTTACCAACTTCACCAGGTACTTGTTTAGAATTTTCATTACATTTAATAAGACGTGCAACAAACGTTTTGAGTCGTCCTTCAACTGTTGCAACCGATAAAATTAATTCAAAACTATTTCCTTGAATGATAAAAAAAACCAATATTAATATTCAATTTATACTTAATACAATTTCTTAACACTAAAACGATCGCTCACGAGATATCTCGTATTTCAATTTTCATTTTCATTTTTATCTCCTTTAAGTGAAAATTATCTGTAGTTACTAAATATTACAAAATATTCGAACGAGGAGTACTACTTTTAATAAATTGTTCTTTTTATATAGTTTATCTTCATCTCAATCCTGGCAAAAAAAATAACATACAAATTGTTTCTAAAGGGAAGTATCAAGAGACTATTTTACTTCTACCAATGAAAAAAAATCAACAATGCTGTCGTTATTCAATACACTCAACGTGCTCCAAAAAAGGATCCACCTTGGCGATTATCAAGTGACATAAATACACATTTACTCAAAGTTATTCCTTGTTTCGGTAAAAAGAAAATTTCCAATACGAATATGTCGACGCAAACCATACAAAAAAGGAATGAAACAAGGTATATTTGTAACCTTTGTGCTGCATCTTTGCATAAAGGAATTTGCTTTCAAAAATATACCCTGTTGGATTACTATGGATTAGTTATAAGGTTAATAAATATGAGGATTTTTAATTTCCTATATGTATTTGTTTTTCATTTCCAAATGAGGAAAGCCAGTCTTAAAATCGCTACACACGATCAAACTTTTCATCAGTCTTTGGCACGACAAACTAGATTTGATAAAAAGTTTGACCGTGTGTATAGAAAACTTAACGGAAGACTTTACAAAAATGCTGGCATGATAGTATTACGAAAAGTTTGCTGTGCCAAAGACCGATCAAAACTTTGATCATGTGTAACGACTTTTAGAGTAAACCTACTGAAAATAATATGCTGTAATTTAAGTGTTAATAACTTACCAACAAGAACTTGACATAACATTCCCAATAATGCTTCTTGAACTTTATTATAATCTGTACTTAATGTTTTTAGAATACCAGATAATGGAACTTCAGCACGTATTACGAAATTAATAATTGATGGTGCTTGATTATTAACTTCACGTTTTTGTAATAAAGATGATATCGATTCGCTATACCAAAGAAAAATAAATAAATTTCAATAAAAATATTCTTAAAAACAAACCGTTTCGATGAGAAATGTTTAATATGTTTTTCATTAACTAAATGTTGTTTTGACCAATCATTTAATAAATATTCAACAGTATTACAAGCACATTTTGTATCCATAAAATCCAATATAGATGTATCTTCTAATAGCATTTCAAATGCTTGTACAACATCAGGAACATGATCTAAATTTTCATTATGATCTAAAAAAAAAAAAGAAAATAGAAAGAGACTTTATTATATTTGAACATTAATTAATAATAATTTAAAAATCATACTTTTTGATAATGAATTCAATTGTTTTAGAATATGTGGTACTTTAATAAATGTAAAAGCACACCACATCGTATCATGAGTTACTTCGATAACATTACTTAATGATATTAAACCGGCACGTATTATTTCAAAGAATAATCTTGGCATCGAATAATTCTTAATACGTTGTATCATTAATAATTCAGAAACATAAATTTGTGTATCACTACTTGGATTTAATAGGACTTCAACAGCTAATAACGGTTGTATACAATATGTTATTGTTTCGACTTCTTTCGGATCTAATAAGATCATATTCAATTGTTCAACATCAATGCATGCCAATTGACTTAATTGTTCTTCTATTGTTGTATTTTTTAATACATAACCAGAACTAATTATATAATTTTTAATTTCGGTATATTTTTCAGTAATTTTTATATAAAATTTTGTATCTTCTTGTTTGCCAATATATAAAATACCCAAAAGAAAATCATTTTTTGAGATTTTTTCAACAACTTCAATCGTTTGATCGAGCATATTTTCACGTTCTAGAAGAAAAAAAAAATGAAAAACATATTATTATCTATGAGATACCAAAATCATAAGAATATCATTTTTTTTTTCTAATTACCTGCTGTAAATTGTCCCTTAGCTTCATAACTTTCAAGAGCTGATGAAAATATTTGCATTAACCAATAAACAATTGAAACTAATGCATTTGGTAATGCATTTTCTTCTGGTTTTCCTCTGGAAAAACGAAAAAAAAAATAAACATATATAGATTCCCAAGTATTTAAATCGGTTGAAAACTGCTGTTTTAGATTATCTAACAAACCTGCACGTTACACCATCAATAATAGTATCTAGAAATTCTAATAGTGCTGATACACAAAAAGTCCTATCGAAATGTTCATATTTTGCAATACGTTGAAGAACAGCTGAATGTGATATTAAATGTGTACACAAGGAATGTTTTAAATATGCTAAAATTAACTAGAAAAGAAAAAAAAAGATTCATTTAAATATTATTTAATAAGAAAAAAAGGACATTAATTTAATTCACTTGATTAGCAGTTGGACCAATTAAAGCTTGTTGAAGTATACAATCGGCCAGATTATAAACATCTCCGCTAACACCTCTTGGCAATACCTGTAAATTGGACAAAGCAAGCTCAGCAACTTTAAAAAACAAAAAAATACACTTTGAAAATGTTTTTATTTCAAATCTCCACAGAAAAAAAAAACTAATCATTTTATCATTGAAATTTTTTTCTTGTAGCCTGTTTTTTGCGAATAAATGAAAAATAATATTAGTTTTTTTTTGTAAGAAAAAGAAATTTATTAATTATATTGCGTTCAAAATTTCCGAATATAATTTATATATTTTTTTTTTCTTTTTCCAAAAGATATTGTTGTAAATTATTTTCTCCAAAAAAAAAGAAACATGTTCACTTTCAAATCGTTACGATTTTTTCCGAATGCAAATAGATTTCTACAAATTTCATATCGTAATCAAAAATTCTTAACAACAAATCAATTTAAAGTTAAAGAAGAATCATTTTATCCAAAACGTGAGAATCCAAAACCGGTATTTATTGAGAAGAATACATTGGAACATCGAAAAATTCATGTAACACCGACAAGAAATGATAAGAAGAATTATTACTCAACATTGGGTATTCTAAGGAATGCAACATTACAAGAAATAAAAAAAGCATATTATTTATTAGCGAAAAAATATCATCCGGATGCTACCAAAATGGAAACAAGTACGGCGACAGCAAAAAAGTTCCAAGCAATATCAGAAGCTTATCAGGTATTAAGTGATGATAAAAAACGTTTAGAATATGATTTATATGGTTTCGTACGAGATATAAATTCGACTAAAACTTCTGCACCAAATAATACCAATTCGGGAAAAAATAATAATAATTCGGGATCAAACAAAAATTCTTCGGAATCGAATAACAATTCAGGAAATAAGAAAAGTTCTTCGGGATCGATGAGAAATCAAGCAAAAAATGATGAAAAATTAAGAAAAGTCTTTAATGAAGCTGGCTATGAGAAAAATAGTAAATCTTTTGGTAAGTTTTTGATATTAAATAAAGAATTAGATTTTAATGTTTTTTAATATATATTCTTTTTTCTAGAACCAATGTTACCAATTGAAATACCAGAAGAAATTCCAATGAAAATTACATTTTTACAATCGGTACATGGCACTTCAAAAGAGATTGTTGTAAAAACACAAAAATCCTGTACTATATGTTGTTCAGTTTTTGGTTCAACATATCGTAAAAAATTAGAAATGTGTAAGAATTGTAAAGGATCTGGTGTTCAATCGGTACAAACATTAAATTCTATTGTTCGTGGAGTTTGTAAAGTATGTAATGGAACTAGATATATACCGCATGCAAATTGTTTAGAATGTAAAGGACGTGGTTATACAATTGAGGATAGTCTAGTGAAAATTCCAATACCATCTGGTGTTACTACAGATGAATTAATTTATGTGAATCATCCAAATGGTAAACAAAAGCTAGCGATTCGTATACAAGTAATGAAAAGTTTACATTTTGTAAGAAATGGAAATGATATTCTATCAGAAGCTATAATACCATTATCGAAAGCAGTTCTTGGTGGAACAATTAAGATTCGTGGTATACATGATGAAATTGAATTGAAAATTGTACCCGGCACAGAAAGCCATACAAAAATTCATGTTAATGGTAAAGGTATTCGTACAAAAACTGGTCGTGGTGATCATATTGTTACCGTTAAAGTGAAAATTCCAAAAGATTTATCACCAAAACAAAAAGAACTTATGAACGCTTTTGCTGATGTCGAAAATGAACAACCATATAAGGATATAAGATTATCTAAAATGCAATCAGAATTAGCATATTTAGTTGATTTAAATAAGAAATTAGAATAAATATGAAATCAAATCGAAAACAAAAAAATTTACTCGTTAGTTTAGCATATCGAAATGTTTTGTTTAATATATATTTTGTTAAATTATAATAAATTTTGTCTTTATAAATCGATTTGAATGTTTTTCATTTTGCCTCGTGGACTTCTCTAGTATTATTTCTGCAGCACAAAAGTTCAGTTGCATAGTTTGAACTTTGTACACAGCTTGAAAGTATGTACCTGCATTTGGACATCGTTGATGAATTTACATATATATAACTTATTCTGTTTCTAGAACCTTCTACCTGTCTGTAGTGAAACCACCTGATCATAAATAAGTTCAGAAACCTTCGGATTTACCAAGGACAGACAACCATGTTTTACAAAATAGTTTTTGGATCTTCACACATCATAGATATACCACAAAGGCAGCTAAAGATTTTTTTTTTTTTGATATTACATTACTTACAGTTTTAATATTAATTCCCCATTGTGCATCCGACCAACGTTCTCGCCATGCTTTCAATAACATTAAATTGAGTAAACTTGTTCGGCTTGTTGTCTTTTGCGTATCCATTGAATTGTCTTTCATAATTTTGTCAGGCAAAACGAAAAAAAATAATAATATAAATTTCTAATTAAAATTAAATAAAAAAATATTATCAAAACTAATTAGTTATATTAAGATTTCTTTATTATAAAACTTTTAAAATTCCATTTTTTTTTCAAACACAGTAAAATTATACGTAAACACATGAAGTGTTATAAACAAATGAGCTGTCTAAAACCAACATGATGAAAAGACGATAAGGTATGTTCAAAACAAAAATAATTTCCGCCATTTTGAATGTCAAAGTTTACATATTTCAAATTATACACCACATACGTAAGATTGAGGCGAGGTTAAAACGCGTGTATACGTAGATGGAACCAAAATTGGGTCGATTGGATTTGACTTGCTTTGGTGTCCGGGTCGAGGCGAAATAATGCTTTTCAGAAGATAACAGTTGTTTGGATTTTTGAAAAGATTTTAATAACTATTATTTTTTCTTTTTGAATTTTGCATAGTCACATTTTCTTTATCAGGTTTTTCAATAAGAACTTTTATTTGAATGTTAAATTAAACACCCATTTTGGATGAAAGTTCTGATCATTTTTGAAATATGTTGTATAGCCTCTACAACTTATGACTGAGAAACAATGTCTGGTAGATGTCCACCACGACTATGTTTGCAGACATCGATTCTTGTGACAAAATTTGTGATCATATTTCTGGCTCTATCTCACGAATTATTATTATTGAAAAACTCTGATAATAAAATTTGCTAGTTGGACGTGACCGTAACAAAACAAACACTGCACAAGATGGTAAATAAATTTTAATTAAAACGTTCCAATGTCATTTCTAAGAAAATTAAAAATTATATTTGAAAAAAAAAAAACGCGGTCACGGATGCAGATTACTTTCATTTTTCCCAGGCCACTGTCAAACTTCCTAATGTTTATATTTGAACCTTTTCTTTCAATCTTCATATATACATAGTATTAGTTGACTACAATTTGTTTCCATTAAAGCTAGGTATGCAGTTTCTTTGTCAAAAAATTAAAACACTTAATTTCTTTTTTATTCAAATATTTTATTTTTATTACCTTTTAAAAATTATATATCACTTATATTCTATATAAAATATTTTTTATAGTGGAAAAGAAAAAAACTTGAAAGTTCTCCATTTAGTTTGTGGTTTTTTCATTTTAAAAAGTTAAAAAAAATTTTCATTAAAAAAAATTTTATTTAAAAGATTTTAACAAAAATATGATTTTATTTATTATCCTTAATTATTTATATATATATAGATTTGTTACCAAATAATTTTTGATTGCAAATTTTAAGTAATTTAAAGAATTTGATTATTTTCTTTCGTTTTTAAAAGAGCCATTTTCCACGTGTTGTTTTTAGCAACTGTTGCCTAAAATTGAATTTTGGCTAATTTTGTTTCCACGTAAAACTTTTCATACAATAATTTTGTTTTATTTTACACTAAAATTAATTAGTGCCTTGGTTAAATTCCTTCAGATTCTCGTTTCATCTAAATTGGACTTTTGAAAATTTTACGCAACTGTTGTTAAAACACAAACACGTGCAAATTGTATCTTTGAATATGAGTTAAAAAAAATTTTTTTTTTATTGAATATTTGTTTTTTTGTATTAAATTATGATTTATAATAAAATTGTTCCTTCATTTTCAGTTTCCATATCACTTGTTCCTTTTTTTTTAATGATATTTGTTTTTTGTTGTGTTTTTTATTTAATTTTAAATAAAATTTAGACAATTAAAAAAAATAAAAAATAATGAAAATAGCACAGAAAAATTCTTTTTTTTAGCACACTAAGAGTTTCTTTTCTTAAATTTAAAACAAGCCAAATAAGAAGAAAATTAGAAATATATAATAATATGGGGCTTGTGCGAATAGTAACTGAAGTGACAATTAGGAAGTTTATTTCTAAAACTGAGTGAGTGTATCCACAAAACGATCAAAATATTTTCCTCGCAGGAGGAGTAAAAGAGAAATAATAATTAGGAATTCCAATTAATTTTAAAATGTTAGTACTGCTTCTTCGCGATATTCCAGGAACGCCGTGCTAAAATAAAAATATACTTTTACTTCCGTTTTTTATGAAAAAAATTCCGCACAAAAATTTTATCCATAACCAATTACTTTTCTATTAAAATTAAAATATATTATTCGGCTGAATGATAAAATCATCTTAATCATGAACAAATCAAGTTTTAGAAAATATTTAAAATAGTTGAATTCATTAAATCACAAACGAATCATATTTAAATAGGTTCTAAAACTTTTTAACTACTTCAACAAAATATGTGTACACATACGAGGACTACTTTTCCATATTGAAAAGTTAATCCAAAGATTTCATGTAATATACATTTCTTAATCTTCGAGTTTAACGACAATTTATTCTTTTACACATGCATACAGAAAACATTTTGCACGTTTGGAGGATGCTCAGCTTAATAGGTGTCGCATGAAAACTTATCCCGCAAGGAGACTTTTTAACATTTGAAAGTGTGCAGCATTAAAAAAAGCCTGGAGCTGTATTTGGTTTATCAATTCGATTGATTGAATCGACAAAGGGTCTTTCAAGTCTTTGCCGAGATAATAGAAATTTAATATTTCTCCAACATCGAAACAAGAAACCAAATATGGGTCCTGACTCTGATTAAAAATTGGCTTTTAATATTAAATAACATTGCCATCAACGAATAGATCTAAATACCCAAATATAATTCATGTATTTGATTTCTATTATATAGAAATTTAAATTCAACTGAATATATTTCATAATGTAACGTATGCCGTACAATGGTGCCTCCAATGAATTTTGTTTTTTTTTTTGTGGGCGAGAAAACGGGGACTTGGTATTGGTTTTGAAAGGAAAAGTAGAACGGACCCTAAAATTTGATTTTTCGGGGATTCTTCTTTTTTAGTCAATTTTCTTAGTTTTTTTTTTTTTTATTATTTAATATATATATTAAATTTATTAATTGTTGAAATAATATATTATAATAATTAATATAAATATTTATATTTTGGCTGATTAATATTCTCGAATATATTTATATGATAATTGATAATTAAATTATGATTTATTTTTAAACATTTATTATTAATATTATTGTATGTTAACTTTGGATTATTCAAAATTTATTTGTAGAAGAGTAGGCTAGAGTTTTTCATTTTAAAATGGAATTTGGTTAATTTTCGAACTTAGTTGGCTAGAGATTATATAAGAATTATTGAAGGGAGACATTTAATTAATATTGAAAGGGATTTATTTTATAATTTTTGGAGTTCAATTTTACAATTTATATTAATCTTAAAACATTTGTCGTTGAATTTAAATTTAATAAATACCAGAGTTTACAATGCAAAAATGGGATTAACACAAATATTTATTTTTTGAACGGCGAAAAATGAGTTCTGACGAAGCCCCAAACGAAACAGCAGAATACACTGTTGCTGAAATAAATATAGTGATTTTCGGAAATAAATCAAATAGCGATGAGGAAAACCGAGATAATGGCAAACAAAAACGGAAGGAAGAAATTGAACATGAGAAGAGAGAGAAGAAAGATAAAGAAAAGCATGAGAAGAAAAACAAGGCGAACGAGAAAAAGGAAAAGGGAAAGCAAAAGAAAAAAAAGATATGCAAAAGCAGAAGGACAGTTGTTGCTTAAGATGTTGAAATTGTGATTGCAACTCCAGGACGATTACAGGACTAAGTATATCCAAAGAAAATAAATATTTTAAGTATTACTTATTTTTTAGTACTTGATGAAGCAGATCAAATGTTGGACATGGGATTAGAGCCACAAATTCGTAAACTTTTAATCCGCAAAGAGTACCCTTCAAAGTTAACTCACTCGATAAATCATCGACTCTAGCTTTTTCCCGCAAAATATAATGGCTTTATCGGTATCTTTGTCCATTTCTTCAACAAATCTAAGAATTCTATAAAATTTTTCGTCTTCTTGTATAATTTCTATACACTGATTGACTGTATGAACAGCAGTCAAATCAAACTTGTACGGGATTATTCATATAACTATGAGCTAAACGGTGTACACCTGGCGGCCAAGTAGCACTTGTCATAATTGTTTGTCGATCTGGTCGGATATCAATTAAAAGTTTACGAATTTGTGGCTCGAATCCCATGTCCAACATTCGATCAGCTTCATCAAGTACTAAATAAGTAATACTGAAAATTTTTATTTTCTTTGCATATACTAAGTCCTGTAATCATCCTGGAGTTGAAATCACAATTTCAACAGCTTTAGCAACAACTTTCCTTCTTCTGCTTTTGGATCTGTTTTTGTTCCTTTTTCTTTTGCTTTGCCTTTTTCTTTTTCTCGTTCGCCTTGTTTTTCTTTAGCTGAAAGCTAATTGGAAAAAAAAGAAATTGTGCCGGAGAAATAAATTAGAAGAAATATTTGATTTTATAAAATTTTTAATATTTTTATTCGAATTACACATTGATTTCAGTTCGAAAAAATATTTACTATACAATTTATTTGTGCAGCTTGCCATGTAATTTCTTTGTGTTCGAATATTAGGACGAACTCGGAAAAAAATGTCATACATGGTGGTAGTAAAAAGATTGTGAAAAAAATAATTACTGAAAGTGTATCAAAAAAAAAGGGGAATAATTTGTAAAAAAAAAAAGCTTCGCAAAAAAATAAAATTATACAATGGAAGGATCACCAGAACAGCTTGTATATCAAGCTTTACAAGTTGCATGCAGCCAAAATCCGGAATTACTTAAACAGGCTGAAGAGAAACTTGCCGAATGGGAAATACAACCCGGCTTTTACACCACTCTTTTGGGTATCTTCTCAAATCATAGCCTTGATGTTAACGTGAGATGGACGGCGGCTGTTAATTTTAAAAACGGTGTAAATAAATATTGGCGAAAAAACGCTAAAAAGTAAAATTTGCTTCTAATTCGAACATATGTGATTTATTTTTGGTGTTTTTCTTTTTTTTTTTCCTCTTATTTTAGTGAAATCCAACAAACGGAAAAAGTCCAAATAAAGGCACAACTATTAACTAGTTTCAATGAACCTTTCCCTCAGGTAGCGGTCCAAATTGCAGCTCTTATTGCGAAAATTGCAAGGTAAATTTTGATAAATTTTATATTTTCTTAATTTGTTAAGTTTGTAAATGTTCATTTCAAGGATTTTCCTACAGATATACCAAATATGCAACGAACACAGAGATTCTATGAAGGTATAACTTCCGTTGACGATCTCAAACGAGTTCATTTCCCTGAGGAGGACATAGATTATATCAATGAAAACTTAGAGCATGATCACGATAACAATGATGAATAATCGAGGACGATTCTTATGAAGGATGGCCAAATGTTAACTTTGGATTATTCAAAATTTATTTGTAGAAGAGTAGGCTAGAGTTTTTCATTTAAAAATGGAATTTGGTTAATTTTCGAATTTAGTTGGCTAGAGATTATTTAAGAATTATTGAAGGGAGACATGTAATTAATATTGAAAGGGATTTACTTTATAATTTTTGGCGTTCAATTTCACAATTTATATTAATCTTAAAAACATTTGTTTGTCATTGTATTTAAATTTTCAATAAATACCAGAGTTTACATGTATAAAAATACAGTTTTTAAATATATTTCATTTAAATCATAATGATTTAATAATTTTATAAATGTTGGACGTTTTATTAATGTTAAATTACCAATAATATGTTTTCTGCCATAAATTTCTTGGGTTTTATATTATAATAAACAGATTTTTAATTAACAAATTATTTATATTAATATTATTAATTTTTTTTGTAGTTTCATTAATTTCTTAGTAATTGATAAATTTTCAAATATTATAAAACCAAAAATTTCTTGTGATTCACCAAATTTACGAACACGATTTCAATTATTGATGATTTATCAAATTGAATTTTATTCATAACGATATTATTTAAACGATATATTGTTGAATTGAATTTATTCTTTTATGTTTTTTTTTTTTTTTATTATTTGTATGTTTATAGGTTGTTAAACATTTATCTGCACTTAGGATCAAGAAAAAAAAAACAAAACTAAGAAAACTGAATAAAAAAGAAGAATCCCCGAAAAAACAAACAAATTTTAGGTCCGTTCTAATTTTCTTTCCAATACCAATACCAAGACCCCGTTTTCTCGCCCACAACAAAAAACGAATTTTTCCCACTCCCGAGGCATTATTGTACGGCACATGCTACAATAAAAAAGAAAAAATCAAACAGTTTGGCATCGTTGTCATTTTTATAACTTTAGTGACATTAGTTATTATTCGCACACAAAGACTTTTCAAATAAATGCCATCTGTGAATTATAAAGTCAATTTTGAAAGTCACTTCAGTTCATGAATGAAAGAATATATAGATTACGCTTTCTCATATTTCAAATTGATTTTCTCTGCGCACCTACTACGTCATTCGAGACCTGAAATGCATTGTTTGTATGAAAAATTACGATTATTTATTTCAAAGAAAATCACACTTGTTGCCATAAAAGTATGAACATAAAAATTCAAAATGGCCGACATTCGCAATCTTTATATTGTTTCATTCACGACTTTACGTACTATTCGTACACTCGCCGCCTTAAGTTTATGGTTAGAATTATGTTTTGTTTTTATTCTTTTTAAATATATTTGTGAATTCAAATTCTTGTTGTCTTATTTATAAATATTAATAATTTTAGATTTATGTAAAAAAAAAAAAAAAACCCTTTTAAGCCTAAACAATTCTTTCTCTAAATTCACAAATAAAAATAAAATTTCCTTTTTTTAAATATAATTATTTCTAAAAAAAAAAAATGTTTGTCTTATAAAATGAATTTCCATTTTTTTTTAAATAATTCAAAAAAAAACAATTAAGAAAAGAATCTATAATTAAATGAATAACTATCAAATTAAAAATAATTGATATGAAGCGGAACCGTTCAATTTGGTTGGGATTAAATCTAATCGATAACGATTTTTTGATGATATCTTATGCCATATATTATCATGGTTCAGGCTCAGATTCAGCCTCAGATTCATACTCATCCGATTCCGAATAAATAATTTCAACCAAATAATACGGTTCCGCTACTGAAAGAAAATAAAAACGAATTAAATAAAATTAAAAGAAAAAAAAAAACAAATTATAATAAATTATTGATTTTCATCTCCTCGTACAGCTGAAGCATAGCTTGGGCCAGACGAGGGTGGTGGAGAAGGATTTAGTGTTGTTGTAGCAGTTCCAAGTGGTTCAATTTCTATTTTTTTTTTTTTTTTTAATAAATGAATAAAATAAAAATTTTAAGAAAAATAATTGGAATTTATTTTATCCAATTTCTAATTTTTTAATTTTATTTTTATGGGTTTTAAAATGAAATTATTAAAATGAAATGAAAGTTAAAAGATGATTGATGCGAAAAAAAGTTATTAAAAAGCTTGAAGAAAATGGTTATTAAGCATTAAGCAGAGAAAAACCAAAATGGCGATAGGTCAGTCAATGGGAAAGAAAAAGGGTCGTTCATTTAGATAATTTATTAAAAATCATAAGCCCTAATACTTAGATACCATGATTTAAGAAGAATACCACTTGTGTGTCACTTTATACCATTTGCAAGAATGAAGTATAAATATGATATTGAAATGGTATCAATTATGTTCGCTAACGTTCATTGCTGATTCATGGCGAGTGGAAATATCAATACCTATATATATGTAGAATGGCTATCAGATGTAAGGAACATGATTCATGTAGAAACAAGCTATAGTGCGCAAACTATACTATGGGAACTTCTATACATATCGATCAAATTATTTCATACAACAATTTATGATTTATTTTGTAAAAAGATTTCGAAGTTTTGTCCGAGCACCCAAAGTTATGCTCCAAATTTCATACAAAAAAATCCGAATTTTATTCAGCACATTGGATAAAAATGATTACAAACCATTTAGAATCTTATAAAACGTTTTTTCGATCATGATTCCAGTAACTTATATACTTCGTATAGAAGTTAAAAATGTCGACATAATCGTTGATAACTTACCGAGTCGATAAGAGGTCTACACAATGATAAATATTTAAACTAGGATTAGAGCAAACAATAGTCATGCAGATAATATGCCTCCATGATATTGGTATAAGAAAAAAGAAGAAGAAAAGAACGAAGACGTCGATCTTGAATCAAGTAGTCTAGATTGGATCATGGCTAGGGAAACTATAAATAAAAAAGAAGTTTCATTCATTGAAATAAAGTGTTTATGAATACTATATGTGTGCCTCTCATATACGTTAAGCATATTGATGAAATTAATAGAAATAGACAGAAGTTGCTAATTTAAGTTAATTTGCTATTTCGGAAATATTCAATGAAACTTAAGATCCATGTTTCGTTTTTCAAAACCTTTAGAAATTAGCCCGCTAAACTTCAATATAGTAAAACTTGAGGACCCGAGATTTTTAGGGAATTCTTGCTAAAAATTAAATATTAATACAAATGTATTACAGAAGATACTTCTGTGTTTGAGCACGTTATGATACGATACTTTATATAGCGAACAATTCAGATGATTCTTTGACTAATACCATTGACTCTTCCAACTAAACTACCTAATCTCTTGCATTAAATAACCTTTTAAAAGAAAAAAAACCCATAAAAATTTGTTGTGGCCATAAAGAATAATTGGCTTTTGGTCTTTAGAAGACGCATTAATTGTAAGGCAGGCATATTAAATTGGACAATTTCCACTATATATAAGTTTGATGAAACTTATATCTTTTGAATGAACATTTTCGAGGCAATGTAAGCTGTGAAACAGTTCTCGTAGAACAACATAAACACAGTTTAAGAGATTCATCAAAATTTGAACTTTAGAATTTTCAAAAGAAAAGCCTGTTCAACTCTTCGATCTTTTTAACATTACAAATATACCTAGCTAAGTAGCACAGCTAGAAAATAGGACATTTAGAATCCGAAAATTGATATTTTGGTAGAAAATCTGTGCATATGGAAAACCTTATCTTAAATTTCTGGACAATAATAAGAGCTTACATTTTTTTTTTTACTCAAAATTATGAAAATTCCGGATTTTATTAATTAATGCGCATTTTAAGATACGTAATTTCTTATTGAATGTTTATTATCTAAACATGTACGTCGTTGATTATGAATTAATAATATGAAAATCAAATGTTTTGCGCATAATAAATCTTGAGAATTTAAAAATTTCATCGAATTTGAAGAAAACAGAGTTCTTGGATTTGTTAATATGAAAATTTCTAATTTTTTTTTTAATTTCTACATAAAAATATGCTACAAAAAAAAAATATGCTATTTAATGGAGCATTTAAAAATGAAAAATGAATAAATGAAAATTTTAGATGTTAAGAAATAACTGAAAAAAATACTAAGAAAATATTAAATACCTTTTAATTGGCTTGTAGAAGTTTCCATACTTCGTAGATCATATTTTTTTATCAGCTGACATTCTCCACCTTCAATTGGAGCAACTGAGTAAACGAATAAAACACCATCTTGAGATGCTATTAGAAGTCTACAAAAATACTTATTTAATAATTTTGAAAATATTCATAATGTTTAAAATAAAAACCTTAAAACTTTTTGAATAGTTGTCATAGCGCATATACGTTTTATACCCGATGATGGTAACGCAATCGATGTGAATGCTCTTCCTTGTGTAAAAACATTAGCTACTTGTGATGGCAGATAACTTGATACTGTCTTACTCAGGTAACTGAATGATTATTATTATTTTTTTTGCAAATTAGATATATAAAATAAATATAATCAAAATATTATTAAAAAACAAACATTAAATACCCCATCCAATCATCTGTGCTTTGTTTATTTTCATTATCCGAATAAGTACGATCCAATTTAAAGATATGTATAGTTTCAGTATTCGAGCTAGCCACTAAATAATCTGAACATGTACTAAATGATAATGATCCAATTGTAACACAACGTTTAACACCACGACGAAATTCAAATATCCTAGAACCATCCAATGATGAAAATACTCTAATTACAGTACCACGTTCACTAGCCGTTGCTATTTCGGTGCCAGAACGATTAAATGCAATTGCAGCTAATGTTGAATCGTGTGCTGTTATCATGGTTTTTGCATGTAAATTTATAGCATCGAAAATTTGTACTTCACCTGATGAAGCGCTACCCGGATATGCTAAGTAACAATGATCGGATGCTGATGATAATGCACATAAACCGCCCGGATTCATTGGTGTATCACGAATTGTATGAACAACTTTCATATCTTGAATATTATGAATGTATAGACTTTCATCTAAGCAAACAACTAAACGTTCACGATTTAATTTTACTGCCAATATTGTATTCGAATATGAATAATTGCATATTTCATTTTTCTTTTTGAAATGGCATACCTAAAAAAAATTTGATTATATAATAAAAAAAGAAGAAGACTTTTAAAGAAATATTTTTCGTATTACTTTTAATTTTCGCGGTGATTTTGCTGTTACCACAGCGACTAATGAACTTTCAAAAAGTCTTTCTACTATTAAGATTTCTTCATCTTGATTGCTGTATAACTCTTCTAGAGTTGTATCGACATTTCCCAAACTGAAAAGGCTATATCCATTTTTCGAACTTACTGCTAATGATCTAAAAATAGAAGAAATAAAAAAATTAATTTTGAATGAAAAATAAGGATGTCTTCTTAGAACACTAGATCAATGAAATATCTGGAATTTTTGTTTTAAAATTCAAGAAAACCTGTTAATTACTTAAGATGTTACATGTTTGAGGATCAATTGTTAGGTAAAAAGACTTCTTTACCTGTTTTCTTTCTTCTTTTTTTTGGGGGATTCAATTTGCATCCTTTCTGCATTTGTTTAGGTTATGAAGATGTTTGCCTTTTTTCTTACATGAAAAACCCGTCTTCATAAACTTACTCAAATAAGTTTCCTTAGAAATTCTTTTCTTTACAACAAAATTTTTAATTTGATGTGTAAACTCTGGTATTTATTGAGAATTTAAATACAAACTCAAATACAAATGACAAACAAATATTAAAGATTAAAATAAATTTTAAAATTGAACTCCAAAATTCCTAGCCAACTCAGATCTAAAATTCCTAGCCGACTAAGGTCTAAAATTAATCGAATTCTATTTTTTAATGAAAAACGCTAGCCTACTCTTCTACAGATAAATTTTGAAAAATCCAAAGTTAACATGTAATTCCATTTGGACATGGTTTTTCGATTCTATTTAGTCTCAATCGAATTATAGAATATTCAACTGCTGGTCAAGAATCATTTTTATCAGCTTTTAACAGCACAATTGATGGTGATTGATTGATAATGTTGGGAGTAATGCCTATTGGCACTCCCGGCACTTAGACCACGAATTGGGTCCATTGTACACACTCTAGAATGAGTTCTTAGATTGTGGGGTTAGCCAGCCTCACGGAGCCTACAATGAAGCTAGATATCCGACTGGCGTAGATCTCATTGATGACATTTGGTTAGATAAACCGGTCGCCGAAAGTTTTGAGTCTACGGTTTTGAAAAGGTGGCAATGACAAAGAAAGTGCTCCGCTGTCGCTTCCTCTGCTTCGCATGAATCGCAGGAAGAGTCATCTGTTAGAGTCATGGACGCTAAGTGATAATTAAGTCGGCAGTGCCCAGTTGATGGTGAACTAGTATATCTAGTATAAAACAGTTTTTTCACATTATTCCCTAAAATCCTGTACTAATATTTTTGTAATGCCTAACCCTAATATATACGAGGATTGGGGGAATTATAATACTATTGAATTATATGTTGCTTTTCTCTTTTACTAGGGTTTAAATTCCCAAATGGGAATAGGAAGGATTCAAGAGGTGCTAGCATATGGTTGTTATTGGTTACTAAATACTATATTTTTAGCAAAAAATATAGGCTTTTAACTATGCGAAAAAAGTTCTAAAATATAAGTAAAACTGTAAATCAAAATATAATACAAATTTTTTTTTAAATTTAAAAATGTTAACAATAGAACCCCAAAAAAAAAAAATTCACTGTAACCGAAATAAATCAAGGGATTGGCTAATTTCTATCACAAAACTAATTAATTACAAAAAAAAAAAAATTAAAAATACATTTTTTTTTCTTAAAAGGTAAAAATAAAAACAAAAAGTCCGAAAATAAAAGAATATACTCACGTAACATTTTGATTAAAATTAACAAAAAGACTACTCGTATCCGGAACGCTCATTTTTCTTAATTTTTGTATTTAATTAAGATCCTTTTTTCTTGTTTTTTTTTTCTTATTAAATATTTAATAATATTTATAGTTTTTTTTTTCTTCAATTAAACAACGACGAAACTTTGAAGGCAAACTATTTTATGACAAGTTTACAGCTGATTTGGAAGAAAATTCTTTTTCTTTTTGTAAATTTCGTTGTTTGTAAATTTTCTAATTTCTTTTTTTTTTGTCGTAATAAAAACTTTATATTAACTAAAATTAAATGATTATTTAAAAAATAAAAAATAAACAATAATAACTTTTCTTTTAACTTGAGGGGAAAAAAAAACTCAGGTAATTTTTTTTTTTTTCTTTCAATCACAAAATAAAAATAATAATATTCTTTCAGAGAACAACACAATCACTTGCAACGAGACACAAAATTTAAATAAATGCAGTTTTGAGAAGTTCTTAAAAAATTTAATTTTATTTAAAAGTAATATTTTGTCTTTTCAAAATGTTTTTACGTTTTGTTTTTAAGTTAAGAATACTTTTATCATAACAAAGCCAATAGAATGACCAATATGGCTACACAATTGCTACGTTTACATGATGTATTTTAAAAATTGAAACCAAATGTAGTGTTAGCCGATTTGAATATTCGAATTGAAATTGATTTGCATTAAAAAACGAGTTTTATATTTTATTTTAGTTTTTGTATTGATATTCTTGTAAAAGAATGAATAATCCGTTTTTAATTGTTAGAAACAAATTTATAGGGAAACATTTTTTGAGTTCTTTTATTATTTTACACTTTGCAATTCGGTATATGATTACCTTAAAGTTGATTTGCCAAAAATTTTGTTTTAATTACAGTAGAACTAATTTTCAATCACATATATGTTTGAAACTGGTTTCAAACATACATGTAAACGTAGTAAATATATAAATTACCATACTTTTTTTTCTTCATTTAAACTTTATTTTTTCCAGTGTTTCTCAAATTAAATTTATTTGAAATTAAAATTAATTCGAATTCAAAATGAACATAGTCCTACTTTGGTGACTATTTTGGTTATGCCGTCAAACGTATTATGAAGACGCTTCCAAAATCAAACGAGCAAGGAAAAGCGGTCATTTGCGAAGATTTGTTTATGTTCCCACTAGTCAAGGATATAGCGAGAGTGACCAAAAGCATACTTTTTCGCATTCGATGAACCCTCATCAACACAGAAGATGTTTTGCTCTTGCTCGGTCGCTTGGTTTAGACTCGCCTTTAGAATAATGCAACTTGAACGTCGAAGGTTCATATTAATGGAGTTCAAATAGTTTTATCATTCTGGTTTGCTAAATTACTCAATATAAAAGCTATTAAGAAAATGCCCTAATTCTTATATTCAATTCGAGTTCGTTCGTAATTCAATTTGGACGATATTTCATATTGTGAGTCGAAATCGACGTACGTACGTATTTTGTATCGAGATCGAAAGTCACTGTAAATCAAATATTTCTAATGTATACTTCTTTATTAGTTCCTTGTAAAAGCAGGTAACAAAAACCTAAAAACATACGGCAAGCAGATTGGAAAAAATCAACACTTTAAAGCCATTGTTCACAAATCCTTGAATTTTCAAATTTCTTTTATCTTAAGATCACCTCCGAATCAGGTAAAATACATATTCGACGATTTAATGGTTATCGTTTATCTCTATCGGATTTTGCCTCTTCTATGGATAAGATTAGATTTAGTTATAAGTTGTTCTTGTACTACGATCTTTAAAATCTTTTGTATTGCGCTTTTCTTTAGTGCAGTAGTTTGTTCAAATTCCAATTCTAAAACACCTTCTCCAGACCTCTATTTATCTAGCCAATTTTTTGTATCCTTAGTGAAATAAGAGATTTTATCTCATTTGGGGACAAGCAATATGCCCCCAGATGTTTCCTCCTTCTACAAAGTAATGCTTTAAAATCAGATAGAATGTGTGTTGGGGTATTTTCGTCAACTACGCAGAATCTGCAACCTCAATCATTAAATAGAATTCCTTTTAAAAATAAAACAAAAAAATTTTAATTAATAATTTTTATTTAATTTCATCACTTCTTCCCTTTTTCATTTTATTTTTGTTTGTGGCTCTCTATGTGTGTTTGTGTTTTGATTGAAAAACATGATTTCTTTTTTTTTTTTTAATTAATTAATAATATTGCCAAACATTCTAAATTGTTTTTTTTTTCTTTTATCTTATAAAACATTTACTAATTATTTGTTTTTAATTTAATATTATTTTATTTTCACAAAAAACAAATGACCTAATAAGAAATATATATAAAAAAAAAGGAAGTCCCGAAAATACCATTTTTAAAAGAAATTATAAAGTAAAAAAGTATTAAGAGAGTTACTTTATCACTTTGTTGAATTCAAGTGACTTACGAATAAAATTCACCCATCATTAATTATAATCTCACTTAATTCAACAAGTGACATGACTCTCAAAACAGGCCTGAAGTGGAATTGTGTAATTTGATGTTGAGACTAAAGGGGCCCATAAACGACCAACATTGTTGTCAACCTGGTTGTCAGGTTTTGCCACAGACGAAACAGAATGTTGGCAACCAAGTTGTCAACATCACTTTCGAGGTATTGTCATCGGCTTTGGATGTTTATTTTTGACATTAAATTCACAGCGCATAATTCAATTCACAAATGATGTTAACAACCATGTTGTCAACTTCTCTACAGACGATACAACATGATCGCAACATCAGACTCCGTCCACCGAATATCCGATGTTTTCCAAATTTTTCCAAAACATCCAACAATGAGATACCAACCACCAACATGCCCACAGATGTCCAATATCGACACCAACATGGCAAGCTGACAACAATGTTGGTCATTTATGAGCCCCTTAAATCGTATCGCATTCGCCATCCTTTGATGCTTTCTCGATACGATTTGATTCAAGTCGAGTTACACAATTCCATTCCTGTCTATTTTTCATTTAATCCTTTTTTTTTTGAAAGTTTTTAGTTTTAGTAAAAAATTTCGAGCCCCATTAAATTATTGCAGAGAGATTGAAAAAGAAATAACATTTTAAAAACTAGTTGCGTTACTTATTTTTATATTTTTCGATTCCCAAAAATATATTCTCTAAAGTGAAATATACTTAAAAATATTTTTAAAAAAAAATGATACGCGAAGAAAAACGATAATTTGTTCTTTTCTAATTTTTAAATGATAAAATATTTAATAATAATTAATAATTTTTATGTTTTAAAAAAAAATGTTTCTTTCTTAGAATATTATTTCTTCTTTTCAAATAAATAAAATTTTTTATTTTGTTCATTTTAAAATTGTTTTTTTTTTTTAGGAAATTATTTCCATTTTCATATTTTCTTTATTCTATTCATATACTTTTTTTTTTATAATTAATATTTTCAGTAAATTTTTTTATTATTATAAAAACAAATAAAAGTAAAAACGAAGAAGAAAAAAAAAAATATTTAATTGAAATTTTATTCAAATAAAATTGGCTAATTGACCGCGGACCAAATATGTAGAAATCGCGTTTAAGATATGTGAAATTTAACAGAACAACGCTTTTCTAAACACATCGTATTTTAAAATTTAGATTATTTTCAGTTATTTTTCGGTTGGATCAAATCTCCTTCATGTTAAAAAAAAACGTCGGAGAGAGACGGTATTTCTTCATTTTTATTATTTATTTATTTCAATTCAAGAATTATTATCCTTATAATAAAGGAATAGAAAAAATGGAGGACGGCATAAAATAGAATGTTCCCTTCTTTACTCTTACCAAATTATGTGCCCAAGACTACAAGTAGTACATATTAACATAGTTTTGAGGCTGCCCCGAGAACATAATTTTATTAATTTAGTATCAAATACAGCTGAAGTCCACTAAAGGAAAAGATCAAACAGATATTTCCTCAGTCTGAGATGTTAAAACGTTAAGCAAATTTTGTCATAATGAACAAAAAATAGATGCAAGACAAGGCAGTCTAATTGTTCTACCCATATACGTTGCCAACATTTGGACGAATGAAGTTCTCGTCCAAGTTTTTGTAATTAGTTTCTCTCGACGTTTTCCCGGTGGTGAATAATAAAATTTTAACTTTTTTCTTTTGTATTTCTTCCTTAACGAATAATAAAATATCGTCTATGAAATTGGTAAAGAAAATAATCGGCCGCGGTTAGAGGGTTAAAAAACAGAAGTATTCTTTTTATTATATATGTATTTTATATATATTTAAATTGTCTTTAATTTCACAAGAAAATAAACGTTTAAAATTGTGTGTTCTTTTTGTTATTTGTCGTTCACTTTTTTTAATTCTTTTTTTTCCATTGAAAAGTGAATTTTTTTTTCTTCTTAAAAATGATAACTTTTTTGTAATTAATAAAGAATAAAAAGGAAAAACAACCCTGTTCGAAAAAAAAAATAATAAAATAAAATTCAAAAATAGAGAACTACATAAGAATAAGTGCTACATCTTCAGGTCTCATACTTGGACATTTCCAATTATATAAATAATATTGCAAATTACCATCACCAGTACCAAATTTTAGTGGTGCTAGAAATTTCTTATTTTCCATCAAATCTAATGCATTAAATACATCCATTTGAATATTTTTAGCTGATATTAAAGCATCATTCATTAAATCGAACCATGGTGTTTTTGTTGATACATTATAAAATGAATATGCAGCACGAATTGTTTTATGTATTGGATGATGCATAACAGTTGATGGTAAACTATAATAGCTTACCATATCAGTTACATCACCATTATCATTTTCAACAATAAAACAATCAATAATACCATCGATCGGTGTAAACCAATGTTGAAATTCCTCTTTTGAAAATGCTGGACATAAATTGAATTTACTTAAATAACCATCAAGTAATTTATGGGCCGATTCCATATCACGTTGTTCAATTTTACGAAAACCTTTAGTTTTAGGCATATCAGGTAATTTAAATAATTTAATTGTCCTTTGCATTGTCATATTTCTAGCCAAATGAGAGAATTTTACCTAAAAAAATAAAGAAACATAAAAAAAAAAGAAATGTATTTCTAGCGGGTTTTCTTCTTTTTAATATTATTTATTACTTACATCAATTAATTTTTTAGGATTAAGTGATCTATGCCAATAACGGCATGTTGCTACCGGTTTCGGTAATACAACACCAGCAGTATAGGCGGCTTGAAATATTCCAGTTAAATTAACACGTCGTGTTATTTCACGAATTAATACCGGTGCAACACGTTTACTACGTAATTTTTTATGTACACATAAAAAATTGATTTCAACAATTTTCAATATACGATCATAACATCTTAGTTGACTAGGTATTGCCGATATGAAACCGACTAAACGTCCAGATTTAACGACACGTACACCAACATGCCAATCTTGTCGCCAACCAGGTGGTTGTAATGACCATTTCAAAAATGTCGGTTGATAATCAAAACGAAACATTGCATCATCATCTTCAACATAATTTTCATTTAATAATGTATATAATTCTGTTAATGTAGCAGAATCATTTAAATCTAATGTATCCCATTTGAAACCATCCGGTAATGTATATGGTTCCTGTCGTATCTCTGATATATCTTTATCCGGTTCAATTGATTCATTTGTTGACACTTCTTCATTTAATTTCGGAACTGGTTGTGTTGACCAAAATGTGAACTTTTTCAACATATTATCTCTAAAGAATCTTTGATCCAAACTTAAATGATCCACAAGGCCTTTAAACGAAAAGAAAGAAAAAAAATTTCATATAAAAGATTCCGGACAAAAATCAATATTTTTTCAATTATAGAAAACGATAGAAAATATTTTTTTTTGTTTTTGTGAAAATATAATTCTTACAAGTTTATTTTCTATATTTTCTTACCTTTAACATTATCCATCATTTCTTCAGTTTTTGTCACCGCAGACTTATTGGCTGATGATGAAACGTCTTTTGAAGCACTTGGTTCATCTAAAATTATCAATACTCTGAATTATTTATTATATTTGAATGATATAATGAAACTTATGATAAATTTTCATATAAGAGGAAGAAAAATTGATCGTTAAATTTTTAATGAAAAGAAAAAAAAAAACTAATGAAATTTACTTTTGCTTTTGTCGGCATTCTTATCCTTCTTCTTTCCAGATTTCCTTGTATTACTAGTGACCACAATTTCATTCTCATCAATTTCTCCATTCTTTAATTTTTTACTATCTCCCATAATTTAAACAAAAAAAATCAAACTAATATGTACAATTCAATTTGTTAACTACTCCCCTAAAATTTTTCACAAAATGACAAGTCCAATATGGCGATCACACATTTTCAGTTTTTTTTTTCACTATTGGTAAAAAAAATCACTCGCGAGAAAATTAGCTTAAATAAAACGTTGGATATTTATATGTTGTATTTTGGTAGAATCCGTTACGGACACAATTAATTTATTATTATACATTTTCTTTTTGGTTTATTTATATTTATAAATTAAAATTTGTTATAAATTTAAATGGCTATTTCATTAAACATAAAACAAAAACTAAGTTATTTCAATTTTATTTAATAATTTAATTGAAAGCAAATTGTTTCTTGCGGTATTTGTTAGCCGTTACCGGAAAAAACCGCTATTGCCGAAAATGTGAGTAAGAACAATTTCAAACTGCGAGCAAAAAGCCAAAATGTCAACAACAGCGAAAATATAAATATTTATAATTTTAATGTAAATAATTTCTGTAAAGTGTGTTTAATATATTTATAAAGTTTTGGAGAATTCCTTTTTAATACAACACTTAATAAAATTAAATTTTCCAAAATATTTTGAGACTTCAAATTCATAAACAAGCATTTGTATAAAATTTGAAAAAGATCTATAAAACTGTTATCTTCTTTTAATTACTGTAAATTAAAAAAGGTTACAATACATTTTATTATTTGTTTACATTATTGAAACTAAATCTGTACGTAAAATTTGTATGTAGCGCTTGTAATGAAAGGTGAGGCCATTTTCTTGAGATATTCTTTTTCTATCTATCAATTGGAAATATTGAATGGGCCAATAAATTGTGTAAATGAAAAGAAAATTTGATATTATGCCATTTTCCTGGCAGAACCATTTTTCCAGCACTGTAAAACTTTTGGGTATACTGGAAGAAAACCCACGACAAATCATTTTTACATGCTTCTTTAAAATTCAAAATTTCCGTTAACAAAAGGAGTTCTGCAGACAATGAAATAAATATAGTAGTCTGATGGTTCAAGGAGAGGACTATACGATGAATACATCAAAAGTTCCCAATCAAGTTCTATCAATTTTTAACATTATCATGATGAAACACAACACAACACCAATTAAAGACGCCTCTATATATGATAGCTTTCAGGGGTCAATTACGATATGTTAAGATTCTGTGTCGTTAAACGCCCAACTGGATTGCATCACTGCCCTTATTTTGTTGTTAAAGCTCATCCAATATTTTAACAATTTCAAAAATATTAAATTTATACTTATCTTTTATTTTTTTTTATTTTGCAGAACTGTTCCCACTTAAAATCAGAAAATGAATGAAATGCATATTTTCAAATTAAATGAATATTGCCTGAAATATATTATATCATTTCTTAATTGGCGAGAAAAATTAAGATTAGCCGAAGTTTGTCGATATTTCTATTATTTATGTACACCAAATGTATTTTATGCAACTGGAGTACATATCAAATATGATTATGAAAATTTCTTAAAATGTTTAAAATATTTCGGTAAGAATATCACAAATTTTCGTATAACGATAAAAAAAAATAATTTTTTTGTTTTAAAAATATTTCCAAAATGGTGTGTAAATGTTAAAATCTTATATATTAATGATTATTTTGATTATCTAAAGAGTCCAAGTAAAGTAATTACACAAGTAATTTTGAATTTACCTAATTTAGAATCACTTACATTAAATAATTTATATTTAGACGATGATAATTTATTAAAAATATCAAAATTAAAATATTTGAAAACATTAGATTTAGACTTTTCTGAGCATAGTGGAAAATATTTGAAAAATTTACGAAATTTAAGAAATCTTTCATTAAAATTTTGTCCAAAAACTGATGATATTATGATTTTATTAAAAACAATCAAATTGAAAACATTATATTTCATTTTTATGGAATTTATCGATCCAGCCGAATATAATGCAATACTTTTATTTCAAAGTAATTTAGAAAGTGTCTTTTTAGTGATTAATAATCGGGGCTCTTTTGATTTAGGGATATTAAAAAATATGACGAATTTGAAGAAAATTTCATTTCATTTTGACGACAATGAAGATATTCAATTTTTAACTCAATTTTTTAATTTATATGAAAATAAATTTGAAGAAATCCAACTTAACAGTTGGAATGATTTGAATTGGATAAAATCAAATAAATCGAATAAATTTGAAATAATCCCGACAAATTATGGTGGTTCAATAAAACTTATGAGACTTCATTAAAATTGTAAAATTTTGTTGTTTTCGCATGGAAATAATTCTTTTTCTATAACGTTTCAGTTCTAAACAACTTCCAAGATCTGAAACTAGAGATTCCGATTTTAACAAGTAATCCATCTGTATTTATATTTTTTTTAAGAAATCAAATAATGCATGTCCTTATATAGTTAAGAAAAAATTTATATAAATATTTAATTGTAAAAAAAGAGTAAGAAATTATGTAAATTATGATTCAAAAGTTTAAAAATAACGAAATAATAAAGAAAACTTCTTTAAAATTTTTGAATTTTTAATTTATGGTCACCATTTTTTTCCGTTTGAACAAAAAAAAAAGGTGCACGAGTTGGTGATAACTAATTGTCTAATTGTACTAGTCATAAACCATTTTGCTAACTAGGAGATACGACGAAGAATGAAGTTTCTCGTCCGGGAAGATTGATCACAGTCCAGTCCAATCGAGTGAATCCAACAAGTAAAGGGGACATTGGTGATTTTATTATTTCTAACAGAATAATGATGCGATAATCAAGAGAGGTCAGTACCAAGCAGGTTTGGAATGATATGAGATATATGGTCACTGCGTTTTAAGAACTAAGGAAAGCGAACTGCTGTTTTAAAAATAATCCGGAATTTTGATTGACCTACTTTCCTGCATAATATTTTCCGCTCACATAGTGGCTAGCTCAACTAACTACTATGATAGTAAATATTCTTGTGCCAACTACCTTTGAAAGAGAATGTATTTGATCCTCAAGGTAATTTTTTTTTTGGAAACTCAAAATTTCCGGAATGTACTAATTTTTTGTTTTGTTCCTTCAATATAACGAAACGGAAAGTACGGCTATTATAAATCCAGCATGAAGTTTACTACATTATAATTCAGCCTAAACATTGTCAAAGAGAATTTCACATTTGTCAACATAACCTTAATTTCATACATATTCGGTATTTATGGTATTTATTAAGAAAAAATATTAAATCCTCTGAGATATGTCTAGTGAACCATCAATAGCAAAAGATGCAGTTTTAGTGCATAGTGAAAATCTTCCGGAAGGAACTCCTATAGTTAAGGGATATGAATGGAATAATGGAGTCGATTATTCAGCTTTATTAAATTCGTATATTAATTCAGGATTTCAAGCAACAAATTTTGGTAAAGCAATTGAAGAAATCAATAAAATGGTAAATATTTATTAAAAATCTAATCTAATTGTAAGTAATTCCTAAAATTTTTATTAAAAAAAAGCTTGATTCTAGAGAAAAACCATTAGATGAAGAGCATACTGATAATTATGAGGAAGATGAATTTATTCGCCGGAAACAGAATTGTACAATATTTCTTGGTTATACATCTAATATGGCATCATCTGGAATGCGTGAAACAATTCGATTTTTAGTTGAACATAAAATGATTGATTGTATTGTAACAACAGCCGGTGGAATTGAAGAAGACTTTATCAAATGCTTAGCACCAACTTATATTGGTACACTCCATTTTTTCCTAACAAATTCGATTTCCAATTATATAAATTTTAAAATTTTCGCAGGTTCTTTTGAATTGCCTGGCAAAGAATTGCGTGAGAAAGGGATTAATCGAATTGGAAATTTATTAGTTCCAAATGATAATTATTGTGTATTTGAAAATTGGATATTACCATTATTAGATGAAATGCTTGAAGATCAAAAGTCTAAAAATATTTTATGGACACCATCTAAAGTGATACAGAGATTAGGTGAAAGAATTAATGATCCCGCATCAATTTATTATTGGGCAGCAAAAAAAAAAATTCCTGTTTTTAGTCCAGCATTAACTGATGGAAGTTTAGGTGATATGATGTATTTTCATTCACATCGTAATCCTGGTTTAATATTAGATATAATTTCCGATTTGAAACGTTTAAATACGATTGCTGTAAAAGCTGTTAATACTGGAATGATAATAATTGGTGGCGGTTTAATTAAACATCATATTTGTAATGCAAATTTAATGAGAAATGGTGCTGATTTTTCTGTATATATTAATACAGCATCGGAATATGATGGTAGTGATAGCGGTGCTAGGCCGGATGAAGCTGTTTCATGGGGTAAAATTAAAACAACTGCTACACCTGTTAAAATTTATTCTGAAGCTAGTTTAGTTTTTCCATTATTAGTTGGTGAAACATTTGCTAAACGATTTTTTAATAATAAAAATATTCAAAAATGATATCAATTTCTTGTTTAAAATTGTAAGAGAAAAAAATTCATAGAAGGAAAAGAGTAAATTTAATAGAAGTTCCAAAAAAACAACAAACTTGGATTTATCTCCAATATTAAACAAGCTGTTGCAGTGCTAATGATTTCACTGGTAGGTTTATTTCATTAATACAATAATTGAATTAGAAATTAGGCAATGTTGCTTTAAATTTGACTAAAGTTTGTGATTGTCCAAGCTCTTTGTTAGCTTAGTGAGCTTCCCTTTGGAGACAGAAAAAGGTTTTCAGTGTCTTTATTCAAAATTACGTATTCTTAAGGGGATTTGAACAAAAATTGCTAAGGGCAAGTTACGACCGTATGACAAAGATTCTATAAGATGGTTTTAATTTGTCTAAAACTCCGCGTCGCTGAATAAAATTTAGAAATTTCAAAATGTATTTTTCAAATAAACATTGTATCAAATGATATCTTCCAAAATTTAATCTAAATCTGCGCCTAAAATACTAATTTCTTCTTTATTCAAACAAGTTAATCTCAGTTTAGGAAACCTAATCGCGTAATTTTATTATAGGACTCTACTGTCCTTGTTTGTATCCATATTTATGATAAGTTCCTGTCTTATTTCCTGGTAAAAAGCACCTAATAAAGAAAAAAAACATATAGTAAGATATAGTAGCCGATTTTTTGATGCCCTATGGCAGTAATTGGACAGAAAAACAGTCAAAACTAATAATATTTCAAAGTTTCTTCTGCATAACTTTGTTTCTTCATTTTCAAAGAAGTATTTGGCGGGTAACCTAGGCTCTAATAGAATAAAACTATTCTGAAAACTTCATTCAAATTGGTATATTAGTTTTTAAAGTACATCAAAAAAATGAAAAGACTTATTTTCTTCTACAACTATATTTCTTTCTCCACCATCCTTGGACCGATTTTACTGAAATTTAACATAGTGTCGTCTATTTATGTAGCCAGAAACATGTAAATACTTTAAACAAAATTGCTCCACAAATTTTACAATTAAATCTGAATAACTTTCTGGTCACCGTGGTTTTTGCTTGATAACTTAACTCTCCCTTGATCGATTTTATTGAAATGCAATATCAAATGGAGTTAAGGATTAACCAATTCATTTTGTAAATTTCATCAAAATCCGATATGTTTTTGAGATATTTTTTGTACACGAACCCACGGACATACATAAATCGATATAACTTTTGATTCCCTACACATCTGTAGCCTTGCAAACCTTTTCCGATGAGTATTTCTATGCGTTACAAATGTAGCGGACAAAATTAACTCTAGTAGTACCTCTCATAGGGCGGGCATAAAGTTGTTTTTAATTACAAAATTCAATTTTCTTCTTTTGGAATTACAATTTTATTTATTATTTTTTTTATTTTTTTTTTTTGAATTTTTAATTAGTTATAATTAATATATTTTGTACAACAAAACGAATTAAATTATATACAAAAAAGTACTTCTTTTTTTTTTTTTTTTAAATACAATTAGACAAATGAATTCGGCGTATCTGAGTATTTCCCATTATTACAATATAAATAATTTAATTTGTTTAATTTTTCTTTTTATAATAGTAAGACTTTTTTCTTTTAATTATTTTTATTAAATTTTTTTTTTTTAATTATTAAATTTCTAGAAACATGGAAACAAATTTTTGTTCATTTATTATAAATTTTCTTCTTTTTTCTTTAAATGCTTATTAATTAATATTATTTTTTTTATTAACATAAAATATAAATTTTCTTTTATTTAAAATAACATTCAAATTATCAATCTGCCATTTTCTAAATACGGTCCAAAAATTGTTGTTTTTTTTTCTAATTTAATTTAAATTTTTATTTTTAATAAATTTTTCTTTACTTTCTCTTAAATACTTTCTGTTTAAGGCGGAACTTTGTTTTCCCAAAAAAAAAAAATAAATATAAAATGTTTTTAAAGAATAGAATAGGGAATAGGTTTTCCCCTTAAAATGAGTTGTTTTCTTTTTTATTTATTCTGACGTAAAATCGTGTAATTCGATTAAGTTCCAATCGAATCGAAAGGCTATATTTATTCGATATGATTTATACCAAATCGAATGGTAATACTTTTTCGATTCGATTTGTACTAAGAGGTCACACATAGAGAGTATTCATATCTTATATCTCGCTACTATAGTAAAGTATAGCTTGTACTATGGTATAAAGACATAGATTAGTATACCTAGATTTCCAAGCCAAATGAGCAGCGTGATATTCAGTATTGTTGTTGTAGGTGAACTTAAAGAAGAAAAGAGGTTTAATGTGAAAGAAAGAGAAGAATCTATATTGTGTCGCGATATCACGGTACAAAAAGTCGTTGGAAGTCTTTATTATTAGTCTATGGTATAGCAAAGCGTTAGGCACACATTAAATATAATACCGAGATTTTACCCATCGATAAAATAATATGCGTTTTTTAATCACTTTTTACATAACCCCTTACCGTTGGAATAGTGTATCTGTGTTCTGTGATTCGATTAGAAATATACAACGATGCAATCTCACATTTTACAACTTTAAGGAAATACCTATAATATTTTCAAAATAAGCTGTAAAAAATGTGTCAATCGTTTGTTTAGCTTAGCTACAAAATTCAATTCCTTATTTTCCGCTTCGATAAACGGGACAGCAGTTTGTAAGGAACATAATCAAAGTGGCGAAAAAAAATGTATTATTTTCGAATTTTAAAACCATATTTATGTTATGCACTTGAAATCGTATTAAGCTGGTATTCGATGACACATATATACTACTTAAATACGACGCTGATCTAGTTGAAGTCGACTTCAACCCAAAAATTGTCCATGTAAACCCAGATCGACTTCGATCCGATCATAAAAATTTTTCTGATCGACTTGAAATTTGTATGTAATTCGATTTGAAAATTTAAAATAGAGTATGGAGCAGAAACGAAACTTAATCTAGAAAATAAAAATATGTTTTACAACCGTCTGTGTCAAACTGAATCTCGATTTCAAGTCATTCTTTCGATCTGGTAAAGCTAAGTCGATCTCAAGTCAATTTTGAAGTCGCTATGTAAATACCATACATGGTATTCTTAAACCATTACCATTACTCTATGCGTTTTTGTCTAGGTTTAGTTTCGATTGTACACGATTCTATTTCAGAAGTGGAATCCTGTATTTCGAGTAAGAACAAATCGAATTGAAAATGCATTGCGATTCCTATGCATTTTTCGATACGATCAGTTCCATGATTACAACTCTAGATTGATCGGTTTTTTTTTTAAATTGATTAAAATTAGTCACTTATGGCGTTTTTTTTTCATATTACTTTTCCATATTTTTTCTTAATTTTTGTTAATATTTTTAAAAAAAAAAGTATTTACATCAAAACAAGAAGTATTTTTTTTTAATTCCTTAAAAGAAACAAAAAAAGGAATCTATTTTTGACGGTAATAATATTGTTTCCATTTAAATATCGATTTTTAATCTTATAAAAACAGAAAAAAAACAAGAATTATGTTTATTTTAAATTTATATTTGAAGCATTAATTATTTAGGATATGTTTTAATTTGTGTTTATTGTGCTTCAAAAGTGCTGTTAAATTCTGCAATTTTATAAAACAAAACCAAGTTTTTAGATTTCAAATGATTATTTACAAATAAATTTATTAAAATAAGTTTCCCAAAAAATACTAAAAAACCTGGGCCCGTATTTGGTTTCTCGACTCGATTGATCGCGGATCGATAAGTCTTTGCCTTCTATTCTCTAGTTAAAGACTTTTGTCGATCCAATCAATCGAATCGAGAACCCCCGGGCTTCCTTCTTTCATCGTTTTTTGTTTTCCTTTCCACTCAAAAAATAATAAACTTAAAAATTTAATAAAAAATTGATTTTTTGGTTGAAATTAATTTTAAATATTTTAAATAAATTATTCCATTTTATTTTAGCATAATTTGTTACTATTAAAATCACTTTAAAACATAAAACAGGATAGATTTTTATTAATTGAGAAAAAGAGTAGTTTTTAGTTTTAATTAAATTTAAAATAAAATTCTTTTAACTTTGATATTTAATTGTATATTTTATTAATTTGCAATTAGAATATTTTTTAACAATAATAAATTGTCGGGTCGTAAATAATCTTTGATTCCACCTCCCTGAATTGAATAATGAGTAAAGCTCTAATTGATATAATCTGGCATGTTTTCGACTAGTATTTAGGTTCTAATACGAAAAATTGAAGAACAAGTCCTGAGATACATAATTTACTATTGAATTTTCATAATTACATCAATCTTAAAGCCCATTCACTCACGAGATCAAATCTAGGGTCCGATTTTGTACGACAAACTGCGTACAGACGATCAATTATTATTGAATGCAACAATGAAACAGTAAGTGCGTATCGTTCGAGAGAAAACAAGCGATACGCACTCACTTGTCTAATGCCGTATTCCATAATAGGCACCAATATAAAAAAAAGTAAAGAAATGCCAATGACTATTTCTATTCTTAAAGTATCAATGAGTTTGTTGGTAAAGAAAAGGATTCCATATTGACTTGTACCCAAAAGGTTTTTTGTAATTTCATCATGCCAGAGCACTTTGGTAAAATCTTTCGCTAACTTTTCTATAAAACAAGATCAAATCGTTATACGTTAACGATGGCTTGCCATTCAAAAACGGACGCTAGATTTGATCGTGAGTATGGACATTAAAATTTATATTTAACAATTAAATTAATACGTTTCAAGAACATTTATCTTGACGAATTTAGATGAAATCAAATCACCAAAGCGTTAAGAACAATTTGTAATCATTATAATTAATTCTAAAGTTAAAATAATAAAAGGATAATTGTAAATAACAGAAAAGGGATCAACCAAATTCGCCTAACTCGAGGCAAGAAACCAAATTTAACACATAGTTCATTTACCCTAGGTAGGAGCAGTGTGTGTCAAACACTTGTACCGATTCTGATAATAAAATGAATCGGATTAATAGAAAATTAAATCAACATAAAATTATGTGAGTATTTAATTGTAATACAACCACTTAATGACCATTTAAAACGTACAGCATTTGGGGAACACTATTTAACACACAACAGATGCTTTTTTTCACAAGTTACTCTAGAGCAGAGCAAAATTTTACATCAAATACAACAATTCTTACACTAGATTTTACTTGGACCCAAATTCCTACTCCAGTTTTTTTTTCAATATTGAACATATAGATGGATCTGTTTTGTGATTTTTGATACTTAAATGTTGTCCTCCTGATAATTACGACAGTTTTTGTTTGAACATATGCAAAGTATAAATTGAAAAACCTTTCAAATCGATTCATATACTTTTTATAAATTTGTATTTTCTTGAATTATTTTTTCTAGCTTCAACTATTTTGTACACAATTTATTTATCAATTGTGATTTTCTTTTGCATTCGACGGTTTTATTATCAGATGGTTTGATTATATGCTATTAATATCTAAGGTTTTTGTCGCTCTTCCTCCTTGTTTGTTTTTTTTCACATTCTGGGGGCTTATTATGGAATACGACCGTAATCGTAACGTTAACGTAAGGCGTGTTGTTGTTATTGTTTTCCACTAACAACCACACGCCTTACGTTCACGATACGATTACGATCGTATTCTATAATAGGGCCCCTGATTTGGTCCGATGTGAAAAGAACGCACCTATTACTATATTTTGTTGTGAGTTTAATAGTGTTCCAGATTCTGTACGTTTTACAATTGTACATATAAACACTTTTTGGATACATAGAAGTTTTATGCGGGGAAACAGAATGACGGATCCATGGCAGATTTTCAGATTATATTAAAAAGAGTCTGTTGAGTTTTGTGTAGTCTAATTGAAAACGTATATATTTAAAATTTTAATGCTTCGTGAATCCGCAATTCTGCTTGATCCTTTAAACTCAGGGCAGATTAAAAACAAAACAAAAAAAAAACTTGACCAATTATCTATGGACTCGACCTAATAAAAGAGTATTCTTTCTTCTACAATTTCTTTTTGCTTAAATATATTTTATAAAATTTACTTAAATAAATAAAAACTAGATTAATAAATAAATTAAAATATTACAATAAATAATATTTAAAAAGAAAATAATAAAAACAGCATTATTTGTTCGTCAGTTTTCTGTGAGTTTCTGTTTTTTTTTTTGGAAAAGGGGCGAGGGCGGCTTACAAAATTTCATATCTAATTTGATATTTGAGTAAGCTTTTTACAAAAATTTTTACTAATATAAATTTACGTGTGAATTTTAGTGTTGTATTATTTAAATTACATTCATCGTTATTCGATCGATTAGTATTATTAATTTTATGATAATTATTATTATTATTATTATTTATAAAATGCATATTAAATTTGTTTTTATTATTATTAACAAATCACATATTTTCATCAAATTTTGCAAAATTATTATCCCATTGAAATTGTTCATTGTTGCCACTGCTACGATCACCATGATGATGATTATTATTATTATTATTGTTATTACCATTTCTTTTGATACGTTCATTATCAGGTGATGTTGTTGCTTTAAAAAAATCATCATCTTCAAATGGATCTTCTGATTTTCTTGCAAATATATTAACTGATTCAGATTTTTTAATATTTTCATGTCGTTTTGTTAAACGTAAACTATTCTTTTTTGGTGGTGGTAGCTCTTGATTCCATTGATCTTCATTTTCAAAAACGAATTCAGCTTTTGAAAAATCATCTTCGAATGCACCATGTTGCTGTTGCTGCTGCTGTTGTTGTTGATGATGATGATCATTATCGAATTTGGATATTGTTACATTATCATCGAAACGTAATTTTTGTGTTGGCGTTTGATTAAATTCCGAATCATAATTTGTTGTCGCTGCACTGTTTATTGTTGTTGTTGTGGGTTTTTCTTTTTCAGAAAAATCATTTGAAAAACGAAATGATGATTTACCAACATTTGAACTAATTATTTTTGCCGATGATAATGATTGTGGTTGGTGAGGTTGTGGTGGTGATGAATTAAAATCACTTTCAAAACCATGTTCTTCGAAATTAAATTTACCACTACTTGTATTTGATCGTGGTGTTTCTTCAAAATCATCAAAATCAAATTCTCGACGTGTTGGAGGAGGTGGTTTACTAATTTTCGATTCTTCAAATGCATCAAATTTATGCGAATAAATTCCATCCTTTTTATATTTATTAACAAGTGTCTCATTATTATCTTCATCAAAAGTAAATTTATCGGTTCTTTTTCGTCGTTCAGCTTCCATCATACGTTGATGCATTTCCTGACGTCGTCTTGTTAAACGTTCAAATTTATCCTCATCAATCGGTTGCTCGTATTCATCGTAATCAATATAATCATAATTTGTATCACGATGTGCTGGATAACGCATTGAACCAAATGTTTGTGGACGATTTTCAACATCTTTACCTCGACATCTTGGTTTTTTACGAAATCTATATTTAAATATTAATAATTTAAAATATTTAACATATAAATATTAAAATAACAAAAACTAAAAACCTTCTATCCTTTTCCCCATCAGAACCTGATAACGTATGACTAAGAACACGACGATTTTCAGCTAATCTTCGTTCAGATTCAGAAGCACTGGATGGTCGTTTCCAACCTTTTTGACCAGGAACAGGAATAGGAGGAGGAGGTGGAGGAGGCTCTATAAATAGGACTAAATTATATTATAAAAAAAATATATATAAATATTTAATATTTATAAAATACCTTCTCCATCCCAAGGACTAGATCCACTACTTTTACGAATACGTGCACTTTGTGGAGGCCGCTGAAGACTTCTAGTATCACCAGCACCACCACCCCGACGAATTTGTACATCATTCTCTGAATCCTGTTCATATTCTTCGGTACCGCGTATTTTTATACTCTTTCTTAAAGATCTTGTTTTCTCAGGCGCCATATATCGTTCTCTGTAATCCTCCCGGCTATCTAAGCTGCCATAAACATCTCCGCTTCCGAAACTTTTATGTCGTCGTGTAGTACTTTCATATGATTCAACACTGTCACGATCGAAACTTTTTCGATCACGATCATAAAAATATTCACGTGATTTATGTCCGGTACGACCATCACGTACAAAATTATCTTCATAAATATTTTCATAATCACGACGACATTTACCCTTTTCAAAATTATCACCATAATATATTAGTTTTCGATCTTTAACATCCGGAGATTCTGCATACGGTGGTTCAAAATCATACTCTGGCCGAGTATATTCTCGATAATATTTTCTTTTATCATAAGTTTTATATTCACGACGATCATAAGGAATTTTATGATCACGTTTCTCATATGGTGGACCGTATGTACTACGTTCATATGAACTTCGATCGAATGTTCTTGGTCGTCCGTCATCATCTTCTGGTGGTGACCAGCTATGATGATTACCAGGATGATACCAATTTTGAGAATCTGGAAGAAAAAACACAAAATCCCTTTTATTAAATTAAAAAAAAACTTAATATAAATCGTATAAATATTACCAGAATCAAAATTCTCTCTACTTCTACTAATTGGTGGTTTCATTCGTCTTTCTCGCCGTTTATCCTCTTCATATCTAAAAATCAAATCAATTTTAATTCAATTTACATTTAAAACAATTGATAAACTTTTACTCATAATCATCATCACATGAATTCATTCTACGTGCATGTCGCATATAATATCCATGCCGATCAGTACCAGGCATTGGTCGTTTCTTGTAATCTGGTGCTTCATCATCCCAAGGACTAAGATCTCGTGACGATGATGATGTATGTCCTTTTGGCCAACGTCGACCATACTCTTTTTCTGCTTTCCAATCATCTTTACCATCAGATGAACAAGGAGATTCAGCTACATCCTTTCCAATAGTTTTTGGTGATTTTTGACTGGTAACAATTCCATTCTTATCAAATGTTGCCCACGATTCTGTCATACCAGTTTGTCCAGATGGTGTTGTAACAGTTTTTTGTATATCCGGTATTACATTATCTGCTTCCGGTGATGATCCACTTATAACATCACTAACTGATCCAGAATTTGGTCTTTTATTTGCATCTATAAGATTAGTGATAGCTGGTGATTGGATTGGAGATTTTGAAATTGGTGATTTAGATAATGGTGATTTAGATAGAGGGGATTTTTGGGCAGGAGATTTTTGCATTGGAATAGGAGATGTTGACATATCATTAAATTGTGATTTTGAATTTATATGATTTAATGGTGTTATCGGTGATGTTGATGCATTTTCTACAGCTATTATTGATGTAGTAGCTGTAGTCGGTGATTTTGATGCAATCGGTGATAAATGATCACGGCTATCTAAAGATAAATTCGAAATAGCACGATTCATAAATTCATCAATTTCTAAATCATCCTTATTGCAAACCGTTAAGGTATGCATAAATGTTCCATTTTGTTTAATTTCGGGTGTTTTACGTGTTTCGGGACTTTTTTCCATAGTATCATCGAAATTTTGATTATTATCCGGACTACTTTCTTCATCATTATGTGATTTCTCAGTTTCTGGTTCATCAAAAACATCTTGATCATCATCTTGATCACCGCTATCGTCTAACATTAAGTCTGGTTCACTTGAACGATTTGGTTTCTCAAATAGATCCTCAACTAAAATTATATCTCGTAATGCAGCATATCTATCTTTGGCATGTGATATAGCCTCTGTTATTTTCGTATCAATTTTTGTCATCGGCATTTTCGGCATTTTAGTCTCAATATCATTCATATGTTCATCGATATCACCATTATTATCAATATTAAATTCTTTATCATTCATAATTGAACTTAATATTTCATCTGATTGTGATTTAGTTTGGTCATCATCAAAATGCATTTCTTGTTCAAGAATTTCACGAAAAACTGCATAACGATCAGCCGGTGGAACTGTTATATTGGCTGTTGTCGTTTGTTCTGGTTTAGCATCGAAATTGGAAAAGTTCGCAATAAATGTTGGCATTGGTTCTTCACCAAAATTATCATCAAATTTCGCCACAAATGTTGAATCTGAGTTTTGATCAAAGTTTACTTTAAATATTGGAGTATCTTCTGTTATTGACTTTTGTAATTTATGTTTATTATTATTTTTATTATTATGATTATTAATATTATCAGTATTAGTAGTTTTCTTAGAAGTTTCTATAAAATCAGATAAATACGTGGTTAATTCCACCAAAGTCATTGTGCTTAATTTCGAGGTGGGCACATTCAATTTGGTTGCTAATTCATCAATACCTAATGTCAATAGTTGAGTAAGTGTAATATCAGGTATAATCGTTTCGGGTTGCATCTCATTATTTGCAATAGGAATTACAGGTTCAGTCTTATGTTCAGCATGATCTGATCGTCGTCCACGACCTTTAGTTTGAGGCGGTGGAAGTAATGGTGGTACATCATTTCTCAATGTAATTGGTGTTAAATAGTCATCTTCTTCGCCTGGTTTTCGGCCTGGTCTACCAGGACCGGGAAAACTTGTTTCGGTTCGACCAACTCTACGTGACGGCAACGGTATTGGCGGTGCAGAATCAAGAGATTGATTTGCTTTCATTTTTGCTGTTACATAATCATATCTAGTTGGTGGTGGAATTGCTGATGATGATGTTATTCGTGGTCGTATTACGATATCAGAAAATTGTTTCTTTGGTGGAAGTGGTGGTGGTTCAGCGTGTGATGCTGAATCTGGCCGTGGCGGTGGTTCTGGGGCCGTTTCATTTTCACTCAAAGAGTCGCTCTCCTGTAATCTTCTCATATTTATGCTATTCGAATCACGTTTAGAGAATTTCTGACCAAATAAATGTGGCATTTTCTTTGAACTTATGCTACTTATAACATCGACAGTGTTTTGTTTAAAAACGCTTGGTCGATTCCGAGATGTTGATGTTGGTGATTCACTTGCTTGACGTTCCAATTTTTTCTGGATCATAGTTGCAGACCAACTTTCCGGTGGCAAACTAACTTGTAATGGCCCATTAAAAATATTTCCATCTTTTTTAGTTTTTATTGTATCGTCAGATGTAATTTTCGTGTCAGGCAATATTTCATGTTTATTGTTGAAATCAAATTCGAATGGATCAAGTTTACTGAAAATATCCCCCTCCTGAAATGGATCACTCTTCTTTCGTGTCGGTGAAAATGGATCTGTATCACGTGGCATCATAATCGGCTCTTCCATCTTGGCTCGTTCAAGGTCTATATTAAAAATGTTATCATTATGACCAATAATATTATTTGAATTTGTCGTAGTAAACAAACTTGTTTGTTGATAACCAAATTCATTTTTCGATTTCGTCGCATCATATGAATCTGATGTCGATGTAGAGGATGAAACCCGCTTCTTCTCATACGTATCAGTTGAGTTCATCGTATCATTGCCTCCACTAAATGTTGCCGCAAAAACACCACCTTGCTCTGATAAATCCTTTAGAACTTTCTTTGGTGGATTCTTAAGCTCTTGGAAAAAATACTTCTTGTCGATATATGGTTTACTTTTACCTGTCCCCAATGGATCGAGATCTGTAAATGCGTCTACATATTGAATTTGCGTTGTTGTTGCATGAGGCACAACGCCTGCTTTTATAATCTGTGTTTTATTAAAATCCTCACCAGTTTTTTGTGTGTCATCTTCAGATAAACGTGATGTAGTTGCCGTTGTTGTTGATGATGATGATGTTGTTACCATTGATTTTGTTACTGCTGTTGGAGTGTCCGTCGTTGATTTACCATTATCATATTGTGTTGATGTTACAACCTCATGATTTTCTAACCAATTATCAGTTGATGGCGCCATACTAATTGTAGATACAACAGAAACAGCGGATTTTGTCTGTTGAGAAGTGGTAAAAGTTGGAATTGGATCATCAGGAATACTATCGGGTGGTTTAATTGGTTTTGAATGACGAGATCGTGATGATTCTGGTGGTGGAAGGAGATTGTATGTCTAAAGAAAATATTTTTTAAATTTAGTTTCATTTTAATATTTTAAAAAATTTAATATTCTTACAGGAAAAGTTGTGAATGAATCACCAAATGGATCTTCTTCAGTTATCCCTTTAACATTAACAGTTGGTTCATTTGGTGTTATTCTTTCCATTTGTGTAATTCCTCTTTGTATTGAACTTAATTCCTGTTCTAAATCGACCAAATCTGCTACAGATTCTGGTGACATCTAAAAGATATATGATTTTTTTTTTTAATATTAAAATATATTCTTGTTTTTCTTTATTCACCTCCTTTGCCGAAGATTTACTAGCTTCAATTGTACTCTTATTATAGCTTAAACTTGACGATTCCAAAGCTGAACTTTTAATATTCATTGTAATTGGTTGATGTTCATGAATTGTTTTATTTTGAATTTGTTGTCGAGCCATTTCGATTTCTTTCTTTTTCAGTTCGAATACAACTTGAAAAAGATCTCTCATTGCTAAAACTACCTGCAAGTGTTTATTTCTTTTTTAGAAAGTATAAAATAAGAAAAATTGAAATAAAACAACATACTTGACTAGCTGCTTTATCAGTTTTAATACCAAAAAAACGATGGCCACTATCCGGTGAACCAAATATATAACCAAATGCTCTGGAATCGGTCATATCCTGTGCAATAAATGATATTTTATGTACCGGATGATGATACAAAGAATCACCAGTCTTTTCATCTCTTAAACGTAATCCATCAATTGTAACGTGAATTGTTATTCTTTGTTTATGTTCACCAGCTGCTCTTATTGCCATTTTTAAGTCCTGCAAAGCTTCCTGGCACATCCGATCTCCACGTGCTTCACCCACCTCCAAGATTCCAATAAGTTTTGCTTTAAAAATAACTCCATCACCAAAAAATCGACCCGGATCATTCCTATCTGTAAAGTTATTTAAACAAACAAACAAAGATATTAAAAATGCTTTGTTTTAAGAATGATATCATTTTTTAAAATATTATTTTTTTGTTTTTGTTCTACCATAATTATTCTCGACGGATGAAGATTTCTGTCCGAAACTTTTCACCATTATAAAAATGGAATGACGGAAATAATGCGTTTTATAAATATCATCAAAATATAATATTTAATTAACTAAATATGTATTATTTACAATAAATCCCGTCTCGAATTTTTTATAGTTCCACTTTTCCGTATTCAACATCTCCTCGCTTGAGATGTTAAAAAAAACATCGAAAATGAGATACAAAAGGAGGGGTATTGTTTTCTTACAGTGTTACCATGATTTCAAATATAGAGGGATTTTTTCAAAAATTCACAAAAGGAAAATAATTTGAAAAAGAAATAAATTTTTGTAAGAAAATAAAAATTGTATTATTGCTTTATTTTAAATTATAAAATTTGAAAGAATTTTCAACTCAGTTTAGAAAATTTAATTTAGGAGTTATTATGAACTTTATTGCAGTGTTTGGTTTTGTACCAGCAAAATGTACCGGTTCAACTTTTTCTTTCTCTAAAATGTCAAACGTGAAACGAAAAAATCCTCTTTTTAAGTTCAGTGAGTTGTTTAAATAGAGTTAATTTGACGTACTTGACTTTGCGCACAGAAAAATTTTTTATTTTTAGAGAAATTTCAAGATTTTAAAAGAAATGTAAGTTTTTAATTTGAATCATTGATTTATTTTCAAAAAAAATGCAAGAAATTTAAATGTTGATATTAAATAATTTAAATCATCTTTTTAAAATCTCCCAAAACAAGATTTATTGTATAATTTGTATTAGATAAAATGGCCGTTAAAAAGCCGTTAAATAAATAAAAGTTTTAAATTAATTCCTACTATCTGCAAAAATAATTAATTTAAAAATAAATTCCATATTAAATACATTTTATTATTTCATTAAAAATGATTCTTTATATTTAATCTTACGAGTTTTAAGTGTTTTATGATTTTTTTCTTTGAAATGAATTCGTCTTCTAAATTTTGGAGCTTGAAAGAAAATCGGTAAAAGAAAATTTCGTTGGACTTAAATTAAAAAAATTTCTATTAATACCGTTTAATCAAAAATTTGGATGAAAAACAATTTAATTTATTCCAATTACTTAACCAAAATATACTGATTTTTATAAAAGAGTAAAGAATAGATTTTATAAATGGAAATTATTAAAATTATTAAAATAAAAGTAAGACTTTTATCTAGTTTTTGTTTGTAATTTAGATTATTTAGGATTATTTCAATAAAATATTCAAAATTCATTATGGAATTAATTAAAAATTTTCGAGAAAAATATGGTCAAGTACAAAAAGATCCTGTTTTTGAGTACACAATGAAAAATCATAAAAAATTCATCATAAAATTTCACGGAATTTTTTTCTTTTTTAAATAGCAAATTTTGTATTCAGGTCCATCCGGAATTTGAGCGTTTTATGCTAGCAATAATTGCAGATTTCAATTCTTCAACTGTTTGATTTCAAATGTAAACAACATTTCCTTAATTTACCAAAAAAATTTTAACGCCGCGTGTTCACAGAAGATCTAAATCCGGAAAACAAGGAGAGTGCAATCTATCTGTTTGGAAACATTTAATCCAGGTAAGTTCTGACATCACAGTGAAAATAAGAAGGTTCTTGTTTAAAATAAGATTCATCATTATCCTCAAATCTATAGTTTATAGAATGTGTTGATTGATGACTCCTGAAGAAATATTGAGGTACATACACGATATTAGTTATGTGAGCCATTCACTCCTTAAAATAGTAGCAAATGATAGAATTCCCATAAAAGTGTATCCTCACTAACTTAATTCAAGTTTAACTGCATTTGATTTTTGTCCACAAAGGAAGAGCAGAACGAAAGGTATACAGAAAAACTACACCATTCTATCAAATACAGCATCCCTCAGATACGAAGGATTAAAATTCTTTACATTCTAAAGGATAGTTACATCGCACAATTTTCAATTTCTCCTAAATCCTAAATTAACTTTGTTTCTCGTCTTTAAGTTAATATTGCTTTATATAGAATTTATTCAATCACTATTTTCTTTGTTTTTCCAAGTAAAAAACTTCAAAAAGAAAAACCTTTTGGCATAGTATTGATCGGTTTTTAGTTACAATTTGTAAGAAAAATATTATTTTTCTTGGCAAAAAATAAGATTTATGTAAAAGAAATTTGTTAGAAAAGTTTAAAAACTATAAAATTTCAAATACAAGAATGCAGGAAAATCCACAGAAAAATAAAAACTTTGTTTTTTTGCTCTTACGTTTTTCGTCTTGAAGAGGAGGATTGCGTAAAGTGGTTCCAAGCCCGAGTTTTAAAGAAATAAACATTTTAAGAAAACAATCGTGCGAAAAATAATCAATAAATTCATCATGAAAAAAATGGTTGACAAAACCATGTGAAATTTGAAGAGTTTTCTTTAAGAAAAAGCATTTTCCATTTAAAGAAAATTTAATGAACATTTTCTTTTTTTTTCAGAAAATGTATTCAAAGAAAATTTCAATTTTTAAACAGTTTTTGTAGTTTCTGTTAATTGAATTTAAATTAATTAAAAATAATAATTAAGTTAATTTGAAAAAATGTTTGTGATGTTTTTAGTTGCAGAATAATTGGAAAATTTATTTTCTTTAATTAATTTAGTTCAAAATAGGGTGAAAGAACCAATTCGTATTTACAAATTCGACCTTTCTGGCCAAACATTGAACCAAAGTTGTAAATATTCCTTGCCCCTAATGCCTTCCGCATCGATACCCGTATTGTATTGTATCATATTCCAGTTATTTTGTTATTAATGTGGTATAACATGAAGTGCATAGTTTTATGTAAATTTAAAAGAAAAAACCGTCATTGGAGATGATTGGTGTCAATGGGCATATAAATGCGACAAACTCAGGCCTATTCTGATATTGACTATGTCCATTCATACATATTTCTATAAATAATTTTATAGGGATGTTGCGCGAGAATTAAAAATATATTTATTTCCTCTCTCCTCGCATTAAGCACGAATCAAGAATAAAATTCTCAAGGAACCAAACACACGTTAATGTAAAAAAAAGGGGGCACGGAAAGTCAAAAAGTTTATATGGCCGAAGCTAATTGGCAGCTAATTGGAATATTAACTGCCTTCTAAGGAAACACGATAGACTAGGATTGGTACAAAGTTATTTCTGCTGGTACCGTGGAGACGGCTAAATAAATCACACACACCTTGCATGAATGCTCAGCCATCTCTCGAACTCGTAATAACATTCTAGGCCACTGATTCTTTGAAAATTTTAGGATTGCTACAATCGTAGTAGTTTAATAAAATTTGGTAGGAAAATAAAATGCTTCGAAGAGAAATAGGATACCTATTCTGCAAGGTAATTCTTGGACTCATAGAGACCACAATGGGTTTATAGGGTGCCTACTCTATCTAATTAGATAATCTAACATATGCCAGACGTTAGTATTTGGAGTTTTTGAGCGCACATATCTGCCACACTATCATATTATGTATGGAACAGATTAGCTATTAGTCAACTATTTATTTTATTTTAGCTAATTTTTATAATGCTGCCTAATTCATAGTTTTACCCTATTATACAATTAAAAAACATAAAGTAACTCAAAATAGGCCTGTAGTCGATTTTTTGATGCCCTATGATAGAAATGGGACTCGTCTTTAACAAATCTATAGTTCCAATGAATTAAGTCTTAGAAAGAAGAACTAAAACTACTAATTTTTAAAGGTTTTTTCTCCATAACTTTGTTTCGTCTTTTTCAAATTCGCTCTAATTGACAACTAGGCTGGGGCCGAATAGCATAAATATCTTTTGCAAATTTTATTGAAATCGATTTATTAGTAATTAAAATACATCAAAAAAAATTTTAGCTTATTTTTTCCTTTGACTATTTCTTTCTCCACTATCCTTTGACTGATTTGACTGAAATTTAAAATGACATCGCCTATTTATGTAGGCAACTCATGTAAATAATTTAAACGAAATTGCTCAACAAATTTTCAAATTAAATCCGAAAACTCTTTAAAAAAAAAAGGCCAAAACTTTCTGGTTACTCTGGTTTTTCCTTTATAACTTTGCTCCTTCTTGGCCGATTTTGCTGAAATGCAAAACCAGACCAAGTTAAGAAGAATCAACTCACATTGTAAATTTCATCAAAATCGGATAACGCATTTTTGAGATATCTTGTATACGGAGGGACATGCAGAGGGCATAAAAATACAATTTTACTTACATTTACATGGACTTGTCTTCTTTCGTAAAGTCTGCATTATTTTAAAAATAATTTTAAACAATTTTTTAATTTGTTTCTTTTTTTTCTTCTATTATTTAATAATAAAATTTTTCACATTTAAAACTTATCCATTTTTTTTTTTAATTTAAATTTCCCTTTTCCTTTTTTTTGTATTTAACTTTAAAATTTATTTTATTTTTTTTTAACAAAAACTTTTTTATCACAGCAAAATAATAAATATTAAATTAATTTTGAAATTTTTAAGAAAACATTAATCTGGGAAACACATCCTGGAAATTTATTTTTATTAAATTTTTTTCTTTTTTTTTAGAAGACAACGATCATAAAAATTCACACGAAATATATTTGTTTTTCTTAAATATTAATTTTTAATTTAAATTTAAACTAATTTTATAGATTTTTCACATTAATTTTCTCACTTTTTTTTTCTTCCCGGCTTTCCAAAACTGAAGAAAATCAAAAGTATTGATTTTTCAAAATTTCAAATATTATGCAAAATATGACGTGAAAAATTTCTTTTTGAATTTTACTATTTCTTTTTTTTTTAACTTTATTTATATTTCAAACATTTTAAATTTATTAAAAATATTGCACAATTAAGTATTAATATTGCACTTTTTTTTTTATATTACAAAAAAGAAAAACCATTTTCTTTTATTCCACAAATTTTCTTAAAACGGTATTTTAATTTCGTCGCTTTTCACTTTTTCCAATTATAACAAATTCAAAAAATCGAATTAAAAGAATTTAAATATTGATTTTTATATTTGTTTAGTATTTACATTAAATATTTTTGTATTTTTCATTTTTTATATTAACAAAATTTTCATATTTCGTTTTCATTAAAAAAAAAAAAAGAAAATTTTTTTTTTGCGTGCGACACTGTCTAAATTTAGAGCGAAAAGGAAATTAAGCGTTTTTCTTCGATTTTTCTACATATTTTCCTTAAATGAACAAAGAAAAACTAATTATTCTTGTTTATTTGTTTATTTTTTATGAATTTAATATTAATTTGTTGTTCTTTTTTAAACGATTTTTGTTTTTGTTGAAATTTTGATACAATTTTTTGGGATTTTGATATTATTTTTTCTTTCTTGTTTTCAATAAAAAAATGAGTTTAACTAACTTTCCACGACTTTATTTTTATATGAATTTATGTACTTATAATTTATTTATATTTAATTTTGAATAAACTTTTAATTTTTCACTTCATTAAAGAAAAAATTACACCGCGCCTAGAAATGAAATGATTTTCTCACGGAAAAATTTCAGGGTTTTTCTTTATTTTTTTTTCTGTGCTTTTTAATAAGGGATGGAAACTTCTGTGGTGAATATCAGGTAGGTAAAAAGATAAATTTCATTCATTCGAATATGTTTTTTTTTTTTTTTTGGTGTGGTGGAAATAGAGTTGGTTTGCGTTTTTGAAGTTTTTCAAATAAAATTTATAAATATTTTGTTTTAGCAAAACAAATATAAAATTTAGTTGTTAAATTATTTTCTTATTTTATTTTCAAAATAATTTAATTAAGATTCTAATTAAGTCTAATTTTGAGTTATTTATTTAAAAAAAAATGTTATGCCTAATTACAAAAATCACAAACTCACCACTACAGTATTCCACGATTTTGTGATTCAACGAGTTTGTGATTACAATTTTTATTCAATCGTAATTGATTAAGGGATTACAAATTTTAAAAATTTAAACATCAATAATAATAAATCAATAATATTTTAAAACTATTATATAATAATATTGTAAAAACTCAACAAATATATAAAATTTAAAGAAATAAAAAAAAATTTCAAAAATCCCTCCACGATTCCAATAAGAAAAAGAGACGTATGTCGTTTCTTTCATTTTTCCAAAAAAAAAAAACTATTCCAGACGTTTTTATTTCATATTTCCAAAATTTCCATTTTGGAGAAATTCATCGGAATCTCTTCACCAACACAATATCAATAGTTCGAATTAAAATGTATACATATACATAATTTACAATAGTATTCATAATTCAAATTCCAAAAAATTCCAGTAAACAATTTATTTTTCAATAGAAAATTTTTTCTTTTTCACATTTTTCCATGAAATTCTATTTCATATTCACTCAGTGTCGAGCAATCAACAGAAATTGGTTAGAGTTGAGTTCCTTATTATTTTGTTTTTTTTTTTCTTTCGTTGCATTTATTTATAATATAAATCGAGTCAATTAATTCGTCGCAGTTGCTGTCTATATTGTCGTTAATTCCATTTAAAAGTTTTAATTTCAAAATTAATAAACGAAAATTGATTATCACAAATATTTATTAGTTCAAAAAAAAAAAAAAAAATAGAAAAGAATTCTTTTCAAATTCGGAAAATTTCGAATAAAAAAAAAAAAACCGAAATCCTGTTTCAGTTCGTTTCGAATTTATTATTTTTTTTTTTTTGGTGGCTGTTTGTGAAGAAATTTTTTTGAAAAAAAAAAATATATATATTTATTTAAGAAAGGTTGCAAACTTTTCTTTTTATTTTAAATCAAGTGAAATTAATTAAGAAATAATAATAAAATTAAATAAAAGAAAAAAAAAAGGAAGGAAATATTTTTTTTTTTTTAGTGATTCCAAAATGAATAAAACCTGTGCAAGATGTTCGAAAGTGGTTTATCCAATCGAGGAATTAAAATGCCTGGACAAGGTTTGTTTAATTTCATTTAATTACATAAATTTTTAGTTCTTTTTGAAATCATATTAATTTTCTTATAAGTTTTGTGACCTTCTTTGAAGCACAAACCGAACTTGTTGCTTGTTTTTTTTTTTCTTCTCTTTTCTTTTGATTTCTTTTGTCTAGGTTTTTTTTTCCAGGTTTTTACATTAAAAAAAAAAAAAAAATTATAAAGTGAAATTGTATTTGTGCATAAAATTCATGTAACATAAAAAGAAGGAAAACAAAAAAAAAAAAAATGGTTTTTTTTTTTTTAGTAAAGAATACATTTTTTTGGTGAGATCTTGACTTTTTTTTTTCTTATGTATGCGAAGGTGTTTTTTCATTTCATTTTCCTTCTGAGATTTTTACAGATTTTTACAAAAACAATCTCCAAGAAAAATTAAAAAAAAAAAACAACACGGCTTTTGAATTTGCCTTATTTATTTTGATCGTACATATTAGGTACTTGAATTAATTTTTAGTGGTAATTTTTGACAAGTTTATTCAAAAGGAAAGATATTCAAAGTATTTGTCCACCGGTAACCACTTTTTCGAGTCTGGTGTACATTCCCGGACCAAACAACAAAATTATGTCATATATTTGAAACCAGTCAGTATAAATTCTTAAGTGGGGCTAGCAATCGAACCGTAGGGCAACGAGCCATGCATTAAGTCATCAGCGAAGTATGAGTAATTGTTACTAGTTACTTATTCTTTGGTCATTAGTAATAAAATAATAAAAAAATTGTTTAAAAAAACCATTAATAAATAAATAATAAATGTTGATAGTTGTTGTTGGGTCCGAGAATGCCCCAAAGTTTTCTGGGCAATAAATGAATTCCGTGATTGAAAAATATCCATGTTTTGAAGCGTTCTATTCATTGAAGTCTTTTTTTGATGTCTTCATAAGTTTTCAAGTACTATTTAGAGATGTCATGTTATATTAATTGAAATTAATCATAATCAAATGGTAATACATCCCATATAAGGACTTCTAACGTTTCCTTTACAACTCATCTCCACACGACATAAATTCAGTCAGATATTATGTTAGTAAATGTCAATTGGGAATGTAAGTGGGTTGATTTTGTTATAACATTTCATCTCCATAGGACAGAGCAGCAGATAAAACACCTGCTCTGACTGAATTTATGCTATGTGTAGACAGCTAGTTACAGAGCTGATATCATGTTAGAAAATCATATATATTCTAAGGACTGCAATTGTGTAACTCGATTTAACATAAATCGTATCGAAAAACCATAGAAATCCTTCGATATGTTCGAATTCGACGATTTAACTCTTCAAAATTTTTCTTGCAAATTTCGTTTCGCTTTCGTTCGATCAATGGTTTACGTTTTCATCAGCTTATAAGGCTTGAAAACACCCGTGATCAGTTTGTCTTTCTTATCAAAATCATTATTTTTAAATCGTTTACAATTGGTTTCACTATAAACTTCTTCTCAAGCAAAGGATAATATTCAGCGGCGCTTTTCTTTAGATTGAAGCAACAAATTCTGTTTTTTTTTTTAGTTTAAAAGTCGACAATTTCTATTCAATATTCACCCATATACTTCATATACGAAATATTGAAACTTATTGGCATTCATTTATTACTTTTATCAACACAAATTGCTTATTATTTAACTCGAAAACTGACATTTGAACTTCCCTAATCGTTTAAAACTTCAAATCTAATTTTGAAGATATCTCCTTATTGAACTTGAATCACTGATATGATTAGACAACACTCAAAACTAATTCAATTACTCAATAATATTCCCATCAGACTTGTTAATCTGCAATGCTGGAGGTTTTTCTTTTTAATTCTTTTACGGAAATTTATTTAATCCGTTTTTATTTCCAGTATATTTTAGTCGAGGAAAAGGAAAAGACAAAAAGAAAAAAATGTTGGTTCCACAAAAATTGTTTTACTAAAAAAATATCTCGGAGAAGATAAAAAAATAAACCTTGTGTGGTGGTTGTTGCGCGCTCCAAAGGAATGCATACGTAAACATTTTCTTCAACATCCAGAAAATTACACCAGGGAAGAAGTGTTGTACTTCACAGAAATCTCTCAAAGAATTTTCTATTAATTAAAAAGATACTTTTGTTTTTGAAGACTCTTCTAAATTTGTGTTTCATAATAATTTGATTGGAAAAAAAAATCATAAAAAAAACGCGACCATCCATAATAAAAGTTGGGTAAAAATATTTTAAATATTTTTCTGCCTTTGTCAAGGTCGACAAGATATATTTGCTGACTGTACAAATGTATTATAAAACTAGTAACACTACAAAACAACCATTAAAAAAAAAGACACATATCAAAATGCCTCGAGAATTTCAATATATTTTAATGTATTTGTCCGTTCATGCTTAACTCACCTTCACATCTTTGTTGTTTTTTTTCCCCCCAAGTCCCAGTTTTTGAATTGAATTTTAAGAAGACTTATTAATCTCTTTTTTTTTTTGGGAACCATTCAGAGGGTGCCTGTTTGCCTGCCTCACATGGATGATTTTGTAATTTTTTTCTTTCTTTTCCTTCCAATGTCTATGTTGTCCACATAGTCGTCATCATATTCTTCTTTTCTAGAAGTTCTAAAAAAGAAGTTATATCGTTTCTTAAAGAAAAAAAATACGCACAAAAAGAACTCAACCGAAACAATGATGTTATTTGTTTCTCTTCTGTGTTATTGAAATTAATATTTAATAAAAAAAACCAGCTTTTCTCAAGAAAAAAATGTAATTTTGTTTATAGAACTTATCATCCTGGGTCCGGCTTATTATGATAGAGTTTAATTACGTCATCGCAAATTATATATTTTACAGTACATTTCTCTGTAGTTTTTTTTTTATTGGTCTCGTATGTGACCTGTATTTAAACTCATTTAATTTATGAGAGTAGGTTTCATGGAAATGAAAATGATCTTAAAATTTTTCAATTACATATAATAAAGGGTGTTTCATTTTTATGTATGTTTCATTAGGTTGGCAACACTAAAATTTTGACAGCTGTCATATGGCTAAATTGTGATTATTTGTCATGAAACACGGTACACAAAACGACATTATTTTTAGGAATTGTCTCTGTTTTAAACGACTATAAAAGCGAAAATGAAGAATGAGGTATCGGTCATACCTGTAGGACTCAGAATACCTGAGATAAACGAATTACTTCGACGTAAATTTTCAGATTTCCTACTCAAAAAGAGAATAAGGGAATAATAACATTGTATTCGTAATAAAAATTCGCGTCGAATGAGTTATAACCTTTGGGACCCAGAATACCCGAGATACACATTCATTTGAAAATTTTCAGATTTCCTGCTCCAAAAGAGAATATTTTTGAAAGGGAATAATGACATTGGCTACGTTTACACCGAGACTTAAGAGCGTAGGTCGACCTAAATATGACGGTGTAAACACGCCCAAAGTAACTTAGGTTAGGTCACTTAAATTGCAGACTTACCTTAAATTTAAATCGACTTAAGAACTTTTGACAGATAACAGCTGATTTCTTGATATCCAAGTTCTATAAATGTTCACATATGACGTTGTTTTAGACTTAGGTCTAGTGCGGTGTAAACACGTCTGACCCAAACCTAACTTTTAGTTAGGTGACCTTAAAATTTGTCGGTGTAAACGTAGCCATTGTATTCGTTATTAAAATCTCAGTTGAATGACTTTATGGGTTATATTTGTAGGACCCAGAATACCCGAGATATACACATATCTACATACTCGCGAATTTTCGGATTTCCTGTCGCAAAAAGAAGAATTTCTAAAAATGGAGATATGAGTCATTCATATCTATAGTATTGTATGCTTTTTGATAGTACCCAGAATACGCATACTTCAATTTATCCGAATTAAATTAGGTGCTCTTATTAGGACACCCTATATATACAGTGTTAACCAAACGCGCTAACAGTTAGCCGGGGTGTGCAGTGAAGAATTGAGAAATCTACATAATAAAATAAAAGAAGTAATACACATTGGGACTACAAAAAATGTTGTCTTTTATTTTTTTTTGAATGCCAGACTTTTTCTATTAATTAATCTAAACGTATTTAGCTAGTTTAGTTGAAGAATTATTAGTGATGTGAAAAAAATGGTGGCGATAGTAAATATATGGAAATTAAATCCATCGTGAGCAATAACACTGATGGTGTTGACCCTAGACCCGGCGTATTATTAGTTTGTTTTGTTTTAAACGTTACTCTTGAGGCAAACAAAAATTTTTTTTCTCATATCAATTTTAACAAGGTATATTTATTTTCCATTTCCTGGTTTCGAGAAATTAGAGAATAATTTTATTAAAAAGTCTTTTTTTATCATCCATTTTTTCTCTTTTTTTTTTCTTCTTTTAAATAAATATATTAAATTAAGTATGTCATAATTATTAAATTTTCTGTTCTTAATTCGTTCAGACTATATTTATAAAATTGTCGACATAAGTTGTTTAACTCAAAGCCTAACCTGATACCAATTATACAAGAGTTACTAAACTTTTCAAAGGTATCTTGTTATATAGTAAAACATAGATTTAAATCCATCAGGTTCAAAGGCGACTGAGGATTAGTGTTCTAACTTATAAAAAAAAACATATTGCTTTAATTTTTCTTATAACAATATGGAGCAATGAGATTAGGGTTACATTTAGGTCTTATTTTCCTGTGTACAATTTGATTTAATTTAATAATCTTTATATACATTTAAAAGTATAGTATTTTATCTGGAATTTCTGAGAAATTTATCAAAATATTCTTAGTTTTCTGTATTTGTTGCAGCTGATTTTGAAAATTTCGATTTTCGATAAAAATGGCAGTCAATTCAACTTATAAGAACACTATTTTCGATCTAAAGATTATTCGTCTTTTATTTACAAGTAAAAAAGAAAGACTGTATTGACAACTAGGGAACTGTGTTCCACATCTTCCAAGTCCTCAACAAAATTCATCAAAGACTCCCAATTACCCGCCATTCTTCCGCGCTGCAAATTAATTTCAGAAACATAATTTTTGACCCGGAAAATCTCTAAATCGGTTGAATCGTTTCGGCGCTTCAGAAAGCGTTGCAAATTTGAGGTTATCCTTTTATATTATGGAAAATATAACGATTGAAAATTTCAACTGAAATGTTTGTGAGATATTCTTGGCATCGAATTTCTAAACGCTTAAAATGGAAACCTTTGATAGTTGTTTCTATTTTTTTTTTTTTTTTTTTTGGAAGATGGTTGTAGAAATTCCAATTTAAATTGTGATTTTTTTTGTAGTCTTATTTTTTTGAAGGCTTACTGGTCTATTCTGCTAGATTTTCTGTCATATTTAAAGAAATAAGGAATCTGATCTCATCAATTTTCTGAATCATATTTTCAATACATCTTTGTTTGACTTTTCAATATATGTAACTTCAGGACAAAATTCCCATTTTAAATAATTGGCTTATTTTTTAATCTAAATAAATTTCAGTTAATTTTAATTTATTAAGAATCAACTTACCCCACCCCATTTGAGGATTGTATATATTTCATGAAATGATTCAGTTTACTTAATTTGAAGTTCGTGATTCATTAAGAAATTTTTATTCTTATTGCCCGGAAAGCATATTAAGTTAAGTAAAAAAAAGAAAAACTATTATTTTGTCTGAAATTTCAGAAATTCCATTAAATAATTTGAAAACCGACCTTAAATTATATTATTATGCAGTTTTCTATAAAATTTATGTTTTCCTGCATCAATGAAAATTTAATTTGTAGATTTTCCTGTGTTGATGAAATTGAATTCGAATTTAATTAGTCTAAAAGGAAATTCATAATCCAATATTGTTGAAATAATTTTGTTCAGATTTTGTTAAAAATCATGTCAGAAAGGCAAATTTTGTGAAAATATGAAAAATTAGAAATCGATTTTTATTCAAAATTCATATTTTTTTTTTTATAAAATATTTTCAAAATTTTGTTAATTCATTTTAAAAATCTGGGACTTTTAACTTAAATAAGAAAGAAATTCTTTAAAAAATATTCAAATTTAAATGGTTTTTTTTTGTGATTCCCTCTCAAAAGAAGAAGTTGGACATAGTTTTAACTTGTCTTAACCTCATTTCTGTTAACCAATCTAATTTTATGAAAATGTTCCAATTTAGATTTAGGCCATCCGCAAATTCATTAGCATAATTTTTACATTTAGTTTTTTTTACATATGATCCAAAATCACCAAAATATAATGTATAAAAATGTAGAGAGATCTGTATTTTGGAAATTTCTCCACATTTTATAGATTATCTTAACTTTTTTTTTTTGGAAGAAAAAAGAAGGTTTATAAAACTCCAAACTTTCTTATATATAAATATTTTTTAGGTTTAAATCTGTGATAAGTTAAATTATGAAAGATTCATAAAAATTTTAATATTGTCATCAAAACCGCGATTTTCAGTGCATCAATTTCAGCCAAAAATTAATAGAATTAATTCTTTTATGAATAATACAGCGGGATACAAAATTTTATCAAGATCAGTTCGAAGAATATTGATTGATCAGCATTTTGATAATGGTTCGAATGGGTGTGTTAGGGAATCTTATGCAGTTCTTATTTTTCTTATGTGCTAATGAAAGGAATTCTCTTCGAGGTATTTAAAAGAAGTATTTGTAGGGTAAGGCCACCAAATTATAGCCAGATTTCATAAAATCTAAATTTTCACCGCTGTTCACAATTACTAAATTACTAAACCCCAAAAATTCAAATAAGTTTTCAAAAGAACTGATGAAAGTTTAATGTCGAGGAAAAGGGAATTTTTTATTTCAAATTATAAAAATTCGTTTGGAAGAAAATCAGTTTTACTTTATTCCTGTAAAATTTCAATTTCATGAATTTGTGAGCCAATTATGGGGAAAAGAACAATTAATAATTGTGTAGAGTAGACGACCTTATCAGTTACTATTTTATAGTAAACGAAATCCAGACAACTTTGACCAATCTGACATGGTGATTCATCTTTTTTTTTGACATTCTTAAAATTTGATATTATTCAAACAATACAAAAGTAATTTGTAATAATTGTAAAACAATCAAATACCAATTATTTGAATTATTAAACAAATACCTCAACTCTTATATATGTAATTTCTGTTATTTGATTATTTGTTCCTGACACCTCGAAATGCTTTATCAAAATATTGGTTAGAGACACATCATAAAACTAATTGTACTCATTCAATCGACGTAATGAATATAAAATCAAATTATTGTATTGTTGATGAAGTCAAAATAAAGACATTGTGATCGGATCCAATCTCTGTTTAATGACATGAGATATTCCTGAGAATTATTAAATAATCAAACAGAAGCGTCAAAAATTAATGAATTACAAAAGCGTTGTGTTTCATCATGATAACGATAAGACAGACCACACACATTTTTGATGATCATAAAAAAAAAGAAATGAGAGAGCTTGAATGGGAAATTCGTAAATTATTTATCTTAGTTTTTCGCCCAGAAAATCCAAAAGTTCTACAAGACAAATTCTATCTATCGTATTCTATAAATTTTACGATATAAAAGGTCCCTGACTTAAACGTTTTTCATCCACGACCCCATTTTTCATCACTAGATTTTTCGCGATTTTTGCGACCTCGTCGTTTCGACCCATATTTTAAGAACCGATGTTTTAGATAAAAAATACCATTGATTTTTAGGTCCATTCAATACATAAATCAAATATGTACACTCAGAAAAATTGTATATAAAGTTATTGGCAGTTGTGGCAACTGAATTTTAGTTTTCACAAATGAGTTTTTAGTTCTCACTCAAAACAAAAAGTCCAGCCAAGAACTTAACAATTTTTCTGTGTTGTGTATATAGTAACTTTACTACTTTATTTGTAGTTAGTCCCACATGGTATAAACGCACTCTCAATATCAATTAATTTGGTGGTGCAATTTGGCTATACTCCAGAAATTGCGCGTACGAAATATTTGTTCAAATTTTTTTACAAAATAAAAACACAGATTGAACGAATTGTTGTGTTGCCATTAATTAGATTGACCTTAAATTATTTTAAATGAAACATTTCCTTTTTAACAATTTAATATATTTTCTAATTATGATATGGAACACAAATATATAATAGCCTTCAAATATTGTGAATAATTAGTTTATAGTAATTTCAATGGAACTAGGTAACATAAAACAAAATTTTTTCAAGAGAATTCCATATTATAATAACAATTATTATTGAAACAGGTGAGTTTTTTTTAGTAGTACATAAAATAACATACTCTGTGAGATTTATTTATATGACCATTAAAAGCTATACGAATCGGATCTATTACTAACAAATTGGAATTTCTCACAAATAGGAGAAGAAAAATGGCGATTTCTTCTGAGTCATAGAAATTATGTCGTTTTTTTGTTTTTGCTGATATATTTTCAATTTGATCATTCTATAAAATTCCAAGTAAAAATTAATTCTATACTCATATTCTTTAAATTAAAAATAAAAACATCTATTATAAAAGGCGCGCGAGAAAAAATAAAAATAACATATTTTCCAAGCATGAAAATTATGCTGAATTTTCTTTTCATTATATATGAAAAAAAAAAACATGCTTAAATTGCATTTCATTATTTATTTATTTATTTTTTTTTTTGCATATATAAAATGAACGTTATTTAATCACGTTTCGGTTAATGTTTAATTATTACTCATCAATGTTTACATTCCAATGTAATTTATAAAGTAAAATATGAACTCCTCAAATGTATGGTAAGAAGAAAAAACATATTCACTGTACATACTCTGTTTTTTTTTTTCGTACTTCATTTTGAAAGTGAATATTTTTTTCATATCTCTTTACTTCAATGTTACTCGCATTGACTTTCTTAGTCATGCATGGAGAATATCAATATATATATTTTTTCATTATTAACCACTTATTTTATGTACTTGCACTTTTAATATTTTAATTTGTGAAGGGAATTATGTATGTACATACAATGGCCATAACTATATTATGTCATGAATTTGGATTAAAAAAAAAAATATTTAAGTAATTTTAAAAGCTTTTGCTAAATTTCATTTTATACTATAATTATTATAGAATTGTTATTAGATAATCAGATTATGTATGGTATATCTATCTGTACGTTAAGATTAGACTTTCTGCATTCAAATTCATTACGAACAAAATGCACCTTAATTCAAACACTTGTTCCTTAAAGGGCCCCGTAAATGATCAAATTTGTTTGTCAAACATAACATTTTCATTAAACAACACGGCAAACGATCAAACCGAAGATCAAACAAATTTGTCAAACCTGCCCGTAATTTCGGCTTTCGGTGACGTTCGTGTCTTACGACTTATCATGCACAATGAGTAATACAGACGATGACTGAGATCGTGTTTGACAAACAACGCCGCACACTATCAAATCTGTTTGTCAAACACGCCGTCAATTAAAATTTCCATCAAACACCTCAAACACAAAAATTGTTTGTCAAACACGTCAAACAAAACCCGCACACGATCAAATTGTTCGACAAACACGTATGTTTGACAAACAAATTTGATCGTTTACGGGGTACTTAAAATCCGTGAAGTTGTTTAAAATCAATTTTCACCGAATTGACTACGGGAGGTATGAGCCAATTTCCAAGATATTACACGAGGTAAATTTGAATGTACAAGTGCAAGTACAAGCTGAAAAAGTTCTTATATAATTATTAGCTTCTTTGCGTAACTAACTTTTATATGACCGCCAATGTCGTGGTCAATTATATTTTACTTTTATTTTTATTGGTTAAGGGGTCGCGTTTTTTTTTATTAACTTTCTTTTCATACTGATATCTTCCCTTTCCCTCCTTGCTTCCTTTAAGCATATACCTGAAGTACATCATTCATTTTAAATACGTTTAAATTTTTATAGTTTGCAGCTTTATTATTACTCCAAGATATTCTTAGAAAACCTAACTGCTAAAAACCCAAATGTTCTTTTTAATTTTTTAAAAGACATGTGCCACCTTCAAAAACGATGTAAGCAAAATTTTTAAATTAAAACATTTTTGAGTAAAATTTAAATATTTACACAGAATAGCTTACAAGTATTTTTATAAAATAAACTTCTTTTGAATTAAATAAAACAAAAACTAACAAACAATATACGCGTCTTCTTCAAGCGGTAAATAAATGATAATGAAACAGTTATGTAAAAAATATTCTGTGTTTCTCTTCATCGAAACATTTTAATCACGCCTGAAAATATGCTTTTCTTTAATTTTCTGATGCATAAATTTATTTAAGTTTTTTCATTTGAGATCATTGTCCTAGAAAACTTGATATTTTTTTCGTCACTACTATTAAAAAAATGTTCCAACTGTTTGAAATGATTTTCTTTATTACCGTTTTCATCTCCTCATCATCCATCCTAGGACAAGATCTACTAGTGAGATTTAATTCAAATTTCATATCCGGGATTAATATATCTAAATTTTTCTACTAACTTTTATCACACAATCTATATGATGGTCAAATGATACAAATTTATGATTGGGAAGAAAGAAATTTGTCTGTGAACGGTTTAGAAGTTGCTACGGATTTTAAATTAAATTTCTCCACTGTGTAAAAACGTATAGTAAAATCAAATTACGCAATTTTGCATTTTTGGTGGCCACAAATATATGATTGAAAGACACTATTCCCCCTGTCGCATTTGACTATGTTATTCCTGAAGTATCCATATTAATATGTTAGGGTAGTTTTTATCCACCCATTTGTTGGCAATTGTTCAAGTTTACACCCCTTTAATAAAAGAATTTTAATATTTCCCTTCTTTCTTTACATTTTCTTAACACTAAAGAAATTTCAATATCAACCAAATTACTCCCCTTCTATCCAAATTTGCATTTTTTCAAAATGTTTTTGTGTAATACAATTGGTTTAAAAAAATCTGCTTTGAAATAACCCTATCCTGTATATTATTTGGCAAAAAAAAGAAAAGAAAAAATAATGAATTCCTCTTTGAAGATTTAGGTTGTGATCGCCATTTAAACGCAATAAAATTTTATAGATATGCCGCTTAGAAACTAACATTTGTATAGATTTATGTTCCATTATAGAAAGGTTTCACTATATCTATTGCTTAGCATAAATCTACACTAAAATTTTAATCTAAAAGTCAGATCATCGAGGTCTAACTATTTTTTTTTGTACACATTGCAGGTCGTCCAATATTTTTATATAAATTATTATGGAGTTTTATTTATATAAAACCCTATAATAAATTATCTAAAAATTCTATTTATTCGTTGACGTAAATTACACAAAGTTAACAAATATATATGGCGTTTACATGATCCATTTAAACCCAAATCGACTTCGATCCTTTCACAAACATTTTTCTGATCGACTTGAAATTTGCATGTTAACCCAGGTCGACTTTAAATCGGCTTGAAAATTTATAATTGAGTATGAACAGAGGCGAATCTTAATCTAGAAAATAAAAATTTGTTTTAAAGTCGTCTGTCAAACTGAATCTGATTTGAAGTCGATTTCAAGTCAATCTTTCAATTTGGTTAAGCTAAAAAACCCGGGTTGAGTTTCAAGACGATTTCAAGTCGAATCGATCTTTCAACTTGTCATGTTGACTAATGAAATTATGGTTCCATTACCTAAGATCACGTTGACTGGAAGAAAATGGAGTTCCATACGTGCACAAATTTCATTTTTTGCTTTAATATTACCAGTTGCACTGGCACAGGAGCTTCTATTCAATTTTATTTATACAATTTTGAGAAAGAATGAGTTTGATAAACGCGGATAAGATAACAATTTTTCTACAAAAATAGTCGGTGAAAGTTAAAATGACGATAAAAATTAATTTTTATTTTTCAAATTTCAATTAAATTTCTTTTTTATTATTTATTAGCTACAAACAAATTACTTTATATTTTGTAATTGTATTACTAGAGTTGTTAGTCTATATCAAAAGCTTGAATTTTTTTTTTTTTTTTGTAGCTAAGCAAAGGAAGTATTTCCGGTCTTAGCTTTTTCTATTTATATATGTATTTTACTTTGATGGCTTTTAAAATATAACACACCTTAATTTATGCCAGATTTTTGTACGAATCACTTTCGTAGAATTTGTAATTGGATAAAAATCAAAACCTTATTTATTTCTGACATTTTGGTGTTGAAATCCATGACTTAATTAAATCTAGATAATAAATTAGAAAATCATGCTTATCAAAAAAAAAAGCAAATATATATATTCCCAAATTATTGATTGAAATATAAATTCAAAACAAATTTAATTGGCATAAAAAAAAACTATGAAAATTCATCGATTTATTATCGTTACTCGACACACTATACAAGAGGTCTCTTCTTCCAATTAAAACTGCTCATGTTGGGGATGATGACAAATATCGGGCGACATTGCTTCAATTTATATTCAATTAAATTAAATGGTTCATATAGAACTCGATTGGACTATTGTCATCTCATATACAAAAAGAAAACGTGTTCAGCCTGAGAAAATTTTTAATCTGAAAGTACACAAATCGTGCGTATATAAATTATAATCGAGAACCTCCATTATTTAAAGTCAATATAGAAAGATCACATCCACATCCACATCATTTTCAATTTCAAAATAAACTTTTCCTACCTTGACCTTCTTTTTTGGTGTCCGATTTTTATTTATTTATCTTTTTTTTAAAAATCACACAAAAACAAAATTCCATCAAATTCAATTAACTTGTTTTCATTCTTATTGAAATCGAATTTATTTCATTCAATTTTGATGGATTTCAATTTTCATTTCATTTATCCAGAATTTTTTATTTTTATTGGTTCCTCTTTTGAACATGTCCAAAAATATTAACAAAAGGAAAAGAAAAACCTGTACCCAAAAATTTTTCCATTTAAGGAATTATATTCAATTTGTCTTTCACCCGGTCGCAATTTTTTAAACATTTATAGTTTTTTTATATAAATAATCTTCTAAGACTATTTTAAGACCAAAGAAAGATAGAATTTCGAAGAATTAGCGAAGTTCTAGAGCTTTGAGAGTGGAATAATCTATGCCATATCACAGAATTGTATCTCACAAATCGAAACTTTAAACGTGGTTTTTCTCGAGGTTTTTTTTTTTTGTTCAAATTGGTGGACATTCTAGCTTTATTCATTGTTTGATCGATTGATTTGAAATTTTCTATGCATATAATACAATTTTTCGATTTCTATATATTCTATAAATTCAAAAACTACTGGACCGATTTCAAAAATTCTTTCACCATTAGAATGCTACATTATCCCTGAGTAACATAGGCTATATTTATTACTAGAAAATATTAGGGATCCCTACTAAAACTTAAATAATGTAATTCCGCATACATCTGTATTCAATAATCCTCACATTCATGTCTGTCGCGTCTAATATTCTCTGTAGTCTAAAATCATGCACAAAGACCCTAATTGAGATTTTACGACTATTACTTTCAATCACCCGATATTCAGTGTCATTAGCGACGGCTGGGATCCCATTGATTCATTGTAGGGACTCTATAGTCTCCAGACTGGCGCCAGGCGCTCGGACCCTTAGCGGACTCACCGGTGGGACCCCAGACTACCCCCTCTCTCTATCTCCGTAAATTTCCACAAAATTATACAAAATTAAATTACTTAAGCCATAAAAAAAAATGTACAAAAATGTAAATAAAGTCGTCCTGCAAAAAGATACATTTACTCAACGTTTATCCCAAAATGTTTAAAAAATAAATGTCCACTCGTGCGAAGCCGGGACGGGCCGCTAGTTTTAAATAAAAATTTAAGAAAATATTCTAATTGAAAATTTAACGTAAAAACTTTTAGGAAAGGATGTGAAACTACGTCGTCAGATTTATATTTGTGGTGCCCTGAAGTCGTCAAATGTTTTCCTGTTATTTGAAGAAAAAGTGTTTTTCGATAATGTAAAGAATTCGATTGTAAAAGCTGGTTTAAATATATACACACCTTTAAATTCAGGAACTGGGCTAGTATTCCGTGAAGTACGAGCTAAAGAGTAAAATAATATGTCAAACATGTTTTCTCATATCCGATTATCAAAAAAAAAATTTCTAACAATTTTATTTGTCATTGAATTTATTTGATAAACTGCCGAATCTAAGAAATAAGATTGAATTGATTTTATTGTACTGTTATTATGTTTTATGTTTTATGTTTTGTGTTATGTTATTTTCTAATGACACTGAATTTTAAAGATTAAATTTGGGCTTGGCTGGAAACAACGCACGAAAATTAATCGAAAGGGTCTTCTATTATTTGTAGACTATAGAATAATTGTGAAATCAAATCAAATCGAAATTTATCATCAATTTATCATATTTAAAATTTTAACTAGTTTTTTTGTTTGGTTTTGTTTTACAGAATTCTTATTGCGTATTATAATTAATTTAAAAATTGTTTTCTTATTGAATATAATCAAGATTCTAGATGATACTAGTTTAAAACTTGAAATTATGTATCTTAAAAAATTTATGTGTTATTCAAATTTTAAGGTGTTTCCCCCAAAAATTAATGATATATTTCATACGTAATTATAGTCTTAGTTACTATTTTCATTGGAGGAAGAGTGCGTTATCTTAAAAGTATGCAAGAATTTCGAACTAAAGATGTGTTAAAAAAAAGTTTCTTCGTTGAGCTTTAATTGAAACTTGTAACAAATTTAGGATATTTCATTCAAATTCTAACATTACGTCTGATCGTGGGACTGACTTCTAAATTAAATTAGTCGTTAATGCGGTGAAATTAACCGTAAATCTTTTTCATGACAGATTAGAATTTAAAATTCAGTTTGACGTCAGAATCTGGATAAAATATTTTATAGTCTCTCGTAACTTTTACGTTTTGTCTTTTAATCGAACCCAAAAATACAAACCCAACGAAAAACCCAACGAAGCAAAATATTATTTGATTCTTTATTAGAGTTCCCGAACAATGTATTGCTGCCAAAAATTGGTTTTTAACTCTTTTTTTTTGTTAAAAAAATTCTAAATTTCATAAGAAGTTCGGATTAAATTATTTAATATGATACTCAAAAAATGAGATTCCCTTTTCACTTAAAGACCTCTTAGATTGCGTTTTTTTTTTGTATTCCTATTTTTTCTCTGGACCTTTCATATGATTAGGAAATAATGCATTTATAATGACTTTTTTTTATGAACAAATCTGAGTTAGTCTAGAAATTGGGTAGAAAAAGACTGTAGTTCGGAGATAACATATAAAGTCAGAAGAAAACTATTACTAAAATTAATTTAGTGATCGAAGTATATACTATAATAGCATGTTGAATGTAATATCTGGTAATTGAAATACTTGCAAACCCTCCTAAAACACGGTTATCTACAACACGGTTTCGCTCTAACAGATTGGGGGAACCCTTGTTCCCGTTTTATCCTTCATAGGAATCTATCAACCGTGTTGTAGGACGGTTGAGTGTAATTAAAAATGCTTCCTCTGTGAACAATTTTCAAAGAGCGATGGAATATAGTTTTTCTGAATTTTGTCTTTTTTTTTTTGTTTAACAGAAATATCTCTTATTTAGTCCTTTTCACTATTAATTTTCAGTCTTCAAATGTCTACCTACCCGAGCCAATATTATGCTTTTAAAAGCTTTTGAATAAATCTTTTATTCTTATTCGAAACTCTTGAATATCGCTATTTTTATACAAAATGTCTTCTCTAAAACTATTTCTCTGAATATTCTATATATTTATTGAAACAGAAAAATACTTCAATATTTTACTTAAATATATGAATTTTTTATATTTTGTTGAAATTTTCATGGAACTTAAATTGGAACATGAAAATGCGCTTTAATAGACAGACAACAGACAGAATTTTTAATGCTAAAATAAATCTGCTAAATTGGTAAAAGCAGAAATTCCAAAGAGGGTTGGTTGATTTTGGATGACATCCAATAAATTTCAGTTGAAGAAATTTTCATTGAAATAAGTTAGTATTAGACACGAGGAAGGTAATAATACTAATTTTTGCAATTCTCGTGTCTAGCTCTGTAAAACTGATTATTCATTTATTTAAACAAATTTAAAATTAATGCACTTTATAGTTCTGTTGACTGCAAAACATTTTCCTGTATAAAAGTTTCAGACTCGTTAAAGATTTATAGAACTAAAAAAATTCTGACTTGATTAAATTTATCTTCTTGGAACAGTCTCATAATTTAATTGTAATTTAAATTCTGAATATTTTTGTCATGGAATATAAAATATTCGTCAATGTTTTTGTATAAACAATTTAAAAATTTGTTTTCGTGAATTCAATAAACAAGTATTTACCTAATTATAGTAAACTCGGAAAATATAAGATTTTTTTGTTGAAACATGCTCAAACTCATAACAAAGTTAATTTGTTCAGTTGTTTTAAAAATACAAAAAAAATTCCATTCTCAAGTTGAACATAAAACAATCAATTTTGAAGGAATTTTAAATAAATTTCTTGAACTTATTATGGAAAATTTAGCAAGAAAAAAAGATCGCCTTAGTATTTGTGATTTTATCATAAATTAGAGAACTTATTAAAGAATTTAGAGTTGAAATTAAAATAATAGAAGAAAACAAATCTTAAGTAAAGTTAAAATTAGTATAACAAAATAGTCTTAACTCTTTTATTTTTTCCTTTCCAATTATGAAAATCGAAAATATGTACTGTCGAAATTGATGAGGTCACTTTTCAAGTTCATATATTTTGATCCTGTATGCTAGAATTCCGCAATCGGCGGTGTGTCGCGAGATGATCATAGATATGCCGCCATTCAATCCCTGCAAGAAGAAGAAATCTATATAAAAAGTTTGTGGTGGGCTAGGCACGTGAAAATGAATAAAATATGTTAATTTTTTAAATATTTTTATTTGTGTTGTGCCACAGAATTCTGGGAAGTGCTTAGGTGTGTCGTTAAGGTTAAAAGTTGCGGAGCACTGTTTTAGGCAACTAAAAAAAAAGTGGAAAATCACCGATGTCATAAATTTATCTCCCTAGATCCCATTGACTGCCATACCACAGGTTAGCCAACAAGATAATCTTGTTTATTTCTTCAGTTATGTCTTTGTTATTGACTTTTAACTAAACCCTAGAATTCTTAATTGTATTTTAAATAATTCAAACCTAATTAATTGTATACAAAAGCCTACAACTCGAACACATTATCGTATATTGAGGAAATGTAAGGCATCATACCTGTAATTAATTAATTAGGTGTCATCCTGTTAATTAAGATGTTTCAAAATTTTACATTTAGTACTCGTAAGCTAGCTAGCCGAAGATGGTTTTTAGTCCATGGGGGTTTAAATATTTCTTCTAGGTATTGTTAAGATTTAAAAATAAAAGTAGCCGGAAGTTTATGTGGTCGGGCTATTATTTTTTTAAAAGTTTATCAAGAATATAAACAATATTTTGATATACAAAAGCTAATTTCCATTGAATTCTTTTTTTTAAATATGATAAACAAATTGCCTTTGATCAATTGTGAATATTCAATAAAATAAGGCGTATTTTACAACTTCTTCGTTTAAAGTGTTATTCAATCAACCATTTCATCCAAAAAGAAAAGTTTCTGGAAATCTGACAGAGAATTATTGATTATATATAGTTCGTATAAATAGAATATAGTGTGAGAATGACCCTTAAATGCAGTGAAGTTGACAAATTTCTGTTATAGAAATTGTAAATTTTTCAAGAAATTGAATAATAAGACAAATTTTTTTTCTTGAATTTTGGTTTCATTTCGTTTCACATCAGATTGTTTTCATATTTATTATAAAAGAAAAAAAGGAAAATGTTTGTTTTTCTTGGTTTTTTTAATGATCTAATTCTGTTCTAGTTAAATAAACACAAATGGGTATAGTAAATATTTTGAAGGGAACGTTAAGACTTAAGGAAAAAATGTAGTTACTAGTGTATTTCCCTTTCCCAGATGAAAAGTTGATAAATGAACCACAATTTAAGAATACTAAACTAAACATCAAATTGATTCGCTCAATTAAACATGATTATTTGGTTTCATCGGTTTCTTTTCATAGCTCCATTTTTCTTATTCTATATTCTATTTGGTCGTAAAATATAAAATTGTCATTTTAAAGTAATAATTTATTAAAAATACATAAAAAAATTTTATTTTGAACAAGAAATTTAATTTTAAATAATACACTTTTTGATATAATACAAGTCTTAATGAGTCTTGTGTACTATTATTAACTAATTTAATTATTAGAATTAGATCAAAAAGAGTTAGATGATTAAGTGTCTTTTTTTTGTTGGGGGTTTTTCCAAAAATTCTTGTTTTTATTCAAATTGACTGATTCATATTCAATGATGAATCAATTTGGAAGAAAAAGCGCTACCAATGTAAATACTAGAAAAAATGATCAAGAGTTATATTAATCAAATAATTTTTCATATCTCTTAAAATTACCTCAAAGAATTAATTTCAATTGAATTTTTAGTCAGCATAATCTGTTTTTATGCCCAATGGTAGGTATACTTCTTCCTCAACCTGGTTTGGTATTCCAATTCAGCAAAATCAGCCCAGGGGGAGCAAAGTTATATAGCAAAAACCAAAGTGATCAGAAAGTTTTTTCGTTTTTTTTAATGGAACGTGCAGAATATATTTATGCTATTAGGATCTAGGTTAATTAGAGAAGAGTTTTAAAAGAGGAAATAAAGTTATGACGAAAAAACCTTGAAATATTGTTAGATTTGACTATTTCTGTCCAATTTCTGCCAAAGGGTATCAAAAAATCGGCTATAAGCCGATTTTCAGTTACTACATATTTTTTTACCTTATTCCGATCCTCATCAAATTAAATCGAATTCAATAAAATTGCCAGGATTCAATTTTTTAAATATCCTTACAATCAGTTAAGAGATTTTTATGATAAAATATACCACTCTATATAGGTATTATCCCTTTTTTCATTCTATGGGAAGAAAGCAATATACTATATACCATATTATGAACAATGTAAGTAGATATTGAATTCATCGTTGTTAATACTACTGTGCCCAAAAACTAGTCGGAATTTTTTAATTTAAACCCCCCCCCCCCTCCCTTACCGAATCGGACAAATGAATTTTTTTCAAGTTGATAGCACTGTTAGTGACATCTGTGACAAATTACATGCCAATATCATCATTAGTTTTTAGTTTACACTTGGTTTTGTAAACATGCTTCAATGCGCGTAGCGATTTACGTTTGATCTCTTCAATCGACTCAAAACGATTTCACACGGTGCTAAATCAGGCGAATACGGTAGTTGTGGAGCGACATGAGTGGAGTTTTTGGCGAAAAACTCACGAAAAAATTCGAAAAAATTAATTAAATAAAAAAAATTCCGACTAGTTTTCAGGCACAGTAGTATAGTACAATATAGTAGATCCCTTTCTCAAAGTTTGCCTCCAAAAAATTTACTTTTACCACAGTTCCAGTACTCAAAGTATATATTTCCAAGATTACGTTTGTAGTGAAGTGTGAAACATATAAAACCGTACAAGTTTTAGATCTTTTTAAAATATTGAAAAACTTAAAAAACTCAAAAAATTAACTTATTTTGGAAAAGTTTTCTTAACTCAAAAATGGATTTAAATCTTCGAGAACCAGAAATAAAGAAATAGTGCGTCATAGACACTCCATTAAACGTCCGGGAGTTTTGTCTATTTTTAGACAATCATGTGTTTATTGCTTCATGGATTAAAAACAACGGATTGAATTCAGTCAAAATATATTCCATGAATGGTTTCAATATTATTCTGTGTTGGGGTTTCTTTCTGTCTTCATCTTTAAAGAGAAAAACTCGTAAATTGAATGGAAAATCTTTTATATGTTTTTCTTATTTTTAGGAATGGAAAATTTTAAATTTTTATTAATTCATAAGATTACTTTTTTAATTGTTATTTGAAATTTCGTTTAAATAAATTACAATTTTATCTTGGAATTGAATACGTTTTAATTTTCTCAAGAATTTTTATCTATATTCAAATTTTATAGCGATTCCGATTAAATCTCGAAACAAAATATGATTGATGATAACTCGAAACTGGAATATATTGAAATAATTTTGTGGGTGGCCAAAAAAAATGTTTGTATGAAAAACGTTTGTCGTTGACATTTATGTGAGAATTTTGTTATATAGTCACATTTTTTTCTTTTAAAGAAAGGTTGTTGTTTCTAAGCTGATTTTCAGTTAGTCATCATTCATAAAATATGTGATATAAGTGTGGTGAGAGATTGAAATGAAAAAATTTTGTAAGCACTTAATTTAATTATTGTCATTATTTTTATGAAATTATAAAATTAAATACTTTATTAACACTTGTAGTGTCTTTATTTGCAAGTACGAAACGTGTAGTTTTATTAGGATTTCAATAAAGTCCATGTAGGAGTTAATATTCACTAAAAAAAAAGAAGTCATGACATTGTTTAATATTCTTTAGTTGTGTCTGGCGCTTCCTAAAAATGTGACTCATTAAGTAATTACTCAATGTTTTGTACTAAATTTGAATACCTTTTTTGTCATAATTAAAATATTTGTTATTCATAATTTTATTCCTTTTTTTTGTTTCTTGTCAAGTACAATACAAAAATTCTTTCGTTTTTTTTTTTTCAAAACGCGACATTTTATTTTATTCATATTTATGAACAAATCTCATACATGACTTTCTTATATTGAATTTTCTTCTAAACTTTATTGGAAATATTATTTTCGTATTTCCAATAAAGTTTATGTATGTTATGTACTGGATTGTAGTACAAAGGCAGGCACCCATTTTTGATTTACCATTTCCATTGAAAAACTTATCAAAATTATGACAGTGCTTATTATTTTTTTTTTTTTTTGCTTAAGTACGGTGTGCCAAGGCACCCCGTACCTAAGCCTTGCGACCCATTGTATCCTCGGGAAAATCTAGACATATGTCCTGGGATCGCATAAGTTTTCCAAGAAAACCTATGGGAAAAAAGACTAATTACCTGTTACCTGTTTACAGAGTGGCAGATTGTCCCAACTCTGGAAACAGTTCTGTTTTCTTCAGGTAATCGATTAAGGATTCCACCTTCAGATTCCGGGCATCCGACAAAGTCAAGAATGGTTCTCCGAAGATCTTCTTTCGCAGTCCCGTTAAGGCATCACATAAACAAATAACGTGTTGTGATGATTCCTCAACGGTTCTGCACTTACGGCAGGTGGGATCATATAGGATTCCTATGGTATGTAGATGCTTGCTAAGGCAGTGTTCCGTGAGGGCGCCCACTAGCACTCTGGTTTTATTTCGGTCCAACTTCAGTAACGAGTCCCTGACAAGACCTGGTTCAGTTATGAAAATTTTGGATTGTCGAAGAGACTCTTTTTGCCACTGAATTTTGTGTTGTACGGTGATCCATTCTCTAATGGAGAGTTTGGCTGTGCTCTTAGGAATACCAATGATGGGTTCCGGCCCGATAGGTTTCCTAGTGGTGCCCATCTTGGCCTGTACATTCGCCATTGTATTGCCTGCGAGCCCGAGGTGTCCCGGTATCCAGTTGAGTACAACTCTGTTGTACTCAGCTAGTTGGTTGAGGGTGTTGAAGCATTCTTGGACGATTCAAGACAGTGCAGTTTTGATCGATTTCTAAAACGCCGGCTTCCAAATAAGGCTGTCATTTAGATTATTTGCTAAACATTATTTAAAAGTGACAGACTAAAAGTTATCACCTCAAATTTATCACTTTCAATCGATAATGTATGAAACGACAATTGTCGTTTATCCTTCTATAGAATTCCACTGCAGAATTGCTCTTCGTTCCTTCGAATTATATATCAATATGTTGTGTTCAGTACAGTCAATATCTCCATAATTTATTCTGTTTGTTTGATTCGAAAGTTTAGTTTAACTATTACTAAAGTATAAGAAACTTTTAAATTAATGATTATTTCATTCATTCAATCATATTTTAAATTTTTTTTATTTATAGTGAGTGAATAAATTCCATTGGGTTTAGTTGCAATAGTTTTTGGTATTCAATGAAAGTTCATGTACATTGCACCTGAAACGATATTTATGGAAGAACTTTTGCTCGTGAAACTAATAAAATCCTTTTAATTTTTTTTTTGTTTGTTTACATAGTTATTTTATATTTGTACATCAAAGGTATATCCAGTAATGTGTGATGTTATGTTAATGTTTATGATTGTTATGAACACGTGTATTTAAAACTCATACGTGACACATCAGACGTGATGTAATGCTGTGAGAATTTGATAAACACACCATTACTATGTAAAACTTTAAGAATTTTTGTTCTAGAAATAGGAAATTAAGATTTGGTTTGAATTATATCTGCCAATTGTATTGATATTATTGATATATAATCAGTGAATAGAAAATGATAGTATGCTATCGTTGGTCAACGTTATTTAGGGTTGATAGGTCTCGAGCTCAAATTTGGGTCTTGTCGATTTCACATTTTTTTCCTGTCAGGTGATAGGTATTATCATCATATCATTCTTGTCACTTATAAGGCATTTTTGCGTTTCCGGTAATAGAAAAGAATCAAATCTCTGGACTTCGTTGGTTTCCATCTTCAAAAGGGTACCAAATTGACAGGTATCAATTTTTATCCTAAAGATGAGTTAAAATGTCTTCTTTATGTATACAAGTCATGTTTTCAATAACGTTTTTATATTTTGAGATATGCTCTTTTGAAAATCGCCACAAAGTTTCCGAACAATCAACGCCGGTTCAAGCTATTTCAGCGCTGGGTGCAGATTAGGTAAATGGCGCCTTTTTGTATTCAGCCTCACGAAAATGGTTTTTCGATCAATTTTTCAATCCTCAGCAATGTCATAAGATAAAATATGCAGCTTTTTGGAGAATTTTATCGACTTTACAATAATTGGTCTAGCAGAGCGCGGCGCTTCTTTAACATCGAAATTTCCAGAGCGGAAGCGAGCAAAGCATCTACGTGCTGCTGGTTTTGATAGAGCATCTTCAACATAAACACTACGAATTTTTTCACAAGCCTGCGAAACTTTATCACCTTGGTCGAAGTGATATTGTTAAATACAGTGAATTTTTCAGAATTTCGGCTCATTTTCAAAACCCCATTACCGCAATTACTTGTTACAATTTTTTTAAAAATATTCTATGAAATATCACCTTTCAACCGAGCTATAATATAACTTGATAAGGTTAGAACTACTAAAGTTAGCGACTCGAAAGCCATCTATTAAAAAAAAAAACGCCACGAACTTTTTCCTTAATAAAATATAATCAAAGAAAAAATGTAGTACGTTTTCTAATTTTCCACAAAATATGAGGCAAAATAAAAAAGCTCGCGATTTTAATAAAAAAACGCTCAAATTTGGCGCCTTCCTAACTTTGTCGCTGGTTGCGGTGGCTCCATTGCACCATTGGTTGGACCGGCCCTGCGAACAATTCAATATTTTATCAGTGAAGAATTCAAATAACTTGAAACTGCTGAAGATAAATCTTTTATTAAACGCTAATGAATATAAATATAGTAACTACTTGTATTTAACTATTTATATAAAATTATAATGAATATTACAATTACTATCTTTCAATCGATCAAATCTTTCATATTACCTTTGCAGTTCAATGTCTGATTTCTTGTCACTTTCACTATTTTTGAAGAGTGTGAATAACTTTGTGTAAACATTTTCAATAAAAGTCGTCTTTGGATTGAATTTTTTTTTTTTAGTTTCTGCTGACGTGAACTCTTGTAAGACAAATCGAAATTGATATTTAAAATAAAAATGATTCGAATTCGATATTGCTTTATGGTAAAAAGAAATTGTTTTTCTATTATTTATATATGGTGTGAAATTATTGGCATAGAATGCGGTTTAAGTCTATATATTTTTCATATCGATGTTTTTAAATATCAATTTTAATTGAAATTACAACAAGCTTAACATACTTATACGCGTATATAACTATATGCCATTGATATTTTCAATTTCAATATATAGATTTTGCGACTTGCGACCTTTCTGCAAAATTTTTTGGAATGTTTTGATATTTAATATAAATTTTTTACAATAGTTATAAATATGAAAGTGTTTAATGATTTTTTTTTTTTTAAATAAATATTTTAAAAATATTGCAAATTTCATAAATTCGAAAATTTAAATAAAGTTTCGAATTTAACTGCTAAGAAAGAAAAAAGTAGTAAAATATTATATTTCGCAAGTCCTTGAATATATATTTAGAAAAGTTTAATTTTAAAATTGTCAAAGACTGTTAAAGTTTCAAATATTAAAGACATTTATTTAGATCAAGTAATAAATAATTTTTCTTTTTTATATGCCCTTAACGATGTTGATAGTTTGGTAATGAATTTCAAATCGATCTTCATCAGAGTCGTTTAAAAATCAATCACATTTTACTGAGAAAAAAAATGGATCAGTTCAGTAGTAACAATCATTTTTCATATCGTTAGTAATGTTGAAAATCACTGAAAAAATCGTCCGTCCTCGTACAACGATTGAACATTCCCTTGTAAATGTCTCATGACTTGCAATTTATGTGAAATTATAGGCCCAATTTGTATCAAATTGAATAATAGATATGCCTAACATATATGTACTTTCTCGCGGGTTACGACTTTTTTCATGTATCCTTACTTTATCTTTTCTTTATTTCTTGTTCACGTGATTCACGTGGTATTAAGTAGTACTTTTTTTCATTTGAAGTATACTCTTTCCAGCACATACTACATACAATTGGTTTGAAGTCAATTTGCGTCTATATGAGCTGGAAGTTTACTGAATTATCAAAGGGTTTTTTGATAGTATTCACATTGTTTTTTCTTTTCATATCCGTTAAAGGATGAACTACTTTAAATGACATTTTAGAATTTATATTTATGTGTGTGTCATATAAAATGGCAATAATTTGCAACACGACTCAGTAATACTACAATTTCTACAAATATTTTTGATGCTATATATAAGAATATGTCAGGATATGTACTTTCGATTAATGGTCTCTTCCGTTTTAAATATTAGCAATCATTTTTTCGCATAATTTCGACGCTATACATTTATTATTATTAAAGAACGGAAATTGTATTAAACGTTCTCTGATTGAGTTGAGTTTTTCAAAGAAATCAATCATTTTTAAAACTGAAATCAAAATGAGTTGTCACAAAGCTTGATTGAAAGTTCAAAGAAAAATTAATGACATTTATTTGGTAAATTTTAAATTTATATTAACTATAAGAAACAATATTCGTTTCATAATACAGAGATTAAAATCTAACATAAATTAAAAATATACAATTAAATTTAATTTTGCTCTAAATTTTCTAAAAAATATTTACATAAATTTTAACTAGTTTTAATAATATTTAAAATTCGAATTGTCTTAAATAATAAACAATTTTCATGCAGTTTTATTTTTTGCTATGTAATTAAAACCGCCTTTAAAATTTAATTTTTTCTTCTTTCGCTATACTAAATACTAAATTATATTTTAGATTGAATCCAATTGAATTATACTAGTCTGACTTAAGCTGTTTTTAGACTATCTGTTTTGTCATATTGGAAATGTTCAGAGACGTTTAAAAGAAAAACTTGAGCCGAAATTGTAATAGGCATAGCCCAGACAAAACTAACTGAACGAATGCTAGCTTCCATCTACATTATAATCGTGGATAAGCAGGAATAAGTACAGTACGTTGTCAAATTTAACCAACGACTATGAATTTAATCAATGGGTTCCCGATGAGTTCACGCTATCTGAGTAGACATTTTCGTCAAAATTTAGACGAAACCGGTAGTCTGAAGGCAGCCTTACTATATGTTTTTATTAGAATTTTATGTGGGCTTACTTAATATTGTGGCTAACTCTTATAGTATCCAATAATTAAGACATTTCAAAAGTTATAATTACTGCCATATTTAAAAAAAATACAATAAATTTAAAGTATAAGTAGTAATTATATCACTTTCAACACAACACCTTTTCTAAGAAAAATTATAACAAAATCTTCGAGACCTATTAGATTAGAAAAATGAATACCGAAATATATATTCAAAATTAGGTCCACAACAAAATATCATTCATATTTAAATTTCTTTTTTTTCTTTTATAAATGAAAATATTTTCCACTAAACACTGTCAAATCGTGTGTGTTAATTTAATTTTATGCATAACAAACTTATATTAAAGAAAATAGGGTTCCATTTTCCGGCAGAGAGGGCTTGCTTCTCTTGATATGTTCAAAAACCATAAATAATTTATTTCAATTAGAAATCATTGTCTAATCGGTGATCTTAATGAAAATACAGTGAACTGAACTGGAAAATATATATAGGCGAACACTGTAAGTACTCTATCTCGAGTCTATCACACAATAAATGAATGTGTGATAATTGAAGGCGATGACATACGAGTCAAATAAGTGTTAAAAATATTGTTGTTTTATTTTTTTTCTTTAAGCATGCGGGAATTTTTATATTGAAAAAAAAAGTTTAATGAATTAACCAAATTTCGGGAGTTTTTCATTAAATAATTTTAAATATGATTGATTGAAGATTTTTGCTATTTGAAAAAAATAAATTAATGCTTTTAAGATCAATTTGGCTGAAGATGGGGACAGACGTTTTCAATTGAAATAGGATTATAATATACATAATATGTCTCTCTGTATTTGAATTTACAAATTAAAATGATTTTACAGAAAAAGACGGAAAATTCTTTTAACATAGATCTTGCCTTGCAGTTGATAATCGAGTTGAGTTGAGTTGAGTTTTATGGATAAAGTTTAAAGGAAACTTTAAAAAATTTAAATAAATTAATAGCTTATTTTAGAATTTACATGAATTTACAGAAATTTATAGCAAAATTTATAGAAGCGCACTTTCATTAGGAATGAGTGAAATCTCTCATAAAACTTTATTTCTATCATAAAATACAATTTAAAATATTTATTTTTCATAATTCTACATCCAAGTCTCTCTAAATTCATTTTATTTTAAAAAGTTTTATTGATTTTATTTGTTTCCCTTGAAGTTTCGTCATCATGATGGATGACCTATTATTTGATTAGGGCTTCGATTGTTTTAGTCAATTTATTGTAATTATATATAATCATTTCCAAAGAGCCAAGATCACAACTTTACATTTGTTATGTACTGGCTTCATTTTTCTTACGATGAATTCAAAGGATCTATTGAAAATGGGAATTTTTTGGTATAACCCCAAAAACAAGTAAGGATTAAAAACTGAAATTATTTATATGGACTGTGTCCTAAAAAAATATACAGTGAAAGTCCTTTATAAGAATTTTGCTTAAAACAAGCCATAACGAGGTAATTTAAAAATCCTGTGTTTACTCCTAACATATGATTTTTAATGTTTTTAAATTAAAGAACTGAATTTGAAATTGGAAGTTGATTATAACCGGGACATAATCAACTTCCAATTTGTACTAACTCTAGATTTTTAAACGACCTCAAACAAAAAAGTTGAAATGCTGTCCAGTAAACTACTATTTCAGGTGATTGAAATTATTGAATAGGTCAAAAAGTCGTTGGGTTTTTTTTCTGTGTGAATTAAATGGGAATTTTTCGTGGGAAATAAAAATTTTACTAAGGAATATGTTGGTCGATGATCTTTTTCCATTTGCCTGACATAATCGTTATCCTGTATAGGTTTCTGTTGGATGGTTTTCTATGAAAAATATTGTAGTGGGTATATTCAAAAAGCATGCAAATATACTAGAGTCCCCAACTTGTATTCTCATGTGGCACCGATTCGAAGTTTGTAAACAAGATATCTCATTATTAGTATTTGTAAAAATGGTTCTGTTTGATATACAAATACATGCATTTACAAAGGCTAGGCGAGATAGATTTCTTTGCAGCCCTACAAATATTTACTCTGTGGTATAATATAAAAAAATCCTATGCATTTACGTAAAATTTTTCTGGAAAACCTAATATGTACAACCTAAAAAATGTTTTATGATTTAATTTATTTTTTTTCCAATGATTTACAATTAGAATTCTTATAAAATCGTTAAAAAATATTCTTAATGTACAAATACGGAAAAAAACCTCTTCTCTTTTTCATTTTAGAACTTGTTTTAAATTACTTCTTTTTTTTTATTTTGCAAATTACTATTAATTATGAACAATAAAACAAGATACTAAAATTTTCCGTCTGATATGTTCATAAAATTAGTTTGAAATTTGTTTTTTACCTGGTTTAACTTTCTTATATTAAATCGGAAACAGGTGTTCTGATATTGGAACGCATTGCGTTCTTCTGTGCTATGCGCTTTTTTTTGGGTATTCCGCCCTACCTTAAATTTTTTACCGTATAGGTGTATTCAAACTCTTATCATCCGTTATAGTCAACTTAAAATTGTTGTCTCAAATAACACAAAACAGAAAAAAAAATGAATTACGAAGACGAGTCTCATAAAAAAAAAACAACAGTTTTATGTTGTGTAGATTGTATTTTCTCGCCTCAATTCATTTAGTATAATGAAAAGAATAGTCAGCCGCACCCGCGATTTGCTCTGTTAACTTTAATTGTAAATTACATTCATGTAATTCATGAAATTCATACCATTTCTTGTACTACATTTCGTGTTTTTTTTATTCCTAAACTATTGCATATAAGTGGAATCTTACAAAACAAAAATGGTTTTGCTTAAAGAATTCTAAGCATTATAGAGTATCATAATATTTGACAATTTTTTTTAGTTAAGCATAGTAACGTAAAATCGGCCTACAGCCGATTTTTTGATGACCTATGGTAGAAATGGGACTCGTAGTTGACAAATCTATAGTTCAATGAATTAATTCTGAGAGAAAAGCACCAAAACTGCTAATATTTTAAAGTTTTTTCTCCATAAATTTGTTTGGTCTTCTTCAAATCCGCTCCATTTCACAGGTAGGCTGGAGCCTTATAACATAAATATCTCTTCCAAATTTGATTTAAATCCGTATATTAGTTTTTAGAATACATCGGAAAAACTATATGAACAGGCTTACTTTCCCTTACAACTATTTCTTTCTCTACTATCCTTGCACCGATTTTACTGAAATTTGACATGGTGTCGTTTATTTATGTAGTTAACCCATGTAAATAATTTCAACAAAATTGCTCCACAAATTTTCAAATTAAATCTGAAAAGTCATAAACAATAAAACTTTAATTACTCTTGTTGAGAGAGTGTACTCTAAAATATAATTGATATAAATTTAATTACCCAGTGAATATTTTCCCCATTGTAGCAACGTTCTTTCTTCGCCCTATACTTCTGTTCTTGTTGATCTTTAAACGACCAGGTGCTGCTTGCTAGTACAATCGTGAAAAACTGAAATCTGTAAGTTATATTTTCTTTTATTGCGTATAGATGAATTTAGTTGAGTTCTTCCCTAAAGCTAAATATTATTCCAGAAATATATCGAATAAACAATAAATAAGACGATAATTGTGTGTATCTTGATGGTGAACAACGGATATGACTAGAACAATAATTTTATTTACCTTTTAACATAGTAAATACATTTTTTCAGATATCTTCGTTTGTAAGTTATTTATACAAATTTGTTATTTTTAAATTAGTTTATTCGTTCAAGATTCAAACAAATCCATTTTGTAAGTGCAATAATTTAGAAAATTGAAAGAGTTCCGGTGGTTAACAAGCTGCAAATTGTATACATTCAATTTTAAAACCTTAAGTTTTACAAATTCTTGCATTTTGCTATGTATATAATTATGAAAATTCTAAATCAATATAACTGAAGAGGATTGTTGTTGGGTATTGTTAGAACTTCGAATTACCGGATATATTTAGTCTTTTGTTGATCATAAAGTCTATAAATGGAGTTAATAACTTAACGAAGACAATGTAATGTACGTATTGTTGTTAAGGGCTTGTTATGTACGCTATTTTAGCACATGGTATTTATTACATTCCAGCCGCTCCCTCAAATCAAAAAGACATGAATCAAATTGGGTTCATATTGATAAATCCTTTCTGTAGCAAGTTTAGTTATAGAGAAGACTAGGTATCTACAAAAGAAATTGTTTGGCTGACTAAATTTCCTTCAGGCGGGCTTCGCGGAAGACTCTGCCACTAGAGCTGATTCAAACTGTGATTTTCAAAGAACAGGAACACATAGTGATTGTTCCTTGAAGTTCCTTGAACACAGTCTGTGAATTTTCATAGCTAGAAAAGGATAACTTTCGCTATCTTGTTCTTTAAGTTTTAAACACAAACTGCGCTCTTTTAAACCTACATGTGATATAGATATTTTTATTTCGGAGCAATGGAACAAATACTATGTTCTGTAACATTTCCTTGCGATTTTTGACATCATCTCTATCTGGTCAACACGTATATATTCGTCCAAGAAGAAATGTTGAGTAATATCGATATGCCCACAATATGCTCCTAAAGTTATTTTATTCCTTCTGTTAGGATTTTTTTGCCTTGCATACAATCTACATTAATTCAGCCTTGGCTTCCTCGGTGGTGCTGACGAAAGAATGCTTCTGATTCCTAAATATATTATTACATTTTAAATTATGATAGTAAATTAAACATATTGGATGGAATCTGGTATAGTATTTAACTATTTTTTCTGTACGACGAAGCGGAAGTTCATATAAAAACTCTGATCTTTTTTATGAGTGTCTAAAAAAATAACATTTTGTTCCATTGAAACTTGTACAGCAAAGCCTAATAGATTAACTATTGTAATCTGTATACTTTGCATATTCTATTTATCCATCATCACAAACAACGTGAAACTAAAAGCTCTTCTTGTTTTTCCCTCACAAATTATTGGGGCAATCACTTTCATTAGATCTTTTGTATATTTTGACGAGATCTTTTTTCAAGTTTCGATCTTTGCGTGGGGCAGTGACATACATATTTGGAGTTAGATTGTTGATCTTTATAACTATTGGATGGGTCAAAAAGTCGTAGCGTTTTTCTTTGAATTCAAATTCACACCATTTACTTAGTTCTGCAGAGATTGAAACAAATGGTAGTGTACGATCGAAGCAACTACAGTTCATAGCCAAGGCCTCTTTAGTTTTTGACAAGTGATCAAACTTGAATGTGGTCTTGCATTATCATCATGAAACAAAACAGTTGTAATTCGTCAATCCTTTTGACCCTTATATTTGATGATCTCATAGTTTTCAACTCTATTTCGATGTGTCAAAATTCTGAGTTATCTCTCGCGTCGAGACGATTGGATTTAATTTGTCATCTTCAACAATGAAACGATTTTTTAGTCCAGCCAATTTAACCTTTGTCAATTTGTGGGTGACCGAGCAAAATTTACTTTCAAAAGTTAATTCTTAAAACTTTCACAAAGTAATAAGTATCAATAATAAAAATGAAAATATTTCTTATGTCTTCTTAATTCAATTACTGTTGATATCCGATATAACAGAAAAGAAATATTCATAATTGATCACATGAAAGTAATTTCATTCATATTAACTTAAATTATAATTTCTTTAGCACTTTTTAAATCAAATCAAGAAGTAAGATATTTACATTATTTAGCATTCAAGTACATCTTCTTTGCAGCTCTTTAACGTTCATATGTTCATCACTTAAAAATCTTAACAAATGAATTTTCGCACAAAATATGAACGTTTATAAAAACTGGAAATTTGCAACTTTAAGATTCACATTCACATCTTGAATTGAGAAATATTGTTTTTATGCTTTCATTTGCGTCTGGAATAAGATAAATGCATCTGTTTTTTTTTTTTTAAACTCATAAACAAATTTTACTTTTTCTTTTCTTTTTACTGAATCACAATTATTGCAATAAAAATGTTTTCCTTTTAAGCCTGTTTTTTTTTCTTTAAATACGCGAAAGTTAAAAATTGTTAAAATGCGGAATTTTATGGCAACATGACGACTTTTTTTTATTTGTTTTCATTTGAATTGTTTGACTGATTTTTTTTATTACTCGTAAATCATAAAAACACTTACTCCAATTTGTCTACCAAGAAAACCAAAAAAAACTAAATTAAATGTTAAAATTTTTTCTTAATTCCGGTTCAAAAAAAGAAAATAAGTGAAATATAATGAAAATTTCACGTAAAACATGAAGAAATTTTCTTATTTTTGACAAATTATGCAAAATCTTTAATGCTTCATATACTTTTTTTTTCTTTTTTTTACATAAATCAATTTTAAGTTTTATAAAAAAAGTGATATTTGAAAAATTAATTAAGAAAAAAAAAAAGTTCTTGATTATTTCACAATTTTAAAATCGTGAGAATATTCCGAGACCGCGTTATATCAAAGAAACTTGCGAATTTAATTTTTGTAGGTGCCTAGAAACAAAAATTCTGTTTTTTTTCTCTATGGTTGAGTGGTTAATTTTGATAACGTCTTTGCTGACTAAAATAAAAGTTTTGATTCAATTCGAACCCGACTTTTATGATAACGAATACATTAATGTATACATTAAACTTTAAAATTAAAATATATTTTTATCATGTTTACCAGCTGAATTCGCATTTTTCTAATTATAAATAAACTTTAGTTTTTCAGACATATTTGCCCCGAAGTCCATTGTTTATCCCTAAAGAAGTTTTTTTGCACAAATTTCATTTGAATGTTTATTCGATCCAAATCCATATTTTCTTAGATGATTTAAGTATTTTAGGATTTTGTGTCAGAAATATAGTATTACCATAGACTAATAATAAAGATTTTCAACGACTGTGCATTCAACTGATTCTTTTTGTACAGTGATATCCCGGTACAATATAGATTCTTCTCTTTCTTTCACATTAAACTTCTTTTCATCCATTTTTCTTTAAGTTCACTTACAACAACTACACTGAACATCACACTGCTCATTTGGCTTGGACATCTAGGTATTATAATCTATGGTATTACCAAAGTGTAACTAATAATAAAGTCGGGAAAGCTAGCGAAGTAGCCACAATAAGCAAAAACACGTGAAAGAATCTTAAAAACCTTATCTTTCTTCTAGTAATAGTGCATTGCCATATAAATTTCAACACGTGCTTCTTTCCTTACATTATATTTCTATTTCACTCATACGTACAATATGTAGCTATCTATGCCAGCAGTGGATAGAACAGGCAAATTTTGAAAAACGGCGGTACGGTAAGGATAGGAAGTTTCGCGACTTTATTATTAGTTACACTTTCGTATTACTGTCTTTTTCAATAACGCAACATTCCTGGAACATATCTCTTTACAACAATTTCTCATCAAACTTGGATCTACATATTTCTATAGATCATAAACCATGGAAGTTCCATGGAACAGATTTGTAAGAAAATGTATAATTTTTGAGTTTGGACATTTTTTTACTCTAATCCAATATTTTTTTTTAAAAATAAATAAATAAAATATTTCGAAGAAATTTACTTATTTTATATTTTTGTTTCTATATTTTCAGACTTGGCATAAAACATGTTTCAGATGTCATGAATGTGGTATGATGTTGAATATGAAGACATATAAAGGATACAATAAACTTCCATATTGTGAAGCGTAAGTAAAATTACATAAAATTTAAATCAATCAATCAATCAATTTTTAGTAAATAACATTGTTAAGCTAACCGAAATTCTTTCTTATTTCGATATAAATTTGAAGTTGAACAAGTCTTAGTAGGACACAATTTAAAGGGTTTACAATTCTCTCATCCTTTAAAATTCCGTATTTTTGATTTACACGCGTATTACATTTTAAGGAATTAAAGAATGTGGTATATTAAAAATGATATAGTTCCTCCCTTTTTGCAAAAGAAATATAAAACTTTTTACCAGACACCCCGGGTCATTCGGGTCTCTATCTACCTACATTGAATAAACTAAACCGAGAAATTTTATATTCTAGGAAAAGTGTGCATTGTGTGAATGTTGATTTTGTTGAATATTTTAACTTGTTAGTCACCTATTGGAAAATGGTTCTGCTATAAGATTCTGTTATAATTAAGCTTTCAAAGTTATTTTTTTTTCTATTATCCTGATAAATCTATTCTCCATTGACTACCGTTTGTTTGCTGATTTTAAATCCATTACATCCATTTATTAAATTTATAACGTTAAAGAATTCAGTTTGGTTTAAGAAGCATGGAATTGTGGATAAAATTTAAATCTTGCTAACTTAACTTGCGTTTAGATAGGATTAGTGCATGGAAATAAGAGTTCAGTATCTTTTTTTTTCGCTTTCGATTTCATAAAATATCAATCTGGTATTTCATACTTTGTGTCATCTTGTGTTTATATTTCTAAGGCAATCCAAATTATGTTAATCAGTCATACGATCGTAACATTTTGATCTTGACGGCATACCTAGGTACATTACTTTTCAGTTGGGACACCATAAGTCACGATTTTTACGATGTCGAATTTTAAATTTTTGAATGAAATTTCCGCCGCTGAAACGGCCTTCGGTGACGAGACTATGTCACAGAAAAATATTTGTAAGTGGTACAAAGACTTCAAAGAAGGCAGAGAACGTGTTGATGACTTGGAACGCTCTGGACGACCATCGACGTCAATTGATGAGCAACACATCAAGAAAATCAAAGAATTGATGCTCGAAAATCGTCGATTAACAATTCAAAACCTTGCCGACATGCTTGCAATATCAATTGGATTAGTGCAAGCAATTTTGAAGGATCATTTGTGCCTCAGAAGAGTCAAATCGCGTTTGGTGCCAAAATTTCTCAATTTTTCAATGGTTCTTCGTGAGTTTTTCGCCAAAAACTCCACTCATGTCGCTCCACAACCAGCGTATTCGCCTGATTTAGCACCGTGTGACTTCTGGCTGTTCCCAAAGCTCTAGAGACCACTCCGGGGAAATCGTTTTGAGTCGATTGAAGAGATCAAACGTGAATCGCTACGCGCATTGAAGGCTATACCTGAGGACGACTTTTTAGCATGCTTCAAAGATTGGGAAAAACGTTGGCATAAGTGTATTGCAGCTGGGGGGGATTATTTTGAGGGGGACGAAATCGATTTGGAAGAATAAATAAAAATTTTTCATTCTACAACAAAATTCACCTTACTTTTTGAACACAGTGGTATACAAAAATATATATATATATTCATATTCACCATCAACTCAATGGATTTTCTCCTTTTGAAGGCATTTCAATGTATTCTACATCTAGCATCATCACACGGTATATCGGTTGAGGAACTTTGCCTTAGGTTACAAACTTGAATAAAACTTGAGTCTGCATGGAACAGTACTATTAGACATCGAAATGTTAGAAGTTATTTTGATTTTTTATTCAAATTCCATAAATCTGTTATCAAGAATTTTATTTTTAAACAAACTAAAAATTGATTAGATATTATATAATATATGATGTCATGTAAATGATAAACTAATTCATCATATGATTACTAATTGCGTATTTTTCTTAACAGATACTATATCCTCAAAACTATTAATAAATACTAACTTGGCTATCAATTTAGAACAAATAAAAGTCAATTAAAAAGATAACAATATTTTCTAAATGGGATTTGTTTCAAAATTTAAATTGCAAAATTTTATTCGTACTGCAAAAATTGTGAACTAATTATGTCATTTTAATAATTTCCTTATATTTTTCAGTTAATGTTTTTATTTTTTCCAATTTCAATTTCTTGTTAATAAGAACACTTTACATTATTTAAAGCCATTTAAATAAAGAAATGTGCTCTAAACTTATAAGAATGTGTGACTTTTCTTTTCTTTTGGTTTTCTTTTAATAGAAGACTTTAGTGCCGGATATTTTCTTTTTATGTTATTAAAAACTCATATGTGATATATTTTAAATGACATATTTTTCGTTGACTATGGTTTTTTTTTTTTCAATAAATTTATTGATTCTTTGGGATAACAATTTAAATAAATGCGATTTTATCGGTATATACTTTGTATATGAATATATTTTTTTTAAATTTGAGACATTTAAAAAACGCCAATAGAAAGGAGGTCAGAAAAAAAAGAAAAAAAAAAATTGTTAACTATATTATGATGAAATGGATTTAATAGAAAGAAAATTTGCAATCGATATAAACCCCGGCCTTGTGCCACAAAGTGAAAGCTATTCTTTTAACTATATTATTATAGGTTTTTAACAGATTACGGTATATTGGGTTACTGGGCATTTAGAGCATAATTAAACACTTTGATATTCTAATGAAGAGTGAAGATTTTTTTCTTT